>OY756219.1:20644698-21256264 GCA_963576875.1 Acrobasis repandana
GTATTGAAGAAACCTATAATGTTCAGCAAATTTTGTATTAAAACCATTCATTTTTTCTAAAATTTAATATTAAGATTGGATTTACCTTCATTCGATGTAATGGAATGCAATTTATCGATCTTTAAAAATTGATTTTAAATTATTCAGCAAAGTCAAATAACCATTTCATCGATCTCCAAATCCTTACTAATATTATAAATGTGAAAGCGTGGATGTTTGTTACCTTTTCACGCAAAAACTACTTGACGAATCATCATGAAACTTTGTACACATATCCTGGGAGGTACTAGAAGTAACATAGGGTACCTTTTATCCCGGAAAAGTGTAATGTTCCCGTGGGATACGCGAGCGAAGCCGCGGGCAAAAGCTAGTGTAATATAATTTGCAAACAGCATTTTCCGATAAAGCAAGCAGAGAAACTTACAAGGGTCGAGCAAACATTCAAAACGATAATAATCCGACCGTTCCGGAGTTACGGGGAACAAACAAACATTCGAACCCAATTAAATGGCTCGCAGTGTGTGCATAGGACTGCCCTTTGATACAGATGGACGTCTTTTATACTTGTATCTTCTGAGATGTGATTTCACGGATCTGTAGGTACGTTAGACCGTGCACGCGAATTTAATAGGTCCGCTATAATGCAATAGGAATTATAAGTATGTTCTTAAACATGGAACAGTGTTGATAAAGACAGCACTTCTGTTTCTCAGAATTGGATATTATTCAATTGAAAACGATACTAAATTAGTTTAGGAATGGTTGCTTTAAAAAACAAGCGCTCACTTTTGACGTAAACAAGTCTACAAGTATATTTTCTACAAAAAAATCATTATTTGTCCTAAAAAAGAAATTATTTCAAATGAAATCAGCACTTTCGTTCGTGCATAGGCTTAAATGAGAATTGGAAAAGGTTTTATGAAGGCTACTTACGCTGTAAGGTGTATTATGGCTACTTACAGTGAAAGGTGTATTAAGGCATTCTGATTTATCATTATGACTATGAACTAACTACTCTTTAAGACTAAACCTCCAAAGTGAAGTCATGTAACTGGCTGGATACAAAAAATATAAGTGTTCCAATTTTAAATAAATGTTTTTCACGGCTAATTTCTCATAGTACTCGTAGCTCACGCCGGCCGGCGGCTCGCAATATCCTGCGATGGGTCCTATCCAAACAGACGCGCGTCCGAGCGTCGACGAGTAAAAACAGCCACGAGGGAAGGTTTTCAACTGGCCACTTTTAGCGACAAAAGATGTCCGTTGACGCTGCGAACGAGGCATTTTACATGGTTTCTTTGTTTATTTTGAATGAAAGGCAGCGTACAAGTAATAAATTATGAACCTAGTTACAGCTAAAATACCTAGTGATATTTAAGTAATCAATGTCATCATGAAAGATGTTCAAATGAACGATTAGAAGAGAGATATTGGAGGTATACAGATTCCATGATGAAGTGTCAAAAGTGTAACCTGTTTTGAAACGTTGTGGCGTATTTTTTAACACGCCAGGACGTGTATGATACTACTAAATAGAAAAGTAAATCTAAACAGAAGTCGATTTAGACAGTGTCATTTTAATTTTGTCGTATTAAGCAGAAAACAGGCTACATTTTTACTTTTGTTTAACAAAACCTCATTCTAGCAACAGTAAATGCCGATAAGAGGGAAAGAGGCAAAATATTGGTTTTAACCAGATTATCTATAAGGTTCCTTTATGCTCTTTGGAAGCAGATTTCAAAAAACGTTTTTAGAAATTTCGGACGTCTGATTTTTGATCTTTCATATATAGGTTGACGGATCATTTGATCTGATTTTCTGTGATAGCTTTTTTATTTATTTTTCGGTGAATTCTCCCTGTAGAAAGATTTTTATTAATAGGAACCAAATCTACCATTACAACAATTTAAGTATCTTATTAGGTATAAAAATAATAATTTAAAAACGCGTCAAAATCCTTTATTAGGTAAACTGTTTGCTGATGATGAATGATGGTATATTAAGTTTACCACCACGTGTGAAGATTTTAATAAAAATGCGTTACACAAAGTGGTTTTTCCAAAGCGAAACTTCGAAATAGCTTTAAAAGTAATATTGAAAAGCTTTTCACGAACGAAGGCGGCGAAAATTTTATTACGACCAGCCGAGTTGCTTTCTTTATAATACAGATTAAGAGAAAAATTGCGTTGACGTCCGACCAGCAACGGGGGCCATATTTTTTTAATTTTCTCAAACAAGATCTTAGGCATGAAATTCGATTATTCGTAGCATCTGCAATGTTATTAAATTTGTTTTCGAGGATGCCCCGGGGTGTGGGACTACTCTATTTGTTCTATTGTTTAGTGTTGGCATTTCGACTTTTCGATTTATATATTAGACACCAGCACTCCAGTTTTCTTTTTAGTAATTTTTTTATAGTTTCAATCAAGCAATTGTATACTTTGTAGTTCTACAGAAACACTTATTGTTGCAACATTTTGCCTAAAATCAATCGTAATGTGTTAGGCCAAAACACGAAGACAAAGTTTATTTTTAGTAAGAATCTACCCAAGAAAATAATTGAAAGAAAGATAATTACTGTTGCTTTATGTAGCTACCCTTGGTTTTAATCAAAGAACAATAAGTTTCATACTTTTCAAACATGTTGATCAAGCAATGAAATTGTCAATCAGTAAGAGCGAGTCCACACGGCACGTTGTCTCGACGTGGCGATTTTACATACGAATAACCATATTATACACAATAATAGGCTAAGTCCTCTAGCTGCTCTGGCCAAGTATGGCTCTGGTAGTAGGTACAGAGAGGGTCGTGCGTTGAGACTAAAAGAGAATTGATGAAGATTATGACATACGATGCGCTGCGTCGCAACGCATATATAGCCCCCGAGACGAAGCGAGAGGGGTGTACCTTATTGCGGCTACATTGTAGCAACGCTAAGTTGTCGCAGCGTCTGTGTGGCTGGCAATGCGGAAAAAAAATTGGACGCACGTATGGACTCGCTCTAATTTATCTTCTTACTGCTGCATAAAAAAATCAAAGGACAGCTTTAAATGATTGAGGGTGCCCGCCTACGTCAGACTTTTTGTAGGACCGATAGTCAGGCCGATTTTTTTTTGTAGGAATTTCCGACCTACTTTTGTAGGAACGTGTACGTTGCACTATTACAATCAGTACGTTCTATTTTTCTCCTACAAAAAGTCGGTCACCGATAATCGGATATGGGCAGCCTAAAGCTTTCATTTAACAAGTACACTTCCATAAACAAAAAGAAGACAACAAGAAATAAAATTGAAGAAAGAAAAAAGCAACTTTTTAACAATGAATCCGGAAACTTGTGCTCATTGTAAAACCTACAAAACAGTTACAATCGACTCCATTCCTACAAAGAGCATTAATACATTTTTCGTTCCCTTCGCGAATTCTTTTAATTCGTTCCCCAGTTCTCTCCGTCTTTATGAAATAAGTTTTTTCTAACAAGATTACGTTTTATGAGCAAGAAATTGGAGGATAACGAATTTAAAAAGCGCGAGTGTGGTGTCGTGTCGACGCTGTCTGATGGATGCGTTTTGTTTGATCGTTTAAAACTTATAAAGAGGGTAAGCTACTTATCCTCCCGTTTGTTTGATGAAAAACAATATAGGAGGGAACTGAAGTACAGGAAAATATTAAAAAATATATCATTTGAAAATAAAAAGAGTTTTCTTTGTCTTGTTCATAATATTTACATACTTATTGCTTTTTAAGAACGATTGTTTTGTTCGTAAAAAAATATTTAGTAGTACTGATTTTCGACTTTTCTGAGAGTAATAATGGTTGAAAGATATATTTGTAGAGTCATTTATTTAACATTGAATATAAAAAAACATCATTAAAATCAAATTTACAAACACTATAAGGGTCCATGTGCTGTTTCTTTCTTTATTTAAATTTCTAAGCGAGTATGACGATTTTCAATGTGTCTCTTTTAGTCTTTCAACAAGTCAAAGGTAAATAATAAATTTTTAACCAAAAAAAACTGACTTCAATTTATTTGAGGTGTTTATGCCATATCTCCAAAGTTTTTCATCATATTTGTAGAGTCACTAAATTTACCATTGAATTATAAAAAAAAAACATCATTATAATCAAATTTACAAACACTAAAAGGGTCAATGTGCTATTTCTTTCTTTTTTTAAATTTCTTAGCCATATATGATGATTTTAAAATTTTCTCTTTTAGTCTTTCAACAAGAAAAAGGTCTATAATATTTTTTTTAACAAGAAAAGAAATAAAACTTACTTCACTTTATTTGAGGTGTTTGTGCCATGTCTCCAAAGTTCTTCATCATATTTTCACCAACAATTTAATATAGGACCAATTAGGCTTTCGAATAAAAAATATAGGACCAACTAGGCTTTCGAATAAAAAAGGGAATCGCGCATCATACATAAAAATTTAAAAAAAATACGTGCGATTGATAACCTCCTCCTTTTATTAGGTCAGTTAAAAATAAATTATCTAGAAACACACCTTATTAAAAGTAACAAACTTGAGATAGTTACGTATAATAAATTGTTGTACTCGTACTTATACTTGGTTCCTAAATTGTTCTCAACGCAGACGTTCATTAGTCGAGCTCATCCGCAAGTCTCCGTAGTTTTGGAGATTAATTGAGTAGATTTTAATTTGAACATTTCTCTAGCGCACCGAGAGTACCGGGCTTCTGATATGTGGAGCTGTCACTTGAAAGAACGGTTAAAGAATTTTGAGATTATATTGTCACACTCAGATTAAGAAATGTATTTCTACACCCATTAGGAAATATAAAAACTGCGTTGCGAAACTTCTAGTTACATCCTAGTAAAGCTTGAGCTTTAAATAAATAATATATTGTTTATACAAAAAAACCCAATCTACTTCTTCTTCACCATATCTTCACCAAAGGAACAATAAACTAACTGAAAGTAAATTATATCTAAAATTAAAAATTGAACTTTAATTTTTAAACAAGTTACAAAACTTATAATTAGAAAATTTAATCTAAAGCGCGACATCAAGGCAATTGGCGAAGATATCGTGTAACATACATATGTATAAAAAAACGTAAAACATACAGTCGAATTGATAACCTCCTCCTTTTTTGACGTCGTGCAAAGACGAAAATTGCTCTTCGAACTAGGAATATAATCGAGTCACTTTTTCATTAAGCAATTAAGCCCACTTCCTTTATTTCTTCGTTGGCGGCAATATATTTTAGTTCCAGTTTCTGGAAGGCGTATTTGTAGGAAACGGGGACAATACCCTTTAATTAATTTGTTCTGACAAACATGTTTGCTTCGGTAAAATCTAGCTAGACCATTTCAGTCCAGATTACAGCGGTGTTTTTTTTTTTCATCGACATTTTAGAATAAAAAGAAGAAAAATACAGTAAGAAACTCTAAACTCGAGTTTTTTACTGTATCTTTTTTCTCACCGTACTTGTTTTTACGGGAAATGAAGACCTTACACAAAGTTAAATTATGTTTAATTTACTCTTATGTTTGCAAATAAGTCGCATTTGAGCAGCGCACCATGTACCTACTCTTTCTTAGCTTCATACTAAAATTGCGGAGTGCGCCTGGCCTGTCTACGTCCAGTCACTTCGTTGATTGCAAAATATTGTATAAAGTCTTTGCACAAAGGACGCTGTTGCCCATTCTAAGTTGGCTATACAATTAGTCGCCTCTTACGACTCTATAGGCTAATAAATAATAATAATTAATCATCCAATAGCCAAACAAGTACAATTTACATAATCGGGTGAACTCTCGCTTACGACGGGGCATTCGAACCACATTCACATCTAATTGAATCAGGCGGTCTTATAAAATATTCATGCGATATGATAATCCGTCTAGCCGCTCCCTAGGCTAAACACATTATGGTTGACGTCACGGGCGTAGACAGAACTTTTCTGTGGATCAATCCAGGATGAAAATCTAATAAAATATGCAAAATTGTAAAATTTTAAATTAGTAGTAGGTAATGTTTTGATGCCCAACCTCTACGCTAAATAGTTGAAAATAAATATTTAAAACTTTTTTGGTTGGATAAACTGAAAATATAGAAAATTAGTGATTGTTTAAATTTTAC
Organism: Acrobasis repandana; assembly: GCA_963576875.1. NCBI lineage: Eukaryota > Metazoa > Arthropoda > Insecta > Lepidoptera > Pyralidae > Acrobasis > Acrobasis repandana. Next base: position 20,650,811 of record OY756219.1, read on the forward strand.
GTTTATTTGGTTATAAGTTCATTATTCCTTGTGTGCCGATATTATAATTATTAAAATTATTAGGAAAATCTCCTGACTTTTACTCTAAGTTCTTATATAGAATCTATACTTTCCCTATTTATTACACTTTAATTGTTACTCTCAGTTCTTACTGTATAAAAGAACACATAAAATATACATTAAATCAGGTTTTAGTTTTACTGATAAGATAAGTAAAGACGGGACAAGTATGTCTGTACTTATGTATTTGTAAGAAAAAAATATTAATAATTACTTTTCCGCTATAGATTTGTAATGAAAATCAAAATATACAAATGAGTGGGACATATCACTTTAAGATTATACACATTGAACGCTTTATTTTTATTTATAAAACAAAATTACGTTATGTGAGCGCACTCAGTGAAAAAAAGGAATTATGTGTGCCTTTACGCAGGCAAAACGGGGTTCGAACCCTGAAGCGTCTCTCCTTATATACGCCCATGGTTGACAGATTCATAGTTTAGGCAAATTGTAAAGTTTAGTGAATATAAGCTATAATTTGGGGAAAGGGATCCATTTTACATGTGAGTGGCACTCGTAGACGTATGGCGTCTTATTACCCGTTTATTACAATTTGGTTCGTACCAAAGTTTGGAAACTAAATCAATATGAGTCTATTAGATTGCGAAATTAAACTATAAATTAATTTTCTTCATCTAATATATTGAAGACTAATAAATGCTGGAAACTTTACCATTCAATCTATAGGTACCTACTCGTATATCGTTACGAGAGTGACATCAAAAAGGGAAATAAAACCAAATGTAAGCATTATAGTCAATTAGTAAGTAGATTCTCTCACGGGTCTACTGGAAGAGATCTCTTTTGAGATAAGTAGTGCCTTTGTACAACTTTTTGTTTATGTATTCTCTGTATATATTGTCCGTGTACATAAATTGGCAAATAAATAAATAAAATTATTTTATGGCATATTTGGCATGGGTATTGTGAATCAAGCCCACAAATTGGTAAAATATAATATTGAAAAGATTTTTTTAGATTAGCTCGCATACTTGTAAGTAAAGTGGGAACCATTTTTTTCTCGACTAACTAACAAAAGTGACATTAAATAGGTCTTTCAAAAATATTGTGAGATTGTCGACACCATTTTTCGATTTAGGGATCCGTTTGTGAAATATTTGGTTTTACAGAACCCTACGATGCGCGTGCCACGACACGCACTTGGCCAGTTTCACTCAAGCGTAGCCGTTGGCTAGGTCTACCCCGTCAATACGGGGTAATTAGATTTTTATCTATACGTTTTCATCCATTGATATGGATAAAAATCTGCTCAAAAGTGTCGAATAATAAAGAAACGACTTAAACCGGAACCGAAAGTAAGTATTGTTTATCTACTGAATAAAAAGCTTCCGGTTTAGCTCCACTTTCGCTAGATGAGCAATTTCATGAATAAACATAATAAGGCGGAAGGTCGCAGGATCTTGCCAGCTCTGATTTACTGCGACAGCGGAGCTTTGAGGCTGTGGTGGAAGTGAAGAATGAAGCAGGAAGAGAGGAAAAATATCTTTTCGGTCAGTCTCCACAAAAAAAAAAGCGACGAGGTGAATATGCGGAGAACAAAACAAGTCATTGTTTAGTCAATAGTTTTTTACATTTGTTGTTAATATTGTCAAAGCAAGTGGAGAAAAGATGACATGTGAATTTAGAAGCTAGAAAACAACGTACCCAGGCAGGCTCTGTCTAACCCATTAGGGATAAAGACGTGATAATGTATCTGTATCTATTTGAAGAAATCAATGTTTGCATACCTAACCTAGGGGAACCTGATTTCACGAGGGTACTGGTTTTTACAAAGAGCGACTGTCGTCTGACCTCCGCAACTCAATAAACGCTAAATGGCGTTCGGTACCAACATTTTTATGTGCCTTACGAAGCACATAATTATCTTTCTTTTCGGATAATCAGGTGATTCAAGTCTGCAACATACTAACCAGACTGGAAACAACTTTTCGAAAAGTATGCTTCCCAGTGGGATTTGAACCCACGAACTTCAGAGCACAAGTCAAACGCCTTGACCACTGGACCACGGAGGCATTCCTTATTTCTTCAAAAACACGTGATAAACGCCGATTCCATTGACATGCACCACAACGCACTGAAATTGTAACTGAAAGTTGTCTGTACGTATATCCGTATTCATTGTTCAGACAGCTACACGCTTCTCTACATCATTTCCAGAATTCTACGTATATATATATACCTACAGCTAACCTAGCGGTGCTCATTCTGATTTATTAAGTTTTCCACTCGCCTATATAGTTTTTGTAGGGTTCGTTTCGCGATTAGGATTTGTGTACACTACGCTACGCGGCGAAAAAAGGAAGTTTCTAGATAGATTGTTGATTCATATGTGTTTGTGCCTCCCGGAAACAGGCGTATTATATTTTTCGGGAGATAACCGTTTTTTACCCTAAAACTTAAAAAAAAATAGCCAAATTGCATATTGATCGACTTGTGAACACTTGTGGCCACACGTTCTGTTTGTTTTTTTTTAATATATTTGCTTCTATTTAATAAAAAAGTGTAAAACTATAAATTGTAGCCTTACATTGATAGACAAGATGGCTACAGCAAAACATACATTAGATATATTTCCCGCGAATACCACGTGGATAAGTGTAGATAGCTTTCCTTTAGAAAGAAACCACTTAACCTACATCTAAGCAAAAACGTTAGTCACCTACTTTGACACATTTCAATGTAAAAAGTGCTCGTCTGGCGACGAAAAGACGAAAAATGCTTATGCAAAGTGTTATTATTTTTTTGCGAGAGCTGCGTTACGCAATGAATGCTCGGTGGCGGGCGTGGACTGAGTATTAGCGGTCAGGGATAAAAATAAAGCTAAACTAAAACAGAAAATCGATACGGCTGAGTACTATTCTTTGTGCCTCACCACCTGTACCAAGCTTCAGTTACACTTAGCCTCAGACAGATGCCTAAAGGCTGCGTACTAGAGATATAAAACTTGAGCTTTTTTTTATTTATTTAACTTTATTACAAAAAATGTAACAGGCGGACTTAAGGCCTAGGGCCTTTTCTACCAGTCAACCTACAGGTGGTGCTGATAAAAGCAAATTTTGGACGATAAGTACATTAAAATTAGCTATTTGACCATTATTAAACATTTACCTAAGACATATATTCATATATATACTTTCTTATACATTCATAGACCTACATATAAAAATACATAAATATTTTATAAATTCATAAACCCTACATAAACTACATAAATATTTATAATACTCTATGACAGTTTGTGAAGATAATTGGCGACTAGGGGCTTTGCGGATATCAACGGGAAGGGCGTTCCATAGCTTCACGGCTTGTCTGGTGAATGAATGTTCGAAAAAGCCACTCCTGCAGCAAGGCATGTTGAGAAAGAGAGTATCATGTAACGTTGTCAGTAACACCACACCTTGCTCGGAAGTACGTCGGGCGGCATTAGGCGGATTGAGCGGAAATGGGTCACGACAGGATTTGGCTGTAGTACTTATTGCGCTGATTTAAATATAACGTCGAGATGAAAGGATGAGTGTTCCACTTCGTGCTACGTCTAAAAACAACACAATACTCTTAATCCTATACAGATAAGGCTTAATATGTTTTTAGACGTGATCGAACATATGAGCTGAAATATTTCTCGATTCGAATGCTTTCAAGATTATATTTCGTGTTTGGTGATAAGTATGGGGTAATGGATGTAAGTAAGTAAGCGAGTAAGTCAGTTTCGCATAATGGAGAAATTTTATGCGTACATAATCCAATTTTTATGTTTTGAATCTGAGGTTTTGAAATAGCCTTCTTATGATTTGTTGAAAATCCTACATTACTTATCATTTCAATAAGAGTATACAGGCTTATTTTTAATTAAGTAAGAATATTTTAAGAGGTGGTTCAGTTTATCATTTTGAACAATTTTCCAAATAAATGTACATACAGAAATATAAAAAAGAAATTTCACTTCCCATAGTAACTAGATCACGTGAATATTTCGATTTGTATGGAAAGTGTTTTCTTTTCCGTATTTCGATGTACTATATATAGATATATTTTTTAGAAAAAGTTAATTAAAATAATAGACTGAATCACCCCTTAAAATATTTGTACCCCTTTAAACGCCGCAAAAAAATAATTAAAAGCGTGCCTACTACGCCGCGACCAGTTTATGTGACACGAATGTTGGCGTTTCAGGATAGTTTCCGCTGGACGCCTAAAGGTGTCCACGGCGGTCAAAGGGTTAATTAAAGAAAAGCTTGTAGGTGTACCTAAAACATTTAGGCTTACGCTAAGTTGCGTGAATAAATTGAAAAAGAAGAGAAATTATTAAATACAGCACACTTTTATCTTTATCCCCAAAAGGGTAGACAGTACCTAGGGTCGTAAGACTCAAAGGTCATGTTTAACGTGACGGGGGTGGTCTTTTATAGTCTATACGAGCACGACCCTCTCTGTACTACTTAGCCAGAGTAGCCAGAGGATTTGGTCTACACCCTCCACTCGGGCCAGACGGGTTGGAGAGGTCTCATTGATGTTTGTAAGCTTTGTTTAGCTTGTGTTTCCTAAGTCGCCTTCTACGATATCCACGCGAAGACTTAGAGTGGTCCTATTCTACTCTACCGGGAGCCACACGGCTTAAAATAGTAAAAATAGTAATGAGTGCTTGTAGCATCGTCTATGATTGACTCTATATGATTAAAATTCACGCCCATTTGATAAATTAAACGAAAATCCCAATAAACAAACACATATTCACCATATTCATTAATCGAAACTGATTAAACCGAGTTCTCCATTGATGGGTTACAACAAAATACGCAATGTTTACATTAAAATTAAACGCAATTAATGAATACAACATTGTTGTTTACGTTCCGTCGTAAATCATTCTGTTTTATGAATATTCATCCAAGAAATATTGTATTTTTGTTTCTGGAGTGGCGAAACGGAATAGCAATCTTTGGCTTAAAAGAGATAAATTACAGATGTTAACCTCTCACCTCCGAAGCGGCCAGATTTGATTTGATTCAGCAATAAATTCAATTCAATGAATGAATCTTTTGAGATTCTGATTTGATTTCGTTGTGCTCGAACACAGATGAGTCTCAATCTTATTACATTGACATTAAAATATTGTTTCGTTGACAAAAAAAAATGGTGTTGGAAGGAGGGGTTGGACACTTGTTCGAACACACTACAAATAATAGGTAATAATTGATCTACGTCTATGTATATGTGGGTTAAGGTTTGATTGCAATTCCTATTTTCCAATATTTGATAGACTAAATAATAATGCAAAAGCTTGATATTTCGGTACTTAGATATTTATATAAATGTTTCCTCTATATTAATGAAGACGTAAAAACTGGGAATCGGCTTACCTAGTTGAATAAAATAAAATAAAAAGATATATTGAAATTAAATTTTGTGATAAGTCACCCAATGTTCATTTTCCTTGATGCCATAAAGAGTAGAAGTAAGAGTAGGATAGAACCACTCCAAGTCTTCCCGTGGATGTCGTAGAATACGACTTAGAAAACACAAGCTAAATAAAATAAACATCAATGAGACCACTCCAACACGTCTGGCCAGCGTGGAGAGTGTAAACCAAATCCTCTAGCTGCTCTGGCTAATATATGGCTCTTTATTACAGAGAGGGTCATGCTCCTGTAGTGGAGACTAAAAAAGACCTAAAGATGATGAGATGATGATAAAATTTTATAAATAAATTAATCGCTACTGAAGAATTTAGTTTAGTTTAAGTTTTTTTTATATATTCACACCCACATAAAACTCTCCAATCGACCCAAAGGTTTGACTGTTAGAGAATGCTTTTAGCATTAAATCCGCCTGTTGTACTTTAAACATGTATATGTGTGTACAATAAATTATAAATAAATAAATAAATAAGAAACCTTTTTGACCCGCTTCTGTACTTTCAATTATTTGATCCTTGGTCTTTGGTCCCTTTGTTTATGGGTACGTTTGTTACGGTTTTCAATGGTTTTAATAAATAGATGCCTCGTTAAGGCTTTGCAGGAATACGCATACAGACATCAAAGGGAAAATATATTATTGTTGTCCGGAAAATGTTAGTTGTTCTGATTTCGAGTGAAGGGAATTGCGATCTTTGCTCGGAAGTCCGATTTGCAGGATGTTATGATTTATTTATGTAGTATAATACACGTACAGACGGTTCCACCACCACCATCCACCACGCGCTTCGCGCACTACGTGAGGTGGCACAGGTATCTGTTTAACCGTCTGTACCACATTGGTAGAAATGGCCATACTATATGTAGAGATTGCATACACTAGTCAAATTTTGGGAAAATCAGAGAGGTGAGTTTAATTGCAATGTGCGCCTGTCGCTACTATTTACTTTATACACAAATCAAGATATCTAAATTCATAAACTATAATGATATTATAAAATTTTTCGTATGTGTTGAACACATCAAAAACAATAGGTACCTAAACTAAATTCCCATACTCCAGATAAGTTAAACCTTCTAGTGTGAAGCCTAAAACAAATAAATAATAGGTAAAAATTCAAACTAGGAAAAAGTCAAAGCTACAATAAACAAAAATATATTTCAGAAAACACAAACTTGTTAAATTCACTATATACTTCCCATGTGAAAAATAAAGGATTTTATTTAAAAGAAACTTGGTGAATTCACTCCTAATCCATAAACAAGCTGGGAATTCTCGCAAAAGGATGCGCATCGGGCTTTCGCAATCAAAGAGATCGGCTAAGGCATCGATGGCCCCTTAAACCTCATTGCGACTTTTTACTGGACCCTTTTCCTCCCCTCCCGACGTCTTCCCCCTCAGGGAGATAGAAACGGCGACAATGTAAATAAAAGAGGAAGAGATGCAAACCTTAGCAAGCGAGGTTAGCTATCTTTAGAAGTGGGATGGTACGATTTTTTGAAAACAACCATATTACATCATTCATAGTACTTGAAATAAAATATAATCAAGCGCCGTTGACCATGACTCTTCGTTTGTTATATGAGATGAAGGAAAAGTATCCATTAGTTAGATTTATTTACATGTTCGCTGAAAAATATCGCGAACATTCCAGCGAAATGTATTATCTTATACTGTCGTATTCTGTGGTCGCATTGGTTAAAACTGTAGTGACTATATAAAAGTGTGTTGTAATAATAAATAAATAATTTTATTTGGCTTAGCTTTGCTCTGCATCGAAAAAAGTACCAGAAAACTGTCTGATGTAGATAATTTTAACTCTGCACACTTACAGAATTATTGGCAGTGACAAAGTATACTGTTAGCCACAGCATACGCTGTCACATACTTGGAAGGGCGACTCGGCATATGTTAATATGACTTAAGGCTCTCCTATTCCGAGTCGATCGATATTTTTTCCATTATGATAATTAAAAAAAAAAAAAACCTTATGAAACACCTTTTTTATAAGGAACTAGCTGTGCCCGCGACTTCGTTCGCGTGGTTGTCGGATCGTAATGTTATATAGCCTAAAGCCTTCCTCTATAAATGGACTACTCAACAAAAAAAGAATTTTTCAAATCGGACCATTAGTTCCTGAGATTAGCGCGTTTAAACAAACAAACAAACAAACAAAAGAACAAACAAACTCTTCCGCTTCATAATATTAGTATAGATGAAGTACTCTTAACCAACAACATATTTATTTGAATAAAGATTAATATTATTATGTTGATACAACTTAAACAAATTATTTGGACCAAATTAGGTACCATAAAAACGGTTTTTGTGAGTTAATCTTAAAAGATAGACATATACTATCGCGGACTGTTTTTTAGATCATTAAAAGAGCTATTATTCTTTACTACATATTTTTTGTGTATCTTGAACCGTTTTCACGGCGCACGCAACGGAAGGCTTCAAAGATGAAATAATTTCTCCCGTTTTTTACACATTTACCACTATATCTTTGCTCCTATTGGTCGTAGCGTGATGTTATATAGCCTATAGCCTTCCTCGATAACTGGACTATCCAACACAAAAAGAATTATTCAATTCGAACCAGTAGTTTCGGAGATTAGCGCGTTCAAACAAACAAACAAACAAACAAACAAACTCTTCAGCTTTATAATATTAGTATAGATAGATTAATCATTATCTCTATGCTGACTATGCAGTTATGAACTTAAGTGAATTAAAACATATTTTTTTGTTGTGTATTGTTTTTTCTTCCTCTAAAATCTTCCTAACATCAGACATACAGATACACTATCACGTCTTTATCCCTAACGGGGTAGACAGAGCCAAGGGCGGTAAAGCCCAGGCTACTTTTAGCGTAATGGTGGGCATGAAGGTGGAAAAGGGAAATCATAATAGTGATGGGTGCTAACCGCATCGCCTATTCATATGATTCAGATTCTCGCCCATTCCCTCGATCTGCTTTTAAGATCTGCACGGGAAGAGAAGCAGCTGGTACATTCTATGTTTTTTCTTTACTTCCAGACCAGCAAAGAAGAAAACATCAGACATGATTCTGTTTTATGCATATTTATGTGGAGCTTCTACCTCTATCACCCTCCATATTTTGTGTCCGGGAGAAGGAAACGGCGACAATTTATGACAGGACTTGACGACGCCTAATTCGGGCAGTCTCATTAAACGCGCTAAACTGGACCTATATTCACTTAGAGAGGTTTTTACGTCTTTGGCGTTTTCTCGTTTCTTTTGTGATAGGATCTAATGATTTGTAGTGCTGCTGCGTAGGCCAATTATTTTGTTCTAAGGTTTTATCAAGTTCTTTTAGAGAATAAGCATCTATTTCATATTATTTTGTGACTCATAGATTTTAGTGACAAAGTAGCTTAAAAAAAATTATGACAGGACTTGACTAATTCGGGCAGTCTCTTAAACGCGCTAAAGTTGACCTACATTCACTTAGAGAGGTTTTTGCGTCTTCCACGTTCCTTCGTTCTTTTTTGATAGGAGCTATTGATTTGTAGTGCTGCTACGGCCAATTATTTCTTTGTAAGGTTTTTTTTTGAGTTCTCTTATAGATAATAAGCATTTATTTAATATTGTTTTGTGACTTTCATAGATTTTAGTGACAAAGTAGCATATTCTAAAATAAATTTAGTTGAAGTAAATAAACTTTCCTTACTGCGATCCACAACCCTAGTGTTTTTTTTGCGACAATTTTTGACAGGACTTGACGACGCCTTAATTCGGGCAGTCTCATTAAACGCGCTAAACTAGACCTATATTCACTTAGAGAGATTTTAACGTCTTCCACGTTCCCTCGTTTTTTTTGGAATAGAAGCTAGTAATTTGTAGTGCTGCTGAGTCAGCCAATTATTTTTTCCTTTGAGTTTTCTTAGAGAATTAGCATTTATTTAAAACTTTATTTCACAAAAAGTATTGTACAAGTTGTGGAGCTTAGTCATATGGCATAAGTTCAAATGCTATGCTATGGCATTATGAATATCAAAACATGGAAATAAGTTATTAATAATTAAATTACGAGTACTTTCACCGAATTAAATTTAACAACATGACCGAGTAAAAACCAAATAGTTGGTTAATTTGCGTTTATGGAATGACGTCATACATATCGACACAAAAACACTGTTGTGTGACGCCAAAAACTTATTTCCCCACAGTATATAAAGTTTACACTTATATGATCATTCACTAGATAAATCCGTAAATTAAATTTCCTTGCCCCAACCTAATGTACCCTTTGCGTTTTAAGGAATATGGGGTATTTTCGCTTGCATCCAGGATTTAGAAGTTCGGGTGTGTTAAAATAATGTGAGTTTACGGAGGTCATTGAGCCCTGGAAGTGGGTCAGATAGTGACTGCGTTTTTCTGGGTCGGATCGTGTTTTGGACTGTTTGCTGCAAATGATTTACCTGACTCATCTTTTATCGGATGATCTGATAACTTATCGATCCGATATTTTTTGTAGGAATTAAGTATGTTTGTTGGGACTAGTTTCGTTACTTTTTGTTCTGTACTTTTTACGATCTTAGGTATACTTGGTGAGCATTGACTCCATCATTGCTAAGGATGCAACTGGTTACAAGATGAGAAGAATTACTTTAAAAAAATTACAACAAAATACAACAGACTTCATAATCGAAATGCAGGACGTTGAGGAGTTTCTTTCATATCTCTAAAGTTCTTCATCTTAAATTGATAAAAACCTTTTTGAAGTCGGTTAAAAAGTGACTAGAGGCGTACTTACCTAACAACATGCTGCATCTTATTTTTTGTTTTTTTTATTTATTTATTTACACTTTATTGTACACACATACAAATGTAATAGTACAACAGGCGGACTTAATGCTAAAAGCATTCTCTAACAGTCAAACCTTTGGGTTGATTAGAAGAGTTTATGTGGGTGTAACACATAATAAAAAATAACAATAAAAACTAATTTACTAATTTTAAACTTAAAAATAAAATAAAAGAAACATACTAAATATAAATATTATAATAATACTATACCTACATATTAAATACATAAAAACGAGCAATAAATATACATACATATCTCTAAATACATATTATACAATCAAGTCTGTCTCATATTTAATTGAAAATGGAGGTATCTAAAAATTCTAATTTTAAAGGAGTCGCGGCTAGGAGCCCTTCTGATGGACTCAGGGAGAGCATTCCAGAGTCGTACAGCAGTGACAGAGAAAGAGTTATCGATAAAACCTGTACGGTGAGAAGGAATAGCTAGGGTAAGAGTATTTGAAGAACGCAGGGACCTCTCATGAGTAGAACTTAAAAGTTGGAAACATGATTTGAGATACTCAGGGGTCTGGGGATTATTTAGGATATTGTTGATAAAAACCTTTTTGAAGTCGGTTAAAAAGTGACTAGAGGCGTACTTACCTAACAACATGCTGCATCTTATTTTTTGTTTTTTTTATTTATTTATTTACACTTTATTGTACACACATACAAATGTAATAGTACAACAGGCGGACTTAATGCTAAAAGCATTCTCTAACAGTCAAACCTTTGGGTTGATTAGGAGAGTTTATGTGGGTGTAACACATAATAAAAAATAACAATAAAAACTAATTTACTAATTTTAAACTTAAAAATAAAATAAAAGAAACATACTAAATATAAATATTATAATAATACTATACCTACATATTAAATACATAAAAACGAGCAATAAATATACATACATATCTCTAAATACATATTATACAATCAAGTCTGTCTCATATTTAATTGAAAATGGAGGTATCTAAAAATTCTAATTTTAAAGGAGTCGCGGCTAGGAGCCCTTCTGATGGACTCAGGGAGAGCATTCCAGAGTCGTACAGCAGTGACAGAGAAAGAGTTATCGATAAAACCTGTACGGTGAGAAGGAATAGCTAGGGTAAGAGTATTTGAAGAACGCAGGGACCTCTCATGAGTAGAACTTAAAAGTTGGAAACATGATTTGAGATACTCAGGGGTCTGGGGATTATTTAGGATATTGTTGATAAAAACCTTTTTGAAGTCGGTTAAAAAGTGACTAGAGGCGTACTTACCTAACAACATGCTGCATCTTATTTTTTGTTTTTTTTATTTATTTATTTACACTTTATTGTACACACATACAAATGTAATAGTACAACAGGCGGACTTAATGCTAAAAGCATTCTCTAACAGTCAAACCTTTGGGTTGATTAGGAGAGTTTATGTGGGTGTAACACATAATAAAAAATAACAATAAAAACTAATTTACTAATTTTAAACTTAAAAATAAAATAAAAGAAACATACTAAATATAAATATTATAATAATACTATACCTACATATTAAATACATAAAAACGAGCAATAAATATACATACATATCTCTAAATACATATTATACAATCAAGTCTGTCTCATATTTAATTGAAAATGGAGGTATCTAAAAATTCTAATTTTAAAGGAGTCGCGGCTAGGAGCCCTTCTGATGGAATCAGGGAGAGCATTCCAGAGTCGTACAGCAGTGACAGAGAAAGAGTTATCGATAAAACCTGTACGGTGAGAAGGAATAGCTAGGGTAAGAGTATTTGAAGAACGCAGGGACCTCTCATGAGTAGAACTTAAAAGTTGGAAACATGATTTGAGATACTCAGGGGTCTGGGGATTATTTAGGATATTGTACAGCTGACAGAGAATATGTTGGTTCCTGCGTTGACGAATTGGCAGCCAATTGAGCTGAGAACGAGATTGGGAAACGTGATCGTATTTGCGCAAGCAGAAGATAAACCTAATACAGTAGTTAAGAAGACGTTCTAATTTATTTAGTTGTTCCTCGGTTAAGTCCAGATAACACACATCAGCGTAATCAATTATGGGGAGAATTAAAGTTTGTGCTAGCATGGTTTTTGTTTTCTCAGGCAGAAAGTTTTTCAAGCGCTGTAAGTAGTGAAGACTGGCAAACACCTTTCTGCTTACTTCTGAGATGTGAGTACTCCAAGATAAAGTGTTATCAATCCAGAGGCCAAGATTTTTGACCTCAGTACTGAAAGGGATATTGCAACCATCAAAAGTAATTGGAGTTACGATACTCATATCTATAGCATTTATTTGCCTCTTGCTACCAACAATTATAGCCTGGCATTTTTGAGGATTGACCCGCACCCCATAGTTGTTGGACCAATTCATGACACTTGTAAGGTTATCATTCAATAGCGAAATCGCAATAATTGTTTGTTTTTAGGATTTAGTGTCTTCCAGCCCTAAACATTTTTAATCTGACTGTTTACTCCGCCAAAAACCTTGACTGAGGTGCCATTTACTCGATGTTGTGTTCCAAATGTAAACTTTGAAAATGCATAGGTATATAATAAAAATCCATTTGAAAAAAAGAAGTGGGTGGAATATTGTATGTCTCACACATAGCAGTTGAAAATGTTAAGAGCTTTCAATTCGTATACGTTTCAAAGCTAAAATGTGTCTGCAAAAAGTCAAACAAAGTTATTGATAATTTTTTTTAATTGGTTATTATTTCCATAAAAATATTTTCGTATTCCTATGGATCTGATTTATACATGTTCGCCGAGAATACTTCAAGCCCAACCATGTACGTCCGACAAAATCCTAGCAATTTCAAGCGGTTTCTCCCAAGCTATTGCGTCCAGTGTTGGGCGCATGTTGGGCGTCTTATTCCGCAGTAATGTCTGGTATTTGGCTTCTTGGCTAGCATCCTAGGCATTGTTAGAGTCGAGCTGTACCTAAATGCAATTGCTACTCGTAAGTGTATGTTTTGAATATTTTTATTTTGTTTTGCAGTAACTTGTATGTAAATATTAATGAACAAGTAATTATTTAAAAACTGGATGGAAAAACAAATCTGAAAAAATGAAATGAAATGATTAAATCCGCCATTTTGTTTTTATTTTTCTATTGATATACCCAGTTTCACTCTGATTACTGACGAATCTAACACCTCTCACGCATACAATATAGATTCGAAAAAATAACCCTCCTTCTGGCGCATGTACATTTTTCATCAATTTACATTTTATTTGTGGACATTGTTCAACTAAAACCTGTGTTACTTTAGTATTGGAGTTAGGAGCTCTAAAAACTTCTTCTTACCCTTTACATAACGTCTTACTTCAAGACATAGAAAAGATGGTGTGAAAAGTCATCAAAACAATTTGTTATACAGTACCAAAAAAAAAACTATGTATCAAATAGGTAAAATTTGAATAATCACAAAAAAAGGGCATATGAATAACATGATCAAACAAGGGAAAAGAATAAGATCTCAAACAATACTGGCAAAAAGTAACACAAAAAAGCAATGGTATTGCAATCGAGGTATGCCGCCAACTTTCTTAATAGCGATCGAGTATGCACATAAATTTGTTTCCGGACTTCCGGGACGCATGATTGATAAAGTTACAAGTGGAATTGGAGGTATCAACTTGTTCCGATCTTTATATCTAGGGAAATCCCACATTTTTTTCTAGTTTGAAAATATTTGGAGCAATGTCACTTGATTCGCAATCTTCTGTGGCGCAATATGATATTTCTCTTATTATACAGGGTGACTTTTTATCCACCAGCCAAATTTTTGAAGCTAATTCAGTCCATGATACTGAATTACTTTCTATAAAAAACGTATTGAAAATACTGTGTGGTGTGTGACGTCGCGCATCACATTCGCCCTGATGACGACCTCCGGATGAGGTCGAAACATGTCGGCCAGTAGCTGATTTTTTACGTGAGTGACCCGCTTATCTAAATTAATATTGAAAATAGATAAAAATTTTTCGTCCTCCCATACAAAATCAGTTGGCCTGAGCGCCAATCTGTATGGGAATGCGATTTTTTTTATCGTTTTTTGTTAATTGTTTTTATGGAAAATAGTTCAGTATCATGGACTGAACTTGCTCCAAAATTTTGGCTGGTGATTAAAAAGTCAGCCTGCATAAGAATCTTTAAAATAAATTTGAAAAATGGCTAATAGAACTAGCCGCCTATTTATTTAACGAATTTCGCTAAATGATTTGTAGTTAAATTGATGACCTAAATGTAAAATATTAAAATACATGAAATAATTAAATGATTTAAAAAATAAAATAAAATATCTTCATTATTGGCAAAGCGAGATAAGCGAGCGAAACCACTCCGTTTCAGCTTCGGCAAAAATTCTTTCGTTTGTCCGATATCCAGATGTTCAGATATCCAGTTGTTCTCGCCTACAGGTCGCATATCTCAACCGATTCTCGTAATTTTTTGTGAGCCGGTCGATAATGATAAAATTGTTTTGTTGATTTAGTTTTTCGATTTTTTTTCAAAATGGCGGAAGCATGGGGGTTGAAAACTTAAAAATTATCATATTTCAGCCTGATGTCATAAGAGTTTTTGTTACCCTTATTATGACGCTACTTTTTTTTGGAACTACATTTTCATCCAATGAACTTCAAGGGGTTAAAGGTTGGATGCTATGCAAAGTCAGACTCGCAAGGTCTACAGTCACAGAGCCACTAGTTTGACTCTTATGTATTCTAGTTTAAGATTGTTTGCAAGAAATACCAATGAATGGTAAATTTAAAAATAAAAGTAAAGTCGAACATACTTGTTCGACGTTGACGTTTTTTGGTCAAACAAGATCTTGTAACGTGTACTTTCCGAAAGTCGCTGTTCGGAACTTTGATGCTCGTTTTAAAATCTACGATACTACCGAACTTGCGGTTGTTGTAGTAAACATTGTCGTGACTAGCGTCTTTTCTATAACATTACTACTCGTATAGCGAAGATAACGTTATAGTAGTTTTAGTGTTATCTCCTTACTTGTTTCTATTATGTCCATAATAGAAACAAGTACTTAACAACTTACAAACTTTGTAAAATGTATAATTTGTAATTTTCTGTTCTAATTTCTTTCCTTAGAATCTGTTATTCGTACTTTTCTATTTTAATTTTTTTCTTTACAATAAATTATATTTTTATGTAATATAATTAGGAAACAACTGGTTCTCGGGATACAAGTTTCCCTAGTCCTGGAGCCAGGGCCAGAAATTTATCGTGTAAATTAGTTTCTTGTGAATAAATGATTATAAATATTATTCAATATTTTGAATCACTGCCTGTTACTTAAGAAACTAATACGCTATAGAGACAAAGGATGGGAATGAAATGGAATTTATCTACCTACATAGATAAATAAGAACTATCGCCATCCGTGATAGAAGAGCCAAGCGTTGAAAATGCCAAACGTCACCTTTAGCAAGATGGTGGTCCTAAGATGGAAGCCGGGAATCAGATTTAGTGACAACCTTTCGTTCACACAACATAACCCCACTGTTAGGGCTCAATTAATTCGTCTTGAGCGCAATTTTAGCATTTTTTATTGTTTTAGATAAAGTTTGTTTTTAAAAATATTTATAAATAAGTACTTGTTATTCCTTTGCCCCTAAACATGAAAAAAAAAGAAGACTTAAGAAACTGGAAATTCATGATTTCAAAATTTTATACCTCCAAATTCATAGTGCGCACAAGCGTACTCAAAGCAAGTACCTACATCGGATGTAACTTCTAAAAAGTTGTCTTTTGTAAGTCACAGTTTCATTTTAATAATGGACTTTTAAAACTTGAATCCAAGTTACATTTGGTGAGAGCTAACACACACGCGAATTCCAAGTGCTATTTCAACTCAGCTGTTCCGAATAGCTCGAAAATAGCTGGGAAATGGCTTTTTACGGTCCTTCAAGAGTCGCGTATCGTTCCAGAGGCAATATACTTTGAAATTTCATTTTCTGGAATGTGTTCTGATATTGCCAGTCTAGTTTGATGAGTGATAATTTTCTGTTGGTCAACATTGTGTTGGAAATTTCATTGAACTTACTTGTATTTATGCCCAGCAGGGTATTTAAAATACACAAGCTTCGTTTTAAAGTAACATGTATTCTAATTTTGTATAACACACACTATCACGTCTTTATCCCTAAAGGGGCAGACAGAGACTAGGGCGGTAAGGCCCAGACCATTTTTACAGTGGAAAAAGTAATAGTGATGGGTTGGTAACTTCATCGCCTATTGATATGATTCAGCTTCTCGTCCATTTTACGATCTGCGTGGGAAATGAAGCAGCTGGTACATTTTGTTATTTCTTTTCTCCCAGAGCAGCATGTAAGTAACACATATACATAAATGAATTATGTATAAGTAACACATATCTTCTATTCTCTTCCATGCGGGTCTGGGAGAAAAGAAATAGAAATGTAGAATCCAGTGTCCATCTCTAGGCCATCAATGTCATTCTGCTGACGAGACCCACCCAGTTCCACTTTAGTGTAGCAAACCCTACATCCGTAATGCCTGTTTTTGAACACTTTATACAAGATATAACTAGTTTTAAAAACTTAAATCCGACTATACGGAAAAAATCATACTGAAATGTACATCTAGTTATTGCAAGCACAGCAGGAAGCAACAGTTGATAATGTAAGCATATACAACGTGGAAGGAAAATACCCGTAATAAATCAAACCACGATCTATACTAGACCATTATAGTAAAATAACAGCCAAGAAACAAAAAATATTTTCGGCATTTCCATACAAAAGTGGGCGGCCGCCCGGGAGATTCGTATGGGGATGTCGATTTTTTTTTGTTTTTGACTGTTATTTTAATTTCATTATACTTTAGTCATCTAGTATAGCCCGTGGTTCGATTTATTACGGGTATGTCCCTTCCACGTTGTATTTTTGAAATGTGCTTTTCAAACCCTTTCATTTGATACCCCACTCGATATGATTCGATTTATTTTATTTTTTAGTTCATTACTTTATGACCTATAGAGGGCGCCACAGTAGATTTACTGTGACGTCACATAGCCTATATCGAGCGGACAGCCAAGACAATACGCTATTTTGCACCAAGTCAAATCAGATATTTTTTTATTAAATAATTTTACGGCTCTGGATACAAGTCCTTTAGAGCCTATCCTTTATTTTGTTCTTTATTCCTAATCCTAACCTAACCTAATCCTAACAAGTTACAATCAAAGGGTGGTATAGGCCTTTGACTACTTCAAGGGAGCTTCTGGCGACAAATCTGTACGAGTCCACTGGTTTTCATAGGCGACTGAGTGGCGGACAACGCCCGAAGACGCCCACACTGTCTGCAAAACAAATATCACAATACAGCCGTACTATGACTGTCCACTTCAACTATTTTACACATTGTTCATGAGCATGAGCATTTATAACACACCAAACAACACCAATTTTATATTATAAAGTCCACTAAAATCAATTTGCAAAATAATTTAAGGCAAACCCCAACCGAACCCCTTGACTTCCCGCCAAAAACTCAAGTCATATCAGATACTTTTTTCTAAACGTCAAAAACAAACATTTTCTATGGGATTTGTATGAAATATCGATTCATGACGTTATAGTTCCTTGGAGTCAAATAGCGCTCTTAATATTCGTTTCCCTACATTAATAAATCTAAAATCACGTTCAAAGTGGATGTGATCAATGACAAATGGCATTATTTTGTTACGTTTTATTCTATTAACAGTATTAAATAATTTATTTTTGACCCACCATATAATACCCAATTCCGACGATACTTCATTTGTCAAGCTATCATAGATATCTTTGAGGATACGAGATGAACATACATAATTATCTGAACTTCTTTTTTTTTTTGGACAAATCACGCTGATTAAGTTTTGTTTAAACTTATGTTATGGGATACTAACTCAACGATACTATATTTTATGATAAATACATATATAGATAAACACCCAAGACCCAGGACAATTTGAAAAAGGCTTTTTTCCAACTTGTATATATATTTATATATATGTATTGTATATGTATATATATATATATATATATATATATATATATATATATATATATATATATATATATATATATATATATATATACATATATATATTTATTTTATATTTATATATACATACATATATAGTATTTATTTTATACGATATTTATGTATGATCATTTAAAAGTACTTATTATTTCTAGATTGTTTCTATTTATTTTAGACGCCAACTATTCTATCTGTTTCTCTTCTCCTAAAGGTTGACAGGGAGAGAATGCTTTAGCATTAAGTCTACCTATTGTAGCTTTTGGCTCAATAAAGTTTTAAATAAATAAATAAATATATTATAGCGCCGAAACACATAACCCTCCTTTAAGCTTCGCCGCAGTCGGATAAAAATACAAGTCGCAAATAGCTCTCATATTATTCAGCTATATGAAACCAGATATTCTATGAACGCGACATTTTTCGCATTCGCTTCTGAATTCGAAATCATCGGAATGGAAACGTTCGGAAACCGCCGATCGGATACGGGCGGGCCGGCCATTGTCTTCCGGAAACGAATACGAAGGGTTGGTATTGGAAGGTTGGCGATAGGAAATAGCGCGTGCTGATGTGTGGATTTAGCTAAAGTGATTTTGGTATCAAGCTACTAAAATCAGTTTAGCTACACATTACAAATAGTTTAGTTACTTACCTAGGTAACTTAGATATTTGTAATTTACTTAATTATAATCAAAAGCCTAATTATACTTAATTATAAAGTAATCTAAACTATGCAATCTAAAATGATTACAGGATCTCAGTTTCTTTTTGTAATTTTGTTTTGGTATTAAAATATATAATAGATTACCTATGGATATAAGAAATTAAACTAACATAAAACATTTTCAAAGAAAATTGAAAAAAATGCTGCAAAGTGGTTAGGTAAGTGAATAGAATATCTATAATAAAAATTCACAATTTATGTATTTAGAAAATAAGTCATATAAAATGTGCAATACTAAAAATTAAAGTACTTCGATAGTATTTGTAAATTGCTCTATAGACTGCTATAACTGAAAATATTGTGATAAATGATCTCAACATTATAAAATTATATACTTACTATGTTCATTTGTTACTTGATATTTGCTGTACCCGAAAGGGTAAATAAGATTTACTGTAATTATAAATATAAGACCTCTTTTAAAGCTCTTATTAGCAAATAAAGATTTGTTTGATTTGATTGATTGATAAACAAAAAAGAGGAATAAAATAGTTAAAAGAATTCTCATAATCTGTAATCATTTAATTTTGATTGAATTATTTGATTAATTATTATTTTCATTAATTTATTGCGAGGACTCTTTGAGTGGTCCGATTTTGATTGGAATAGGTGTCTTTAAAGTCTCGGTGTTTTGATTTATCAGGCATCTTGTTTACATTTGAGAAAGTAAAAGTGGCTTGCATCAAGCGGTTCCATAAAACTTTTTACAATACAATAAAAAAGGTCTCCTAACACAAATATCAATCACCTCGCTTAATAGCAGGATTCGCTGAATTTAAATCGTCGCGTTACCGTTTATTTGCTGTTTTTACTTTTTATTATCGAGGTGTTCGAAACTCGCTTCCGGATTCCGGAGTAATTAGAGGCGATCCAGTCAACTTGAGCAATAAAATACTTTCTTCATCAAGTTAATGGCGCGTCAGTTGATTCGCACCCTAACAGTCGTTACGTTTTTCTGGCCAGTCACCGTGCCGCGTTTGTTTTTAGAATACGTCTCTTTATGCCAGTAGCATACTCGTTAAATAAAGAGTAAATTAGATATTTTTTTGTACCGTCCATTTAATATCCTTAAACAAAGGGCAAAAAAAATTATATAATTGGAACTTACGGCTCGTAGCGTTATTAAAAATGCACACGTTCTAAAAATACCTATAGGTGTCCCTCGGCTTGTATTTCTGTCTATAAAATCTGAAATTACTAAACAGATATTGATGTGGTTTTCACTAATATGTGGATCATTTCTGCGGAAAGTTAAACATGTATTCGCAAATACTTTAATAAACCGGGGCGAGTTTAGTACTAGTTGTTATTTTATCAAGCAATTTGAGTCTTGATCCAGTTTCCTTTGGCTCAGCAAGAAAAATGAATATTTTGTTTTTTGTACTACTACTAAACCCTTTTTTATTGACATAACCTAGTTATGACTACAAATATATCCTAAATACAGCTAAACATAAACACGCATAAGGAAAACCGAAGCCATTATCTACAGAGTCGGGGTTAATGGGGTAAACTGGACAAGTACAGATAGTAACGAATGGGGGAGCTCGTCATAAAAGTGCAATGTCTTGATAAAGTTCAGTAGGTTCGTTAATGCTCAGTGTGGCGGAAGGTGTAATGATAAGAGGTGAGGTTGTAATGGAGGAGATACTAAGCATTACTCTTTCTTTTGTTGTACGTTTGCTAAACAGGCTAATATTTTTGACTTTGATTCTTGTCAATGGAATAGACAATATGCATGTGATTCAGAAACGAACAAAAAAAATTATGTGTAAACTTTATTGCTAAAGAAAAATACCCATATATGTATATTTTTTCAATTTAACATGTTTCCATTGAGAAATTAATGATTTAAAAGTTGTAAATTTCAAATTCCCTCGCAAATTTCCAAAACGCAACGCTATTGGAGGAACAAAACGTGACGACACCAAACACTGTCAAACTGAATTTTCTAAATAGTCTGTACTGTCAACCACAAATTAGCAAGAAGGAGAATCTGTCACTGTGAATAAGTTGTTTGTAATTTGTATGATTGTTGGAAGTTATTTTTATTGTTTTGCTAAATTATTAGTGTTCTTTGAGAATTATTAGCTGAAAGTCTGACCCCTGGTGAAAAAAGACTTGCTAAAATGATTGAAAGCGGTTTTGTTGTGGCAGATACAGTCAGATAATCTGCCTAAAATTGATGTGTTTATGATGACTTCGCACTTCGCAAGTAATTCCAATTTTACATCCTTTGAACTCAGAGGATTAAAAGCCGTGAGGTAAATAATTTATATATATTTGATAAATTTCTATTTTTCTCAGTTTTATACTTATGAGACAAGTCAATCAATTAATTATAACCTAAAATATGGTACTACTATTTTTTGTTTTTCTGTTTCCATTGACACTGACATTGACAGTGTGCGGTGACGTCATAGAATAAAAGCGCAAAATGGCACCGCGTTTAAGTCGTCCGAAAATGATAGTAGTTTTAATTATTTTTTTAAGCTTATTTAATAATATTCTGTGAGTGTGATATTTTTTCCGTTTATCTAATAACTTAAAGAATCATTTTAAAAAATAAAAAAAGGCATGAATATACCCTATTAACGACTAGCACGACGATTTAAACTGTCATCTTTCTTGCAGAAGAAATTCTCAAAAGAAGATAGAAATGGGATCAAAACCCGACGACTCAGTCAAATGAACTAAAGTTTATAAATAGAAGATTACCTGTGGGTTTTGTTCAATACCTACTGCTTTTTGATCATTGTTTTGATCATTATCACATTGAATTGTAAACATAGACCTACCACTACTAAACCTGCATAGTGCGTGGCCACTTTAGTGCATCTCTTTCTATCTTTGATTGTTGCCTTCACCCATATTTTTCACACGTCACAGAACACACCATGGTTACTAACTTACTTACTACTTAAAACCCTAAATCACCTTTTAAATGATAAAATCCCTAAAATTAATAACTTTCTTCGATCGTTTTGTGGTTTGTTTGGCCCAGATTTTGACAGTAGGCCAGCTTATAGCAGCCACGCCGATAGAGACAAAAAACATATCAGCGTTTCTTTGACACTCACGTTGTACTGTATTTGACAGTCTCTTTCTAGCAATATCGTTGCAAGTCTAGTAGTGGTAGGTCTGTGATTGTAAATTAAATTTTAATATGTACCTACATACTTATTCATGTAATTTTAGAACAACATCAGATATGTTAAAAAACCAACAAAAAACAAGAAATTTATATCTAAAACAAAATTAAACTAATTAATATCAAAATTCCTCGGTTTCCGTCTCACGTAACGTTATTTTATTTTAATTAAAGTAAAAGTAAAAATTACGGATGTATGCATTTATAAATTACGCACAACGATATTCTATGTATGTGTTTTTTCTTTTCAGTTACACGTTTATTTTAGCTTCAAGTACGTCCATGTAGGTACTAGAACCGAATTAATTTCGTGTAATGACTGACTAACCTGTTTGCAATGGCACTCGCGGGATTGTCAAAACATGGCGATTATGCAAATGCTGCCCGAAATATAATTACCCTGAACCGTGCTGTGGTATCATTTAACCCCAGCTCACTCTTTGTGACGAAATATGACGCCCATTAATTAAATAGTTTGTGTTGTACTGTTTATATTTGTCTGACTTATGATGGCATTTATGTGTAACAGGGTTATGTCATTCAAATGCTTTTTCTTATATATTTATTGTGAAACAAGTAATTATTAAAAAAAAGCAAAAAAGCTTACTTAATAAACTGATAGGTATTATTCCTAATTAAATTTAAACATACAATACACAAATATTTTTGTAATCTCCTTTTAATTTCCTTCATTTTGATACCCTATTTGATAGGTATGGGTAATATAACCCTTCCTTGAGAGTCGGGTAAAAATTTGCAATGATGAAAACATGGATGTATGATCATGGTAATATCATGCAGAATTTTAACAAGTATATCTTACGTCTACTCACAAATATGGATTTATTTCAGTGGCATCGCATGCGATGTAGTTGTAATTACCTGAAAAAAATAAAAAGACATAATTACTTATAATTAAAAATAACCTTAAACTAAATAAATAATATCCTTTTCGTCAATTATGGAATGTTGGAGAATGTTTAAATAAATCAGTAAAAATAATGCAATCACTGTTGCAGACTCGTAGCTGTCTAAAAAATATTAAAAAAACATAATATAGATATTATAACACGATAAGTCAAAGTTTGTCAACCATTAACAATCTAAACAAGCAAGAGCTCGAGGGCGAAACATTAAAAAGGCAAGAAAAAAAGGGCAAAATCGGCAAAACTCTGGTGGAATACTGCCGCCGGCAGGCGATGTACAGTATTACAGTTATCTAATTCCCATAATACGCCTTACATGTCAAACTTTTCAGATAGGGGCGTTATGGCCTTACATGCTTTGATAAAAAACCTGAAGATGTAGCATCAGTGCTCAAAAAACCAAAAAATGAGTGCATTTTCTGCGGCAAGAACTCGATTTCCAAAAAAAATATCTTTAGTTGAAAGGTGTCTAAAGCAGCTCTGTTCTCAATTTAATACTGACACACTGTCACGAGTGTCGGTTTTCTAATGTGGCAATTTGTTAATAAAGAATTCATGCTCACTCCTGGAAACCTCTAAAGCAGATATTCGTGCAATATTAAGATATAAAGAAGGTGGAAAAAAAAATCTAAATAGGGATGGGTTGTTAGCCGCATCGCTTAGTAAACAGTAATACGCGTTTTCGCCAATTTTGACGGCTTTTACAATCTGGACGGGAAGAAAAGCAGCTCGGACATTCTAAGTTTTTTATTTTCTCCCATATTAGTATGGAATCAATTATACAGGCTGACTTTTTATCCACTTGCTAAATTTTTGGAGCAAAAATTTTGCAGGTGGATAAAAAGTCAGCCTGTATAGCTTGAAATTTGTATTTGTAGTATAATGCGACGTCTTGAGCTCATATAACATCATTGCCAACATATAACGTTTCTGCAAAATCGTCCATTTTTCCAACGCGAGAAATATTTCGCTCGAAGCGGAGTTTTAGATATACGCCTGAATTATATCGACGTAAAATGGAAATTATGTCTTTGTTTTTCACGTTTATTTTCGCCTAACTGTTGTTACATATTGTAGTAATATTCTCATGAATATTTTATCATAGTTAGAAGAATTTTAATAGCTTTATTAAGTTGTTTATCAACTTCGGTACTTATTAAAAATGTGTTTATTCCGTATTGCTCTTTTAATCACTTTTTTATCGAGTGTGTTTATAGCTAATACTGGTGTCAGATTTTTCGAGCTAACAACAGTCATTATTACATACTAGTGAACTAGTGCGCAGGTTACCTCACAGTGTTTACCGCAAAAATTAATAACTTTTTCATTACATACTTTTATTTAGTTTCACTTATCCAGTTGTCTGCGTGTCCGTAATCAAATCTTGCAGTCTAAATTAGACCCACTTCCCATTATTTGATTTAGCTGAAACTTCACATACTTATGTTGGGTCTTCTTATATTTAAGAGCTGGGCTCTTGTCGGTGGAGTGCTTTCCTATTCTTCCGCCAAGTTCTTAACCTCCTTAAATGTTTTCACATTTTTCCTTTTCTTCATCGAAAAATTTTCTTCTGGGTTTATCTCCTCCTCTTTTTCCTTCTATTTTTCCTTCCATTATTGTTTTAAAATACTCATCGTGACGCAGTAGATGGTCGAACATTTTCCCTCTTCTATTTTCTATAATTTGTAGTATTTGCCTTTTATGTTGGGTAACAATGCAATATTATGGTAGGCACCAATAACCTGATCTCATTATGAAGCCGGAAGGTGGCCAAGTTATCTCTGTGATAAAACAATATAACCCCACCGAGTTTGGGCTCTTAAAGAGCACTTTAGTCTTTTCAGTTCATTGTTTTAAAAAACATTTTTTAAATAATTACTTATTCATAATAATGGTAATTTTATGACCACTAACGTTATCACAATGGCTAATAAACAGCTAGTTATAAATATGACATTTACATGAGTATTTTTTTCGTTAAAAAAGATAATGGGTTAGATGACAAGGTCAAAAATAAATTATTTGGTACTGTTAAGAGAATAAAACGTCACAAAATTGTGTCACCTTTCATTGATCATATCCATTTCAACATTTACGATTTTAATGCAGAAAAACGCATTTTGACTTCAAATATCTATGACGTCACGGTTTTGTCCTTCATTCAAATCCCATAGAAAATATTTGTTTTGACGTTTAGAAAAAAGTGTCTGATTTGACTTGTTGTCATCTAGCGGATTAGAACAAGACCCTTATTTGTTCAGGCATTTCAAAGTTAATTAATAAATAAATAAATTTATAGGAACAAATCACACTGATTAAGCTAGCCCCAAAGTAAGTTTTAAACTTGTGTTATGGGATACTAACTCAACGATACGTACTACATTTTATGATTAATACATACTTAAATAGATAAACACCCAAGACCCAGGACAATTTGAAAAAGGCCATTTTCTAACTTGCCCTGGCTGGGCAGAACCTCCGGATTAGCGGTCTAGCGTGTTAACCATTACGCCACGGAGGTCGTCGATGTTCGTCGTCGTCGAAAGTTATGGCAGAATAATGAAACTAACATATAGTATATAATAACCCTGCTATATTATTTAACGGGTCGCAAATAGTGATTGTTTCGAAGCGGAATATTAGTAGTTAGCTGAACCACTTCCGCCAAAATAAATACACTATCACGTCTTCATCCCTAATGGGGTAAACAGAGCCTACGGTCCCAAGACCCAAAGGCCACTCTTAGTGTGACTGGGGACGATGAGTTGCTAGCCGTATCGCCTATTGACATGATTTAGATTCTCGCCCATTCCATCGATCGCCTTTTACGATCTGCGCGGGCCGAAAAGCAGCTGTTATCTTTAAATAATATATGTTTTTGGTACAGGTGCCACATCACGTATCTGATAATCTGATTAACCGGCTGTACAATTAAATAATTAATTTTGTAGTAAATTTGAATCCTAGCGTCCAAAATTTGCTTTTATAAGCACCACCTGTAGGTTGAATGGTAGAAAAGGCCATAGACTTTTACATTGTTTTGTAATAAAGTTGAAAATACGTAATAAAAGTACGGCAGAGTTTTAATAGAATAAATGCACTAAATCTACAGAAATAACAAAAAAAAAAAAAGTTAAGTCAATAAATATATAGTACCTTTTTTTTTCTGCCTGACTTGTAGAGTCAAAAGAAACGATCTTAATATAGGTTCTAAAAAAATGTTAAAAATAAACATCAGACTGGTCAATAGCCCGTTTAAATTCTTCTGCGTCTCGTTGCGATTCTTGTGTAGACAATACTTTGCGAATAACTTGGCGAAACAATGTTTGAGCACTTCGAGGGGATTTGAATCTTTCAGTTTTTATTAAAGCCTTTGTTCTTGGACAGGAGTTTTGTTTGAATTGAAACTGTTTCTTTTATTAAAAGTTGGATGTTTGAGTTCTGGATTTATGAAGCGACAATATACCTACGTTGTTGTATTCTATTTAAGAAATTTGTATGAATAATATTACTAAGAGAGCAACTTTTCGTTTGTTTTTTGCCAATAACTTGAAAATAATAAAGAAAAAACAATACTTCTAATGTAAATTACAAGCCTTTTTTGTTAAAAAAAAAATATAAAACGTGGAAGGGACATACCCGTAATAAATTGAACCACGGGTATTCTAGATGACTTAAATATAATGAAATTAAAATAACAATCAAATTCACACTTAACAATCAATTCCACTTTGTGTATAAATTTTCTATTTAACATAATTTATGCGAGGCTAGATAGACAAGACAGCCAGACAAACGGACATGGTAAAACTATAAGGGTTCCTTGTCTAGACTTTGGAACCCTAGAAAAGAAAACAATAGAAATCTATTTCACAAACACTTTGAAAATCCACTTAAGTCTAGCAAAAAGGACAAGTGAAAAGGATTTCGTCGGAAAAGATTCCATTTGTCCAAATAGATTAGTCCATTGTTACCAACGACATGTGTACCTCCATGCTAGTCTGTCACAAAAACGTAATTTGATTTCGCTGGCCCTGTTAAACTGATTTTTAAATCCATTTACACGTTGAATAGGGTTAATTTTGCGCGCGAAATGTTTGAAAAGGTATTTTTTATGTCGTAAAATGTTTTGTTAAATGTTTGTGATGTAATAAAATTACTCTCAGCAGAGCACATTTGTAGTTTAAATGAGCATGTTTTTCGCATTTCTGTATTAAATTAGTGAAATTACTGTGTGTATTTTTCGCCGGGATCAAGCATCGTGTTTTGCATTCTTGGGATGTTGTTTTTGTTAGAGGGCTACATACCTGGTCATATCTGTACTTTTAAGTTTAATTCCTAAATAAAATTGTAGTTTAAGGTTTGGCAACTCCCTGTCATGGGTACCATTTTTAAACCCTTATTTCTTTTCGTACTTGTAGATATGTGTGCATTCTTTAATGTAACTGGATAGCAGTTTCCCACAACTTAAATGATTCAAGTATAAGTATGTGCCAATTTTTTTGATAACTATGAAAGTATATCTTGACCTTTTGGGTACCAGAAAGAGGTCGCAATAGAGGCAGACGTCTGATGTTTGTCTAACGGACTATGTGCCCACACAGTCCGCTAGACAAACGTTACTACAGCCATAATATGACTGTCCACTTTAACTATTTCACATATTGTTCATGAGCATGAGCATTTATAACATCAAACATACGAATTTCATATTATAAAGACAACTAAAATCAATTTACAAAATAATTCAAAGCAAACCCCAGCCGAACCCCTTGACTTCCCGCCAAAAAAAATCTCGTCTTCAGGCGTCGCCGTCGACTACACAATCGGCTATGAGAACCAGTGGGCTATTATAAATTTGTTGCCAGAAGCTCCCTTGAAGCAATCAAAAACTAACACCAACCTTTGATTGTAACTTGTAAGGTATAAAGAATCAGCAAAACTAAAGATATGCTCTAAAGGACTTGTATCCAGGGCTGTAAAATTATTCTCAAAGAAAAATAGTAATTTCTCTCCAGATTAATCTGGTTCATGTACATTTAGTGCAATCAACCCTACCCAATCTTAAAAGGCCCTAATCTTTACAGTCCTTTAGACCACTCACTATTATTTTTACCGTGCTTTACTTACGCGTGCATTAGCTGGTTTTAATGACCCCTAAGGCTTGGGGTCTTAAGTACCGGGTATGGGGTCCTGTCTATCTGCCGGGAGATCATCCGGGCATTAAGTACATCGTGTAATTCACGGGCCAGCAGACAGGGAAAGGGCGTGTTCGTTTTGGGCTTCTCTTTGTGGTTTTTGTTTTGATTGCGAAAGTTTTAATGCTTTTGACGTTAGCGTAAGATCGTTGTTTTATATACTAGTAAGGGGCCGTTTACATATTACGTAACGCAGAATTTTGACTTTTCGACCCCCCCTCTTGTCACGCTTATTTGTAATTTATTTTGAAACTAAAATTTTTTTAATGGCCGTCTGTGTATAGACGCAAATGATTTTCTTATATTTCAGGTAGGCAGGTAAAGGTTTGAATTATTTATTGATACATACCTACATTGAAAGTGTAGATAATTTAATCAAGTTGGTTAAATATGTTGAAAGTTAAAAAACGCTGTCAAGTATATTATCTATAATAAAAAAATGGTCTTATCCTTATACATTAGCCTGATATTCATAAAAAAATTCAGTCATATTTTTGTGACTTGGAGTAATATTTAGCGTCCACATTATTTTTCACGGCCTTAAAATATTGAAGCTCGGGAAAGGATAAATAATGCCCTTGTTTTATTATCACTCAATTATACGACCGTTCTTAAGAGAAGTATGAATGAACGAATGATTTGTATTAGTCATTGCCGGTTAAAATTGTAGTGCCGGTTCGATCAAAACAACTTACAATAAGGAATATGCATGTAAAACCAATCCGGCTCATATTTTTATTTTACAATTTCTATTAATACGTTACCACGCCTAGTTAATTTTTTTCTTATTGACTCTTATTTGGATTAGAAATAAATTATTGAAAATATGCAAATTTTGCGCGGGAACTTTTGACAAACAAAAGGGAAATGACGACAAAGTTCACAAAAAGGAAGTGACAAGTTCGGGTGCGTTCGGTAGGACTGTCCGCTATGTAGTTTGACTATCGATGACATTCGAAATGTATGTACTTTTATATAGAGGTTTAACAAACATCACTGGCTGATAATATCGAAAGTACCCAAAACAGAAAAACATGCATTGACAGCTTCTGTCTCTAGCGGATATTGCAAACTTTGACGTCATATTTTAAAATGGCCTGTTTTAGTTGTTATAATCTACTTGCTATTTTTAATATTTATTTTCTACACCATATACTTGTTTTTCGGCACTGATTTATTTTTTGCGGCTATTTCTCGACGAGGACTATCGATTAAAAATATAAAAAAAATGCATGCATACTCTCTATTATTGTAAAAGTAATTATTTATATTTAATTATTGCAGGTATATTCAAATCAGCTTCTAATAATGACGAAACTAATTAATTAAGATTGATAACATATTCTATCTGTAAATTACCTATATGCATAAGATGCGTTACCTCGACTTGCTGAGGCAAGCTGCGGTTAGGTTACCCCTTTCTTGAAAGCCCTTCATACCACCCAGCCAAGCCAGAACTTTTCAACACCAACAAATGTTACCAAAATTACCTCATCGAGAAAGACGAGGAAGGTCACCGTATGATGGTTCCATTGGCAGACATGACCACTTCAGCTACCTTATTTGAGACTCAAGTACCAACCAAAACTGCAAGATCTTCAAAATAAGTATCAACTCAAAGCTTGTGCGTATCTTTTTACAATGGTCGTTGTGTTAGACCACTTTAAGTAGATCTTTAATTATTATAGTCTGTTTTAAGTGTGAAGGGGTCTTGTTGTATGGTTCTGGTGTAATGGATTACCGTCAATAAATAAGAAGCATTAACATTATGTCTGATGGTGTGTTCATTTGAGCAGATTTTGGCGGAATTTTGGTTTTGCGTCTCAAATTCAAGTAAGGGCTTATTAATTAGTAATGGGTTTGTAATTGATATTGCAGGTTTTAGCAGAAAAAAGACGGTTAACGTAACGATAAAGGGAAGAGAATATTCTTTATGTCATGAATCAGAGTCAACCCACTGGTTTGAGCCGCCGCCGCCACTGCTTACAGCCGCAAAGTCTGAGCGAATCGTCTACGTTTCACCACAGAATAAATAATACTAACGTACAGAAGTCTCACTCAGCAAAGAAATTCAATTTAGCTCACGTCAGAACTCAGCACCTTTTCTTATAGATACCTAGACATCCATTGCAAGCGAATTTCATTCTTATTACTCTGGACAAACGATTCGTGTAACTGAATTTACCACCCGGAGGGGCCGCCTGCGCGCATAGTAATAATGTAGGTACATTTTCAATACCTAAACGGGGAGTGACACAGGCCTGGTTTCACCTTGGGCTAGGTTGCCCTTGTTTGGCTTTTTCGGATGGCGTCCGGCCAAATATTTGTGTGCTTGTCCGGCTTTTTGGCAAAGCGCATGACTATTTTAATAGAACTACCAGTCCGTCCGGCTTTTGTTAGGCTTTTTGCAAAGCGGGTGCCTTTTTTTAGGCCTTGCCATTACAGCCAGCCTGTCCAGCGTTTTTTTATTCAGCGCCGAGTCCAGCTTTGATAATTTAGGATGGCAAAACTGCTTTCGTATGTCTGTCCGGTTGTTGTCTTATATAGGTCGCATTTCTCAACCGATTCTCGTAAAATTTTGTGAGCAGGTTCAATAATTGTATGGATTTTTATGTTGATTTAATTCTTTTGATCTGCAAACCATTTTAACAAACGAACTCTAGGTTTTAAAGGTTTTGCTCGACTTAGCTGGAATAATTTACTGCCGCTCTGTCAAAAGTAAAAGAAAATATAAAATCGTACATGCTGGTAGAGAAAAGAAAAAAAGCAGAATATATAACACCACTTGATTTTCTCAAAATGTGTATTAAACTGAGAAAACAGTGTAACGTTTAATTTTTGTAATATCATATAATATTAAGTTTCATCCTATATAATTAGTTAAGTTTAAAAAGGTTTTTTTTAGTTTGGTGTGACAGATAGATATATACTTAATGTTTTACTTAAGTACTTATAAATTTTGTACAATTTGAAGCCTGCAGTTTTATTTATCGTCTGTCTAGCACATTTTATTGGCTTTTTGAATCTCATTGGTTGAAATAAGCCACGGAAAGAGTAAACCGTAGCCCGTAAAATCAGTACTGACATCTTTGGGTATTTTTTTTTTGGAAAAACTCACATTAGTCGTTTTGGCAATTTGACAATATTGGACAACATGACCACTGAACTTCTTTCCACTTGGGCGTTTTGTTAACTGCACATTATGACCATGTACTCTGTACTCTTTTCTCTATACTTAAGAACCCTCTTTCTCCCCAATATATGAAAACCAAATTTAAATATCAGTCTGAAAGCCATGACCGTGAGCTTCGCTCCAGTCATACTCTTCAAATTTATCTCCCGTTATTTCGGTCTGAATTTATGTCTAACTCTTTTACTCTTCAAGTTACGCGACTCTGGAATGCCTTACCTGAAGACATCAAAAGTATCTCAAACAGATACTTATTTAAGAAGAAAGTTCACACGCACCTTTCTTTAAAATTTTCGCAGCAGAATTAGTCATTATCTTAAACATTTGTAGTATATATATGTGTATGTATATTTATATAAGTATTTATATGTATTAAGTGTAATATATTAATGTATTTAAGTATACTTGTAAATAGTAAATTATTAAGTACATCTTTAAAGCGCCTATCGCAATTAAATAATTTCTGTTTTTCCTAAAGGTTGACTGGTAGAGAATGCATTAGCGTTAAGTTCACCTTTTGTACCATTTGGTCAATAAAGATTTTAATAAATAAAATAAATAAATACCGTTTAGGCAGTTACTCGTTTTGGCAATTGGACAATTTGACTACTGAACGTCTTGGCCTTTTGACATTTTAATGGTGACATTTTGACTATTGAACGTTTGAACACTTGACCTAACATAACCCGGAGGGTGTACCAGCTGTTCTAAGCAGATCGAGAGATTGGGCAATAATTTAAATCATGTGAAAAGGCGATGCGGCTAGCAACCCATCAGTATTTTGATTCCCTTTTATTCACATTTACGCCCTCCAATATGGTAAACGAGGACTTTGAGTTTTACGGCCCTAGGCTCTGTCTACCCCATTAGGTATAAGACGTGGTAGTGTATCTGTTTTTTCCAAAAGTCCCCCCTATCTGCAAATAAAAGTTAGTTTCCCCCCCAGCTGTTAAGCGCTCCGATTCACGCTCGCAGCGAGCCCGCGGTTTCAATTACCAACTTCATGCGGCGGTAGTTATTCCGTAATTATCATACAAGTGGCCCTGACTAGGATTTAATTCTGAACGAACTAAGTTCAAAACGATTTCGACTCTAGCATTGTGAAATTGTGACACAATTTGACTTTGCCTTTAAGATAATTGGGCTGAGTGTAGCATCTACTTGGATTTTTGTAAAGTCAGTTTTAGCATTGACTAATAATATACTAGAGGACTGTCAATCTTCATACTTTGTAGCGTAATTCGATTTTTAGTGTCTCAATGTTGTAGCTAGATGGAGATACTAGTTCGACAGAAGGTAGTTTTGGAGTGGTGCCGCTGAATTTCGGATAGATGGCGCTATGAGCGTTCATTTTCTAGGAACAAACAAGCACCATCTGTGATTTTTCGTGGATGCCGTCAGCCTAAGTACCCAGCATCCGTTATTTGACTAGCGGGCGAGATACTACTGACATCAAGAAATACTACAGGATTTTGGCTTTCTAGCTGAGTACGTTTTTAATGTGTGGCTAGATTAACAATCTTTTTTTAATTTATGATAAATCCCGTGGTGCGATATACCTATATGACAGTTTAAAAGGACATATCTACAAAAAAAAATAAAGAAAAAAAATGATACTTATAAGGGAGGCACCTCCGCTAATACGGTTTCATTCTGCAGGAACCGGCAAGTTTCATAGGAAACGAATGTCAAACAAATATGCGTGGCGCTAAAAGCGGGACATTTACACGATAAAAAGCTGTTTTTATAATTAAAACCGAACTTACAAAGCTCTCTTCTCACACACGCATGTAAAATCAACTTACATCAACAGGCATGGAGTGCGACAGACGTACAAAACACATGTTAAGTGCTAATTAACTGTTTACGTCCTGTACTAATTGGTACGTCGCGTCGGCAGCTAATGTGTACGTTTTAACGTTAAAACGGCATCAAGTCTGGTAGAGAATTAAATATTACTTTGGCCTTTGAGTTCTATGACCCTACGCTTACTTACCCATATAGGGATATGATGGGAATAAAGATGTAACTTGCCGTGTGCTTTGCCGTGTGGTTCCCGGCAGAGTAGAATAGGACCACTCCAAGTCTTCCCGTGGATATCGTAGAAGGCGACTTAGGAAACACAAGCTAAACAAAGCTTACAAACATCAACGAGACCTCTCCAACTCGTA
Source organism: Acrobasis repandana (assembly GCA_963576875.1). NCBI lineage: Eukaryota > Metazoa > Arthropoda > Insecta > Lepidoptera > Pyralidae > Acrobasis > Acrobasis repandana. Next base: position 20,684,569 of record OY756219.1, read on the forward strand.
GGCCCAAACCTCTGACTGCTTAGACCAAGAATGGATCTGATAGCACAAAGAGGGTCGTGATCCTTAAGTGGAGACTAGAAAATACCTGATGTTTGTTTGTTTTTCGTGTATGTAAGTGGCCAACACTGGTGTCAGATTTTTCAAGCTGCCTTAAGGCATCTGGCATAGCTTGACGACTGCTATACAATACCTGATGATGATAATGAAAGATGTAACGGGTAGGTACGTAATGAGGACGATAAGATGATAAGTCCTTATATCGGCCTAAGGCTGTATGTGCAGTCACGTTCATTCGAAGGTGGAGTTCCTACGCTCTTGCTGCGATATGATGATGACAAATGACAGAAAGTTGTGTAGGAAGTGGACATACAGAGCCGACCCCAAATAAGGGAAAGGCGAGGAAAGAGGAAGTATGAGCGAAATATTACTAAATCGTAACCGCAAAATAGGTTTAATAATTCTGATTATTCTTTTCCACTTCGCACGGTCTACAACTTTTTTGGGCGACCATGCAATCGGAAACGCGCAAAGACGGGGAGAAGGCAGCAGAAGCATTACATGTGAAATGATGTCGACCTTTTCAGCATCTTAAGTATAGTAGTATTCTGCAGGTATCTCTTATCATTTCTTAAGCGCATTCTACTTGTAATAAGTCTGTGACGTAACATTATCTTCAAGTAGATATGTACCACAAATATTAAGTTACACTCAGTGATGGATTTACCAGCAGGCTGAGTAGGCTGAAGCCAAGGGCGGCAGATTTTAGGGGCGGCAAATTTGTGTCCCTCCCCGTGCCTCGCCCGCAGTCAATTCGCAGTTATTCGAGTGAACGCCCAGGCCCGCCGCTAGCAGTTTTTAAACGCCCACGTGCAATACTGATTCACGCCCCACGTACAACTCTACGGGGCGTAAAGCAGATGACCTTTTTTTGCTCCACCACTCATTCACTGGCGGCAAAATTTGTAAATCCGCCACTGGGGGCGGCAAAATGTAAATAGCCTACTGGCGGTAAATTTGTGAATCCGCCACTGGTTACACTTACAATATAATACAAATTCACTTTATTTCACCATAATAATACATGAAAAAAAAAATTATTTCGCCTCAACTATATACCATAATTTAACCTAACTCACAATTCATTCACAAAGAGTTTAAACCAACAGCCAACCATTCAATTTATTTCCAATATCGAAGCTCAAAATAAACAGCGCTTAAACAAACCACCGATTGAAAAAGGTCCAGACCCGCAAATAAAAGCAAAAACACTTAAAAAGGCAATAAAAGCGCACAACGTATCACACGTAGTAATAAATCAGTGCGAGAGCTCGAATTAATTCATTTCCCCTCAGGAAAGCCGGAGCACGCTCCGTACGTGACGTCCGACCCTGAACAGCTGGCCTATGAATACAAGGAGAGTAACATAGGTCCAGAGTTCAAGCCTAAAACAATCGAGCATAGAGGTAAAAATCATTTCTTCAGAAGTCAGCGTCGGGTAAAATTAACATTATTATTATCACATTTCCTGTGTTGTGTTATGTGACAGTAACATGTAACATGTTCACAGTATTATGTCTAAGGTATGTACCGTCGAAATAGAGATCTGCCGAACAAGTACATATCGAAGAAGGGTTCTGTCGAATCAATGAGTAGTCAAACTATTGTTTTTTAAAATTGGGGCTGTATCGAAATAATTAACTGTCGAAATTCAGTATGACACACACCACACATCTTGCATGCTATTCCAATTAATGTAGGTACCTACCAATTAATGTAGTAATGTATGTAGTTATATTATATTAACCGCTTTTCACGTCCTTGTGGGTTGTATAGCAGTTTCTGATAGCAACCATGTTAATTTTTGTGAGGCTTAGTTAATTGAATTTCTTTATTTACAGATTGAGCTTAATTTTTATTTTCCGAACTAACGTGACTAAAAACTTAGTGATAAATAAGGTACATCAGAATTTTATATTGACACGTTCCAAAAGTATGTAAGAAAGTACTTTGAGAAGGCTTATTATAGGACCGTTTGAGCTTGGCGCGGGTCCCTCTTAAAGGTTTGTATACTTAGAGATGTCATAATAATTATAGGTAATTACATTGGTACATTCTAAATTTACAAATTGTCATTTTTTAAAATTTCGTAATTCTTATAATTCAATTTAATTATGACATAACAAACAATGTCATCTCAGTCCATCCATATAACAAATTTTAAGTTTTAAGTTTGTTAGTTGACGTCTTTGGAGAAAACTAGCAGTGCAGTTTGTTGCTGCTTCTTCTGCACTAGCGCCTAGGAAGCGGCATAACCTTAGGTGAAAGTAACGATTTGACGTCAACATTTGTGCAAAACAAAGTAACTATTATTAAGAGATATTATAAATATCCTATGATAATATCCATAAAGATATTAAAAAAAAATTTGAATTTGATGTAACATTTTAAAGTTTGGGTTGACTGGAAGATGCTTGGGATAAGTCCGCCTTTGTACAAGTTTCGCAAACCGTTTGTTTGTTTGTTTAAGATTTTTATTGCACAAAAATCATATTCAAGTATATTATTTAATACAAATAAAAAAGAACTTGCACCAAGGCGGACTTACTCCAAGCAGGGATCTCTTCCACTCAACCCAAACTTTAAAAGGTTACATACTTTTGGAACGGGTGGAGTGTCAATATAAAATTCAGAAATTTTGAAAATCCTAAGACTAACTTAAAATCATAAAATCTAAAATACTAAAGAAGATATAACATATTTAATATTTATATATACCTAATACATACATATATACAAAATAAATATATAATATACTAAATATAAACACTATTATTCGCTTAATGAATCTACTGAAAGCTTATCGTATTTTCTCAGTCGGTTTTTAAAAGACCCGATAGAGGGAGCCATTTTAATGTCTACAGGAAGAGCATTCCACAGCCGAGCGGCAAGAACCGAGAACGACTTGGAATACTTATCCGAAGAATGACATGGTATCTGCAAAGTCGGTACATCACTAGCACGAAATCTTGGGTCAATATCCGGGAAGGAGAATTTGTCGTGAAGATATTTAGGGGAATGAAGATTAAAAAGAGCAATAAAAACCAGGGGGAGGATATGCATATTTCTGCGAAGTACCTTATCAAGACTTATAAAGACTAAAGAGCTTGCGCTTTTACCGTCTGCTACTTTGTAAAGTAGAGATATTTTATAAGAATCTTGAAAAAATGTTCAAAAATTTGGATAATCGTTGTAAAAGTAACTAAGTCTTTATGTATGCCATCTTAATGTGTTTAAGTTATCAAATTAAATAAAAAACAATAGCCTTTAAAATAATTCTATTGAAAGTTTTTATACATACTTTTTCTTAATTTCTCTTTAAAGTAGTGTATTACTTGAAGGAGAAATTAAGAAAAAATAAATATGTACTTATAAAGGAAATGTTGTTAGTGGCAATATAAAGCTTACAATAAAATCAATCCGGCCAAACAACATCATACAGGAGTCTACCTTAAAAAAGCTTTTAAGAACAGATTTATTCTCCGATCACGGGAGAAACCTATCAAGGCTATCAATAGACGTCGTGTAGGATAAATTAGATTCCAATAAGCTGCGTCTAGACGTCTATCTAAGATTTCTTTGGAACCAAGTTGTCTTGGAAAATTGAGGTGTTTGCACATAAAACTTCATTCCATGCTTATGTTTATCTATACAGTTTGAATTTGCTCTTCCTAGCTTTATTGAAATCTTGGAATCAGAATCATTAAAAGAACACAAAACCGTATAAAAAGACTAATTTTTTGATCAATTTGTTCCTACCAAACTAATAAACATAATTAGGAAACACAAGCTAAACACAGCTTATAAACATAAATGAGACCTCTCCAACCCGTCTGGCCAGTGTGGAGAGTGTAATCCAAATCCTCCGAGTGCTCTGGCTTATATATGGTTCTGGCAGTACAGAGAGTCTTGCTCTCTTGCAGTGGAGACTAAAAAAGACCTGATCATGAAATTAATAAATGGCTAACCTACTAATTTTATACCAGTGGCTGTTGACCTCCCCACTCGCCAGCCGCCGCGCCACTGGCCACGAGCCGGGTAGCGAACGATGACATTAAAATGGGAGATTGTTCCAAAGTAAAACTAAAATCTTAAAATGGGAAAACCCTTAAATCATTAATTTTCTACTGTAACTGTTTTCCGTATCATGGAAATAACTTTCAGTACATTCATGCCTAGAACAAAACTATTTCATAAAAGCAATGAAAAGGGAAATACCCGTTACACCCGCGACCCAGTTAAAATTTCGCCACGGCATGTGTATCACTGGGACAATAAAAAAGTATACGCAATAAGTGCCATGCTCCACAGTCGTCGTTTATAGCGCAACTTTTTATTGGCGTCGTTTAAGGCGACTATAAAGTCGGTCCTGTTGTAAATCAGGATTTTCACGGAGACTGATGGCTGAGGGTGCGTAGCGGGCCCAATTCAGTGCCCTGCAGAACTACAGTTGTAACATGTTTTTAATTGCAGGGAAATATTTTGTTTAATTACTATTATAATCTGTGCTCTTTAGATAATCTATCCAAGACTAGGAGAAAAGAAAATAACGTAGAATGTACATTGTACCACCTGCTTCTTTTCTCTTGCAGATGGTAAAAGCCCATTAAGAGAAAGTGCGAAAATCTCAATAATCATGTCAATAGGTGCGACTGAAATCGTGTCACTGTTTGGATGTCCTTTTACATCCACACCACAACACACGCAACAATCACCATCATGCTAAATGTGGCCTTTGGGTTTTCGGCCCTATATTATAAGGGATAGTTTATTTTGTGATTGTTTATGTTATTATCTATAAAGAAACGCTTCCTTTTGAGTAAAAATTAAATAAAACATTTTTTTCACATCCTTATATCTGAAGATGGATCATCAAAAAGCGGGTTTCTATTAGTAGATTACATACGTCGTCGACTGCATATGAAGCCGCTTTGACATATAATTCAAATTGATTTCAGATAAGGAAGCAATCGCAGTCGTGGATGGCTGGCGACGGGAAATTGCTATGTTCAGACGGCAGAGACAGACTAGACTTACGATTCTGATATGTCTTGATATATTTTTAAAGGATCATAGCAAGCAGATAAACTCCTTTGTGTGTATAATAATCACATCTTTATTCCGAAGTCTACAAACGAAGACTAGGGCCATAAGACCCAATAGGGTAGTATCTTGGAACAAAAATCTGATATTTTTTATGGTAAAGAAGAATGTTATTCCTAACAGCAGAAAAATTATCAAGCGTTTTCAAAATTTTCATCTCTTCCCCATTTAGGTGTGGACTACGCCGTGCCACGAGTTGTTCCTTTGCAAAGCGTCGCGTCGTTCAGACGTCATAGCACTCATTGCCGCTAGAGTAGCAATTAAATAACTTATCGTTTAGAAAACCTATTTTAGTATCATTTACTTTGAACAAATCTTACAAAACCTCGTAACAATGGTCTGCTAACGACAGCGCAGGGCCGCGGCGGCAGATTAGCGTTCCCAAGAGGGTTGCCGCACGATCGCGCCGATTATCGGGTATCGCTGGGAAACGAGGAATTATTCCCGAGGCTGGAAGGAAAGGTTTTAATGTACCATTATTTAAAGATTTAACTAAGTAATGTGTAGATGAAATATTTTTTTAATGCAGCTTGAAAAATCTGACACCAGTGTTGGCCACTTACTTTTTTTATTATTATTATGTGTCCCATTGCTAGGCAAAAGCATCATTCTTCACTTCTTCAATTCAGTTCGATCCTGCGTCATCTCCCTCCATTCGCTATTAAATTTATTAAGTTCATCGCGCCATCGCGTTCTTAGTTCACCGGGTCTTCTGGTATTAGTAGGGATCTAGTAAGAGATGACTTTTGCCCTGAAATCATTTCATCATCATCATCAAGCTCAGTCCCACTTGAACTTTGCAGCCTTCAAAGCTTGGCCACTTACATACTTGGAAAAGAAACAGCTGCATCAAACGGTTCACTTATTGGTTTTCGTATGCTTTCCAGGAGGTCATCAATATCTCAGGATTCGATTACAGAGCCAATGAATAAGCTTACTGAAATGACTACAATGTACTTACTATACAATTAATATCGATGCAATGTGTGCCTGATTAGATATAGATAGATACCATATAAACGACATGGAAAGTACTTTTTAGCGATAGAAGTGGTGGAGAAGCAAGATGTGCAACCTCAACCAGATTGCCGAAAGAATAGACCTGTTTGCCGGTTCTCTGAGCGAATTTATAAAAACAGCTTTGTATATAATAAGTTACAATAATTGATTGCTTCTATATCGTATTGGATCACACTGTCATGATAGATTTAAGCTATGTTGAAATAAACAAATATATATTAAAATATTTATGTGTAATGTAAGGTTTCTGTACATTATTCTCTTCGATACCATCATCGATAACTGTTATTGCCCGCCCAATATATTGTCACTCTAATAAACTATAACAGATACAGAGGTTCGGTTAAAAACGCAATAAAACCCAAACGGCTAGTGGTGACAGAGTTACGAGTAAAATTAAAAGTAATTACAAATGCGACACTTTTGACCAAATACACAAACGCATTTAAAGGAATGCGATCCCCATATCTTATTTTATCCTTATCCCTTAAAGCTGCAGTGTTATTTATAAACAACATAGGTACTGAATTTATTTTTGCACTTTTTATGTAAGTATATATATATATTTTATTACTTTATTTATTTAATTTATTGCAGTTATAAATAAGTATAATCTTATCGCTAAGTGCTGTCTACCAGAAAATACATTTGGGACGATTATGAGAAGGCAATAAATGGGGTGCGAGTGTATACAAAATGGAAAAGAGTAAATACATATGTATATGTTACTTGTTATGGTCAATTATAATCTACTAGTGGTATAAAAAAAAAATTGTACATAATTTCTATTTTATTAGTTATTGTTAATTTAAAGGCTGGAGGCTCACCTCCAAAGGCCTCAGTCTTTGCCCAACAATGGGACACCATTGGTAAGCAAAAAAATAATAATTTAGTTGAGTTTTGTGTTGTCAGCCTTTATATAGTATATTCCAGGCAATGGCAGAATAAGTACTATAGCAATGGTTCATCGTTTGACATAAAAAGATATAAATTACTTACATACCATTTGCCTGCAAAAAAATAAGCGGTGGGTATTTAACTGTAAAAAAAAATAAACGGGCAAGTGCGAGTCGGACTCGTACATGAAGGGTTCCGTACCACCGTACAATGTTTTAAAACGCTGAAGAAACACGTTTCTTGTATGACGACCCCCTTTAATTTTTAACTTAATCTTATTTTTAGTATTTGTTATTATAGTGGTCATAGTTATACATAATTGGTGAAAATTTCATATCTAGCTATTACGGTTCAAGAGATAGAGCCCTGTGACAGAGGGACGAAAGACGGACAGACAGAAGGACAGACGGACAGACAGCGGAGTCACAGTAATAGGGTCCCGTTTGCACCCTTTGGGTACGGAACCCTAACAAACAATGGGCTGTACCCATCTGGTGCTCACTATAGTTTGTAGTTACGAGGGCCTCACATCGGTAAATTTGGACGTCGGCACCATATCCTGCGATAAGATCCAGACGCTTTCAGGCAATGCGAGCCTTTTGTTACTCGCTTAGATATTTTTGGTTTACACACGTGGTCATAAAAATTTACCTACTTGGCTTTCATTTTGTTCATTCATAAAAAAAACCGGCCAAGTGCGAGTCGGACTCGCGCACCGAGGGTTCCGTACAAACCTGCAAGGTTTAGTATTTGGTATGAATTTCAATTTAATACCTCTACGCGTTTATGAGGAAATGGGTAGTAAGTTTAAAATTATTAAAAAAAAATATATTATGTGATGTAACTAAAAATTTATGGTTTTCGTAATTTTTCCTTTATCTATGCTATAAGACGTTGCTTCGTACCAAATTTCAAGATTCTGAGTTCACGGGAAGCACCCTGTAGGTTTTGATTCCCTTGCAAGTGTCGAAAATTTGCGGCATAAACGGCTGTATCTTTTGATTGCGTTGGCTTAGAAGTTTGATTTTTTCACAGCTTCAAGGGACAGTAGACCTGAGTAATTGATATAAATTTCAGCTTCATACCTCCACGCGTTCCTGAGAAAAAGGGTCTTGACAGACGGACGGACGGACAGACAGACGGACAACAAAGTGATCCTATAAGGGTTCCGTTTTTTCCTTTTGAGGTACGGAACCCTAAAAAGGGTTATTTCTCTCTTTTGAAAGTCCCCTTACCCTAGACTTTTCTATACGAACGTATTCTAGCTTTTATTTTGAAATAAAGTGTCAGATTTCAGCTGTATTTTATAATTTCAAAGAAATTGCATATATCTGGTTTCCGACAGTTTAAAATGGACTTTAAATAAAAGTTTTTCAGTCCATTTAAGAGTGCAGAAGTTTTCCATACTGATGGTAAAATATGATATGATACACTATATTCTCTATCAGGTTCATATTTTTACTGTGAAAACCAGTTATACCTATGCGTTCTTTTTAAAAAAACAAAATTTTGCCGATTTCTGACATGTCGTCTCAAAATAAAAGGTATAAGATTATCCTACGTTTGTATGGGTAAGTTTGATTATGTCTTACTCTGTGAAACGTAGCTATCTAATTTTAATATGTAGATAAATATTAGAAACAGTAGAGTAGGTATTTAAAAAAATCGTATTTAACGTGCGTTTATGTTAACAGTTTATATTTTATAAACATAATCAAAGACGTCTTTACTTGTAAATTTCCTGTTTTAGTATACGCAAATATATTTATAAATAAAAATAGTCAATGCATGTTGCCAGCGCAGTGGCAGTTTCTTTATGGTCTTGAAAGACATTGAGTAATATCTATTACGTAATCGATCCTGGCAAAGATAATATAATTACTAACGTAAATCCTGGGATAGAGTCCTCATTTCGCCCGGAGTTCGTGTAATTACTGTCAGTAACTAAACACTGACGCCGCACAATACAATACCTCAGTGCTCCTGGCTGATAAACATTGAACGTGCACATACAGGCAAAATAGCTGTCAAGCTTAGGCTTCATACTTAGGTATGACCATCAAGCGATACTGATACTAAGGCTGGACTGACTTTGTATCACAGAATAAATAATACTAACGTACAGAAGATTTATTCAGCAAAGAAATTCAAAGAAATATTTACTCAATGTGGCTAGCGATATGGTTCAATTTAGCTCACGTCAGAACTCAGCACCTTTTCCTATAGATACCTAGACATCCATTGCAAGCCAATTTCATTCTTATTACTCTGGACAACCAAGGCCAAAGGGGCCCTTTGGGTGGTAAATTCAGTTATAGTAATAATGTAGTTACATTATTACTAGTAGTTACATAGTAATAATGTAGGTACATTTTTGATACCTAAACGGGGAGTGACACAGGTCTGTCTGTATTAAATTCTGATGATTATCCTGTTTTGTAAAGTGATATTAAATTCTAATACAGGTTCAGATTCTCTCTTATCCCTCGATAGTGCCTTTAATCTGCTATCTTATCATAAGTGGACTTAGGGTTTTATGGAAACAAATTATTTAATAATTTATTCATTATATATTTTTGCAAAAAGTTTAATCATTTTGATATTATCCTACAAAATATAAAAGCCAATGACCATCGTCGTGACCACACGAAACGTGACAATGACCAACGTACATCGTCCAAATTAGTTTCTCTACAAACATTAAGTAACACACTCGGACTCTTGCATGTTGTAGTATTAATAACTTTATTTACGTGTTCACTCATCAAAACATCATTCCATCAAAGTTTTTTTGTTCAATGTAGGATAAATGTTTATCTTATTTTGTCGACTAGTAGTGCCTGCCAAGTTTCCCAGCGTTGCCATCCGTGTGTCAGTTTGTAACAAGGCCTACGTCGGTCCAAATTCGTCTCTCCACAAACATTAGTTCGCACACGCCTGTGTTGTACGTTGCAGTATTAATTACTTTGATAGCTCCCCGTCCATTCATTTGGACTATTGACGAAATTACGATTGATTTGAAATCAACGTTCGTTTACTACATCACCGTTTGATTGTAATTTACGCTCAGAGTTTGGATTATTTTATTACTTTTCATCATCATCATCATCGACAGCTCTCTATACCTATCCCCCTAGGAATAGGGCTCTTTCAATGTATACCCTCCATCTCGGTCTTATGCCATAATATTTTTTTACTCGCAACGCTTTGTGTAATTTATTAGAAGCACGAGTACAAACTCTTTGCATGTTAACTATCGAACTTGTTACTTCATTTTTATTCTGCTATTTTTCATACCTTGTGGTTTTCGTTTTTTACATTATTTATTTATTTATTTACTTAAATCTTTATTGACCACGTTTACCATTATGGTCAATAAAGATTTAAGTAAATCATCAAGAGCAAAAGGTGCAAGGCTCACGGTCATGGCTTTCAGACTGACAGCTAAATTTTATTTTTATGCATTGTATTGTCATTGCTAGCAATGACATAATGATGTTTTACTTACGTTATAGATTTGAAGTTAAATAAGTATAACGCACATACCTACAGCGTTTGGATGTGTTATATTTTACGTACAAATGGCGATAAGATCGCCTTTTCCTACATTTCTCATAATCACTCGATCCGCCATCTGTCTCCCTGGTTTATTTTCCCTCACAAAGACCAGGCTAGCAATTTAAAGCCTCCACTTTTATACCCGCGTTGTTATGTCGTGGAATTTTTGTATGAGTTTCGGTTGCCCGCTGGCTGTGGTATTTCACAATGTGTTTTCATGTTTTAGGTGTCTGGATGTTTATAATGGTAGTGTATGGAAGTAGTACTAAAGGAAGTAGTTTTTAGATTTCAAATAACATAATATATATTTTTGATATATTATTATTTTCATTGATCAAAACGTGCACACCGTTCTTTAATAGATTACCTGGGTTTCCGAGCTTCACTTGATGAAATACACCGAGAAAACGAGGTTCTCCTGATCGATTTTTCAGCCTCGAAACCATTTCCATATTAACATCAAAATCATTTTTTTAAAGAAATAACAGCAACTCTTTTCGTAATAATAAATAATTTTGGTGTAAAAAGGGGGTTGTTCACCTGATAAATACTTACGGATACTGATACACTAACACTAACACATGTCCCGTGTGGTTCTGGGTTAGAATAGGACCACTCCATCTCTTTCTGTGGATGTCGTAAGAGGCGACTAAAAAACTAAGCACAAACATCTCGTGCTACAATTGCATTCCCAAGGAGGGTTGACGTCAGGCAGGCGGCCGGTCGTAAAACTATAGCCAAATCATTCAAACTGTTCCGGCTATTTCTTCTCCATTTTGCGAGATCTTTGGCATCCTTGGGTGACCATTGACATGCATGTTATATTTGGAGAAGAAAAAGCGGGAATGCGCACCCCGGGCTCCGAAGCAGCACAGCTGAGGATGCAACCGGGAACGCGCTAAGACGAAGAAGAAGACTGATACACTAACATGTCTTTATCCCTAATGGCAGACAGAGCATTATGGAGCCCAAGGCCGCAAAACCCAAATAACACTTTTAGCGTGATGGTGGGCGAGAAGAGTGTGTAAAGAGACCAAAATAGTGATGGATTGGCAAGCTGCATCGCCTATTTAACACGATTTGCATTTTCGCCCATTCATGTGATGGGATGCTAGCCGCATCGCCTAATACCCTCGATTGGCTTTTACAATCTGCGCGGGAAGAGAAACAGCTGAAACATTCTAAGTTTTTTTCCCAGACCAGCATGGAAGTTTCGTTCACTAACAAATTTTGTAAAATCTTTCCTAAGCAATATCTGTTTGTCCATTGCAAAAGCGGTTTCGTTTGCCGTGTAAAAGACTGAAAAGTGTAGAAATCGGCGTTCGATTTCAGCTGGAGAGCCATGGCAGCCGCAGCCGTGAGCAACAGTTCCGATCTAATGCCTCTCAATGGGCTACGTATGGGGCCGCAGACATAGCGAGTGAGATACGGAAACCTTGAACAGGAAAATATATTGTTTTTCCTTGTTTACCCATTCCGTTCCATTGTTGGGCAAAGGTAGGAGAGACCTTTGCCCACCTTTCTTTGCGATCTTTCTCTATAACCCTGTGGTTACTTGCAGAGTAGAATAGGACCTCTACAAGTCTTCCCGTGGATGCGTGTGACAAAGCTTATAAACATCAATGAGACCTCTCCAACTAGTTTGTAGGCCAAATCATCTGGTTTCTCTGATATATATAGCTTCGGTAGTACAGACAGGGTCGAGCTTTTGCAGTGGAGACTAAAAAAGATCCGAAGATGATGATTTTTGTCTACTTGTATCGCCCGTGTAAGTCTCGACCTTACTTATTTTAAGGCTAGCTCAATCTGTGCGATTTGTCCCTATATATTTATTTATATTAGTAACACAAAGGGCACCACGCTCATTGCCATCTCTTTTTGAAGAACCTGATGTGGTAGTTTGTGTCGTGTTGGTAGTTGGTGTAAAACCATGGTCATTAGCTCGTTGAACATTGGGGTATAAATTGATCATTTGAATTCGAAACCATATTAAAACCACTCGACAAGAAGATGGATAAGTAAAAATAAAATAATTTCATTCTCGCCAGTTTTGAAGCCCCATAGCTCTGCCTTTGCGTCGGACGAGGCGATAAGGGCCTTTCAATGTTTTACACAGCATGCCTAACAGTGGTCACAGCCAGACGAACAGATTCACAGAACTGAAATCTTCATGACTGAAGTTGAAATGGGAGCCGGCACTTTGTGGGGAGCGTTATAGCTAGTCTTATGAGGATGGAATATTCTGAATCTTAAATTCAAGGCACATTTTGTTCTACACCTCGAAGACTACCTCATATATTTTTTTGGTATTATATGCTATTTTATTATACTCTATTATTTATTACAGTATATACCTACTTACTGACTTATTTTGTTGTGTATGTATTATTCTTTCTTTGAGCTGAGCAGTGGCGTAGCTAGGGGCGGGCGGAGGGGCGGTCCTCCAGAAACAACGGCATAATTTAGATTTTGCCTCTCCAAAAAGTTTACTAATCCGATACTGTTGGGGTGATACCCGGTGTGGATGTTGTATCCAAACCTACCATGCCACTGGAGCTCAGCTTACGCAGATGACACTTACTATCTGTTTTGGTGCATGAAACAAGACTCACATGTGACGTACTGAGCCCCCCTGTACGTCCGGCGCACCCTAGGCAAACTAGTCGACAACGCAGATTGGCTGATTCTTTCGCCACAAGCCTTCCGACTCGAGAAGATCAGCCATTGCGTCGCAACTACGAGTACACAGAATATATCTCATTGCCTCTGCCATCATAGTCGGCTCTCAAAAATTGTTAAGTTTTATATGTTTAACTCTCTTATAATATGTATTAATTGATACATTTTAGTTTAAGTGAACACAGGAACACTTACAATCTTATTACTTAACTATATATACTTGTATTATGGGATACAAACTTAACGATACTATAAATTTAATAATAAATCCAAGAGCCAGGAAAATTTTAAAAAGGCCATTTCCAACTTGCCCTGGCTGGGGATCGAATCCAGAACCACCGGATTGGCGGACTAGCTTGTTGCAAAACAAGTTTACGCTGACAGATGAAAAAGTAACATAGTAATAGGTGTAAACTTTTTTCTAGGGGATATTAGTTTAAATCAAGTACTAAAGTTAGTCTTCGTTTTAGAATAAGATGGCTAAAGTTTTATTTTCCGGAATTCCACTCCCTGTAAGAGTTCATGAGGGCCATTCAATGTTTCTCACCAGAAAGTGTACAGTACACGGCCGCAGACGAACGGATTTGAGAACGGATTTCAAGAGATCAGGGTTTGTCTGGAGGCTAGACTCGGATGAAAAAGAAAATTGGCTATTTATGGCCGAATCTTGGGGATAAACAAACCGACAGACTTGCTTTCGACACAGTAAATGTGTTTTTTTAAATATGAGTTTTGATTTCTTGCTACTTATAGTTTTTTTACCCGGAAAACTAGGTAGAGAGGATTTAACATCATTTTTGATAATGAATCGAACGAAGTACATGATACTCTAGTACTCGAGGAGTTCAACGTATTGCAAGAGTTCGCGTTTGTTCAGCAACCTTGAGAATGGTTCACAGTGGAATTGATGACTACGAATGACATTAAACATCTCATGCTACCTGGCAGTCATCGAGCTAGGTCTTTTGGCTTTATGACTTTTACTTAAACGTGAACTAACATAAAAAAACCAACTTTAACTTTTTTTTAGGAGTTTTTTCTATATCTCGAAAGTTCTTCATCATACCTTCACCAAATTAAAATGGGACCAACTTGGTAGTAAAGGCTTTCAAATAAAAAAAGAAATCATCAAAATCGCTTTCACAATTGGCAAAGATATTGCGTAACAAACATACTTTAAAAAAAACATAGTCGGATTGATAACCTCCTTTTTTGAGACGGTTAAAAAAAACGCTCGTTTTAGTACATATATACTCAAATTTTTTTTTTAATAGTCACTTCATTTTATTATTAATAAATATAAATACATGTACAAGCCTAACAATAAATAATAACTAAACTAAAAGTAACTAAAAAAAAACTTAATACAACTTAAATACCAAAAATAAATTACTTATAAGTATAAACTATTATAAATTAAAAATATCCCGCAAATTCTGCCCTTGCGGAAGAGTGCCCAGAAGGCTGGCAGCATTGCCACGTTAATTAATTTAACTTAATCTTTGTGCTAAAAAATTGCCAGCCCTCTGGTCACCCGATACCTCGACCAGCCTTTTACTTATAAAATTAAATAAACTATGTGCAGTACATATTTATTTTTCTATTGTCTTAATAACAATTAAGACCCAAACAAAAAAAAAACATACATACCTACGTTATGAAATAATAAAATAGCATTAGGGTTTTTCTGAAAGCGTTACTTAGTTGTATTCAACAAAACCTGAAATATTTTTCTTACGTACGAGTAGGTATAAAATAATATATTTCGACAAGCTTTTAATACCGCATGGCATATCTGACCAAACGCTTTGTCTACATACGCGTGTCATTAAAAAAACAATGTTCGTAGCCAAGCGTGAATCTGGCATTTGTGCAACAATGGGCGAATTCACCGTCTCTTTGAGGGTCAAAAGGTATTTAAATAGCTGTATTCACGTATTTGTAGAGACAGAGTGTGGGCTTTTATTATGTTCCTCGTATGTGTACGATTATATACATATACAAACATACTATCACGCCTGTTACCCACAGGGGTAGGCAGAAACTATGGACCTCCACTTCCTGACAGACCTCTTTCGCTTCATCTACACTCATCAACCTCTTCATACATGCTTCATGTACTTGCAACCGTAGGCGGTTACGAGTAGTAAGTTTTAAATTAATTAATTATAAATATAAACATACAATGTATGTGATAATCCAGGTAATATGTCATGTAAGTCCACTCAGCCGTGTTTGCATGATTGAGTAACTTCTTCTTCGTCTAAGCGCATTCCCGGTTGCATCCTTAGCTGTGCTGCTTCGGAGCCCGGGGTGCACTTTCCCGCTTTTTCTTCTCCAAATATAATATGCATGTCAATGGTCACCCAAGGATGCCAAAGACCTTGTAAAATGGATTGCTTCTCCATTTTACAAGCCGGCAAAACATTGAAAGTGTTCCAGCCGGAACACTTTCAATGTTTTGGCTATAGTTTTACAACCAGCCGCCTGCCTGACGTCAACCCTCTTTGGGAATGTATTTGTGCGAAAAGTTTTACAACCAGCCGCCGCCCGACGTTAACCCTCCTTGGGAATGCAATTGTAGCACGAGATGTTTGTGCTTAGTCTGGGATTGGCAATCACAATATTAAATTGTCAACACTGATCCTCTTTAATGGAAAAATGATTAATTAATTTAAAAGCGCATTATCTATTCGCACTTGTAATTTAGTAATTACGTTTCACGGGCTGTTAGATGTTAAAGGGATTCCAAATGCATTTTCATTTTACGCGTCATTATTATGGTGCAAAATTACAGCGTTGCCAAATGTGATAAATTGATGTTTTGAGCGGCTGATGATTAATTAAAGTGTGAAATCATTAGCATAATTGTTTGCGTTAATAAATTTAATTTATGCTTGCATATTATTTGAAAGCATTGGTGTTGTTTTAAAGTATAAATTTTATGTCAGTATGCTGTTCTGTAACACTATTAAATGTGTCAGCGAGTATCATGTATGCATGATAAAAAAATTAAAATAGTTTGTAACAAAATTGAAGATTTATAGTTACAAAATGCCTACCTACGCACACAGGAGTAATTACAAAAGCATTTTTGGCTCAATTTTCTGACAATAGTTAGTGAATTATTTTGCCGCGTGTTTATTGTGATTTTTATAATCACGCGGCAATATCATGCAAAAATTGATTATTTTAAGTGCTATAATTTTCAAGCCTGTTTAAAATTACCATATCTTGTTTCAGAAAATAAAAAGTGTATAATTTGAATGACGACCTCCGTGGCGTAGTGGTTAACACGCCAGTCCGCCACTCAGAAGGTTCTGGGTTCGATCCCCAGCCAGGGCAAGTTGGAAAATGGCCTTTTTCAAAATGTTTTGGGTCTTGGGTGTTTATCTATATATGTATTTATTATAAAAATATAGTATCTTTCAGTATGATTTGTACCTATCAATTTATTTTATTTAATGCATTAAAGAGTCATTTGATTAGATAGAAAACCTCTATTTATGATTGTTTAATCACAAAGAAAATTTAGTTTCATTTTTGTTTTTGAGATGTTAATATATTTCAAATGAGGCGCTACTCTAAAAATAAGTAAAACGCTTTTTTTTTTGTGGGATAAAACACCAGTACGATAACTAGTCACTTTACACACTTCTTAACACCCTCAAGTGTCAGGAACACGCCACAAATAACTATGAACGGCGGAGTCAGGGCAAACCACGCCATAACGAATTTTCCCGAATTTTCCTCCGCACAATAACCGTAAACACAATTTTTGCTTGTCTCAGGTGTGGAAGGTGCGAAAGAGATGACATTACCGATAGATAAATGGGGGAAGTCTACTGTGCTGGTGACACAAAAATGTCTTTTTATGAATTTTGAAGACGTCAACAACTCACTAAAAGTGGGAACTTTCTAATGTTTTTATTAATTACAAATTAAAAAAAAGAACATCTACTGACAACAGTTATTAGTACACGCTAGTGACATTGTTTGCAGGTTTTCTTATGATGTTTTCCTTCATCGAAAGCAAGTGGCGGTAATCTTCCTGAAAGGCTGGTCACGCTCTCGTTACACCCCTGGTTTTGCAGTTTTCTATGGGCAGTGGTGATCACTTACCATCAGGTGACCCGCTTGTTCGCTTTTTCATGTTATAGGGCGGCAACCTGATATCATAAAAAAAACCGTACATGAGTTAGGTAACCAGAGGTACAAGTCGCGCCTATTGAGAATCGAACTCGTGCTTCACAGTGGCACAACCACTAAATCGTTTGGCCACTACCGCTTCAAATTTTGTCAAATACAATCTACAGCAATAAAGAAGTATTGGTTCTTAAACTATCGCGCTTTAAACACATGATTTTTAGGGTTCCGTACCCAAAGGGTGCAAACGGGACACTATTACTGAGACTCCGCTGTCTGTCCGTCTGTCTGTCTGTCCGTCTGTCACAGGGCTCTGTCTCTTGAACCGTAATAGCTAGACACTTGAATTTTTACCGATATTACTGTAGCCGCTATAACATCAAATACTAAAAATAAAAAAAGATAAAATTAAAGGGGGTCGTCATTCAAAAAACGTGGTACGGAGGTACGGAACCCTTCATGTACGAGTCCGACTCGCACTTGCCCGTTTATTATATGTATATAAAGGGACTTAGCACGAACCTTTTTTATTGTTCTGTCTAACGTTTTGAATAAGATTTACATCTTTCAGTCAGTCCTCTTATTCGAAACGTTAGACAAAACAATAAAAAAGGTTCGTGCTAAGTCCCGTTTTATACATATAAAAATCATGATATCCAAGACGAACACATCCGCAGGAAACTGACTCATTAATGACGCTACGAGTATAGCATAGTGCCAACTTTACAAAAACCTTTATTTAAACTTAGTTGTATTCTTAGAACGTATGGGACAAAAACTTCAATTATTATTTCATGAATGGAGAAGTTTATTCTACTAAAATATTCTTCAAATAAAGTACGCTCTTATTTACAGTGAAATCCCAGACGTTTCTAAATTAACTTCAAATATTCGTAAAGTGTAAAAATATTTTGGGATCCATCGAAACGGCGGGCGTTCTCACTTTTATTCACTCGTTGTTATCCCCTTCCCTTTTTGTTTCATAAAAATCTTCGGCGAATTCGGTTTGATTTTATCTTGCGATTACGTAATGCGAACGGATGCGTATATACGATTTGGGAGCCGTTTTGTCTTTGTTATGATAAGTTTAAGAATGGGGAATGTCGAAAAAGTCAATATTATTTTTTCGGAAAAATGTTTTAACTTTTAATGTAATATTTGTAGCACTTTTAAGCAATCAATTTTTAAGATAAGTAGTTTGAAAAATGAAAATGATAATCAGGAGTGTAATGTTTTGAGGGTCCATAGGCAATTTTTATTTTTTTGAAAATTTAAGGGCAGTTGGACTTGCAGGCCTGGGCTCTGTCAGCTTAGAGCCGCAAACCTCAAATGCTATATCTGCCTTATTAGGGATAACGACATGATAGTGTATAATGTATACTAAACATTAGTATGAAATAAATCGGGATATTTATGATTATTATTTTTAAGTCTTCGATATTTCGGCCCAGTTGCATGCCATGTTCTTTCGTGAACAATCCGTCATCCGCGAACAAATCGTAAACGTATCCCGATTTATTTTATACTGATGTTGACAACCGTGATAGTTTAAAAAGTATACTAAACAATTGTAAGCTTTATATATACTCTAGCATATGACCAATAACTTCGCTGCACAGTGCTTTACGTTCGTTTCACGCAGCCCACCAGCCACATAAATCGGACTGTCGCGCAGGTCGTTCCATATCTCTCAAGATAAGCGCTCTCCTGGTGCGGCTAACCTCTGCTTAAGGGTACAGGACATAAAATATTTCACCACTACCCTTGTATGATAAGAATAACTATCAAGGTATTCTTTGTTTAAAATGCCAAATGGTTTTATTTCAGTTCTTGTACCTACTTATCTTCCATGCTGGTCTGGGAGAAAAGAAAAAACCTTAGTACTTTAGTACCAGCTACTTTTCTTTCTGCGCAGATCGTAGAAGCTGATCGGGTGAATGGGCGAAAAAGTCTCATATATGACACATAGTATGGCCAAAGAGTACTATACAACGTGGAAGGGACATACTCGTAATAAATCGAACCACGGTCTATACTACAACATTATAGTATAATGAAAACAAAATAACAGTAAAAAAACAAAAAAAAACGGCATTTTCATACAAAAGTGTGTAGCCGCCTAGGCGATTTGTATGGGAATGTCGATTTTTTTTTTGTTTTTTCTGTTATTTTAATTTCATTATACTAAAGTAATCTAGTATAGCCCGTGGTTCGATTTATTACGGGTATGTCCCCTCCACGTTGTATACAAGTATGGCAGTCATCAAGCCATGTCAGATGGCTTTATACAGCTTAAAAAATCCGACACCAATGTTTACACACAAAAAAAAGTTTCAGTTTTAACATTATTAATTTAATAACGAAATATAAAATAGAAATCCACTTATTGTGATCTGGCCATTGACTTATATATCTATCATTAGATCTTGGCTATTAAAAAAAGTGGAATTGTCATTTACTGAACCAATGGCCGAGGGCAGAAGGGTTCTCGAATGGCGGCCACGTACCGGCAGTAAGACCGGACACCGTACGCATAGGACACCCACCTTTAGGTGGTCGGACGACCTCAGCAAGGAGTCCTATGTGCAGCAGTGGACTTCCTGTGGTTGATATGATGATCATTAAAGGAATACTTAAATCTTAAAATTTTGATTTATTTTCAAATGACCTTATATTATTTAGTACGAAAATAAAGATATCCAGGCATTTATAACACAGATTATTTAATACACTGTTTGATTTGGCTGATTGTTGCCTTTTCATTATATTAAAAGCAGATATGTTAATTGTAATACGACGATCACAAAGGTATGATAAACGAATGACACTCGGCTAAATGTATGCGGGGACACGGTAAAGGCTTGCGATTCAATTTTGTTTCGATTGTTTACTGGCAAATAATATCAGATATCGGTATTCTCTAATCAATGTGGGTAAATGAAAGCGTTCGTAATTATATTGTCAAATTACAATAATTTTCTTAGCTTGCAGCAGTAGCAGAAGCAGCAGCTTTGCTGCTTAGGAGCTCTCCGGCTATTTGCAAATTTGTTTTTACAGCGGGAAATTCAATTAAGTTGAAAGATTTTTTTTTTAAATTTAAGCAAAAATGTCAAAATTATAATAAGGGAAGAATCTTCTCAAGATATTGCACAGCAAAAGATAGGTATTAAAGCGATGAAAGCAGGTGATAAACCATAAGGTTAACCGATAGGTTCACGAAAAAATGATATTATTTACAAAAGTATCAATTGTAATTGTTTTTTGTTTTCATTGCGTAAGTGGCCAACGCTGGTGCTGCCTAAAGGCATCTGACATACATAGCTCGACCGTTGCCGTACAATGATGATACCCGGGACCGACGGCATTACGTGCCGAGGCACCTTAATAAATTATGCCACTTGTGGCTACCCATCCAAATGCAAACCACTCCCGGGGTTGCTTAACCTACGAAAGCGCTAGCAATGCGTACTCCAACTGGACCACTGAAATCCTTATACATTATAATAAAACAATAGCTTATTAAAACGTACCAAACAAAGCCCTAGGTAACAAAATAATTATCGGGAATGCAAGCCGCAAATTTGGCCGGCTCATGCCGCGGCACGTCCGGCATGTTTTTTGCAAATACCTGCAGACTCAGATAATGGAAGTTAAACCCTGTTTGCGGGACCTTGTCCGGGATAACTTTGTAGTCTTTACATATTTTAATAATTGCGACTTCCACAAAAAGATTCTTACACAATTTCATACTAGAGCTAAATTAACTACAAATAAAAAATAAATAAAACTAAAAAATGAAATAAGAAATGGTGAAAAAATTCCACGTGAGCGAGAAATAAAACAGCGCCCTTAGTCCCGCGAAATAAAAAATTGAGTACTTTATAACTGCATCTTGAATGCTTAAAAACCCTATAAAATTAAATAATGAAATGGTAAAAAATACCACATGAGCAGGACTTGAACCCGCGACCTTAGTTTCAATACGAACCCTATAAAAATATAAATAAAATTAGTGGATTACATGTTGTTAGAGTTCTTTTCGTGTATGCAACAACATTGGTGTCAGATTTTTCAAGCTTTTTGACATCTAATGACAGCCGAAGCAAACGTAAATATATTTTTGTCACTTATGGTGCTCCCACACTGTTTACAAACATTTTAAACAAAATAAAAATGCATAATAACTTGAAAATAAGAAAAACTTACAAATACATAATGATAAATTACAATTTGACATAACATTAACTTCTCCAAAGGGCGTCTACGTGTTGGATCTGTATCCCCATGCAAGCCTCCCAAAGGACCGGGGTGAAAAGACCCGTGATTCCAAAATAAAATTACAATTTAAATTATAATTACAAATAAAAATATCACAATAATAAGCTATTTTATTGAATTTTGAAAATTATTACTAATGTTTGTAAACATTTTTAACAGCAGTGTGGCAGCAACACTTGGGAAGTGATTTACCATAGTTATTTTTTGGCTTTAAAACCTATTATGCTTAAAATCCCTATTTACATAGACAAACATAAATACAGATAGCTATCGTACATTGGATTTTGCTCTTCGTCTCACGATACTCTAATGATAATGACAACAGCTCACCCGTGACCCAGTTCCATAGGTTAATTCTACCAAGATGGTGTAACTTGAAAGCAGAAGCGTTAAATTTTTTTCTCTTTTTGAAGTGAAAACTTCTTAATGCGCGTTGGGCACTTTTTGAGATGGGAAAAAACCATTGAACTCGTTACCGACACCACCAGTGGTGCTCAACATTTTCAGACAACTTCAACTGTTTTTACTTCTGTCGGCACTCCCGGAGTGCCACAGTTTTTTGTGTGGGTAAGATGCACAATACACTATTTCGAGTATCACTTAGCCTTTAGTGATGTATCCTCTAGCTTCATCATCATCATGCACATTGCACAGCCTTGATCCTCCCACTGCTGGGAATAGTCTTGTCCTGATGGTAGGATATAGTCCTGAGCTACTCTCATCCACGTTCGACCCGCGAACTTTCTGATATCGTGGAGTGCTTTCCAAGTTTCTCTTTCTTCCCCTAAGTTCTTAAGCTCCTTATATGTTTTCACATTTAATTTTTCTTTTGTTTTAAAGAACGGTTTTACCTAATTAATTAAGGATACATTTGTCATCGCATTCATACATTCAAAAAGTAACGTAAAAATAATTGTTTATTATTTAGTTGAAGTAATTGCTGCGTCATTATTTTGACGAAATTAATCGATTTAGGACTTCGATCAATGATCGAAGATTTGGGAGGTAAGTTTTATCGACACTGACGTCGACATGACATTTTTTTGGGCAAAAGTCAGCCACACATACTATCACGTCTGTATCCCTAACGGAATATACAAAGCCAGGGCCGCAAGACCTTTAGCCACTCTTAGCGTGATCATGGCCATGAAGATGAAAGTGACTAGCATCCAATCACTTTCATCTTCATGCCCGTACGTACATGCTAAGAGTGGTTTGAAGGTAAAAAAAGGGAATATATAGTGATGGGATGCCTATTAAAATAATTCACATTTTCGCCCATTCCATCGATCGGCTTTTAGGAAAGAAAGTTAAGCAGATCTAAATTGTCTTTTCTTTTCTCCCAGTAGAAGTCACTCTTTCGTGAATTGTAGGGAGAGTAATCAACGAATATGACACGGCGCACCGCGGCGGCACCTCGGGAGTTAAGATAATCTCAATGTTTATAAAGCATATACTTATTCTTATATGATCTTATGAGTGTTCATCCTGCAACCTTAAGATAGAAGACAGTATGTAGCTCGGAACACCAAGTTTAAATTTAAAAGAAAATCCTGTTGCAAATGTACAAACTTGGAAAGCTTATGCCACAAAATGTATGGGATATCATCATCATTAGGTCTTTTTTAGTCTCCACTGCAGGAGCACGACCCTCTCTGTACTACCAGAGCCATATATAAGCCAGGGCAGTCAGAGGATTTGGCCTACACTCTCCACGCTGGCCAGACGGGTTGGAGAGGTCTCACTGATGTTTATATATAATATAATAATCTAGTTTGTTTAGCTTGTGTTTCCTTAGTCGCCTTCTACGACATCTACGGGAAGACTTGGAGTGGTCCTATTCTACTCTGCGGGATACCACGCGGTTTATTATATATGGGATAATTATATATATTATGGGATACATGTTTGTGAAATAAATGATTTAAAAGCAAATTTTTGTTCGAGTCAAGTGTCTTCCCCCTCACCCCCTGTCAGCTAAACGGTTGTATATGGAAACGTGAAAAAAATCAAGGAAAACTATCACAGCTACGTAGGGTTTACAAGTTAAAGACTGATAGTAGACCAACTTATAAGACGTTTTTAGTCATTAAACCGTGAGGCGTGAAATCTAAGCTGGAATTCGGAACTACGGAACCCGAATGAGCGTAGCCCGACACGCACTTTGCCGGTTTTAATTATTTGAATAGTTAGTAGGTACAGTTTGATACTTTTCTTCAACCACATTTTCTTTGTTAATTTTCCAAAGGTCACAGCAATAAGCTCTTAAGGCCGTACCTGAATTTTCCGGGGTCCAGTGCTGCCCCCATTTAAAATAAATCATTTAAAAGAAAACGGAGTCATCATTTAAAATTTTGCAACTACCAAGTCCTAGATAACCCTTCAAAGTATTCTATGAACTACTTTTTACAATTTAAAGTGAGAACGTTAAGCTTTACTACGCACATTTGCGAAAAACGGCCACTTTTGGCTAATGTGCGTAGTAAAGCTTAACGTTCTCTTTAATAACTGTAAACAGTAGTTCATAAAATACTTTAAAGGGTTATCTGGGACTTGGTAGTTGCAAAATTTTAAATAATGTCTCCATTTTCTTGACCCCGGAAAATTCAAGTACGGCCTTAATCAAACGAGGTTTCTAATAGGTCTATCGGCAAATTATTTTCGGCACGTCTCCAAACGGTATTTTTGTTTTCTTTGTAAAAATGATAAAAATAAGAGAACAATCACCGTCAATATTCTTTTAAAATAAAATCATGGAATAAAGGGCAGTTAATCCTTTTTAAATAGGTGGGTAACATCTTTTGAGGGACTGTTTTGAAGATCCCGTCCCAAATAAGACTGGCCGATCGGCAAATGAGATCTCTTTATGCAAGCCAGTGGCGATTGTGGAGAAAATGGAGGAAGCCTCCGTGAAAATTACTTTTACGCCTACTGACCGAAATAAAGCTATATTTTGGGTTAAGTACTTTGTTTTGTTACTTTATATATACCTTCTTAAAAAATGGTAAAACAAGTAACCTTAACAATTTTTCGGGATTATATATTATTATATTTATTGAAAGTTGTTCGTTTTTAATAGCAGGGTCTAAATGTAATTGCAATGATACTAATACACTATTATGTCTTTATTCCTAATGGGACAGACAGAGCTCTAAGCAGACCAGGGCAGCAATACCCAAATACGAGTACCACTTATTGCGTGATGATGGGTGAGAAGGTGGAAATAAGAATCAAAATAATGAAGGGTTGCTAGCCGCATCGTCTATCAATACCTACTACGTACGTATAGTATTTTCAAGAATAGGGATAATGACAGGGTCAGAAAAGTGTGTTCTAATTAGTCCGTTAGTTAGTTTATCCAAAAATAATGTAGGTACTAGTAGGTACCCATATTTTTTAGTTTTTTTTTAATTTTTTTATGTCATAGTACGGCAAACGAACAAGCGGGTCACCTGATGGTAAGTGATCACTGCCGCACCCATGGACAACTGCAACACCAGGGGTGTAACAAGAGCGTTACCGGCTTTTCAGAGCCTTCCCCAGAGGAAGGAGGGAGAGGGGGGCTCCGGCTCTCTCACTCACCGTACGAAGCATAGAAGCGGTGAAGCTACTACTCAGACGTCGATTTTCTGTGAGAGTGTGGTACTTTAACAAAAAGTTTAAATATCTTACGTAGCCGTGACGTTATTTGAAATTTAAATGTGCTGTACCTTCTTCAAATATTGTTTATCCCATTATTAAAAAAAAGTGTAAGTACAATATTTTTTTCATAATTTAACCGATGGGCTAAAAATATTTTTTGTAGTCATCATCCATATTGTGTGTAGGGATTTATTTTCAGATGTTAATTTACTATTGCTATGTTACCCTCGTTCTTGCAGCTTGTTGCTCAAAACCGTACCTGAAACAAGTGAATTCAATATTAAAATTGCTGCAAGACAAAGGCAATGTCAAATGGTTAATTTCCGAACTCTTCAGCTCCAAATTAAAACTGTTCCATACAAGGCAGCTCCTCTAAGTCCACGAGATCCCGAACATTCGAGCGGGGCAACTATCCGAAGCTCCGTAATTGACATTTTACGCTTGAAGTATTCCACTGGCAAGATCGGCCTTCCTGACCCAAGGAACGAAGGTTTTTGGGTCGCGTCAAAAGGAAAATATACGAGAAACTTGGATAGTTAAGACTTGGATACATTACACGCATCGTATTCTTTATAGCCTGGCTATATACGAGTATGTGTGTTATAACAGGAATGTTTTAAAGGTATTGCACGCCTTATAAGCGAAGCGCATGAGGTAGTGCTCTACTCTCGCCTTACAAAAATCAAGTGATTTTTTTAACTAAATGTGTCTCTATTTATTTTCTATCGCACTTGTACAATAATATTTACACATAAATTTCAAGGAAAAACACTAGTTTCAACACTTATGACATTTTGAAAAGACATTTTGCCTTTTAAATAAATAAAAACAATGTTTAATAAAATCATTTTGTGGACGTCCGTGTGTCTGTATGTATGGAAACTGGCGTGGTCACGATAACTCCCGAAAAACTTATCTGATCAAGTCCATTTTTTTTTTATACGCTTCAGTATTATCCAAAACTAAGTCCTTTCGAAGATCACGGTCTAATTCAATGTAGTTTAATCGTAATTTCAATTTAATTGTAAAAAATGAGATTATGAGGCGTGCACTTTTGGATTTTCCAAACTATTTTTATCTTTTTTGGTACAATCTGTACTTATACTTACTACATCATCATCTTTATCATTTCAGCCGCAGAACGTCCACTGCTGGACGTAGGCATTGTCATTGCAAAAAATGCTAGAGGACAGCCTTTTATCTATACAAGTATTTCTTATAAAATATAAACAATATATATAAATATCGTTGAGTTAGTATCCTATAACGGCCATAACACAAGTTTAAAACTTACTGTGAGGCTAGCTTAATCAGTGTGATTTGTCCCCATATATATTTATTATTTATTTATTCATTTATTTTGCTGCTTCCTCTGCTAGCAGCTAGAACATGGCGCAGCGCTTCGCTTTAAGTTAACTGTAATAATCTAATTCCTAAAATTGTAATTTTGATGGCAATAAAGTATTATTATTATTATTTATTGTTGTAAGTAAATGATTTGACGTAACATATTGAAATTAAGAACAAAATTGACAAATTATAAATGGACAAGGTATCTATTAAGACTGCAGTCTTCGACCGTGGGAATTTCTGATCAAACACCCGAATCTATATTTTCTATCTACACATACGCATTGCGCTGTATTGCACATACACCCTGGAGACGAATTTAGACGACTTTAAAAGCGCAGCGAGCGGTCTGCCTTATCAGCGTTATCGTCCCCATATTTATTTGAGAATTTCGGAGAACTTAATTTTTTTACTATCTTTTTACAAAAGACAAATTTTATTTATTTATTTATTGTACGTGTTTAAGCATGAATCAATCTTCATAAATGTGTATTTTTTATTTTTTAACTCAGTCGTATGCGCAAGAAATCCGACGACGTATTCGCTTATATTTTCTTCAAAGTTTAACCTTTTAACTAAGTTTTTGAATGAATAAAAAAAAAAAGAAAAATTAAAATCTTTTAATTCACTTTTAAGCATTTTCCTTTGTCTTTATTTATCTGTAATTTATACACAACTTCATGTTTTAAATTCCGTGTAAACAACAATGACATGAACGTCACGCAACGCGAAAAGTCGACACACGTCTCAGGTTATTTGGAATTAAACAAACAATTAAGTACAATCAAAATCAATAAATTTTCTCATTCACTTTTTTAATACTTAAATAAACTTCAATATAACATATTGTTACTAAGATAGTTTGGCTCCAATCAGCTTCGAAAAAGCAGTCAAAATCACAAAAAGTAAGGACTGGGCCCTTAATAAAGAAGTGGTTTGAGATTTTGAGTTATGTCTCACTTTTTGGGATGCTTTGGAATAAGTATTGACAGGCTTGAATTACGGAGATTAAGCGTCAATACGGATGTGGCCTAAAATAATATTTTTGGCTTATCAAGTAGATTTATTAACAAAATTATTTTTAATAATACACGATTATTTTCTTTTCTCCAATTAACAAATAATGTATCCATTGACTTAGTAGCTGTATCTTTGTAAATTTTAACTACTTTGATAAACTGAAAAATATGGGTCCATTATTTTTGGATAATCTAACTAACGGACTAAATATAAATAATATAAATAATAGTATTTTTCGGAACCAGGCCACATACCTATTGTGTATTATTATGGGGTAGCCACTATGAATCGATCAGTGTCTAGGGCAGTCTGATGTAATAACATGTAAGATTGTAGGTATATCGTATTTACTGAAGGCTAAAGCTAAATTAATCTCCCAGACGGTCAATGTTATCATTGAATAGAAAGTCAAACACAGTATTAGACCTTGGAATATGTATTCTAGAATCGCCCCGGCTTTGCCTGGAGCGGAATTAAATCTTTTACGTTGTTCAAAAAGCGTTAAATGAACGGAAGTACTGCCTTGATTAGCCTATATAGGTTGCTAGCCGCATCGCCTATTAATATGATTCAGATTCTAGCCCATTCCCTCGATCAGCTTTTACGATCTGAGCGGGAAGAGAAGCAGGTACATTCTAGGTTTTTTCTTTTCTCCCAGACAAATTGTTTGTAAATACTTTACGTACCTATCTCAGAGTTTAACAACAAAGGAACAATTGTAAAAAAAATCGGATGTTATCCAAAGAAACGATTATATTGTAGACTTGTATACTTATTTTGCTTAGTTATATCAAGCTTAGTATAAATTACCACTTACAACATATACAGAGTGTGTATAAGCGTGCAGTGCAAACAGGGGATGCAATACCAGCGATTACCGAACAGATGTACCAATTAATAATGTTGTTGACATTAGGGTTACCACACGTCTAAGAGGACCTGATTTGTCAGGTGAAAATAAAATTGCCCAAACATTAAAATGTAAATGAGCAATTTATTGCCTTAGTGAATAAAATATACATAGAATTTACTTTTTTATGAATCTATAGTTCTCCGAAAGTACATCCACAGGAAGATATTTTGTTTGCCTGTGCGTAATTTAATAAAGCAAGTGATATCTCTTATAGAAAATATACAAAAATTAAATCAGTGTCAAAGACTGACAGACATTACTGTTTTTTTGGAAAGACTTGAAGCTGAAAAAATTTTTGAATAGAAATTTCGTCATTTTATTTTACACTTGTAGCTCACCCGGCTTCGCTCAGCGTTTGTATATAAACCTTCTCTGAAAAAAAAATTTCTACACGGTAGTGGAAATGCGTCTGAAAATCTACCCAGTAGTTTCAGAGTTTAACGAGTACAGACAAATATACACCCGCTGAGGGACTTCGATTCATAAATATGGATTTTTGACTTGGTCACCCGAGCCGTGGTACTCATAGCATACACAGTCCGTCGGTAATTTATGGCAGCAGTATGTTTTATTGACAGTCTGCGGCTTTGAAGGAGGTGTCGTTGTAATTATTGAATTAAGTGATTAAGCAAATAATTTTAATGTACAGGATAATATTTGTAATATGTATTTTATGTACACGAGCTGGATATAGAGGTATACGAGTACTAATAATGTGACATACTTCAGTCATACATGCCGTTAAGATACAAACAAATTTTTATATAAAAACATATAGTGATTTTAATACATACTCGTATTTGAATTTTATGTACGAAGACTTTCCCCTGTGATATTTTTTTCCACCTTGTAATATTGTCTTGTCAAAAAATGTCACATTAGAAAAAGAATTGGACTAAATTTATTTTACATCATTCATCATTTCAGCCGCATAACGTTCACTGCTAGACATAGGCCTCTCCCAAGGATTTCCAAAATGACCGATTGGCTTGCATCCAGCGCTTTCCAGCGACCTTGGTCAGATCGTCTGAACACCTTGTGGGTGGGTGTCAAACGTTTCGTTTGCCAGTACGTGGTCGCCATAGAGACCTTTCTGCCCCATTGGCCTCATTATCGGCCGATATTACATCTTTATTTAGTATTTTTTATAGGTATTTCTTTCTGTCTTTTTTGTTTAATGTTTCGAATGTCTCCATAGGACTATCAAAATGTTTTGTTGTACACAAAGTCGAGTATTTACCGAGCACATCTAACAACTGCCAGTACATCCCAACTTTCCCAATTACAGTTGAGAAGTTGTTACATAACGCTCTGACGGTCACTAGCGTTCATTGGACATATTTGAGACATTTCCCCGAAGAATAAACTATGTTATGGCATCATAATTTATTATAAGAATTATAACATATTACATTTTATTTACAAAATATGTGCCATATTCCTTAAAAATCAGCCCTCTTAAACCAGTCATTTTACTAACAGATATGTGAGAAGAGTAGACCTCTCGAGCTCCTATAGACATGCAATAACCGACTCTTTCGTCATTCCCCTGGCTCATCAAAGCCATTTCAGTGAAATCCGTCCATGTACAGGCTGACTTTTTATCCACCGGCAAAATTTGTTTGTTCAAAATTCGTCCTCCTATACAAATCAGCGCTCAGCCAAACGGATTTTGTATGGGAGGATAATTTTTTTTTATACATTTTTAATAACTCTTTTTATAGAAAGTAGTTCAGTATCATGGACTGAATTTGCTCCATATAACGCTAATGTATAACGCAACAAAATTTTCCAAAATCTTGTAAAAAATGTAGTCCAACATATAAATAACACTACAGTAAAGTTCCCCCCTTTTACCCTATTTCTCTCCCAATCAAAACGGCGATCGACTAAAAATTTAAATAAATCAAGGAACTTTATTATTAAATTATCACTTAAACCACAGAATAAATAATACTAACAACGTACTGAAGTCTCACTCAGCAAAGAAATTCAAAGAAATATCTACTCAATATGGCTAACGATATGGTTTAATTTAGCTCACGACAGAACTCAGCACCTTTTCGCATAGATACCTAGACATCCATTGCAAGCCAATTTCATTCTTATAACTCTGGACAAACGATTCGTATAACTGAATTTACCACCCGGAGTGGCCGCCTGCGCGCATAGTAATAATGTAAGTACATTTTCGATACCTAAACGGGGAGTGACACAGGCCTGCTTATACTAAAATATTTTTCATCAAAACGAGATTAGCTTATCCAAGCGACAATTTAAAAAAAAGCTGCACCAAAGGCAAACACAGTGGCAAAATTATTCTCGTTCTCTGTCCGTGACAGCAAAGATTTCGGAATAAATCCGCGGCCAAAGAGGCGGGAGAACATTAAAAATAAATAAGGGGCTACGAGCAAAAATATGTTTATTTAGCTCTTGGTTACCTCTGTTGTTGACAGTAACATAGCTTTGGTTGAAACTATGCGATTTAACAAGTTCCTTAGTGTGAAATTCCAATTTATAACTTCGGTTTGCATTTTCTGTTTTACGTGAGTTTTTGAATATAAATGTGGTAGGAATGGTCGAAAAGGTAAAAAGTAGTAAATAGTAAAATTGTGAAGTTGCATCTTTTAAATTTAGTTAGTCATTATAAATTATCATTTATTTATTATGAATATATAGTGACATATCATATCACACAGATTGAGCTAACAAAGTAAGTTTAAAACTTGTGTTATAGGATACTAACTTAATGGTATTGTGTACCAGGAAATGTTTCGCTAATATATTATTCCATGACCATCTACGCTAAGGTATATATGTTTATTTAACTAGGTAATATAGCTGCGGATTAAAAGTATGCCTTTTCTTCAGCAAGCCACATTAGGGTTTTATCATTTTGCAGGAGAATTTTGTTCTGTTTTGATGAACAAGCGAGCGCGAAAAGCAAACAAAGCGTTGTCGGGATGTTCAATTCTTTACCTCTACAGGTCGCATTTCTCGACTGATTCTCGTGAAATTTTGTAAGCAGGATCGATATTTTTTTTTTTATCGATTCAGTGTTTGGGAAAAATACATCAGTTTTAAGCTATGCAAAGACAGACCTGTGAGGTCTACAGCTCACATAGGCACTAGTTGAACGAAAGTCTATTTCTAAACAAAAAATAAATAATAAAAGGTATGCAAAACTATCTGTTAAGTGAAATGCAAAAATTATTCAATGGAACTTTCTACTCAAAAAGGAAGCAGGTGTGATGAGACCATAAGAGGTAATTAAAGATGGAAGACTAGCTGTAAAGTTGTTGCAAATTTTACGGAGAGAGCCAGATATAAAACATGAGCAGAGTTTCGTGTGATAACTTTCATTCTGTTTACAGTTACTTTTAGAGTATGAAAGAATTCTACTGTGAAGTTGTTTGTAAGTTTTTAGCTGGCTGGACTATGAGCGAAAGAAATGCCAGAAAGCAGAAAAAGCTGGGCTTTCTGGAAGACATACACATTAATGTCTACCAACTCCATTTACTTGAATTTAGTGATGTTAGTAAGATTTAAAATTCGACTAGGTTTAAAAATTCTAGGTTTGTGCTTATGACAATGCTGAAAACTTACTACACATAAAAGGCGCTACTTTCAGCACGGCGCGACGTCAATTCCGTCAAAAATGCTAACGTTACTGTAATGATATGAAAGGAAGACTAGAATTATAGTTTGCAAATCTGCCGCTTTGCATGCCAAATCCTATCACCCAACCTCCACGCACATTTCATCCAGCCTAAACAAAATATAAATTTACCCAAAGGCGGCATCGGATTTAGTAAATCTATAAACAGCAAATACCCAAAATGGGTCGCCGCAGCCGGGCTCGGGTGCAGCCTTCAGCCAATTTACATGGAGATGGCGCCAGCGAGCCTACCGGGGCTTCACACCGTCATAATCCAAAACTCGCCTAAACTGATTTAAATTTTCACCATCGGCAACGACTCTTTACTTTCATAGCTCTATATCTCACCCGAATTTCCTATTCACCCTTATTCACTAGGAACAGAGTTCAAAATCCAATGAGACGGGGTGAATTGTTACAGAGTTGTGTTTGACGGCTCATCGTGAAGTTAGGAAAGTATTAACATTTGAATTGGAATGCTTCATTAGCAATTTTTTTAGTTTGCGAACAATTCTCGAGGCCCAACATTTGAGCCACGAGAATTGTTACACACATTTTAAGCGAGGGAGCTTGTTTTTGTTATAAATATTCTTGGCGCCTAATGTCTGTAAGTTCTAAGGAAAATAAAGTGTAAAGGAAAATAATAGAATACAAACACAGTTATAATATAAAGGAATAAATAATAAGAGGACGCCGTGGAACTACTGTTCTAATTTACATAAGTACCTATCTTAAAGTAAAAAGTAGCAGTATTAAGTCCATTTTATAATTTGCTTTTATCAGCATAACCTGTAGGTTGTCTGGTAGCAAAATTTTTCATAAAAGAGCTTTAAAAAATAAAAAAATAATAATTGTTAGTAATACATAGTACTCGTAATAGGAGGATTATCTCTAGTCTTAGTGCAAGTTTAATTTGTGATAGACAATCTACGAATAATAATACGAATTCAATGAAGGCAATACTTATTAATTGAAATGAATTTATTTGTAACAATTCCATAACAATATTAATTAAAATCATTTAACTAGGAAATGCGGCAAGCCACTTGGGTACCTTACCCTCTGAGCGCAGTGATCTGGGGCCATTTTTTATATTTTTAATGTTTTATTTATTATACAAAAAAAGTGCTAGAAGTTTTCACTTCAATAACAAAAAACCTACCTGGAAAAAAATCTAGCTTACTAAATGAACTGAAAAGATACTAAAGCAGTATGCCTAGGATGCAACTAGGAACACGCCCGGATGAACGAGGTTATGTTGTTTTTTAACATTTCTCTTTCCAAATTACATTAAACATATTATATGTTTGTAATTTGTTAATATTTTTAAACACGAAAATAATATTTTTTTGAATGCTGATTAAAGTTATAGACGACTAGTATTTTTCTTTAGACCAGCATGGGAGAAATCGTTTATATAAATCAAATTTACTTTCAAGAATGCCATCCAATAGTCCCATTCCATTGCAGAGTCCATAGCCCATAAGAATGTCATCTGCAAACTACTCCCGAGAGATTTATGTCCGCGTCAAAACGGAAAAAAGCAAATATGCATTCAAAGCAAGATGGCTCCTTTGCTCTGCTTCGCTCGCTAGAGCTTTCATAACGAGATTCTTGCTGTCTTTAGTTAATGTGGAGTCCTTATGCACAACTGTTTTGCACTGTGATTTTACATTTTCATATTTTTTTATGTTTGTTTAAATAGCTTTGTAGTTTGGTATTTTTACTTTCAAAAGCTATTATTGATTGTTAAAAATGATTATACTGATTTTTGTAGGTATATAAGATAAGAAGAACAGATTCAATGCTTTAGCTCCATTTAAAATCTTTTACCCTTATCTTTTTAGAGTTCCGTAACCAAAGGGTGCAAACGGGACCCTATTACTGAGACTCCGCTGTCTGTCCGTCTGTCACAGGGCTCTATCTCTTGAACCGTAATAGCTAGACACTTGAAATTTTCACCGATTATGTATTACTGTGGCCGCTATAACAAAATATAAAAAAAAGTTGAAAATTAAAGGGGGTCGTCATACAAAAAACGTGTTTTTAACGTTTTTTACTAGATCTTTATAATGGCATTAACAAGATACTTGAAATTTTCACAGATTTTGTATTACTTTGGCCGCTATAACAAAAAATACTATTAATAAGAATGTAAAAAATTAAAGGGGGTCGTCATACAAGAAATGTGTCTTTTTTCAAGGTTTTTAACTCGATCTTTATAATGGCAATAACTAGATACATGAAACTTTCACCGATTATGTATTACTATGGCCACTTTAAAAACTAATATTACAAATGAGATAAAGTTAAAAATTAAAGGGGGTCGTCATACAAGAAACGTGTTTCTTTAGCGTTTTTTTACGCTTATATTACGTTTATTTCACAAACACGGCACTAGTATCGATGAAGACCAAAGATGTGTAGAGGTTTTACGCTCCTTTTGACGGCCGCGATCCCTCGCGAACCATAGCTCTCCACGGGCCAAGGCAGCCAAGAGACTAGCAAATCTTGGTACAGCAAGTGTAGATAGTAATGCATGGGCAGCCGCACCACATCAACCTCCGCAGCACATTTTGGTTAAGTTTCAAGAGCACAACCAATGGTCAGAAATATAGAAAATTGTGCGATTTATATTTTCGAGACAAACCTCAGGATTTAATTCTAAAGATTTATCTTAAGTTTTTATGTAGTTTTTTAAATGTTTATCACTCGGAAGATTTGATTGTACATTTATTTTAAACATTGTACGGACGTACAGAACCCTTCATGTACGAGTCCGACTCATACTTGCCCGTTTATTTTAAAAAGAGACACCATCTGTTATATAACGTCTAAAAAAGTATACTAAAGCTATTTTGAGTATCATGGACTAAACTTGTTTAGTACAAGTTCAGTCCATGATACTTAAAAAACTTAGCTGGTGGTTATAAAGTGACCATGTATAATAAATACGGAGTTATCGCATTATAATTTACTTAAACTACTATACTACTACTTAAAGCAATAACAGAAGGGCAAACAAATAAAGCTCAATTTTCCTGAAAGGACGAGATCAGTAGAAAATATTCCAAAAAAGGTTGTTTACCCACAGTTATTCATACGCACGTCTGATCGACATGGAAACGTCGCAAATGCGTACTTTAAAATGTTTTTGTCTTCCGCGACACTTGCCAGCAGATTTATATTTCGTTTTCCGCCCACAATATTTTTTTACCAGAGGGAGATTTCCTATAAAAATGTGTTGGTGTATCTCACTCTTACTTGATTTAAAGCTGCTACTCGTAAATGTTTAATGATAGTCAGTCGTCTTGTAGTAAAAAAAAATTCTAATGCTTATTTTCTTTAAAGGCTATGGACATGCGACCTGTGATTATATCTGATTTCAGACTTTATTGACCAAGCGAGCGAAGCGTCTCAGTTTCGAGAGATTGGCCAAAGCCAAAAATGCTTTTGTCTGTCTGTTTGTTCGTTGGCACACAAGTCACTTGTTTTTTTTTTTATTCTATCGCGATTTTTTATTGGGGAAGAAATAGGGGAGAAAAGGGGGGAACTTCGCCGTAGCTTTCCCTGTATAAAGACGAGATATGGTATCAATGTTAAGCGGGATTTACACAGTGTGAATGTATAGTCGGCACATACTTAAAAGGGTGACTAAGCCTGTCAATCTAAACCACTTTTACCACCACCAGTACTCGTCTATGTTGACTGTAGATTTACAGTATTTCGTTTACCTCGCCGCGAGAACTCCCCACGTCCATATTTTCGCAATATGTCAAATAGGAAGGAATGCTGGTGCGGGGAGCGATTTTATTCGAAAATATTTATTTTGCCGTCGTCGCGTCGTAATGGGGTATGAGAATCTTTTTGGGAGCGGTTTGCCTTTTCAGTTAACTTCTCCAAAATCATTATTATTATGTCTGACTCAGGACCATTTTGTGCAAGGTTATCCAACTTTACGACTGAGCTGAAACTGGAAATAAGATGGGATGGAAATAAATGAAATAAAAAAATCATTTATACTACTACTAAATAATTTTCATAATACAATAGATTATATTAGTAATTAATAAAACTGACACATTGAAATTTATGCAGTGCAACATAATTATGCATGTCAATGGGATAGAAATAAATAGATGAGGACAAATTACACTCATTGTGCTAGCCTCAAAGTATGTTACACTTCCACTGCTGAAAACGCACCGTATGTGTTTTCCTCTTTGGAAAAACACACACGTTGCATTTTTCAGCAGTGGAAGTGTTTAAACTTGTATTATGCTATACTAACTCAACGATACTGTATAAAGATAAAAAATTGAGACCCATTTCAAAAAATTTAATGACTTTTCCTGGTTGGGGATCGAACCTAGAACCTCCCGAGTGGCAGACTAGCGTGGTTAACAAAACGCCACAAAACTAGTTATTCTTTTTTAATTATCCTATATTGTCCCACTGCTGGGCACAGGTCTCCCCCTTCTCTTTCCAAGACTCTATATTAAACGTATAATAGAGTCTTGGAAAGTTATATTTATGAAAAAAAACTAGGAACCAAGTGTTATAACTTGGTTTATCTCTATATTCAGTACTAGCGGCCCGCCCCGGCTTCGCACGGGTATTTAAGCTCCGTAAGAACCATCCTCGTACTTCAAATAGGTTCAGCTGCTCTCGAGAATTGCGCTTAGCAAAACATTTAGCGATTCATTTTTATATTATACATTAGTATATTATACATTAGTATATTATATACTAATGTAGCTGAATATACTCTAATACACTTAAACTATAAGTTCTATAACTGTGAGCTACGAATATATAAGGATGTCTAGACTACCTCTAGATGTGTCGAGTTTCGAATCACAGCATGCATAACTAACGTCTGCAAATCCATAAACCGTCTTGGTTAGTTTTGGTGAGATGCCAGTCTTCATCCAATTGTGGCCAAGCAGTTTGAATCCGATATACGAGCGACGATTCTAAAATTCAAAGAATTTATTTCACTTTTAAAGGTTAGTACACGATTCAATTTGTTGGAATTCTAACTAGGAACAGTTAGGCTCCTAAATTGTTAGCTAGTGATCCCACTATACTAAATTGCATCCTAAATCGAGGCGTGTGGCCGACGGCGACGCATACAAAAACTATCTCTATTGCTTTTATTATAAGGTTATTCCTGTTTAACATGTTGCTTGTGACCTATTGCGTTTTGGAATGAATTTATAAATTACAAGGTAGTAGAGTGGTTGGAACGTCCTTTTTACTCTAAATCGGATCCAATCGGTCCTAACTGCGATTCTTCACATCTTTCGTGACATCTTTCGATTTCCTAGTTAGGATTCCTTCAAATTGGATAGTATAATAACCGCTTAAGAGTCTAGTTCCTAGTTTCGGCAGGTTTATTCAGGCTAAAACTTTTATTCATATATGGCGCCCGTAGTTTATCATGGTCTAACTTTTGTCTGTTTAAAGTTTTGACGTTTCGACGTTTTATATCTTTTGGTCTGTCAATTTTGATCTTGGAATTTTAAAAATTTTGCTTACTTGGAATATTTCGCGGATGTAATGTGAAGTTCAAAAGAAAGTTTACAGGAGATTTCAATTCAAAATCTACCAGTTTCGTGACTGATATGTTTTAAGAAACAATTCCTTATATCACTGAAAGAAGGATACTTGGTAGACTACCAATAACTTGGATATTAGGATTTAACCCGACTGAATAAATGAACTGAAAAGATTCAAAAGTATGAAAAAGTATTTAGATATATATGCCTAGGATGTAACCAGGAACGCAATCGGATGAGCGGGGTTATATGTTGCTTTTTAGAGTTTGTAATTGAAAAATACAGTTAAACATACGCTGTATGTTTTTGTTATTCTTTTATTTATAAAGTCCTTTATTTTGATACCCCAATAAGTAGGTTATAAATTAAAAAAATAAGACCTTCAAAGAAGAATCAAGCCAGCCAGGCTGCATAGCTGTTTAATTTATGTAAACATTTATTGCCTGAAATAAAATGATTTGATTTTATTTGATAACGTGCCAAATAAATATGCAAACATACTCTCGAAAAACATATCCCTCCTTCTGGCGGAGTCGGGTAAAAATAGATTCGAATTTTGTAAAAGAAGAGAAAACAAAGCATAGGAAAAGTCATCTTTTTGTCGACAAAAAAAATAAGCTTCTGGTTCAGTCGCTGTACCTACATAGTTTTCGGTTATTTTCTCAGACCTAGAAATTTAATAATGGTTCAATCAAAAGTACAAATGCTGTGAATATTCTATAAGAGACGCATGCAAAGAATAATTTTAATGTGAATTTTGTTTACTACGACATGGCCCAATGTTGTGTTCCTTTTAATTGGAACCCTTTCAAATTTGGCAGTTGATATTCATTAGCCCTACGACACTTCAAACGAAAAGTACAAAACCAAAATCTTTAAGAGACGTAAGCCAATAATTATGTTAAAGTTTTATCCAAATTTATTATCTGTTATATTTAATGTTCTTACCCGTATCGAAATCTATTGTATTCTAATACGTGTATTAGAAATTGTAGTTACCTGGAACAAAAACACAAAACATTATCACGTGTCACACATACATTACAAACATAACAACGAACACATGTTTAACTTTTACGTCATTCCAATGAATTAAAGCCATCCAGGGCAACGGGTGACCCACTATTTGTTTTTTTAATCTGATAAGAGTATACGCGTGCGTTATCACCCGGCCATAAGTCCATAGTTTTACGAATGTCAACAGCAGTAAATCTGGAATATCGCGGGCGAATGGGCGTTATGTCCAAATTTATGAAAGGCATGGTGTGTGACAGGGCATAAAATGAAAATGATGACCTATCGATTTAATAGGTTTATCGCTGTGGTTGCAATTCCGATTGCTGATTTAATTTCTGGGTTGCGTTGTTTATTGTTTCAATGCTTTTCATATTATTCTCTGGTGTTAAAATTTCTTTTAGCATTTTTGATGTTATTCGTTTTATGCGAACTGTCGTATTTCTAACTTTTGATTTTACATTGAAAATATTGAATTTTGTTTTTATTTACAATAATCTAACGATTTATGATACAACTTTTTGTATTAAAACTTAAGAAAAATTGTAAATGCGAAAGATTAAATATAAAATATAAAAACAAAGAAAGATTATTTGTTTGTTATAGGTACTTAAGTAATATACTCGTAAGTCTGCTATTAACTTTTAATTAATAACACTAAATTTTGCTAAATTCTCCAGTAGTACTAAATACTTAAGTTTCATTTTTTCTTTTTGTGGTGTTAATAACATCTTTAAAAGTTTATAACGGAAATTTGAAAATAATAACCAAGGTTATATTTAAAACACAGGGTTTTGTCCAATAGACCTACTAGTAGTGCTCTGTGAATTATTCAAGTGCGGAAATTTTATTATTAGGTATTTATAAAAGACTAGCAGTCCACCCCGGCTTCGCCCGTGGTACACACATAGCCTATGTCACTCGGGGATAGTGTAGCTTTCCAACGGTGAAAGAATTTTTTAAATCGGCCCAGTACTTTTTGAGCCTATTCATTACAAACATACAAAAATAGGTACAAATCTTTCCTTTTTATAATATTAGAGTAGATAGTGTAGATTACCCGGTCCCGGGTTAGAATAGGACCACTCCATCTCTTCCTGTGGATCACGTAAGAGGCAACTAAAGGACTAAGCACAAACATCTCGTGCTACAATCGCATTCCCAAGGAGTCTTAACGTCGGGCGGCGGCCGGTTGTAAAACTTTTCGCACAAATATGTTCCCAAAGAGGGTTGACGTCAGGCAGGCGGCCGGTTGTAAAACTAAAGCCAAATCATTGAAAGTGTTCCGGCTATTTCGCCTCCATTTTACAAGGTCTTTAGCATCCTTGGGTGACTATTGACATGCATATTATATTTGGGGAAGAAAAAGTGGGAAAGCGCACCCCGGGCTCCGAAGCAGCACAGCTGAGGATGCAACCGGGAATGCGCTTAGACGAAGAAGAAGAAGGTATTTATAAAAGAGGAAGTCAAAAATTTATTTAAATGTTTATTTTTTTGGAGAATGATGATAATGAAATATCAGCGTTTCACCTGTTACTTATAACAGAAGTTTACTTCAGCAAGTCTCAAGGCAAAGAAATACTAGTAATACAGTCAAGAAGGGGAGCTATGATTAAGGTAATTTCCCATTTCTCAAAGTTCGTCTTAATAAAAAGGCGTGGAGTCGTCACCTTGATTCGCTAACGAAATTCTTTTGACTTGTAAATTTCGGTTTTAATTGGAGTTTCGACCCGGCACCTGAATAGTCAACGGCTGGCGGTAGTTAGAACTAGGGTTGTACATTAAAAGTCACGCTTTAGAGCTAAAGTTACGAAATTGTCGGCATCGTTATATGACATAAAAAGAATTGTCATGTTTCTTAAACCTGAATAATATGAGGAATATGCGATAAACGGTTAAGTCACGTAAAAAGTCGAGTCGAGATCTTACGACCTCATCCCCCCTCAAGCCCAAACGGCCCTATCAGGCCGGTCGAACACAAATGAATCTAAAAACCATATTACATTGACATAAAAATATTGGTTTCTTGACAAAAAAACATGACTTTGGAGAGGTTATCCCCTCAAGCCCAAACGGCCCAATAGGGCCGGTCGAACACAAACAAATCTCAACCTCATTACATTGACATAAAAATATTGGTACCTTGGCAAAAAAAATACCTTGGAAGGAGAGGTGGAGGGATGAGGTCGAAACATGTCGACTTGACTTTGTACGTGAATAAATGCAAATGTGATTCGCGACGCTTACACAAAGACGTCCGAGCCGCACTCATACTCCATGCGGCTCGGGACACGTCGGCCAGTACAGTATGCATATTAATAATGTCTGTGTCTCACGTTAGTTTCAACCAAAAAACTAAATTATATGAAACCGAAATATGTAAAAATTGTCTTTTATGTTTTTTGAAAGA
Organism: Acrobasis repandana; assembly: GCA_963576875.1. Classification (NCBI taxonomy): domain Eukaryota; kingdom Metazoa; phylum Arthropoda; class Insecta; order Lepidoptera; family Pyralidae; genus Acrobasis; species Acrobasis repandana. The sequence goes on from OY756219.1 coordinate 20,725,875, forward strand.
ACGCACGTTTAATATTTTAGACCTTCCGGTGGCTATTTATTGCATTACGCATTGGCAACGTTGTAGTCCATGACTTTATTTTCCTCTGAATCAGACTCGAGTTCGATTCTCGGCCAGCAAGATTGTTTTTTAACTTTTTCTTTCTCAGAAAGTTACCGAACGTGTGATATAGAAATTCAATAAAAAATTCAATCATATTCCCGAATCTAGAATTTTTCGAGCCATTATTTCAAATTACTATGTATTTGCAAAAAATATTGTAGCCCGTCTTGCTCTAGAGGACGAGAGGCTCCCAGATAGTTGTGTTGTGTACCCTGACTTATGGATAATCCCGCCCTAGCACATGCTCTTGTTAGATTTATTGTTTGGAAAGAGGCGATCCAAGTGACGATTTTTTGGCGGAGACACAGATACCTACTAGTGGAGATAATGGACTGGTTTGTCATTGCCTTTTCCATTTCACACACTAGTTAAAACTTAAAGTCAATAGTAAATTCGTGGCAACCCTACAAGAACTAAGTTTCAGCACCTGGCGCCCAGTGGGTGATCCATTGATCAAGTCAATTTTAACTGGATTACACTAGACACATCTAGTTTGAGCCGGTTCGTTTGGACATTCGATTTAAAAAATTTGATTCTTCTGATTGACACTTGGATTTGAACATTTATTTTTGATAGCTACCTAGTCACTTTGATTTTGTGAATCAAATATTTACCGTTACATTAATAGAGGTTAATTTACTTGATTTTATTAATGACCGAGCGTTCGTGAAGTGTCGTCGTTTCTGTTTGGGCAAAAGTTTTTTCGTATGTCTGTCTGGATGGCCAGATGTTCTCCTCTAAAGGTCGCATTTCTGTACTGATTCTGTGAGCAGGTTCGGTACTTATTGGAATATCTTAATCGATTCTGTTTTTAGAAATTTTCAAAATGGCGAAACCATGGGAGTTTAGATGTAGTAAACATTTATTTACTTTTATGCTATGCGAAGACAGACTCGCGGGGTCTATAGGTTACAAAAACACTAGCAATTAAATTCGTTTGGATAAAATCACTTCAATCCGTTGCTTCATTTTGACTTGAAATGCGGAAATACGGACAAACAGTTTCATATCTATAATTACTTTAAGTAGGTATATATACTAAAGGTTAAAACATGTACTTAAGTTACAAGTAGATATTACAATTTATCCAAAAAGAAAAAAAACTTACATCTTGTATACATATGTATCTTGTATTGTTGTATACATTCTATCTTGTATCTATCTACTTCTTTTACTGCGACATGGTTTGGACCATGTCGCAGTAAAAGAAGTAGATAGATTGTCTGTTATCTTGTACCGTGTTCCTTTTAATTGGGACCCTTTCAAATTCGGCGGTTGCTATTCATTAGTCCTACGAAACTTCGTCTTGTAAGCTGAATAAGCCCTTGTAAGACTTTACTCTTATGCTCTTATAGCTTTGCTGAAAACTGGACTCTGTGCTATGAGCATAAGGTGCATATTTGATTGGAAAATTCAGGATAATAAGTTTGTATTGATCTTTAGCCAGGTAAATTTTGCTTCCCTTACGGGTATTGAGTTTTGATTTCTACGTAAACCTATAATGGCGACATGAATTTTATACAAATGGTAAATGCAGCTTTACATACATACATTTAACGTCTAAAAATATACTGTAACTATTTTAAGGATAGATATTGAACAACTTTTCCCCAGAAACATATACCGAAATATTTTTTTTTTTTTTTGCTTTCCATATAAACTCGGATCAGCTAATCAGTCAACTTGTATGGGAGATTGGGAGGCCAACGATTATTTTTCATATTTCGATTTATGTTCCCTGGGTAAAGTTGTTCAGTATCATGGACTGAATTCAGCCTTGAAATAGTTTCAGTATATTTTGTTAGAGCCTCTATATATTTTTCTTCGTATAAAGAAACTTCACTATGGAAAATGTATTAAAATAAAAGATAAGTAAACTTTTAGATAAGTATTTTTTTATCTAGTGATCTTTTCTTGATTTTCCTTGGGTAATTAGGCACTACCATGTACTAAGATAGCGTAACTTTTCGAGAATTATTATTGTTTTATACGATTTTTTTAATCGAAAGATTTGTCTGTCGAGATGTTTCTTAGTTATGTTTGATGAAAATCGGTTCAGCCATTCAAAAGTTGGGTGTGAACGCCTGAAAGTCGGTCGCCTTTTTAACTTGGGTAGCGGTAATTTTTTACTATAATAAAATGTTTTATTTTTAATTAAATATCATTTTAGTTTATTTTTTCTTTTATTTTAGTTTGTCTAAAAGGTTTTAGTATTAAGTGTTTGTCTAGTACGATTAAATAGATTTAAAGTGGTTAAAAAAAAATAGAATCGCACTATTAAGAGCCGTTTAAAAAAAAAAGTAGAGACTTCAATTGTTAACAAACAAATCTTCATTGATTTTATTTCTATGCATTTGGAATGGCCCTGAAGGGCGCTATGTTTATTTTAAGCTGTAAATCATTTCGGATTGATTTACGGGCAATGCGATCGGGTTGCACAAAGCCAGGTGACCAGCCATATCTCATTTTGACAAGCGAAACGTAATGGCCTTTGCCTACCATAATACTGGTAGCAGTAGACTGTGCTAAATTCCTATAGAGGCAGTATAACAGCAGTATTATTTAATTTTCTTGCAAACGTAGAAAAAATTAATAAACCTGGCCAAGGTAAGTATTCCGCAACATCTTGTCGATAAAGTGGCACTATTGTAGGGTTGCCATAATTTCGGCCACATAAATTTCCAAAATAACTGATCTAAAGCGGTTACCGTTTCCTATTATTCTATTATTGTTTTAACTTTAAAGTACTTATTTCGATTTTATTTCATGACACAGCAGCTAAATAACATTTCCAACGAAGTTCCATGTGTCTGTCCACATGTCAAGATATACAACGAAAATACATAGAAAAACGCAGTTTGTTGTTATTCCTGGCGACGGAAGGACGGATGATTGACGGACAAAGTAGGATAAGTAATTTGGTACGCTTTGGATGGAACCCTAAAAACTACAAAAGACACTACTTACTTGTTACACGCCTACTAACTTTGCTACGTATAATGATGTCAATTATTTCTCCTCCAAATTGCTGTGAAATAATTTGTTATACGAGCGCTTTTACTGTAGTGGATTTTGTTGCCAAATTACAGACTTTCGTTTCTTGAATTTCAGCTTTATTGAACGTCATTACTCGTAGTTTCGCAATTATTGTGCAAAGAACATCGTTAAAATATTGTTGTAATAAGTTTTTTTTTTAAATAGAGTGCCTATAGACTCCTTTTGGCTTTATCATCAGATAAGCTTTTTGTTATTATTAGTATTAGTTATAGTATTGCATTGTTACCTGATTTACATTAGCATACAAAATTTCATCTTAATAAGAAACGGAGAAGTGGCTCAAATTTAACTTGCAAGATTTAACCCCAAAATACAATAAACAGGGCAAGCTTAATAAAAAATCTTGTGTATAGTATTTATTTTTATAGCTTTTTACGTTATGTTTTGTACTAGTTATTATTTTAGTTTATAGTTTTTATTACTTAGTTTTAATTAAAGTTTAATTGGCAATTATTTTTTTCTAAGAAGCTATCAAAAAGCTTGTAATACAAAAAAATGCAAAAACAGGTGTTTAAAAATTTGTCAGAGTGCGAATTAAGCTCGAATGAAAAACTCAATGCTCATGCGAGCAAAATGCGCATCCTTGAACCATACCTGGGCCCCCAAAATTGATCCCTAAAAGAAAATTCTTTTAAATATCTATATATCTAGTCTAATGTAGCATACATTAGTATATTGTTTTGGGACCAAAACTTGACATATTTTTTAAAATTTCAACCACTTAATTTACTAAACAATAACGACGATTTGTATTTGTATTTAAACCGGAGAAAACTGTCTGTAAAGACAGACAACAGGATTCATGAGCTATCTTTTAAGAATTCGAATCCGAGCAAATCAAGTAAACTTAAAAATGCACCCACACCAGATTAGGATATAGTCTAGTCTGTAAAGGCCGTCGTACACGAGGCTGAACAGTAAATAATGGGACATAATAGGCGTCTAGACGAAGTAATAGAGCGGGCGGGACACCTCGAACATCCATTATAGTTATGTCGAAATGATAGAGTATTCGTACAATGCCACTTTAAACAGTATTCAAGAAATACAAAACATGGTACGTAAAGCTATTGTAACAATAAAAACATTGATTTATTTTGTTGCGTGTTATTTTTTTAAAGCTTTAATGTTACAAAAAAGATAATTTAAGTCTACCTAGTGTCTATTACACAATTCAAGGTAAATTATCATATCACCATTCAAAGTCAATATACTTTTACATACGAGGCATTGTAGACATGAATAACAAACAATGATGTATCGTCCCATAGATTTGAACGCACCCATTATTTGGACTTCTTATTAATAGTGTCACGCGATGCCGTGTGAGGCTTTATGAAGATTAAGAGTTATGACTTTTGGTCACTGTTTGCTTGTTAAGTTGTGAACTTGATAATTAGAGATGTGAAAGATACCGATGTATTTTTTTATGTTTTGTGAGTCTCTAGTTCATGCAAACTATTGTCCAATTGGGTAGTTTCCTGGGTCAAAAATAAATTATTTGGTACCGCTAAGAGAATAGAACGTCACAAAATAATGTCACTTGTCCTTGATCACATCCATTTTGAATGTGATTTTACATTTATTAATGCAGATTGTATTAATGTAAGTATGAATGGTATTAAAAATGCTATTAGACTCCAAAAAACTATGACGTCACAGTCCGATATTTCCTACAAGTCTCATATAAAATTTTTGTTTTGAGGTTTGGAAAAAAGTGTCTGATTTGACTTGTTGGAAACTCTACTACAATAAGTAACTCATACTGCCACAATAAAATAAACGGATAAGTAAATAGATAATGACAAATCACACTGTTTGAGCTAGCCCCAAAATAAGTTTAAACTTGTATTAGGGATACTAACTTGATGATACTGTATAAAGATAAACACCAAATACCCATTTCAATTTTTTTTACGACTTTCCCTGGCTGGGGATCGAACCTAGAAACTCCCGAGTGGCAGACTAGCGTGGTTACCAATACGCCACAAAACTACTTTTTTTTAATCATCCTATATTGTCCCACAGCTGGGCACAGGTCTCCCCCTTTTCTTGCAAGACTATATTAATTGTCTTGGAAAGTTACATTTATGAAGAAAAAAACTGGACAACAGTGTAGTGTCACAACTACTACCAGTAGCGGCGTTAGGGTAGGGCGCGGTTGGGCGACCGCCCAGGGCGCCAGATACAAAGGGGCGACAGGGGGCGTTTTTGGGCAAGGGGTCACAGGTCATAAATTATAAATAGCGGCTGGTTAATGACGGCAACTTCTAGACTCTTATTTGAGTTGAGAATAATAGGGTGGCAAATGTGAAATCCTATATCGTACTTGCCCCCCCCCCCCCTCCGTCCGCAGAAATAAATCCTATAAGATTGAAGCCTAAGTCAGAGTCTGAATTGTAGTTTGGGGGGGGGGGGGAAGGGGGCGATTAAATCTCGCCCAGGGCGCTGGTAGAGCTAAAACCGGCACTGACTACTACTATATATTTTGTATATAAATATATACATATAAAGGAATTAGAATAATGATGGGTTGCTAGCCGCCTATTGCAAGGGCATGATGACGACTAGGCCACAGAGCTCATCGCATATGACATAATTTCATTATTTTGAAAATTAAGCTCTTCAATTTAAATACATCGTTAAAGTGATCGTGTTTTAAACACATTAATACGCGGTAGACACCTAATTAAGATTGCGCCGATACTTTTGATTCAAAAGTTAATGGTTTTGAAAAAACTTGCTTCCCCCGGCCGTTAATGTCACGGTTTAATCTACTACGCGAACTATCATGGAAATTAGACATTAAATTAACTGCACCGGTAGATTTATTGTTAAAGTTAATTATTGTTTGGAGCTGACCTGGGCTGACATTGTGTAAGTAGTTCGTGTACCTACGTAATTGTCAGCCACGCTAGAAAAATTGAAAAAAAAATTATTCGTCATCATCCAAGCGTATTCCCGGTTGCATCGTCAGCGGTTACGCTTCAGAGGCCGGGGTCCGCTACCTTTACCTAGGTGATTTGTCGAGGTTACTGGTTTTACACAGAGCGACTGCCGTCTGACCTCCGCAACCCAAAGGGTAGACCAGAACCAATCCAAGGATAGGTACAAACGTTAGATGGCGTTCGGGACCAACGGCTTTACGTGCCATCCGAAGCACGGAATCATCTTTTTTTTCAGATAATCAGGTGATTCAAGCCTGCAATATCCTAAACAGACTGGAAACAACTGTTCACAAAGTATACTTCCCAGTGGGATTTGAACCCACAACCTCCGGATCACAAGGCTAACGCCTTGACCACTGGACCACGAAGGCAGTCAAAAAGAAAAGAAAATTATTATTATGTATGAAAACTGAAACTATTTTGTGGGTAGTGATACTGCAACCAAGAGTGTAATTGTAGTTGCACCGATGGTAGTATGCATTACTGGCGCTTTGACATGTTAAACAACAACAGGTGTGGTCCAAAACTGGATTCGCAGAGAGATAAATTTAATCATCGATTTCAAATCGATTGTAATCGACAAATGTATTATTAAAATACTCCAAAAGAATTAATTTCCAACTCGTATCTCGTCGTAACCCCTTTTCAGCAGAGATACGTCACGTCCCTTGTTAACCCTTCACAGTACGTTAGTCAACACAAGTTTTCGACAGTCTCAAATTAAAATGGGCGATCGTGCGTGCTCGCCACCGCCGCGTAATCTCTTCGGGACACGTGACCAGAATTTTGGGAGAGTTTAAAAAAAGAAGGTTAAAGGTAAAAAGGTGACAACAGTTTACAATTAATTAAATAACTGGCCTGTAGCAGACAGATACAGAGAATAGTCTTCCAGTTGCTGCGTTTTAAAAAAGTAATTATTAGGTGAGGTCGGTTTGTACACAATTTCAAAAATACTGGCTTTGCTCTTTTTAGGCTAGGCTGGTATGGACATGTTCAGAGAAGGGAGGAAAGCCATATAATCAGTCAGGTTTTGAAAATGCAGGTAAACGGACATAGAAACAGAGGAAGACCAAAGAAACGTTGGATGGAATGTGTAAAGGAGGATATGAGTGACGGATGAATTGACTGGAGATAGAGCAAGATGGAAAAAACTGACATGCTGGGCCGAACCCACATAAAGAGTGGGATAAGGATAAGGCAGAAGAAGACTGGCGTTGCTATTTTTACTATAATGTGAAAATTCTATTGATATTTCCTACGTGCCTACCAAATTTCATCAAAATCAGACCATCGGTTCGGCAGTTATCGCGGTACAAACATACATACAAACAATGTGTTCTTGCCCCCAACTCGATATAGGTTAAGACTGCAGTCTTCGACCGTGGGAATTTTTGATTGAACACCCGAATCTATATTTTCTATCTACACATACGCATTGCGCTGTATTGTACATGCACCCTGGAAACGAATTTAGACGAATTCAGAAGCGCAGCGAGCTTGTCTGCCTTATCAGCGTTTTCGTCCCCATATTTATTTGAGAATTTCGGAGAACTTTAAATTTTTCTATCTTTTTACAAAAGACAAATTCTTTTTATTTACTTATTGTACGTTAAGGGTCGGCACCATGTAAACTGGGTTTGCGCGGGCAACAAGTTTGTACAGAAAGCGTTTGATTTAAGTCAAATAATGTATACACATAGATAGAGGAAGAGTTGGGACAGTAGACGAAAAAAAGGATTTTTTTAAATTTTTTGTAGTTTGCTAAAAACAAGCATTGAATTTACCCAAAAACATGCAAAACGCACTTTGCGCGGGCAATAGTTATGGCTTAAGTAGAAAAGACCACTAAGAAAATTACATACCTAGTTATAGGTGAATAGACTAGCCAGTAGACGAAAATCGTATTTTTTTAATTTTCATTCAGAAAAAGTAAGATAATTGTAAAGAAACCTGAAAGAAATATTTTAGAAAATCTTGCTACAAACTGGCTTGTTTTTCTGAGTAAAGAAATATTCTAACAAGGGATTGCATATATTTTATAAAAATAAAGGCTATTTTTAAACATTATTCTTAATATTTGCTTACAATGCAATCACGCAATAATAAAAAAAAAAATTTAAAAATTGGACGTTTTGCAACGTTTTTGACAGAAATCTCTGAAATGGCGGCCATGATTCTTCCATACAAATTCAGTTGCCCGCCGGGCGTTCAGGAAAGAGGCCGTGTCGAATTTTTCAAAAAAATCCATTTTCAAATTACGTAAAATTGCATTACAGTCTAAAATATTTCAATAAAAAACTATGTACAAACTGCCAAATTATGTGATACTTTTGCTACACTATGGTACAGTTTTGACATTTTGTTGACGTTCAAGTAAAGATGTAATGCTATCGCAGATACGGCATCGCACATTTTTTTTTTAAATTTTATTGAAAATTAAGTCAATGAAAAAAATAATTTGGTTTGATTTATTACCTATATTTTTTAATTGGCGATTAGGGTGAAAATCGGATTGGAACTTTCTCGGATCGCGGAATCATATTAACTGTTTTTGTAATAAAAGGTGCTGTTTAATTAGGGTTTTACAATTATTTTGAGGGGTGATTCAGTCTGAAATTTTGAACAACTTTTCCCCATGAATGTATATCAAAATACGAATTGACATTATGCGTAATATATCGAACCACAGGCTATACTAGATCTATACTTGGCTTGGCAGGCAGGCTATAATAGGCTATTTATCTACACTAATATTATAAAGAGAAAAGATTTGGTTGTTTGTTTGTTGCATTGCATTACATGGCTCCGAAACTACTGGACCGATTTAAAAAAAACTTTCACCGTTGGAAAGGTACACTATCCCCGAGTGACATAGGCTTTGTGTGTACCAAGGGCGAAGCCGGGGTGGACTGCTAGTATAGTATAATGATATTAAAACAACAGTCAAAAAACAAAAAAAAATCTGCATTTTTATACAAAAGTGTGCAGCCGCCCGGGAAATTTGTATAGGAACCGATTTCGGTGTTTTTACTGTTTTTAGGGTTTCGCTTGTCTGTCTGTCCGTAAGTCACAGCCAATTTGCTACGAAACTATTAGAATGATTTAGTTGAGATTTAGTACCTACACTTATGTAACTTAGTGACCTAAAGATAGACGTATAATGTAAATAAATGAAATTTAAAAAAGGGGGCCACTTATTGTGGGTAAATTAGACATTAAAAAAAAGTTTTGATAACAAAATCGTGTGACATATCAAATGAAAGAACTTTTTATGACAATTTTAAATATATTTATTTTTTATTATTTCTTAGATCGGTATTTTTAAGTTATTTAAGAAAATGGGCGAAAATTTACCCCCCCCTACTAAACTACTGGACCGATTCAGTTGAAATGTGGCGCACATAATGTAAATTTGTGACCTAAAGACGGAAGTAAAATGTAGGTAAATGAATAAATAAATAAAAATTGGGGCCACTTTATGGAAGATAAAAGAGACATTAAAAAAAGGGTTTTGTGAACTATATCGCGTAAAATATCAAATGAAAGAGCATTTTATGATAATATTAAATAAATTATTCTATATTTTTTAAGTTGGTGTTTTTGAAGTTATTTTTGAAAATAAATAATAAAAATACACTTATCTCCGAAACCACTGAACCCAATCTTTTGAAAAATATACAGTTAATAGTTCTTTACCTATAGATTACAGGAAAACCTATTAGAAGATAAAAAATAAAAGGGTGCAATAATGCTAATTACTGCTTCATTAATCAACCAATTTTTTTAGCTGTTTTCAGGAAAAGATTTCTTTTTAGTGCTCTTTGTTGATTCGTTAAAAATATTGTACAAAATCAAACAGTCAAGTCATTGATTGAGCACATACAGCTGCTACGCCAAGACTGTTGATCTGTTCAACGTGTAATCCTTTTTTACCCTCCGTACTTACATAATAAGGTGAATAGAAGTGAAAGGTGTTACGATTGCAGATGGTCGCTAAACGTATTGTTTCACAAAGAAAATTCAAATGTGTACATTTTCTGTCAGTGGAACACAAAACGTGTAGTTTTCCAAGTCACCGCTCGCGTAAAATACTATTTGATTGTATTTTTGAGAACGTCATGTCAGCGGTAAGTAATATTGTTTTACACAGAAATATCATAAATTTGTCTATGGTTCCCTAAAATTTCAACTTAACCAAAATAAAGCGGCCACGTGCCGTGACGGGCCACGTGCAGTGTAGGGTTCCGTAGTCAGTACCTACTTGTTTTATGTAACTAACAACTGCCTAACTTTAGGTCTGAATTCAGTCCATGATACTGAACAACTTTCACCAAGGAACAAATGAAATACAAAAATTATTTTTGATCTCTTACACAGAAGATTTGGCAAAATGTAATATTTATGTAATATATGTATGGTAATGCAAGGACAAATCACACTAATTAAGCTAGCCCCAAAGTAAGTTTTAAACTTGTATTATGGGATACTTACTCAATGATACTATATTTTATGATAAATACATACATAGATAAACACCCAAGACCCAGGACAATATGAAAAATACCATTTTCTAACTTGCCCTGGCTGGGGCTCGAACCCAGAACCTCCGAATTAGCGGTCTAGCGTGTTAAAAATTACGCCACGGAGGTCGAATGGAAAGCAAACATTTTCTTTTCATATTTAATTATGTGTTCCTTAGGAAAAGTTGTTCAGTATCATGAACTAAATCCACCTTAAATTAGTTTTAGTACAGGGAGACGTTATATACTACTGCCGTGAATTTTTTTAAGTGTCCATATACAACCGTTTAACTGACAGAGAGGGAAGACACATGATTCTAACAAAAATTTGCAATCAAAAACCAAATATTTCACAAACGGATTGCTAAAACGAAAGAGGGTGTTCATAATCTTACAATATTTTTGAAAGACCTATTCAACGACGTCTCACACCACACATTTTTTTTTTTCAAGTTTTTATTACCACATATCCATGCCCATGCCCAATTACAGCTTTCTAGTACTAATAGTCTATGAGTAAAACTAGGGACAGATAGACAGACAGACATGACGAAACTATAAGGTTTTCTTGTTAACTACGGAACCCTAAAAAGCTGCGTGAAACTAAAAAGATTCTCTATTCTAAGGGTTCTTGTCATTTGCGCTTTAACAAATTTCAAAATACGAGTAATCGAAACCACTTGTGCAAATATTTCGCTCCACTTCGCATACGATAAATTCAAAAATTGATGGATGAATGACAGTGCTTTAACAGGTTAAGCAATTTCTAGCTTGGTCACAGTTAGGATGGGTGACCGTGCTTTCAATCTTAATGTTGTCCAAGTCAAATGAATTTCTTATGAATAAATTTCAGTTTTCTCTACCTACATAACTTGGCAGCTATTTAAATTTCAATTGTTTTGTCGGAATTTGACCTTGGCATTTTTACATTTATGTTTTTGATGGGATAAAATAAACACCCAAGAACCAGGACAAATTAAAAAAGGCCATTTACCAACTTGCCCTGGCTGGGAATCGAACCTCCGAGTGACGGACTAGCGTGTTAAGGAATCGCCACGGAGGTCGACTAATAAATTGAAAAAGTAATAAATTTTACGCAAGATTCGAATAACTATAACTTGGATTTTTTAGAAAGTGCTATATGAATTTCACATATATTTAAAAGCGCTTTTTAAATAAACGTCTTGCATTCACGCACACTACTGTATTTTCGACTTTAGCCTTTTTCTACTGATAGCCTGTCTACTAAAGTGTTAAGTACATTATAATGACATCTGCCAAGGCCTTAATTCAGAAATAATAATTCAAACAAAATAATTCTTTGATTTGATTGATTTGAAAATTTTAATAAGTATCGCGGACTGGAAGTCTTGACGAAAAGAAACAAGTAAGCTTCTACGTTACAATTTATGATTACCTACATCTATTGTCCCGTTTACACATTATTAACTCTATGTAACTTCATCTTGACATTTTTATCCCCCTAGCGGGAAAATTTTGCATATTTCATAGCCAAATCTGACCACATGGCTTTGTGCATACAGTCCTTAAACACGTACAATAAGTAAATAAAAATAATTTGTCATGTCATCATTTGTTGTAGCATGAATCAATCTTCATATATATGTATTTTTTATTTTTTAACTCAGTCGTATGCGCAAGAAATCCGACGACGTATTCGCTTATATTTTCTTCAAAGTTTAACATTTTTAACTAAGTTTTTAAATAAATAAAAAAGAAATACTAAAATCTTCTCATTCACTTTTTAGGATTTTCCTTTGTCTTTATTCCTCTGTAATATATACACAACTTCATATTTTAAATTCCGTATAAACAACAAAGACATGAACGTTACGCACCGCAAAAAATTTAAACACGTCTCAGGTTATTTGAAATTAAACAAACTATTACAATGAAAATCAATAAATTGTCTCATTCAATTTTTTAAATACTTAAATAAACTTCAATTTAACATATTTTAACATAATGTTACAAAGTTAGTTTGGCTCCAATTAGCTCTGAAAAAGCAGTCAAAATTACTAAAAATAAGGACTGGGCCCTTATGTGATTTGTGATTGTTTTCTAACTTTTTAACTCAAAAAACGAGGTTATGACTAGGTTGTTAATTTTATTTATTTTTGGTTTCTCTGAACTGTGACCTACTGACCTCCAAACTTCAGTAAGATGCCACCCAATAACGATGATGATATCAGAACTCCGTCATTTATAAGAACGAATAAAAAAAATATTTCGTGTTGAACTAAAATAAGTGTCTATAGATTTCACAAGATCTTCGATATCCTGGGGTAACCGGATACGCATATCATTTAAGAAAACGAAAGGCTGAAAAGCGCCTGGGTTTGAAGTAACACAGAGGAAACGCACCTGGAGCAAGTACTCTTTATTATACTGTGCTTGGAGTCAAGACTTTTTTTCTACTAATAAGGGAAGTAGTTTTTATTTCTACTAATGAAGGCCATTTCTACAAGAATATTGTATTTCCTTTAACAATCAAGCTACCAAGGTGCAATCAGTAAGACGTTTGGCAACAAGATCCGTGTCCAGTCTAGAGTCAAGTCTGAGTGGCAATAAAGGTGCAGTTACACTGGACCCTAGGATGCAGTGCTTAACTTGTAATCCTACCTCGTGAACGCTCTAGGGGCAAAATAATGAGTGTTTAGAAGAATATTTGGCGTGGAGACTTTTAGGCTATTGAGCGCTGTGATTGAGAAGGACTTTTATAGAACAAACACACTACAACAGATGCCACTGATGACGACAATCTGGCTACTTTTTTGTAAAATAGTGTTATGATTTATCATAACTGCACTTAGTATTAGTAACAACAAGAATAATATTTAGGTTTCCCTGATTTTTTTGGCAATCCCATGAAACCCTTTAATTTTTCCGGATAAAAAGTTGAATATTTAAATATGCCTTTCAATACAATTTATCCAACTTCCAAGCACTAAAATTTCATAAATCACATGAGGACAAAAAAACAAATTTTACATAAAGATATAGTTTTTAGAAAATAATATCTATTTTTTCTTCTTTTTAGTAGCTACAAGCATGATGGGATTTTTGAGGCCAATTGATTCCATTGTGTACTTTAGTCGTTTTGTTTGCACGCTGGTTAGGCATTACTTCAGCTGTCCATTCTGTCACTACTTTATTGTATGCCCAGGGTAGTCGACTGACGGGAGACACTTAAATCGTGGTCTTAAGTTAGTTAACCTAGGGTTACACTTCAATGTTAAATCGTGTTTAGATGCAAGTGTCGGAGAGCAGACTCGGTTCAAATCAAGAAACAGTTATAGAAGATTATTTTACAGAAATGTTTATGAGATAATTAAGAATCGTGAAGAAGACTACAGTAGGTGCCACTTATTTTCCTCTTCTATTTCCTACTATTGATTTGAAGCATAAAAATCGTCTCAAACTTAATAGAACCGTCGCCCAAAACCCACAATCTATTTGCTCTCCAAAAATGTTATTCACCTAACCGTTCACAGCAAACACGGTACCAAAAATGCTGAACAACCTGATAACCTGTATAAGTTTCGCAAACAATCCGCCTTTAAAGGGCTGTTCCGAAGTGTTATTTACTCGTCGGTGAAAATCACGGCACTTGGCGATCGTGACGCGAATACGGCATCACGGAATAACGGAAAATACACCAGGTTGTTTGTGTTATTGTGATTTTAGTACTGCTGATTTTGCATACCGTAGAAACTGCTGACGTATTCAAGAGAGACTATGGACCTCCACTTGCTTCAATCCATGATATAAGTACGAAACTTCTATTAGGAGAGTATAGAGTGTAATTGCCAGCCACTTATGAAATAATATTAGGAACGAAGAAATAAAATAATCTGAAAGTTGAGAAGTACATGCGAGATATCATCTTATTAAGTCGTTTTGAAGAAACAGCCGCAGATGAGTTTGCAGCAGCTTTGAGCATTTTCTCAACTAAATCAAATTAATATATATTTTTTAATATTAACAGTTTTATCAAGCTTATAATGACCGTTTGGTCGTAAAACTAGGTAAGGGTGCTGTCGATGACAGGTTAACTAATAAATCAGAACTCAATACGAGTACATTAAATCCAACGCGACGATTTACCTGTCAGCAGAGTTTATCTGAGCACTCCAAAAAAAATAGGTAAGTCACAAAAAATTACAAATAGCTAGCTTAAGAAAAAAAAGAACTGGTTTATTTAGGTTAAGTGTTGCAGGCGCCCGTAACTAGGGTAAGTAATAACCTATATCAGGCTGGTATACTTGTTTGCCTAATTCTCACTTAGAAAATAAAAACACTGCCTTACCAATTTAAATGACTTTAAAACTGCCGTCTCACCATTTTCACCTAGTGGTTAATATTTTATGAAGGTACGGAACGGAAGGTCCAGAAATATTGGTCAGGTGTGCAGAAATCCGCACAAATATTTGCTCATTTAAAATTTGGTTCTCATTAACCCTCCTGATGCAGCGGCAGTAATTAGTGAGGTCTTGTTAATAAGATTATGTTTGGAGGTTTGCAGAGGTGAAAATTTTATGTAACTAGTGTCACTTCTAGGAAATTGACGCATTTTATTGAATAACGCAACCCCGAAAATGTTTCGAGAATAACGGTAGAAGGTAGATACTACCTCTATTTAAAAGTGTTTGATTTATTTGACGACCTTTGTGGCCTAGTGGTCATCATGCCAGGCTATCACACTGAAGGTCGGGACCTCCAGTGTGACAGCCCGGATTCGATCCCGGTCAGGTCAAGATGGAAAATATTATTTTCAAGATGGACCTGGGTCTTGGATGTTTATCTATAATGTATTTGTGTGAAAATATAGTATCGTTGAGTTAGTATCCCATAACACAAGTCTCGAACTTACTTTGGGAATAGCTCGATCTCTGCGATTTGTCTGTATATATTTATTTATTTATTATTTAATATCAATTTATTTGTAAGTTTACATCTTTGGAGAAGATGCTGCAGTGCAGTTTGTTGCCGCTTCTTCTGCACTAGCGTCTTGCTTGGAAGCGCCACTATAAGAAAACGATTTGATGTCAACAGTTGTTTGAAGTTACTGAATAACAAAGTATCTAAAAGAGATGTCATAAATATCCTACGAGAAATAAACATATATTTGAATTGTAATATTATAGTGGATGGTAAGACTTGCGTTTTTTATAGTTATGTATTCAACGGTTGGAAATGTATTCAAAAGACTTTACAAGAAATAGGTACTAATAATAACCCGTACCGATTGGGGACCAAATCATTAACATCGTCATCATCCGAGCGTATTCCCGGTTGCATCGTCAGCGGTAACGCTTCAGAGTCCACTTAACCTAGGTAAAAACTAGTAACCTCGTCAAATCATGACGAGGTTACTAGTTTTTTACAAAGAGCGACTGCCGTCTGACCTCCGCAACCCAAAGGGTAGACCAGAACCAATCCTAGATTTAAACAAACGCTAGATGGCGTTCGGGACCCACAGCTTTACATGCCTTCCGAAGTACGGAATCATTTAATTTTATTTTATTGAGCCAAAAGCTACAATAGGTAGACTTAATGCTAAAGCATTATCTCCCTGTCAACCTTTAGGAGAAGAGAAACAGATAGAATAGTTGGCATCTAAAATAGATAGAATCATCTTATCGGATAATCAGGTGACTCAAGTTTGCAATATCCTAACTAGACTGGAAAGAACTTTTCACAAAGTATGCTAACTCCCAGTGGGAATTGAACCCACGATCTCCGGACCACAAGGCAAACGCTTTAACCACTGGACCACGGAGGATGTCGATTGGGGACCGAGTAATGCAATCAATTCATGTACTTATTTCTTTTTTTTTGTTTATTTTATTTGCTAAAGTTATTCATGATTAAAGTATGTATGTAAATTTAAACGTATTTCTCTACTTTCCTTAGAAACGTAAAACATACTTAGTTGCTGAAACTAGAGCTTAAATAAATCTCCGTGCAGAATTCTGAATTCTAAAGCAGCTTCACAAAATGCACACGACAATGCACTCGTGCGTCGTGCGCAGTCAAACACAATTAGTGCTAAATTCGCTTAGCAACGTCGTCGACTCAATTTGCAGTTCGAGTTAGCGATGGGACTGAATGAGGGATTTTTAGAATTCAATTATCGTGGAATTTAGTGTAAGTTTCCACTATGTGACACTGTTTTGCATGTTTTTTGTTTTGTCAGTGTCAAAACTGCTCAGATTCTGTTAAAAGATCTACCGCTCAATGCACAGTCGAGTCGTCGTCATACTCTTACATGAAATAGCAACTTAGCCCATCAATATGAACTACTTTTCCAATGAAAACAATATTTATTTACAAAAAAAAAATTGCTTTTCCAAAAATTCCAAAAGTTTAAGTTATATAACTGAAACTTGACTTTGGAAAGGCTATTGAAAGTGTACCCAGGATTTGTACCCGACTTGTATTTACTTGCTGAAAGAGACCTTTTAGAGCATTATCAACCTAAAACTTAGTATAAGATTCAAGAGCGAGGTTTACAGTAAACTGAGTTACCGGTTTTTAAAAAGAAAGTTGGAGTTCCAGAGGTTCCTTTTTGGGTCCATTATTATGCGTTTTAAATATCCTTGTTATTTGTACAGAGAGGTTGATTAAAAGTTGGTTAAAACTACGGGTGACTCACCCGTAGTTTTTACGTTAATTATAAGAAATGAGATTGAAACCTGGTAGGCCTAGAGAACTATTTAGGTAAGTAAACTTTTTTCTTCTTGTGTCTCTCCATTACTGGATGTAAGCCGTCTGATTTTCAAAGTCCTCTATCCATTGCCAAGCGGAATGATTTCTCGACTATGTGATTTCGGTCCACTCTCTTATGTTCCTCAGTCACGATTTTTTGCGTCTTCCAAGGCGTCTTTTGCCTTCGACTTCGCCTATCATAATAAGTTGAAGCCACTGATATCTTCATGTCGCAGAACGTGGCAAAAATATTCAACCTTGCGCTTTTTGACAACGTAACCGTTTAAATATTTATATTCCATTAAAACTGTTTGATTTAAATCAGAAAGCTTTGACATATCTCATCTCTTACGTCATTAGCTATATTTGCTGATAATACTAAGTCGTTACCCCGTCGTTGCTTGAGCAAACATTGATTTGAATTTAGCTGGTTAGTTAGGGTTGTTGACTCGATATCTACATAATTCAGTTATCTATGGTCGGTAAATCATTAATTCAATTCATCAAATCATGAATAATTTAGGAATAGTAATAGCGATGTATGATGAGGGAGGTACGTTCTTACGAGATTAATCTATACATTACATTATTAATTTGACATGAGCAATCTACGTGACACTGAGAAGTATGTATATACCTAAAGAAACGAGACTTTCGTTCTCTTCAAATATATATCTAGAAATAAACTAAAAATCTCAAAATCAGATTTTGATGAACACTGAAATTTTTAATTTGTATCAAGACATTTGAGTATATAAGTACCAGGAATAAGTTTTGACGAGAGCACCACATTACATCAACTTGTCCAAAGGGCTTCTACGTGTTAGATCTGTATCCCCCACGCAAGCCTTCTAAAAGACCGGAGTGAAAAGACCCATGATCTTCAAAGACATTTTCAAAAGGGAAGTTATTCAGATCTTTTAAATTGTTCTTCTCATTACTGGAGATAAGTAGTTCGCCAGATTTTTTGTGTTATTCAGAACACACACAAACACTTGTCCAAATAAATAAATGGCCAATACCATTAAAGACCAGCAGTGTCGATCTGGGTGGCATTTCAATAAAACGTTTCCACAAATATTTTCAATCAGCATAAAGACATTTTTCCAGCATCCTTTTACCATCCGTCCAGGCCATAAAGCCGGATCTGACTTAATGAAACCGTATATCTTTCGTGTGTAATTCAATTATACGGAGCAATCACATCGCCCACTGCGTATAACAGGTGCATTTTATACTGCGCCAAAGGAGCTCTAGTGCCATAGACACTGTGTGGTACAAGTGACAAGAGAAACCAAGTTTCCAAAATTTTAACGTAGAGGGCGCTTAACTTTTGTGCAAAATCTTTTTCTATTATATAATGATAGACATTGACAATGCCAATCTTCAGAAATACAGCACCTAAAATTTCCATTACAACGGGGACTATTTGTCGGTCTCCAAAACCCAATATTGTCTCAAGTTTGTGAATAATAAATGGCGTAAATTAGATAGATTCTAAATGTATCTCTAATGTACAAGTGTAATTTTCTTGAGGATGTATATGCTTCGAAGACCTTTTATAAACTTCTAGGTAATTTCGGAATTTTTCGCAAAATGAGAGTTGAAAAAACAGAGTCTTAAAACATCCCAGTTAGAGAATGATGTGACAAATGTGTGTATAATTTTCTTCATATTATTGAAGAAAGAAGATCTGGAAAGCATAACTTGGCTCCGAAGCAACACAGCTGGGAATGCCATTGCGAACGCGCTGATTTAAGCAAGTGAGGGAATACCCACACTGACATGACATACTGTAAAACAGGAGCCTGCTGAAGCAAAAATCTCCTGTAACTTGCGGCACAGGCAGCCATCGTCCATAAATCCTGGAACCCTCCAGACTTCACCGCGCCCATTAACACGGCCCGAGTTAGATTTTATGCCTCCAAGAATAGAGAAAACAAACATGGAATTCGGAAACATGACGCCGACGCGCATTTTTGATATACATGCCTTATACAGATTTAAGGACATATTGTGCTGGAAAGAGGCCTTTAATACGCGAGGTTATATGCAATCTTTATTTACCACAATTACTTATCTGAATTGGAGATACTCTTTGATTTAATTTGTCTGCCGGCGCCAACCCACTACTGGCAATCGGATCTCGACAGTGTGAACAATTGTGCGTTGGGTGGGCTCCATGCAAGCAACCAAAAGTTAATGTGGGTATAACTTTTGTATTAGACTATACGAGTATTAGGCTTACAGGTGTAAAGTTAAATGGATTTTACAATGTACATGTAAGGAACAAGATTCCTGGTTTTTACGTTGTATAGTTAAAAAAAGAGGAATAATTATTTTTCTTTTCAGGTAAAGATGTTTGATAATAGTAACGATCACAAAACATCAACAACAAAACTAGTTAAGAATAGTTTGAAACTAGAATTTTTCGATGCAAACCATATGTTCCTATCACTAAGCTACATTTTTAACGTATTTTCCTTTTGTTTTTATAGTGAAACATAACACAAACATATCCCAAAACAGTAGTTTCCTAAATCACTGTAAAAAAACACGCACATAACAGTAAATACAAGTGCTCTCACTGCACCTGATCGCAGATTTATGTACAGGGGACGATGACACACCACCAGCGGGATGGCAGGAGACATCTGTCTGTTTTAGGGTTTTAATTTGCAGTAAACTTTAGTTGGGAAGAGATGGTTTGTTTATGGGATTTAGAACAAGATAAGTTTAAATAAATATGTCAATTTGCTGAAGTCTAAAATGTACCAGAAGACCCGGGAAGTAAATAATGGGATGGCAAGATGAATTCTTGTCATGCTGGAAAATGATAGAACAAGACCGGACTTAATGGAAGAAATGAAGGAAGGCGTTTGCGGTGGAAAACTCTACGACCTATGCGGTATGAGAAGTAACGGGCTGGTACATTGCATATTTTTTTTGCTTTTAAAATAGGTAGTCATTTAATTACTTTCTCAACTTTTAAAACTAAATAGTGTTACAACATTTCGGACTCATTATATGAATTTTAATATGAATTTAATGTTTACTAATAAAATAACTCTGCTGAGTATTAAAAAGTAATTTTTGGAGCTACAATATTTTTTTTGTTAATGAATAATTTGTCAATAACAGGCCGTTGTCATTTTGCTACATATTTTATTTATAAGGCCTATAAATAATAAAAATAATTCAAAATAGATTTGGTCTAAGATGTTAGAGAAAGATTAAAATTTTCGATAAAGCAATCTTGATAAAAGGAACTTGAATTGTAAAAACTTACAATGTAGTTCGGACCAGTATGCAATGCATATAAAAATTGCGGTAGGTGTGACAAAAAAAAAACAATTTTTATATTATTTTAAAAGCAATATACAAACCATTACTCTCAAGAATGGCCAAGGCTATAAAAAATATTATTACTCAGGAAAAAGCCGTGAAGTATCCCAGAGCCGGTTACTTCAAATTGTTCGAAGCCATTAGGGTTTCCGCAGTCCAGACAATGCGACGGAACAATGGCTGGAAGATGGTTCGAAATGAAACCATCAGTGTAGCTCAATAGTGTTAGTTCCATTGTTCAAAAAACAAGTTCTGAAGCTATAAAAAACAGATATTTCTTGTGGCCTAAAAAGTAAAAAAAACTTTAAGTACCTATTTAGAAATATTGTTTTTCTTTTTGTCCGACGTATTAAATCCAGTCAAAGGAATGGACGACAATATGTCTATCTGATGATTAAAAGGAAAATTACTACGAGCAAGTATTCTTACTTATCAACCTATGATATATCCTTCCATGCTGGTCTGGGAGAAAAGAAAAAACTTAAGAATGTACCAGCTGCTTCTCTTCCTGCGCAAATCTCTACGATCTGCCAACGAGCCAATCGAGGGACGGGCGAAAATGAAAGTTATTAGGCATTGTTTCCTTTTTCCACCTTTTTGCCCACCATCACGCCTTTGAGTCTTGCGGCCTGGGCTCGGTCAGCTTAGAACCGCACAACCCAAAACGCTCTGTCTGCCCTATTAGCGATAAAGTCGTGATAGTGCATTAACATCCAGCGTATTACTCCTACTTTGCCGAAGTCGTTTGACCATAGGTGCGTTTGACGCTGCGCTTGTTTGTCCAATCGGTCATCATGTAAATCCTTGGGGGAGGCCTATGTCCAGCAGTGGATACATTCGGCTCGGATGATGATTTATCTAGTCGGGAAGAATAGTACGTACCCGCCACCGCTATCGCTTATGCTTAAAGGCATACCCTTTCATCGATAGCAACACAATTCATTGAAGCCTCAGCCACAAACCGATTAAGAAAGGCCTACAAAAGACGATAACCCTTAAATGCTAATGGGGTACTTGAGACCCGTTGCAACAAAGAACACAATAGGGCTTCAGTTTGTTCAGAAGTTCCCCAGTTTAAGATTAAGTACGTGACGGTGTGGCGCATAACTTTACGTGATTCTGTTTTGGTAGTAAATATTGGGTCTAATTTAAACCGTTAAGAAAGGGTTATTCCTCCTTAAGGTGTGGTGGTAAACTGCTGTAATAGCAAGCCTAAACTGCTTTTTGCCACGTGTAAGCTTCATAAAAAAACATAAAAGAAGAACCAAAAAAAAATATTTTTAAAAAATATTTTTTATTTTATTATGGTTTTATTGTGTTAAAATTAGGTATAAAGAAATTTTGTAGTTTTTAGTCTCAGCTTTAGTGGATGGAATTTTTTTAATTTTATTATACAATTAAAAAATATGAACAAAAGGTAGTTAGTAGGAACAATAAAATTATTAGAATATAAGTTGACAATTGTGTAAAATTAAAGCAGACCCTTCGAAATTGTATAATATTCGTACAATGGTGTAAAGCCTGTCAAACTGAGAACATCTAACATCCCTTACCAAAGTCCTTTACATCCTATCAATATCAGGCAGGTGCAGAGCCGTGAAATGGGTACTTTTGTACCCGTGTCTATTGAAGGGTTAGGGAGTGTTTACTTTGGCCCTGTGATTAGGGATGTACACCGTAGAAAAAGAAAATGGAAATAAAGTGATACTTTACAACAAATTAAATACTTATACCTGAAACTTGCATCCACGCTGGTCTGGGAGAAAAGGGAAAACTTAGAATTTACAAGCTGCTTCTCTTTGCTCGCAGATCGTAGAAGCTGATTGAGATTTACCAAGAGAGATTTGTTTTAAATGTTAATCGGCGATGCGGGTAACTATTTTAATTCCTTTTTCCACCGTCTCGCACACCATCATGCTAAAAGTGGCCTTTGAGTCTTAGCAGCCCTGGTCTTTGTCTGCTTAGAGCCGCAAGAGCCAAAATGCTCTGTCTGCACCATTAGGAATAAAGATGTAATTGTATGTATGTAGACCTGAAATTATCAAATATACGTAATGGCTTTGACTTAGTAAATTTTGCGTACCAGAATTCTTCCGCAATATGACGAACTTCACCCACTTTCTTCTCAAATACAGTCCACCTAACCTCTAGGAAATTAATGAAAATGAGTTTAAATTTAAATAATAGTAATTCAGTAAAGCCTTGTTTATTAATTTACTTTTATCTATTTATTGATTCTACAATGAGATAAATAGTAAAAAGATGCCATTAGGTACTAAGATTCATATAGCGTAGTAAATTTAATCTTCAGATAGAGAGTACAGCTATTACCCGTGTGGTTCCGGGTTAGAATAGGACCACTCCATCTCTTCCTGTGGATGTCGTAAGAGACGACTAAAGGACTTAGCACAAATATCTCGTGCTACATTTGCATTCCCAAGGAGGGTTAACTGTTCCGGCTATTTCTTCTCCATTTCGCTAGGTCTTTGGCATCCTTGGGTGACCATTGACATGCATGTTATATTTGGAGAAGAAAAAGCGGGAAAGCGCACCCCAGGCTCAGAAGCAGCACAGCAGAAGATGCAACCGGGAACGCGCTTAGACGAAGAAGAAGAGAGTACAGCTATTCGTCTATATACGGGTAAATTAAACTTTTGAACGCCATTTTTGCTGACTCAATAGATTTTTCCAACGTGTCAAAAAGTAGATAGTTATCGGTATTTTACTAAGCTTCTCATTTATCAATTTCATGAAAACGTTACAGTCGCCAACCCTAGCAACGCATCCGTGTATTAACACTGTTTGAAGTGGTTTGGATGTCATTCGGATGGAAATTTTCGTTTTTGTTTATACGTACTTTCAATTTCAGTGGTTCAAGGACTTGGTCGATTCGACCCCTGTTTACCTTTTTCAAACGGTCATTTTTGGCTTTAACATACTATATTAGTTTACTATGTAAAACCACTACGGCACTTTTTGATAAATCCTCTATATTGTTAATAAAATTCAAAACCTGAGATGTATTTAAATTATTTGGGGCAACTTTTTCCAGTCCAGCCAGTGCATGCGTTGGGAAATTGTAAAGGCATGGAGTATTTTTGAATAATAAAGAATAAGAATTTAAAAAGATGATATCCATATATTTATGTTTGTATCTAAGACAAGCTAATAAGATATGTAGCCAAAAGGTTTGGTTCACGAAGTACCTAACTAAAAGAAACCAACATATTTTTCACAAAATTATGGACCCATATTTTTCAGTTTATCAAAGTAATCGAAATTTACAAAGATACAGCGCGTCGTAGTTTCGGAGTGGGGTAATTGACGTCACCGTCTAGTGAAAATCGTACATAATCGTGACGTCATGCAGAATTTAAATGCGCTTAATCTTTGTAATTATTTGCTAATCAGAAAAAAATATATACTATACAATAGTTTTAAATACTTTAGTCTACATCCGTATTGGTACGAATTTCAAAAACACAATTTTCAAGTTATTATAATTTAAGCCGCAAGAAGTAGCTTGCTGGCCAAAAGCTTTTCAAAATAACCTGTCGTTTCCCGCAACCTGAATCAGGTCGTCTGATCATTTGGCAGATAAACACGAATCCAATGATGACAGATACAAGTGACAAATGTTATCAACTGAATTTATGCTAAAATATTACCAGCAAAACTGTTGTCAGCTTACATCCCAGCACCCGTCCCTAGGTAAATATTTTATCTCAAAGTTCCTATAACTTCAAAGGGACTTCAATATTTGAATAGCGGATTCCCTGCCCAAATAATTACCCAAATTAGGGGAGAGACTTTTACGCACGCCTAAATAAATGATGAGCTAGGCACCTCTCCCACTCGTACCTGTACGTAAGTCGTGAATATACGAGGCGCAAACTTTAGATTTAACGTTGCGATTATACGCGTGGTTTCAGAATTGCGGTAAAAGTCAATTTGTGTACAAATACGCAATGACTTTCGTTTCGGAAGATACGAGTGACACTCGTACATTTTTTTATTTTATTTGACGAGATTCATTTATATTTGAGAATTATTATTTATAGCAGTTCCAAAAAGAAAGCTAATAAATTGGTTTTTAAACTATCGTGCTTCGAACACATGAAAAAGCTAATAAGAAAGAAAATAAGAGAGGCCTATATAAATAATAACATTGGGAGTTTGCCGGGATTGATGATGAGGCTTGAACTCACTAAAATTTGTGGTATACACACGAGAAATTGCATTGACAACATATTATGACAATATGTCCACAAGTGCCACAACCCTCTTAAACACAATACATACGAGTAGTATTGGATCATAGCAGATCGTACAACAAACTATATGGCAAATCGTGTCGTGTGTAGCAACTTTACTTTTCTCAACACATTTGTCTTAAGTGTGCGCGAGTCTTAGTTATTCATAGCTAGCGGGGGATAATAAACTTTGTATTTTCATAGCTGATATGGTTGACGTAACGTTGACGGTGTTTCAGAGATGCGTGTACAGAGATACTCAAACTTGTGTCCAACTTTTAGTTTTGACAAGCAGTTGTTTGTTTTGAATTTTCTTGAGATGGTGACTGTTTTACAAACAAAGTTATACAAAGCAATGTGTAAAGTGAGATGAAAAAATAGAATGCTACAGGCTACAATGCTTACTTACTAAATCTTAATATTGAAATAAAATATATTCAAATGGGGATTTAAAGATCTATGTTCACGAGAAGGTAGGTACTTGAAAGTGGAACAAAATTTTAGTAAAACAAACCTTACTGCTAGTTTAGCCTATAAAAAATTGTAATTCAAAATTGGGATTATTAAGTACCTTTGAATTTGCTTCAAAATAAGTATTTAAAAAATCTTTGGGTATAGACTTTATAACCTCAGAAAATAACGTGGAAAACGGAGTAGGTGATCTGGCAGATTTTTTTAAATTTGCTTATACATGTTTAATATTTCTACCCGTGTGGTTCCGGGTTAGAATAGGACCACTCCATCTCTTTCTGTGGATTTCGTAAGAGGCGACTAAACGATTAAGCACAAACATCTCGTGCTACAATTGCATTTCCAAGAAAGGTTAACATCGGGCGGCGGTCGGTTGTAAAACTTTTCGCACAAATACATTCCCAAAGAGAGTTGACGTCAGGCAAGCGGCCGGTTGTAAAACTATAGCCAACACATTTAAAGCGTTCCGGCTATTTCTTCTTCATTTTTCAAGGTCTTTGGCATCCTTGGGTGACCATTTTGACATGCATATATTTGGAGAAGAAAAAGCGGGAAAGCGCACCCCGGGCTCCAAAGCAGCACAGCTGAGGATGCAACCGGGAATGCGCTTAGAAGAAGAAAGAGGTGTTTATCTATATATGTATTTATTGAATATATAGTATAGTTGAGTTAGTATCCCATAATACAAGTTTAAAACTTACTTTGGGGCTAGCTCAATCAGTGTGATTTGTCCTTATATATATATATTTATTTATTAAACCTTTGGTTTGATATTGGAGAACTATTATATGTTTTTATCTGGATGTTACAAAATATAAAAATAAGATGTATGTGCTTTAACGGTTCTACTTATTTCTAAGATTAAAAAACATACTATATTCTATTAAAATTAAATGTATTATGTTTTATACCAAATATGTTTAAATATCATCGAATTAGTTCCCAAAGTCAGGTGTATTTCTAAACAGGGGTTTTCCACTTAATCTGCATACGATAATCGAGGGTGCGACAGCTGTCCCGTCTTGCATACTATAAGTCTCAAATTCGCCCAATTTGAGCAGGGTGCAGCACGGCGGCCTTTTGAATTTATATATCTTTTAGTGCGATGTACAGGAGGTTGTCATATCTAAAGTTTTTTTTTCAGATTATCTGGGGGCACGGGAATGCCCCCGCCATGACGAGCCAAGCGGAGTGCAAGGGCACTACCTACCTTTTCTCGAAACGTTTCGTCGTTTTATTGAACTCTCATAACTTTGGTTTGGATGATGCTAAATAGTTAAAAATTTCAAGATATAATGACACCAGTACAATCATTAAACAGACAAAGATTGTATGTCGTAGCTATTATATTTTAGATTTTATTAATGTCTAAAAACCCCCGATTCCATCACTAATTCACTCACTAACTCACTTATCATCAAAATTCTTAAGGTACTTCCTGAAGTCCTAGAACGCTGAAATTTGGTATCTAGCTAATATAACTACAAAGACAACAAAAAAATTAAAAAACCAAACCTAACCTAACCTGTCCCCTCGGAATAGGAGGTGGAAGTTTGTATGAGACTTGCACTAATACATTTGCACTAACTACATAGTCATGCTAATAGTGATGACGTTGCATCAGCCGACGTTACTAGATGGCGCTGACTGTATTTTGAAATGCGCTATCGACATTTTTCTACTGCGAATGATGATCGAATGTTCGATTGTTAGGAAATATTTGCATTCATATTCGTAATTTCGTAGTCGTATCGTATCGTCGATATTTATGTAGAAATGATAAGGCGAAAGTAAAGGCCCGGGATCAACATAGGTTATTTTTAAACTCAAAAAAGTCCATTAACCAACTTACAAAAATAAATGAAATCCCACCAAAAACATTTTCATGTAAAAATGTTGCCAAGACGAGTCTACATAGCTTAACCCGTGAAAAAGTTATCAGATCTCGTATAAAGCCAAGCTCTAAAGACTACACGCTCTAAATCTACAAGCTCTATACTACACCTTACTCAAAATCTATGAAAAAGTAGTCAGATCTCATGTAGAGCCAAGATTCTTGATCTATGCGCCCTTACTACCAAGCCTAACTTCACATACTCTACATTTTACTCAAAACGTGATACTTGGCCGGTTTGCTACCGTTACGAATATTTCATAGGCATTCGTTCATCGTATTTGAAATACAACGGCCAAGCATCACACCCGAGCCGCAATTGTTTAATTTTTTTTAATTTTACTATTTTACAATCAATTTTTTTCAATATAACATTATTTACATAAAATATAGTAAACCAAAATCCGAAACTAACCAGCCTGTAGGCCACTGGGTGCGGGGATGCCTCGCCCCCTATTATTACGAGTTTTCCGAATTTCCCTCAGGTTTTCATTAGTAGGGTGCGTTTTAGTGACTTCCACAAACAAAGGGAAAGGGTGCAAATGGGAGCTGCATGTTGCACCCGCTGTTTTGCCTAAAATTAGTTTGTTTGCTTGCTGTAAATCATTTCAATTTCATGTTTAAATATTTAAACACTGTGTTTGAAGTAGCTACTGCTGTGTGTTTGTTCTTATTTTCAGGAGACGGTCTGTTTAGCACAAAAAAATGAGGATCTGCAATTTTTGAGGTTGACGAAAATAGTGGATTCATTAAACACGTCTCATTGCAACCTCCGAAGGTCTGACACTTAGCGGATTTTGGTATCTGGATGTTGATTTTGGCACCAAGGTGATCAGTGTACTAATAATACTATTGAAGCGTAATTACCATCATTTAGATTTTCGCCCATTCCCTCGATCAGCTTTTACGATCTGCACGGAAAGATTAGATATCATCATCAGGTCTTTTTTACTCTCTACTACCGGAGCACGACCCTCTCTGTACTACCAGAGCCATATATTAGCCGGAGCAGTCAGAGCATTTGGCCTACACACCCCACGCTGGCCAGACGGGTTGGAGAGGTCTCCTTGAAGTTTTGTTTAGCTTGTTTTTCCTAAATCGCCTTCTACGGATTTGGAGTGGTTTTATTCTAGTCTGCCGGGAACCACACGGCTATATACTAAGTTTGCAGCTGCAGCTGGTATATTCTAAGTTTTTTCTTTTCTCCCAGACTAGCATGGAGCAGGGAGCAGGGAGTATTATTATATACTAAATTAGTTTATCCTTTCTTGGTAACAGCTGTTAACTCTTTTTCCTCCACTCGACATGGGTAGCGAAACACCACGGTCCGCATTCAGCTTATAAAGCCTTGAAGTTATTAAACTTATTAAAGTAAGTAATTTGTTTGTTATAATCTATTGTTTATTTAGACAAAACAAAACTTCGAAATCATTCTAAAGCTAACGAATTAATTACATTTTGATATCAACAAAACAATTATCAAAACAAAAACAATTTTGCCAGACATACCTTTCAAAAGTTCGTATTTAATTTACATGAAACAATATTGGGAGTTTCACGGAATGTTTCATTGTAACGATTGATGTTATACCAGTAGGAATTTACATGAATTTTGTACCTACGAATATTATTATGAACTGAAAACTAGTTCTGCAACAAAAAATATTTAATGTGTAAATCTTATGGCAACCTTTTAGGTATCAGAAGGACGTCGCATAGAAGCAGACCAAGAACCAGATGGCGAGATGACCTTGGTAATTCTTTCCTAAATGGCAGGAAGTAGCGACGGACGAAGACGAGGAGGGGAAGAATAAGGGGGAGGCCTTTGCCCAGTTGTAGGACACAAAAAATATTATTAGTTTGTATTTAAAAATATTATTAGTTTGTATTTAGTATGTTTCTTTTTTAAATGAATATTTTCCCTTAGGTTTTCATACTAATATATAAAAATCCACGATCAAAATACTTATGACCTAATTTTGTACTAAATTTTCGAGAGTACGTAGAACTTTATAAAAATATTCTTTTTAGATATAATTTTAGTTTTAGCATATAATACTTAATAGTTCAAGTATAGTTACATGGTTCAGTTTAATTTATTGTCTAGTTTAATAATTATTTTCTACTATCTTCTTTTATTTATTAGGTACCTACTTAACAGAGATTAATAAAGGGTTTTTAACATTTTACAGAAACAAACAACAACAAAAACTTAGGTCTAAAAAACGGCTTCTAGCGGCAAAAAAAAGCAATAAAAGTTTATGTATTCAAAAAAGGGCAAACAAAAAAGCACTTTTGGAAACAGCCGGAAGGGGTAAACGCTTTCATCGACTGGAAACTTTCGCTTTCAGACGGACACCTGAATAGTCTAGACGGGATAGGACTTCTATAAGTTAGGTAAAGACACTTCAAGAGTACTTCAGCATCGAAGACGACGTATATTTACACTTCATGCTTGACTTTAATTGATTTTTGAAGTTAAAAATTCTTAAGAAGCGTTAGGCATTTTTGAGATGGAAAAAAACATTGAACTCGCGGGACTGTTACCGTAACTGACACCACCTAGGTGGTGTCTTGAACAAGCTTTTTCAACTTTTCACTTCTGTCGGCACTCCCGGAGGGCCACTGTTTTTTTTTTAAATTATTTAACTTTATTACAAAAAATAACAGGCGGGCTAAGGCCCAGGGCCTTTTCTACCAATCAACGTACAGGTGGTGCTGATAAAAGCAAATTTTGGACAATGATGTCTTAAGGGTGTCAAAAGTGCCTCGAATTGCTTCGAGAAAAGTATGCTACGGATATGCCTAGTTTGTTTGCTTTTGCTCGACGTGTTCCCAGATTTTCTTTTAATTTTGTGTTGCTATTAAATTGGTAATTTGGTTTTTTACTTACTGTGTGTTGTAGGTACACTTAATGTGCAGACTGGAATTCAGTTACGCTTACCTGAAAAAATGAAACATACCTACTGTTGTAGCAATATACATAAATATATATTATGTATAAAGGATATCCTTTATACAAAAACAACAACAAATGGGTGAAAGTAATATTTCTACTTAACACGTAAGGCAGGGAGTACAAACTGACGTAAGGTAACATACTCGTAATATACTAAATTGTCCCGGGTCTAAAGCTTCACGAATATACCCTAAACGATTTTCTTACGTACACGGCAGAGCATATCCAAGTCCTTTATTTCTGGCAATAAGTGCCTTTGACACGATTCTATGCACGCAGTGTAAACATTGACATCAAAGTGAGTACACAGGTGCGTGACGTCACGGGATCAAAGACCGCCTATTGGCTGTCGGTTAAAAAATACATAAAATGGCAAATAAAGCCACTGTTTATGTTTTATGGATTGAGTTATGGCTTCATGAAATGGGCTGCAATTGGGGAATTTATATACTGCATGCAAGGTATGATAACATTAGGGTTGCTACACACTTACTCGGGCCAGTATTGTCGGTTCGGCAGTATTTGTCGAACAACAAAGCCGATCCGAATCAATTATATCGCATTTTTCCCCGGAAAATCATCTACTATATATATACATGCTGACTTTTTATCCACCAGCCTTTCGAATTAAAATCAAATATTTATTCAGTAATTAGGCCTTTGCAAGCACTTTTACACGTCAATAATTATAGTGTACATTACGTGTAATGTTTATTTGTATCTAAATTATTTTTTCTTTGTTCAAAAGCTACCGATACTAGTTCACACGTTTCACAACGACCACAGCTGAGAAGAAACGCCGAAAGAAACTCATTTACACAGCATTGGTCGCCTACGCGCCAGAAGGGCTTTGTCAGTTTACAAAGGTATTATGCCTAATACAATGTTATCACAACATAATATGTAAAGCTTGCGAACGAGTGCCAAATCCAATTTACAGAAATAAGTTACACTGAGTAGTCTTAAAAAACGGAGCCGAGCTGACCAGTGGCGGCACCCGTTCACGTTCAACAAGTTCAGTCCATGATACTGGACAACTTTCCATAAAAACAATTAAAGAAAAACTAAAATATAAATTCACCTTCCCATACAAATCAGCGCTCAGCCAATCGGATTTTGTATGGGTGGACGAAAAATTGTCCGAAAAGGATGAGATGGAGAAATGAGGGGACATAATAAGACGCAGCATGCAGGTGGCATGTAGCACCGTTACAAGAATATAACCTAGGCAACCTGTGACATTTCTAGTACATATGTTACCGATGGAAATTTTGCTCTATGTTGGTTTGCCATTATAGCTAAAAACGAAGTAACAAATGCCTATGGCACATATGGCTGTCAAATTTTATGAACCTGATGTTAATATTTAAGGTGAAGGTATAGGCAAATGGCCTTGAAGTGGCGCCCTCATTTGAAATAAATTGTTAACTCGTAAATATGGAGATAATTTCCATATTGCTCTTCGTCATGCACTAGATAGCCCTTTAAATTATTTTATGAACCACCGTTGAAAGTATTTACATTAGTCCGTCTAGCTTTAAAACTTGCCTCCGCCAAAAGTGGCCACGGCAAGTTTTAAAGCTAGACGGATCACCAATAATAGTTTCAACGGCAGTTCATAAAATAATTTAAAGGGCTATCTAGTGCATGAAGAAGAGAAATATGGAAATTATCACCATATTTACGAGTTAACAATTTATTTCACACTTCAAGGCCATTTGCCTTAACTGACATATTATATGAAAGTCATCACGCCATCTTTTGCCCTCGACATCTAATTGGAAGCAGAAAGGGCCTTCCCTTTGCATGGCAGTGGGGCACTGAAAAAGGCCAAAAATATATACAGATATATATGTACTTATATAATATATGAAATTTCTATAGATGCAATGCGCCTAAGCATCTATACAATACCCTTTATTGCACAAAAGTAAAAAAGTGGCAAGTGCGAGTCGGACTCGCCCATGAAGGGTTCCGTAGCAGCTAGTAACATTTTACGATTTATGACGTATAAAAAAAAACTACTAACTAGATCTTGTTCAAACCAATTTTCGGTGGAAGTTTGCATGGTAATGTTCATCATATATTTTTTTTAGTTTTATCATTTCCTTATTTTAGAAGTTACAGGGCACACCAACATTTTACCACTTTGGAAGTGTCTCTCGCGCAAACTATTCAGTTTAGAAAAAAATTTTATCAGAAACCTCAATATCATTTTTGAAGACCTATCCATAGATATCCCACAGGTATGGAATTGATGAAAAAAAAAGTTAAAAAAATTTTTTTTTTCTATTTTTGTGTGAAAATCTTAATGCGGTTCACAGAATACATCTACTTACCAAGTTTCAACAGTATAGTTCTTATAGTTTCGGAAAAAAGTGGCTGTGACATACGGACGGACAGACAGACATGACGAACCTATAAGGGTTCCGTTTTTTGCCATTTAGCTACGGAACCCTAAAAACAGGACATAATTATCTTATTAAACTAGGAAACGCAAAACTATTTTGATTAATTTTTCCATCTTACCGCCCATCATAACGCTAAAAGTGGCATTTGGTCCTAAGGCCCTGGGCTCTGTCTGCTTAGAACCGCAAGACCCAACATGCTGTGTCTGCCCTATTAGGGATAAAGACGTGATGTGTATCTGTCCAACCCGTCTGGCCAGCGTGGAGATTGTAGGCCAAATCTTCTGGCTACTCTTGCCAAGTATGGCTCTAGTAGTACAGGGAGGGTCGTGCTCCTGCAGCGGAGACAAGAAAGAGCTGATACTGATGATGATGAGTATCTGTCGGTATCTATAGGTAACCTTAAAATCTGATACCAGGGTTGGCCAGTTTCACACACACAAGGAAAAGTATCCATGTTTCCTGTTTATCGGACACATATATCAATATCAAATAATGTACTTCCAAATCTATATACCTACCTCTAGTATTCCATTCATACGATATTCATACAAAATTCCCACTCCAATGCTCTTTTGTGAGGTGTTATATCAAAACTCTTTGACACTGACACCTACATAGTAACTCAAACTTTAATTTCTGAGTCATAAAGTTTAAATCCTTTTGCGGAACACTCGCATAGCCTAAAGCGAACATGTTGGAAAAGCCATAGCTTTGTAAAGTACTAAAGTATGAATAAAATTGCGAAATATTGGAGTTTCTGGCCGTGAAATTGATTATGGTATGAAAACAACTGTTGAAAGTCGTGTGATTTTCAGTGGTTCGTTGTTTCAAATATATGCTTACCAACATACAATGTTGGCAGTTTGTAGATTATTATGGTGGTAATTTTATGAAAATGATAGAATGGATTGTCATTGTTTTCTAATTATAATACTCTTGTGTGATTTTTTACTTTTCGCAAGCATGGTCAATTGTAGAGAAATAATTGCTAATGTGTATGGACTATATTAATAATTAAAATAAATAATAAAATGTATAAGTCACAAACACAAACTGGTATTTTTAAAAAAAATTCAAAGAGTGACAAAATGCTAACCACGAAAAACAAATGTATATTAAAAATAAAAAGAAATTACAAAAAAGTTTGCAACAGTCATTGTTAGGGTTCCGTACAAAAAATTAATAAACGGAACCCTTATAGGATCACTCGTGCGAGTCGTGCGTCTGTCTGTCCGTCCGTCTGTCTCCGAATCTACTGGACCGAATCAGGTGAAATTTGGTAGAATGTTGTAATCCTATGACCCAAACACATATGTGCAAAGTTAATAAATATTTTCGGGAGACAAATTAGGAAATAAAAAAAAAGTTTTTTAAACCTTACTGTGTCTTATATCAAATGAAAGGGCTCGTTATGAGGATCTTAAATATATTTTTGTTATTATTGTAAAATGAATAGTTTTGATTTTATTCATGAAAGAAAACGAAAATTAACCATTCCTCCCTGATCTCCGAAACTACTGAGCCTAAAATTAAAAAAAAAATACAAAATATTGTTCATTTTTTGTAGATTACAGGAGAACCTATAAGAATTCAATCAATTGTACGGAACCCTCTCCACGCGAGTTTAACTCGCACTTGACCGGTTTATTTTTAATTAAGTTCTATTCGTACTGACACTTCGTTAACAGTGTGAAAACAAATCGACCTTTAAAACTATGGTAGACTGGACACTTGCGTCTAAAAAATCATAAACAAAACGGTTCAACTTCCCAAGGCGCTATCTACAAAAGTGTAAAAGTTCAAAAAACCTCGTTCTATTTTGAAATATAATTTTTCCTAGGCCCAGGGCGTATGATTAACAGACGTATTTGTCATTGCCACCCCACGTGAAATTAAAAAAGTAATAGAGTGGGGCATGATTGTAGCGTATTTCTTATAGAAAGTTCCCCATAAACACACTATCACATCCTTATCTCTAATGGGGCAGACAGAGAATTGTAATTATAAAATAAATAATAAAGTAATTAATTGTAAAATGAATAATATGGATTTCAAAATGTTAAATGTACCGATAATAATAGTTCTATTTGCCAAAACCGTAATTTTATCTTAGAAAAACCGTTTTCACCTACAGTTTTTCCAACAGTGGTTAATAAAAAATTCAAACTTTTAAGTTTTTCTAGTATTGAAATACACAAAAGTACAAGAGATATTGAAATAGTTATGAGAGAGTTTTTGGCATTGGCCTAAGTAAATAATAATTTAAAAAAGTATTATTCTATTTTTATCAATTTTATTGTCACCATGCGAATGATAAAGTAAGCATTTAATCCCTATAAACAAATCCAATAGGGTGACCAAAGGCGTCAGGTGTTGCCAACAGCGGGCCGCCATCCTGCCATTTATTGCCCCATAATTCAGGGCCTGAAAAAGACGGGCCTGATTTGCATTTGACAACGAGCGGTAATAACCGAAGGGTCTAGAAGAAATTTTAGGAAATGTGCGCATTAAATTTTATAAAGCGGATGTTTGATTTTGACGTTAATTTTATTTTGTTGATATTTTGTGTACAAAATATTCTTTACCTTCCATGCAGGTCTGCACGTTTAATTTTCGTACAAGTACGAAAAATTGGTTTTTTTTTCAAAAATCTGTAAGCTTTTATAGTGTGGCCTAAGAAGTAAGAAGCCCAAACTTGATGGGGTTGCGTTGTTTTATTACAGGATTCCTATAGCCACTTTCCAGCTGCATCATCAAATCAGCTTCTTGTCATAATCATATTGCATTCTGTTATCTACTTTACTCATACAAAATTTCATGTCAATCAAAAACCCAAAAATGGCTAAAATTAAAAAAAAGATTTGACTCTAAAAACAACAAAAACTAGAAGATGTTTCTCTCTCTGCGCAGATCGTAAAGGCCAATCGAGGAATATTGATAGCAACCCAATATTTTGTTTCCGTTATCCACCTACAATCACGCTGATAGTAGTTTAATTTTCGTTAAAACTAACGTGAGACAGAGAAATTACTAATATGCGATGAACGGGTAACCGTTTATCGCCTATTAGTAATGACTAAACGTAGTTCTTGGGCTTTGTAGCTCGCTAGGCTTAGTGTACTCTACAAAGTATGAAGACGTGATTAGAGATTACTACCTCTATGTATGTAAAATCAGAAAGATACTTCTCAAACCAAGTTTTCTAAAGTGAAGGGTACTTCTTACTGTACAAAGTACCAAAACTAAACTGCAATCAAAAAGCTTTATTTCGTAAAATTCCATATTATGTAAGCAACAAGCCCATTGCCGTACTTAATTATATTAATACCAACGGACAACCGACCACCCATTAAGCAATTGACCACTTGAAAAGGTATAAATATGTTAGTCAAGTCAGGTTCACTAATTTGACAGGTTCTTATTGTCTCTAATGTCTAATTAATTTAATTAATTTAAAAAAAAATATCTCTAATTGATGTAGCGATCCTTCCATGCATCACGTATGGTTGCCAGACCTGGTCTTTACGAAAAGAAGATGAAGAAAGACTCGCTGTATGTCAAAAGCGCAGGGAGAGGAGTATGCTAGGTATAAGAATATCGGACAAATTTAAAAACAAGAAAATTAGAGGTAAAACGCGATTATTAAATTAATGCATACGGGAATTAACGCGAAACGTACCTTTTATTTATTTATTTTGCTGACGTTTCATTCGGGTTTCACCGAACGTGGTCCCAGCTTGACTTGAGTCTATGCATTAATTTAATAATAATGCAACGCGATAGTTTAAAAGTATTTAAAACGCGATTGACAGACGTTAGGTACAGGACAAGACAACTTAAATGGAAATGGGCAGGACACATACAGAATGAACAACTCAAGACTAACTAAGAAGACGACCAATTGGTTACCAAGAAACAACAAAAGAAGCAGAGGAAGGCCTAAAACGAGATGGTGAGATATTTTTAGGAAAATAGCAGGTCATGGCTGGGTACAAAAAACTAGAGATCGAAGATGTTGGAAAACTTTGGGGGAGGCCTACGCCAAAGAGGCGACTACTACCTATGGAGAATAAAATTAATATAGACATCTAAGTAATATAGAGTAATTATTATATAAATTGACATTTGAATTCATAATAATATTGACATGCATGATTATGAATCTGACGTTGGTTGCACTGCATAAATTTCAATTTGACAATTTTATTAATTTTCTAATCTCATCTATAGAAATTTATTTGACACAGAATTAAATCATATGTTTTGTAAATGGTAGTAGAATAAATGGCTATTTTATTTTATTTATTGTCTCTAAACTAAACTACAGACGAAAAATATGACGCTTAAACCAACAAGCCTATTACCGTACTTATTAATGCCATCGGAAAACCGACCACCCATAGAGCAATTGTCCACTTACTCGCTCATTGACGGCCATCCCGCCCTGCCACCGCTTCCTATCGAAATTACACTATTGTCGATATTATTAGGGACCTTTTCGAATTGAGATGATAGGGAAGTACGTAATGAGTGCGGTTGACAGTTTCAATGGGGTTCGAAAAAATAAAGGCAGTATTATATTACACTGCGACATCTCTTTCACAAGCCGTGTGGTTCCCGGCAGAGTAAAATAGAACCACTCCAAGTCTTTCCGTGGATGTCGTAGAAGGCGACTTAGGAAACACAAGCTAAACAAAGCTTATAAACATCAATGAGACCTCTCCACCTCGTTTGGCCAGCGTGGAGAGTGTAGGCCAAATCCTCTGACTGCTCTGGCTAATATAGAGCTCAGGTAGTACAGAGAGGGTCGTGCTTCTGCAGTGGGGACTAAAAAGACCTGATGATGATGATCACTTTCATATTAGGTAGTTCATACTGAAGTAGCAGCGCCGGTACTTTTATAATATTGTTATAACGAGCCCTTTCAGTCCCAATGCTAGACCAAGGCCTCTTTCTCTCGCTTCCATTCCTATCCCTCCGTCGCTTTTGACCTCCACTCACTGTCATAACAGTAAAGCTCGTCGCACCATCTTCTTCTTGACCAGCCAGGTCCTCGCCTGCCATTGGGCCTCCAATCGGTTACTATTCCCAGCAATCGTTGGGCATTCGAAGGTCATTTAGGGAGTAAAGACACTTATAAATATAAAAAAGAAAAGATCTGAATGGCGCTTCCTATTTTTGTACGTAAGTACCTAGTTGTTGTTTAAAAAGGTGCGTATTCCCTAACTCCACAATAAAAGTTCATAAACACAGAGCAATTGGGACTGGCTAAACGGATGCCATTAATTCTGGCATTTGCATGACAATCGCATTAAAACAACCGCCATCGAGACCGCGTTGCAGACACATCCGCGACCCGGATGAGAGAGTGGGCGGGAAAAATTGCACTTTTTACATTGCCGCATCTGCACTGCACTGAACCTAGGTATAAAAAGATTATTGGTTTTTGGATATTCTTACAATGCAATTAATTTTAAACTTTAAGAAGAGGTTGAGCTAGATTCTATTTTTGTTTGTTTTACGTGTGTGCCGTGTGGTTCCCGGCAGAGTAGAATAGGACCACTCCAAGTCT
Organism: Acrobasis repandana; assembly: GCA_963576875.1. Lineage (NCBI taxonomy): Eukaryota > Metazoa > Arthropoda > Insecta > Lepidoptera > Pyralidae > Acrobasis > Acrobasis repandana. Next base: position 20,764,139 of record OY756219.1, read on the forward strand.
TCCCGGGTCGTAAAAGGCGATTTAGGAAACAAGCTAAACAAAGCTTAAAAACATCAATGAGACCTCTCCAACCCGTCTGGCCAGCGTGGAGAGTGTAGGCCTAATCCGCTGACTGCTCTGGCTAATATATGGCCCTGGATGTACAGAAAGAGGCCAAAAGTGGCCGTTTTTCGCAAATATGCGTAGTAAAGCTTAACGTTCTCACTTTAAACTGTAAACAGTAGTTCATAAAATAATTTGAAGGGTTATCTAGGACTTGGTAGTAGTAAAATTTTAAATGATGTCTCCGTTTTCTTTAAAATTATTTATTTTAAATGCCAAAAAATGTATTATCTCAATATCTATCCGTTTTGGCTACAGAAAAAAATATAAATATAATACAAAAAAAAAAAAAACACTGCGAAATCGAGCTCCGACTCTTCCTTCGCTCTCGACGAATATTTCACTGTGTTTTATTTATCATTATTTTTGTATTATATTTATAATTTTTTCTGTGGCCAAAACGGATAGATATTTAGATAATACATTTTTTGGTATAATTTTCATATAAAAAGGTGATTGTATAAAAAAGTAATACGTATTATAAAGGCAAATTTAGAGGTATGTTTGTGATTTTTTTCTATCGAGCCAAAAATGCATAATCGTGTTTTGGCTATTGTGGGTGTCTGTAAAAAATCCTAAAGGTTTTTATGTAAATTTTTTGAGGAATAAACTGTAGTAGTTTAATAATAGTGATTTTTCAAAAACACGCACAGTATTGCGAATTGTGAACCCAAGTCGCCTTAAGTTCGCATATTGTTCTGTACAGTTTGTTTTTGATGGACAATAAAGATTAAATAAATAAATGAATTTAGTGTCTCAGATAAAGCTATTGAGCACCTGAGACTAACTTCAAAAATCTTGCGACTCGAGGCTCTATCTAGTCAGCAATCAGTTAAAACAAAAATATTGTTAGGTTCCATCTACAAACAGCAATGTACAAGTAACCAAACATACCATCGAATTTCCCAAAACCTGCCAACAGAAAAGCAACCCCGGACCGCCCTTGTGTGACAAATTATTTCACCCTATGCAGTTTTTACGTCCAACGTAGCCTCGGGCTATAGGGGTACGAGTTAACAAATTTAGTTTTCTATGCGTTTTGCGGCAGTGCCGAATGTTTTTGATCGTGTGGTTACCCTAACTGAGGTTGGTTATTTGTAAATGATGCTAATAAAAAGTCTTTTGTAATATTTAGTAGTTTAATAATGTGCTTCTTTTGTAATTTTTATAATTTTTTTAGTTTAATATTAGGTAAGTTAGGTACCTAATAAATTTTTGAAAATTCCCAAAATAATCCTTATTTTGTCGGACAATATATTTAAGAATAAATAAGGTGGAATTATGAAGGAGACTGGTACAGGACTGTAGAGAATGGCACAAAAAAGGGAGGCTTATGCCGCCCAACAGTGGGTTGATGTGGGCTGAAATGAAATTAATGAAGGTGGAAATGTGTGTGTGAAGAAAACTAAAATAAAAAATATATATATACATGCTGTATTGAGTCCCCACACATCAGAATAATGTGGTGAAGATGAATGGTAAAAATAAAACGAAGATCTATTTAAAACCTTCTATGCTGGTCTGAAAGAAAAAAAAAACGTGGAATGGACCAGCTGCTTCTCTTCACATGCAGATCGTAAAGCTGATCAAAGAAATGGACGAGAATTTGAATCATGCCAAAGCCGATTCCAGCAACCCATCACTATTTTAATTTCCTCTTTCCACCTTCACGCCCACTATCGCACTAAAACTGCCCTTTACGACTTACGGTCTGAGGCTCTGTCTACCCCGTTAGACGTGATAGTGTAAGTAACTGTAAGTTAGTTAGAAACAGCAAAATTAACGCCGCGACAGCAGCTAGACGACATTTAATTAGACTAGTCTCGTCTGCTGACAAAGTATTGCCATCCGCAGAAAAAGCGCCAGTGTTGCTAGTTTGATGCGATTAATGGGATGAAGCCGGACGAGACGCTACAGTTCCAGTAAAAAAAGTTGCTAGTGCTTTTATATATTTTCATTATTTGAGTATGCAAAATACGCCTGAGACTGAAGGTGTGGCTCTAAAGACACTGAGTGCAGCTGTGCTGTATTCACAACCAATAAGATAAGATTTTATTATAGACACATTGAACCATAGTATATCTGTCAAGTAATAACAAAATTTGGCACCCCTGTTACAGAATAGGGACAGCCCTATTCTGCAAGCGGGTACATAGCACAATTCCCGAGATAACATAATCTTCCTATGTCAGCATAACGTCCACTGCTGGACATAGGCTTGTCCCAAGGATGTCCAAAATGCGCTTTCCAGCGACCCTTGTTGGGTCGTCTGACCTTGTGAGTGGGTATAAGTAGTATTGTAGAGTAGACCACCGGTAGACAAAATCATTATTAATGTATGGCACTCAGTTGGATTTAAAGTTACGTTTACTATTTTTATTTTAACTCTGAGATCTACGTCAAAATCTCTAGAAAATGTTTTTAATTAAATCTTCTGCACATTTTCACTTGAGTGACATTCTTCAACATAAGCGTAAGTATTTCACAAACATAATCCTTGATTAATTTTCATACGAGACACAACTACCTAAGTTTCCTTGTGTTAATTACAACTCGCACAGACAGCATCGCAAATATTCCTTGTTATGAACACCTGCCATCAAATTTAGACGCAGACGGTGACGTCACTCTAATAACTCTACCGTCCCAAATTACAGATAATACAGATGTGATGTTACATATATCCCTTAATGGATGGAATGGAGGGCTAAGAACAGCAAACCAAAAGCCATTGTACCAAGATTACTTACCTTTACAAAATTAATACACAATGAAATTAACGCGAAACATAACTTTTTTATTTATTTGTGAATGTTGTCTCCACATGATCCGACACGAAATGCCAGCGCAAATAAATAAGGTGTGTTAATTCCCGTATACGTTAATTTAGTAATGATGCAACGCGATTGTTTAAAATAAGTTACCTTACTAAATTGGGAAACAGAAATAAAAATCAGCGATAGGTTTTTAAGATTCCCAGATTAAGGTTAGGATAAAACTGGGTGATACTAACTATTAGTATAAAAGTAGAACAATACAATCTACACGAAAGATGATTAGTAAGTTTTTGACACCGCGGGCTTTAAACCGGGTAACCATTTAAATTGATACAAATGAAAATGAACATCCTTATTCCCTGAAGCCTATGGATCCAAATAAATTAAGCTAGGAAAATACTGTACAAAATCTAATAAATTTCAATAATTGACCCTCTCTTCTCTTCAGTAGTAGAGGCATGTTCCCACAACAATATATAATTAAGGTTCGAGACTACTCCGTACTCTTACTATTTTATGTCGTTGTTTATTAAGAAACCGCTGCAACGGTTGCACTCAATAACACGTGTCACTCCCGCGGTTTTACGCCGCCATCTTGTACTGAGCACTAATTAGGGCGCGCACAATTTTGATTTACTACCGGAAAATAGTAGGTATAGTTCCAACAGGGTTATACTCGTATACCATAGTCTCCATAGGTATCAATTTTTTTTTCATTTAGAAAGTCAAACTAATTGAAATAAATGAAGACTTTTCGAGTGCGTAAATTTTTATAGAAAAATCAGTTCCTTATACTGATCGTATTCCCAATAAAAAAATACGATATTTTTTGTTTTTGGTAACTCCTGTAAGATATGCTTTTACGTCTCAATAAAACAGAATTGCAGGCAATATATCCATAGCAAGTAGGTACTTATATCTTTCAAGTAACAAAACATCCATTACATCACCTACAAATCACTATAGTACTTAAGAAGCTAGACCCAAGAGTCTCACAAGATCTGTAGTCAAATAAATGAAATTCCCCGCCAAAAAAGGCCCTTGCGAGACAACAAGTCTGGCATATATCAAGAACCCTCACAAATGAAACAGCTAAGGACAATTTCTCAGATCCGACGCGAAGGGACACTTGAAGGAATCCTCTGGTCCCTTCTTACTGTAATCTTGGCGATTATTAAAATCATATATCTTTGGGGGAATGCACCCTGATTTCTTGGGGTGCATTGTATTACGTCAGGTAGGTATGGATTTTTATGCATGCCTTTTGAGTTGTTTATTTATTTGTTATGCATTGCGTAATAGGATTGCGCACATGTCTTATTTAAATGTAGTAGTAATTTAGGTATTTCTTAGGAATCGGCTTTTATTTTTTTTAGGGTTCCTTACTTCGAAAGGTAAAAACGAAACTCTTATAGGATCACTCACTTGTCTGCACGTACATCTGTCACAGCCAATTTCCTACTACTGGACCGATTGAGTTGAAATTTGGTACACATATGTAAGTCACTTACCCAAAGACGAACGTATAACGTACTTATATAAATTAATTTCAAATATGAGGGCCACTAATGGGGGGTAAATTAGGCATTTAAAACAACACAGTTTTGTGTAATATATCAAATGAAAGAGCTTTTTATTTTTATTTAGAAAGAATTTAAAATATATATTGTTATATTTTTTTAGATATGTTATTATTTATTTAGGTAGTCAAATCAAAAAAAAAAAAGGTAGTATTGAAGTTATTTAAGAAAATAGGCAAAAATTTACCGTTCTCTCCTTAACTCCAAAGCCATGGAGCCTAAACTTTTTAAAAAAATGCAGATAACTTACCTATAGATTACAGGAAAACCTATGAAAAGTACGGAACCATCTTCACGCGAGTTTAATTGGATATCAATTAATTTTAAACCAGAAACTTATATTACACTGAAAATTTTTCTTCAAGTGTCTGAAAGATGATATTCAGACAAAGTATCATCTAAAAATATTGTCTCGAAAATTAAATTTCTCGTAAATACTTGAAACATTGTTTGTCATCCCAAACAACATTTTCTCTACACAAGAGTCTCTCGAAAATTCAAATACGAGTTACCATCTGACATTTTATATTTGCCTGCCTGACATATTTCTGAAAAGAATACGCGGCAATTTTAATAATAGAGGTCAAAGTGGGTGAGAGAGGGAAAATGCTCAGTTCAAAGCCCTCCCATAGAATGCGACATAGCAGCACGACCCATCACAATATTATTCTTGCGACTCGTGCTTTCATTCCTTGCCTTCTTGCCTGTCATTATCGTTCATTCATTCATTCGTTCATTCTCTTGTTGGAGATAAGATGCGATGAGTGACAATGAGCGATGCCTCAATAGCATTGTACATTTTGGTTTTGTTTGTTATGATGTAGGTATCATTAAATGTGCATTATTCAAAGTAGAGTTTATTTATGAAAATCTTATAGTTTATACACTATTCTGATTGCCTCCGTGGTCTGGATCACACATGGCGTTTGCCTTGTGATCCGGAGGTTGTGTATTCAAATCCCACTAGGAAGCATACTTTGTGAAAAGTTGTTTCCAGTCTGGTTGGGATATTGCAGGCTTGAATCACCTGATTATCCAAAAAGAAAGGTGATTCCGTGCTTCGAAAGGCACGCAAAGCTGTGGGTCCCGAACGCTATCCAGCATTTGTTTAAACCTATCCTAGGATTGGTTCTGTTCTAGTCTACTCTTTGGGTTGCGGAGGTCAGATGGCAATCGCTCGTGTAAACGTGTAGTTCTCTGTAGGAAGAGAAACCATTGTCAATTGTCCATTGCTTCCCAAAGAATCTCTGTTCGGTCAATTTGTATGGACGGCCAAAAATTAATTTTCATATTTTCCTATAACGTATAGGGAAAGTTGTTCAGAATTGCGGACTGAATTCACCTTTAAAATAGTTTCAGTATATTTTTAGACACTATATAGATTGACTACCAAAAGTGTCGCTGAGGGACAAACATCTACTTTTAGTCGCTAATACGTTTTCAGTGGCAGGCTTAGCTGGCAAGCTTTATTGGTTTCCGTTCGCGACACGTCCTACAAAGGGCACTAGTTTCTGTGGCCGTGGATTAGACTGCCAGGAAGGGATCGGGAGATTTTCGTAAATTGCTTGATATTGAGGATTTTAGATTTTTTTTTGTGGTTCATTATGTGACAGCACTAAACATAAAGGCACGTGCCGCATTATTCACATTCTCTATTACATAACACCTCTGATTTTGGTTACTTAAAGTTTTGACTAGCCTACGAAAATGATTATTTTCCCGTTTTTTTAAGTATAGTACAGGTCGCGTCAAACTTCTAGTTCGCTCTGAAGTTGAGGCGATTCGCGTCGCAGTAGTAAAATACAGATACCCATAACAGATGGAATTTGTTTTATTTTTGTTTATTGTGTATATATATCATATCTACATTCTTACAATCATTCTGAAAAAAATATTATTGTTGTAAATATTCTGTCCCTGTTTGTAACCTGAGTGAGGCAACTTCAGAGCGAACTAGAAGTTTGGCGCGACCTGTAAGATCCAATATGATCAAGTAAAAGATCTATTTAATTTGACTATTATTTAGCATCATTATCAGGTCTTTCTAGTCTCTACCGCAGGAACACGACCGCCTCTGTACTGCCAGAGCCATACTTGGCCAGATTATCCAGAGGATTTGGCCTACAGTATACACGCTGGCCAGACGGATAGGAAAGGTCTCACTAATGTCCAAGTTTTGTTCAGCTTGTATTTCCGTCGTCTTCCTCCGCCTTCTACGACATCCACGGGATGACTTGGAGTGGTTCTATGCTACTTTGCCGGAAGCCTTGGATTCGAAAGGTGCGTGTTGCTCTAAGGTTATTGTTATTTGAGTTATTTGAATAACAGTCAAAAACCCAATAACCAGTAGTTCGCCCGAACTGTGAACTCGCGACCTTATAGTATCTGTGTCCATACTCGTAGATTAGAAAGTCCTTTAAATTGTTTTACAAAGAATCGTTGTATTATTGTTTTAACGTTCCGGATCGTGAAAATAAAGAGAATATTACATAATACCTTGCCTATTTCCTTAAGCTAGCATTTTGTGTCAAGCCTCCCGCAATCTCAGGCAGGCACATACGAGTACATCATACAGGGGCCTATCTCGTCCTCTCACAAGTCCTTTGTTTTTTAATGAGCACACTAGAGCGTCGCATATGAATACAACCAATGTTTCTAGTTCATGTTTTGTTTCGTACAAAACCGTCTATGTAAAAGTTAGAAATATGAGGTTCTTTGTTGGCTTTTCTATTGATTAAATTTTATATGATTATTGTTGCAAGTGCTTGTCTCGACTTTTATTCGTTTTTTTGTTGATGTGATCCTAATATAAAATAAACTGGTCAAGTGCGAGTTAAACTCGCGTGAAGAGGATTCCGTACTTATCAAAGGTTTGACGACCTCCGTAGCGTAATGGTTAACACGCTTGACCGCTAATCCAGAGGTTCTGGGTTCGATCCCCAGCCAGGGCAAGTTAGAAAATGCCCTTTTTCAAATTGACCTGGGTCTTGAGTGTTTATTTATATATGTATTTATCTTAAAATATAGTATCGTTAAGTTAGTATCCCATAACACAAGTTTAAAAACTTACTTTGGGGCTAGCTTAATCAGTGTGATTTGTCCCTATATATATATTTATTTATATTATTTATTATTTCTGAAATTTATAGGTGAAGAAGTTTCTTTTTTTCAAGATTTTAGTCCCTGTTGTTTTAGAGATATGGAGGGGTGGTCAAATTTCGCCTATTTTCTAAAATAACTTCAAGAACACTTATCTTACAATTATATCTTTGAGATTCTTACAACAAGGCCTTTTATTTAATATGTCATACGGCATAGTTTGCAGATCTTTTTTCTTTAATTTTCATATTTACCTCGCATAAGTGGCCCCCATATAAATCCAATTTGGATTGAGAGTTTATTAAATTTAAAACTTGCTGTATGGTTAGCTCAATCATTTCGAAGTGAAAATAGTACAAAGCTTATACTATTGTACACATAATTGTATATTTATTTATTAAATTACCATCGGTTGTCTCAATTTTCCAAGACAACGTAACTTCGTTACATACAATATTTTCAACTTATTTCACCGAAAGTCAAAGGTAATATCTCGGATCCTCGACTTTGTAACAGCTGCTTCCTTTATGAACTTAATGACGAGAGAAATGAGATTTTTAGCAACCCTGGAAACTTTGAAGATACTAAAATTAATAATACTCTTTACGTAAAAGATAAAAGCTAGATACTCTTTTGTTAAAAGTTAGTTTACTCCTTTAGCTTACGACGCTATAATATTATATGCTCCAACTAGACAAACCTTATTTTTTTTAAACGATTGGTCTTAATAAATTTTAAGCTATTGCATAGCTTTTAGCGCGGCGACCGAATCAAGAAATTCCGTAACGAAAAAAAATTGGTTGTCTGTAAAGTTGGTTTACTCGTACGGACGGTAGTTTGACGTGACAACGTCAAACATACCGAACTGAGCCGATCGCTCGAGCCGATCATGCCTCTCTCTCGTTCGTGCCGCGCTCTCGCTTGCGGAACGCGACAATGACGTCATCTTTTTCGTGCATGCAGCCCGTAGTATCGAGTTATTAGACGTTGCCACGTCAATAAAACCTAACATCCCCCACTCCGCCTACCGACCGGCACAGCGGCGCGGCGTTGAAAGCCGTGCATCGTCTAACGTCGTATGCAATACGAGTAGCTTTACCGCGGCAGTCCACGAGTGCCACACGTTTTTAGGGTTCCGTACCCGAAGGGTGCAAACGGGACCCTATTACTGAGACACCGCTGTCTGTCTGTCTGTCCGTCTGTCTGTCCGTCAGTTACAGGGCTCTATCTCTTGAACCATAATAGCTAGACACTTGAAATTTTTACCGATTATGTATTACTGTGGCGGATATAACAACAAATACAAAAAATAAAAAAATTGATAAAAATTAAAGGGGGTCGTCATACAAGAAACGTGTTTTTTTTAGCGTTTTTATCTTGATCTTCATAATGGCATTAACTAGATACTTGAAATTTTCACCAATATGTATTACTATGACCACAATAACAACAAATACTAAAAATAAAATAAAGTCAATAATTAAAGGGGGTCGTCATACAAGGAACGTGTTTCTTCAGCGTTTTAAAAAATTGTACAGTGGTACGGAACCCTTCATGTACGTGTCCGACTCGCACTTGCCCGTTTATTTTTTCTTCCCGAAGCATTAAAATACTAATTGACCGAGCGGGCGAAGCAAGAGAAGCGTCTCAGTTTCGAGATTGGCTAAAAATGCTTTTGTCCGTCTGTCTGGTCCTTGACTACAGGTCGCATTTTTCAATCGATTTTGGCAAAAATTGAAACACAAGTTCCTTGATTTATTTAAAATTTTTAATCGATCACTATTTTTAATTGGAGGACTGAAAATAGGGGGAAAAGAGGGAACCTTTGTTGTAGCGTTGTAGCGATTTCAATCACATTTGAGAGTTACCATTGACTTATATATTACCTACTAGCGTAAGGACTAGGCCAACCGCGCGAAGAAATAGCACCAACTCGTTGACCCGATAAAGTCGGTTTGCGGGCCAACGCGACTTAGTCGTCCTCAGTCCGCGGAAGAGTTCATTCGTTTTTGTTTCATACTTGTAAATGCCATAAAAAATCCTGGTTGCGCATTTAAAGGATGCAAAAACTACGATATAGGTTAAAAAAGTACATGGAATATCGTATCATCGGTAAGTAATATAACTGTTTGTTATAATTAAAATACTAAGGAATTTTACCGTGCTAATTTTACAACTGAATAGCAGCCATGCTAGCAGCGTCGCGCCGTTGAATGTATGAAGATATTTTATGCAAAATGTTCTGATGGGCCAATCCTGAGTTGAAATCATTGAGTTACACTAAGGACTTCATTCTACACAAGATGTTCCAAATAAATTTCAAAAGGGGGAGTTGAGCGGGGAAAAGGGGGGAAGTTTGCTTAGCATTAGCGTTATATGTATATGGAAGTATTTTTAAACTACCTCCGTGGTCCAATGGTCAAGGCGTTTGCCTTGTGATCCGGAGGTCATCATCCTTGTGATCAGGTTCAAATCCCACTGGGAAGCAAGGAAAAAGTTGTTTCCAGTCTGGTTAGGAAATTGCAGGCTTGAATCACCTCAATATCAATCGGAATCAGGATAATCAGGTGTGATTATCCGAAAAGAAAGATGATTCCGTGCTTCGGAAGGCACGGAAAGCCGTTGGTCCCGAACGCCATCTAGCGTTTGTACCTATCCTAGGATTGGTTCTGGTCTACCCTTTCGGTTGCGGAGGTCAGACGGCAGTCGCTCTGTGTAAAAACCAGTAACCTCGTCAAATCACCTAGGTAAGGTAGCGGACCCCGGGCTCTGAAGCGTAACCGGCGACGATGCAACCGGGAATACGCTCGGATGATGATGATGTATAATTTCACTAAAATGGCTTTGCTAAGCCAGGGGAAAGGGGAAACTGTCGGTTATGCGTGGTTATAAGAGCTCACGAGGTCTACTGTTCTCACAGAACCACTAGTATTATACAGGCTGATTTTTTATCCACCTGCAAAATTTTTGGAGCAAGTTCAGTCCATGATACTAAACAACTTTCTATAAAAAAGTTATTAAAAATCGATAAAGAATTTTCGACCTCCTATACAAATCAACGCTCAGCCAAACGGATTTTGTATGAGAGGACGAAAAAATATTTTTTTAATAAGTTAAATTGTTATCGATTTTTAATAAGTTTTTTTATAGAAGAAAGTAGTTCAGTGTCATGGACTTAACTTGCTCCAAAAATTTGGCTGGTGGATAAAAAGTCAGCCTGTCGTATCACTAATCAAAAGTCCAAAAGCAAATTTCTTTATGGACGGCATGCATCTGAGATGAGAATGTTGAAAAGGATGTGTAGGAGAGTGACAAGAAACGATGAAATTAAAAACGAGTAACTATTTGAATCATGGAAAATAATGTGAATTTAATAATGAGGGTAAAGGATAAATGAACAAGCTTGAAAAAATTGTACCTACGACATATACAGGCATTGGGTTGTTTATACACATGGTTAACACGTTATGACTGCTAAAACACACCCGATGTGTTTTGCGGAAATGAAAACACACACGGTATGTTTTTTTGCAGTCAACAAATATTATTTTTCTGCATTCATAACATCTTAAGGTCAAACAACAAGGTACAACATAAAAATATATACTCGTACACCGTACCGTAGGTCGCGACGCGGCACGTCTTGAATACGAATTGGCTGAGGCGGGGCTAGCACCGATATATCAGTCTATACCCGGAATCAGGTGCAGGGGTTGATTGTGAGGGGCTGTGCTGATTGTGAAGTCAGATCTTTGGAGGTTACGTAGTGAAAGGTTTTTGCTACTCACTGTTTTATAGATATATTTAGAGTAAAACTAGTAAAATAGATAACTTTTTGCTATAATTATAGTCTTTATAATATGCTGTCTATGAAGGTACATTTATAAACATTAATTAATATATTACAATGTGGCCACCTAGCATACTCATAATTTCTAAAGTCATTTCCCTCTAAATTAAGCCAAATTATTTTGATATTAAAAAAATATCATCCCAACATCGAAATAGCATCCCAACCACCCACACCCGTCACAAATATCTTCGACTGTTTCCCTCCATTCTTTATCAAAAGCGAACAACTCGTCTCTCCATCTCATCCTACGTTTTCCTCTGGACCTAGAAATATGTGCATATAAACTTAAAAAAACAAGTCTCAAGTTGTAAAACTGTTTTGGACGTAATTTATTAGACACAAATCAAATGTACTAGCAGTAAACCACACATCGTTTTTTTTTTTTTACGATCTGAAACGCAAAACTAAATCAATATTCTCCTTTAATTAACTCCTGGATGGTCTAGCAAGCAATCAATTTGTCACTGCGAATTAAGAGGATCCCCTACTACTTGCGCAATTAGGTATTCATCTAAAAATACAATTTTGTTTAAATTCGTTTAAATTTAAATTGTAAAAGTAGCAACAATGTATGCAAATGCATCCGCCTCTGGGGTCTGTAAAATTGGGGAGGTTTATAGTGTTTACCCTGCATTACAATGCGTGTACTATTGTTTCTCGATTGTAAAACGTTCTAAAATATATACAGGTTACGTGATCGAATTAGAAATGATTAACAAATAGAGGGATTAGCTCATTCAAGTGGCAGTGGGTGGGGCACATATCGCTAAGAAACGATGGCTATGGGGAAAAAATAATCTAGAATGGCGGCCACGTACCGGCAAGCGCAGCGTAGGACACCCACCTGGTAGGTGGTCGGATGACTTGAGCAGGGTTTCAGAAAAATGCTGGATGCAGGCCACTTCCGATCACTCGTTTTGGAAATCCTTGTGGGAGGCCTATGTCCAGCAGTGGACTTCCTGTGGCAAATATAATGATGAGACTAGGTAACAAATTTTTTTTAAAGGTTCTGAATGAAATCAGCTGCCAAGGATTTTACCAGAGACACATCTACATTGATCTCATCTCCTTGGAAAGGCAAGCATATAAATGAAAAACTATCAGAGTTGGGAATGACGACCTCCGTGACGTAATGGTCATTACGCTAGTCCGCCAATTCGGAGGTTCTGGGTTCGATCCCAGCCAGGGTCAAACGTCTTGGGTATATGTATTTATTAATATAGTATCGTTGAATTAGTCCCAACAAACAAGTTTAAACTTACTTTGGGGTTAGCTAGGCTAATTAGTGTGATTTGTCTTTATCCATTTATTAATGAGATTTTTAAATGCAAGGGTGCAAGAGCACCATTCTATTGATTTACTGATTCATAGTTTAATAGCTTTGGTTCTGGTCTACCCTTTGGATTGCGGAGGTCAGACGGCAGTCGCTCTGGGTAAAAACCAGTAACCTCGTCAAATTACCTAGATTAGGCAGCGGACCCCGGGCTCTGAAGCGTTACCGCTGAGGATGCAACCGGGAATACGCTCGGATGATGATGTGCAAGAGCACCGTTTGTTTGTTTACAAAGCTTTATTGTACACAACAGACAAGCAGATACAAAAACAGAAAAGACGGCCTTCGATCATATATTCTATAAATGCACAGTTGCCGCCTAAAAAATGGCACCGGAAAAACAAGGCATAAAACAGTATTATGCCTTGTTTCGCTCTCATTCGCTCGGTGGCCGCGCGCGTGACGTTACGTCAAAGTTGCCAAAGTGCGTGGTGAAAATACGAATTTAAATTAGAGTAAACTGTATGACACTTTAGAACTTTTTTCGCAATACATCTACATATGTACGTATTGACACGGGGACAATATTTTGTTTGATTTTGCAAGAAACTGTGCATCTATAGAATACCTATATATGATCGATGACGACGGCGGACTTATCACATATAGGAATATCTTCAAGTCAACCGTCACCGCCGCGTTCTTTTGATTTAGTGATTCATTAACAAAACAAGTAGAAACAAGTGATTTAACGGAGTCGAGATACAATCGAGTCGAGTTCCAATAGTAACCGGTGCATCCACCTATAACTCCCACCTACAAGATTTATCTAACCACTAGACGCCATTTGTCGCTCCCTCAGTAGAAATATCGAAAAAGAATGCACTTACTTCCATCCCATTTAGTAAGGGTAGTTAACTTTCCGGAAATAGATATTTTGTCTAATTGAAAGCAGATATTTTGTGTGACTTACATTTTTCGGGACCAAAATGGAACTAAAATAATATATTTAGAAATATGTGTAGAAAAATTGTTTATTCATTAATAAGTACAGAGAACTAATAAATTAATAAGAAGAGAGAAAGAGAATGAGATAAAAGTGGAATATAATACGGGAAAGAAGATTCAAGTACATATAATTAAAAACAGGTGTGTATCAAAAATAACAGTCTATAATTTGGTAAAAGCAATGTATCTATACTAATATTATAAAGCGGAAGAGTTTGTTTGTTTGTTTGTTTGTTTGTTTGTTTGTTTGTTTGTTTAAACGCGCTAATCTCAGGAACTAATGGTCCGATTTGAAAAATTCTTTTTTTGTTGGGTAGTCCATTTATAGAGGAAGGCTTTAGGCTATATAACATTACGTTCCGACAACCACGCGAACGAAGTCGCGGGCACAGCTAGTCTAGAATAAAGACAATTCTATTTGTCTGAGGATATATTTAGAAGCAAAGTATACATGATAAATTAACTACCTATTTTATAGTTTATAGACTGCAACCAATCACCACAAAACAAATAACCGGTCAAGTGCGAGTCGGATTCGTACATGAAGGATTTCGTACCTCCGTACCCCGTACAATGTTTTAAAACGCTAAAGAAGACACGTCTTTTGTATGACGACCCCGTTTGATTTTTAACTTTATCTTATTTTGAGTATTTTTTGTTACAGCGGCCACAGTTATACATAAATCAATGAAAATTTCAAGTATCTAGCTAGGTATTACGGTTCAAGAGATAGAGCCCTGTGACAAACGGACGGACAGACGGACAGACAGTGGAGTCTCAGTAATAGGGTCCCATTGGCACCCTTTGAGTACGGAACCCTAAAAAGCAACAAACTGAATGAAAGAATTTAATTTAAAAGCAATGAATACAAAATGAACACTAACAAGAAAACGTTCCAAGAGCATTCCTAGGATGTCTACATACCGAGGGCTAATTGAAAACGGTGTTTTAGAGAAATGAAAGATCTGAGAGCTGACACAAGTACGAGTATTTAAAGCAAGCTTAAAAATAAACCTAAAAGCACATATATTCTAAATGTATCTTTATTGCAATGGAGTAGAGTTCCAAATGAGTTTTTTTCGGTTTAGGAGTGGAAAATGTAAGTTTGCGAGACGCAACAACGATGGGGGACCCGCTGGTGGATTCTCATTGACAAGTTGCAAGTGTGAGATTGTTTATAAGCTACGATAACGTTCTATAAATAAGTTTTTTTTTTATTAACCCATTTCGTCCCACTGCTGGGCAAAGACTCTCCCATTTCCCTCACTCAGTTCACTGCAATTGCCGAAATAAGTTAACTAAATATAATATAATTGTAAAATTACAAAATTTTACCAACAGTGGTAAAAATTGTAAAATTGTGTAATTTTACAACTATCTTTACATAAGTTTCTTCACTTGTTTTTATAATGCACGTTCACGTCTTTACTCCTAATGGGGCAGACAGAGCTTTTTGGGTCTTGCGGCTCTAAGCAGACCGAGCCAAGAGCCGCAAGACTCAAATGCTACTTTCAGCGTGATGATTACCGAGAAGAAAGAAAAAGGAATCAAAATAATAAAGGTTGCTGGCGGCATCGATTATTTTAACACGATTCGCATTTTAACTCATTTTACGATCTAAGTGGGACGAGAATCCAGGTGGTACATTCGATTTTTTTTTTCACTTCGACCAGAGTAAAAGAATATTTATGAATAAGCAATTTAAATATTGTATATTATGACAGTAAATGAATTTTTAGAATTGGATCCAAAGGGAACATAATAATATGAGATAAAAATGTTGAGTAAGTAATATGACTTTTTTATAGAAAATTGTTCGGGTTCCCAGCATTGGTCCCATAAACATTAATGCATATTGACGAGCCGAGTCATATATTATAACCTTACATTATCATTATGACAAAGTAAAAAAATAAAGAGTCTTGACGTGTAACCGTTCTTCGACGGGGTTAATAAAAGAGCTGCGTTGCGCCAAAGTGACGTGCAAAGCAGTGCATCCGCAGCCGTGGGGTTGCGATGCCTGGGTGTCGAAACTCCGCCTTTTCACAATTTCATACTGTTGCCCGGTCATGCATGAATGAAAATAATATATTTTAAGAATATTATAAGGTATGTTACCGATTTTTTTACGGAAATGGGTAAAAAAAATCTTACGAGATAAGTAAATACAATCAGGGGTCGCGAGATGCAAATGCCACTCTTAGTATGTTTGGTAAAGCAACATGTAACTAATAGATATAATATGGATAAAATGCCTTGTATCCATGCTTTTACTTTATGCGTATGGCAACATTGCCTGTGTATGTCCTCTTTTGTCTTTACCAAGCTAACGAATAGACTCATGTGAAAGTTAATCCGCTGTTTTTATTACATCAGCTCCTATACAAGTGAATACAGTCCGCTTTTTACTTCGGGCATATTGAAGACGATTTCCTTCAGTGGTGCAAAGTCCTACGGCATGGTAATACTTAAAGCAGAAATAACCCCTATATTTCCCCATTCCCTTTATCAACAATATCAACATCTACGATATACGGAGTAAGAGAAGAATTGGTTTAATCTACATGTTTTTTTTATGCTTCCAGTCTAGTATTGAAGGAGTTCATTTCTATTAATTATTTAAATATATATATATTTTTAAAAACAAGCTTTTATCCAACACAATAAAATAAAAAAAATAAAAAAAAGTTTTAAGTAGTCCTCAAGACAAATCAATTGAGCCCAAACTCTTTGCGGTTATGTAGTTTTATCACAGAAACGGTCACGGTCGCCTTTCGGCTTCATCATAAAATCAGGTCATTGGTACCATAACATTCCATTGTCATCTTATATAAGTTTGTGAAGTTTCAGCTCAATCGAACAATGGGAAGTGGGTCTAATTTAGCTTGCGAAATTTTATTACGGACACTGACAATGGAACAGGTGAAAAGAATTAAAAGAATTAAAAGTTAAATTAAAAAATGTCATATAAAGGCATATCCACTTAAGTCTACACGTAAGAGCAAACTCTTAAATTAAAAAGAAAAATAAGTGACATGATGCCAATAGTATAATTATACATTCTATATAACACTGCGAACATTTATTTTTATATTGGGCACTTTATAAAAAGAAAGCAACAAGCTATTGGACAACGTCCTATAATATCTTTAACTATATCAAAAATAAAAACAAAATGCTTGTTATAAACACATTGCCTCGTTCCCCAAACACATGTCTGTCATTAACTCTCGATCCCCTAAACTTAAGTAGATCACGTAATAGTGTTTTATCTAAGCGTTATTATAAATCGTTGACTATTATCTTAATGGTGATTATGCCTCGTGGAATATCGGAGTTTGTAGCTATTATTATAATGTAGTGGGAAGTTTTGATAGTGTCAAGTGAAAATATTTGATAAGGCCTACTTAATTCTAATCCATAAAGATTAAAAGATAGTAAGGAATACATAACAGTAGAAGTTACCAAAATCTTACGTAAGTAAATAATGTTTTCTTTAATTTTAAGAAAGTCGTTACTTTAAACTCTTCCATACAAAAGTATTACAGCTTTTGTTTTGAAACACGACATACTAGATAGACGAGCATTGTAATGGTATTAAAAAATAATAATTGACATATTAGATTTTGACAAAAAATTGTAATTCAAAGAAATTGCATACCTAAGTCCAAAGTCTAGGATTTTAACTAGTATCCCGCGTTGAAAGAAAATACATATATATAGTGTGTAGAAGTTTCAAATTTTGATGGTAAAAAAAATTTGACACTGTAATTACTGTAAAGTTTCAATTTGCAATTTTCAATTGAAATTTCTGTAAAATTACAAAATGTTTATAAAAGTACTTAGGAATTTATTAACTGTTAAAAAAACATCTTTTTGCAATCTTAAAACACAAATATTCACAGTCAATACTATTTCGGCAGCGTTTTAACATACCACACTTAGCAAATTCCACCTGATCGCTTTCAGCAGACAGCGCTCAAAGGTATCAAGGTTTACACGTTTTGGTTCTGAAGGCTAGACAAAGTTTGGTTTCCGTGAAAATCTTTCCACAGAAAGTGCAGTCATTACAGTGAAATATGTGACAAATTATTATGTCAAAAGGAAGACTCCAATTTATGCCTGTTTCCTGGATTTGTCTAAAGCATTTGACCTTGTGGTCTATGATTTGCTATGGGATAAATTAATGAAGGCAGGCGTATCCCCGGAAGTTATTGTTCTTTTCTCATATTGGTATCAGAATCAAAAAAATGTAGTTAAATGGGCAAACGCTCATTCGGATGAGTATTCTCTGAATTGTGGTGTAAGGCAAGGTGGTTTGTCTTCACCTAGGCTATTTAATTTATATATAAATGAACTTATTTGTGAACTGAGCAATATGGATGTTGGTTGTAGGATCGATGGTGTTTCAGTAAACAACATAAATTATGCCGATGATATGATTTTGCTTTCTCCTTCACCGGGTGGATTGAGAAAGCTACTTCAAGTTTGTGAGACTTACGCTGTGCAGCATGGTTTAAAATATAATGAGTGCAAAAGTGAGTTCATGTTGTTTAAAGGCAATATTAAAGAACCATCTAATATTCCACCACTGATGCTGAATGGAGTACCTTTGAAACGTGTTGCACAGTTTAAGTATTTAGGGCATATCTTATCAGAAAATATGAAGGATAATTTGGACGTTGAAAGAGAACGCAGAGCGCTGTCGGTAAGGGGAAATATGTTGGCTTATAGATTTATTCGTTGCAACGCAGAAGTTAAAAAAACATTGTTTCAAGCATATTGCCAAAGCTTTTACACGTGTGCACTATGGACCAACTATACTGCCAAAGCCTACAGTGCTCTGAGGATTCAATATAATAACACATTCAGGGCTCTGTTGGGGCTCCCACGATTTTGTAGTGCATCAGGCATGTTTGCGGATGCTGGCATAGATGATTTTTATGCCATCATGCGCAAAAAGTCTGCTTCCATGATGCGAAGAATGCGTGGGAGCACCAATGGAATCTTGAAAGTGATAGATGGAAGAATGGATGCCGAAGTGTATATTAAACACAATGAACTACATGTTGAGTACGCTAGTATAGTGCGAGGAGACAGATGTAACTTAAAATAAGATATGGGCCACTGTAGCTTGAAATAAAAGAATTTTTTATTTTTTTTTATTTTTTATTTTAAAGCCTTGAATTGATGTTTCGGATATGTGCGATGAAGGGTCGATATCACAGTATCGAGTATTTACATCTATTCGACGAATCAGAGGATTAATTTGTTAAATTTAAGTCTTTAGGGAATCATATTAGATTTCGCGAGAGGAAGAATGACGTAGAATGCATCTGCATGCATCATCGCAAAAACCGATTAGATTGGCGCGATTTTTTATGAATTCAATATTTACACACAGGTTGCCTGTGGTTGCAATGCAACTACATCTAGGCAGCTTGTGTTAGATTTATTTTTCCACCTTTAGGATAAGCGCACCTGTCACGTTTGAGATGCCTTTTGGTATTATGGTCTAGGGCCCTATCAGCCCCGTGAGAATAGGGATAGGGGTGTGATTGTTATGGTTTTTGCGTCTAAAAGTTTTATTTCTTACTTCACCGCTTGGTGAAAATTGTTTAATATCATACGCTAAATTCTCCTTTAACATAGTTTTTAAGTACATATATTTTGATTCCGTCATGTACAACCAACTCACATTTAATCATACGATTCAATAAAACAAATTTTAGAATTTTGTAGGTTCCATCAAAGTCCCCAAGTTTAGAGTTACACCTATTATTTTTAACGTAAAAATAACAAGGGTGCTGGCCCTTAGTGTCTGCTTTCAAATAAAACAGACAATTAAAGAACACCACCAGTGGGGTTGGTGTCATTATGTGTTCGTATCAAGTTGCAGTGACATCTCAATATTGCTGGATTATCTAAAGTAGAAGCTCACAAATGAAATTTGATATACTATACTCAGAACGCTTCAGAATTCCAATAAAATGTGTAAGAAATACAATGGCCTCTTCACTCTTGTTGGATGGACAGAGCCAAGGTTCGCAAATCCAGAGGGCTCAGAAGTTGATTGGCTAATAAATAGAAAATATTATGAAGATTATTGGAGAACAGCAATTTTACATTTTATATTATACGTATTTAGGTGTATTTAATATTATCGGCATCTTTTCAAAGTGTAGAAATAAAGTACCTATAGGTATTTGATTAGGATTCGAGCAGTGAATACAGTAAGTAGATGTCTAAGTTTTTTACTACCTATAAAATAACTACATAGTAATAAAATAAATAAATAAATAAATATGTATATAGGGACAACACAAACAAGGAAAAGTCGGAAAGCGGACCCCGGGCTTCGCAGCGTTGCAACTAAGGATGCAACTGGGAATACGCTGAGATGAGAGAGAGAGATAGGGACATATCAAACGGGTTGAGCTAGTCCCAAAGTTAGTTTTTAAACTTGTGTTATAAGATACTAACTCAACGATACTATATTTTATGATATATAGATAAACACGCAAGACCCAGGATAATTTAAAAAGGCCATATACCTACCAACCAACTTGCCCTGGCCGGGAATCGAACCCAGAACCTCCGAGTGCGGACCACCGTGGTTACCAATACACCACAGGGGTCGTCGAAAGAATCGCACATTTACTTTACCAGTACATTGACTTGTCTTCAGAGACCATAATTTTCCAAAAAAATATCTTTAGCCTACAGACAAACTCGTTTCAGTTTTATAATGATGTGGATTTTACGCAGTGGATAGTATAAATTGATAGTCTATAAAATCAAAAACATAAAACGTTACCCAACACTACTGGATTCCGTCACGTCAGGGGGTTAAAAAGGGGAGAGGGGGGTAAATATCGAATATCTTATTATTTTTAGTCGAACGCCCCCGTCTACAGCTGCTTAAATATTTCACAAATGGTTTCTTTATTTTTTGGCGCGATAATCAAAAGGAATACTGTATTTAAATACTGTATTTAAATGTAGGTTTTGTTTATTTTAATTATTATATTTAAAGAGGTAACCTAGTAACTAATTTTCGAAAAGCTGTGTGTTTTCATGTGCCTAGACTAGTAGGACTCTGTGGCGTAGTGGTCATCATGCCAGGCTGTCACACCGGAGGTCCCGGGTTCGATCCCCGGTCAGGTCAAGATGGAAAATTATATTTTTCTGATTGACTTGGGTCTTGGATATTTTTCTAAGAGTATACAGGGTTATTTTAATTATCTTGCAACCTTTTTTGGAGCAAGTTGAGTCCGTGATACTGAACCACTTTCCATAAAAACAATTATCGAAAAACGAAAACAAAATTTTGTCCTTCCATACAAAATCCATTTGGTTGAGCGCCAATTTGTATGGAAAGTCGAAATTTTTTTTTCGTTTTTCAATAATTATTTTTATGGAAAGTGGTTCAGTATCACGGACTGAACATGCTCCAAAAAGGTTGCAAGTTAATGAAAAATAACCCTGTATATGTATTTGATAAAAAATATAGTTGCCCGAGCGAGCGAGGGCTATAATTCAAGTTGGGGCGAAAACACATTGTTTGTATGTTTGTGTGTATGTATGTATGTATGTATGTTTGTTCCGCGATAACTCTCGAACCGTTGAATTAATTTCGATGATATTAGGAATACGTGTAGCAACTATCCATAGAATTTTTAAGTTCGTTGCGCATCAAAATCGGTTCAGCCTTTTTTGAGATATACGCATTTTTATGAAAATAAATATTGCTCTATAACTTTTGAACCGTTATTCACATTTGGATGAAACTTCACAAATCACGAGATAGTATCACTATTATTCTCATGTATGTTGTATATCAAAATTGTTTCACCAGTTTTAGAGATATTGAATGAATAATTCAGGTTTCAGTATTATTCATTTTCGTATCAGCGACATCTAGTGACATTTTTGTACGTGGTCAGATTTGGCTCTGAAATATAATTTTTTTTTGCTTGTATCACCATGCTGTCAAATAAAAAGTTGCACAGAGTTAATCGACATAATTCAAGTTGGGGCGAAAAACATTGATATTTTACGTTACTTTACGTTCCTTTTAAACATCTCATCATATTTATATTTTACAAAAATGTCAATAGATGTCGCATATGGAAGTGATTTCTCTGAATCACGCTATGTTTATTTTTTTGTGTTATATAAGTAGTTCAATAACTTTTGTTGAGACATTTGTTAGAATAGAGGTTGTTCTACTATTCATAGTGTTGAATTTGCTGGAAATTGTTTGTTTTATCTTATTTTGTTTTTGTTGGTTCTTCAGTCAGCTCTTGGTCGCTTGACGCTTGTTGGAAATGTTGAAATAGCAATTTTGTTGAGCAAACTTTGGTTTAATTTAATCGTTATCGCTGTTTGTCTGTACTTCAGTAGTAGTATTGTAAGTAAGAATGCCACGAACTAACAAAAAATCAGCGGCAACAAAAGCCCGCGAAGTAGCTTACGTAGAGAGTTGGAAACCAATTTGCAGCGGCAGGAGCGTCTTTCACAACAAAGGGTATATGCCTGTACTTCTCGTGCCAATGAGAGCTCATCTGAACGCTCGGAGCGCTTGTGTTCGCTGCGAGAGCGCGCAAGGGAAGAACGAGAGCATGAACTATACTCGTACCCTGAACGCTCTAAGCACAAGAACCGTCTCCCGAACGCTCCGAGCGCTTGCGCTCGCTGCGTGAGCACGCTTCAGAGGTGCGAGCACAAGAACCGTCTCCCGAACGCTCCGAACGAAGCGGTATCTTCTTATAACAGCCAAACTTGAATCTCTAAACAGTCCTGTGGCTAAAATTGCATCTAAATAATAATGGCACAGCTGCTAAAGCTGAAACTGATGCCGCACAAGGACTGGAAAAATCACTTTATCTGGCAATAGGTAGCAGGGTGATGTTAAAATCCAATTTATGGGTTAACAAAGGGCTTGTAAATGGTGCTTTGGGTTATGTGCGCGATATTATATACGAGCCAGGGTCGGCTCCAACACAAGATATGCCTATTATGATTTGTGTACCTACAGCTTGACAAATATACTGGTCCTCAAATAAATGGTACAGTTCCCATTCCACCTATGACCCGGTCGTGGAAGACTGGCCAAGTGTCATGCTCACGAACGCAATTTCCACTGTCGCTAGCCTGGGCAGTAACTGTGCACAAATCACAAGGACACTTCGGATAAAGACGTAGTCGTGGACATTGGCCTAAAAGAGTTGGCGGCCGGATGTACATACGTAGCTCTTTCGAGATCAAAACGGCTTACAGACAT
Source organism: Acrobasis repandana (assembly GCA_963576875.1). NCBI lineage: Eukaryota > Metazoa > Arthropoda > Insecta > Lepidoptera > Pyralidae > Acrobasis > Acrobasis repandana. The sequence goes on from OY756219.1 coordinate 20,787,117, forward strand.
TATATTTGATCCAGGTTTTGATTATATCCGCTTAGAAAAAAATTAATAAAATGAAGTTGTTGCAGCTCAGAATAGATGAAGAAAGAAGGTTGGAAAATCTGTTCTCCTCAACGGTATCAAACCGCGCAAGGACTGAATAATATTGATATATTGTTACTCATTGCGCGGATTAATTGATCGATTCGCTGTTTCAATGTACCCAAATCTTCAGATTTTCATTTATACATTTTTGTTTTAACAGATTCCCGTAATTTACTGATTTTTATGACTCCAGGATCCCATGATAATTAAAATTGGTTCAGTAAATTTATGTACTTATATTTTTAAAATAATAATCGCGAGGTCTAAGTTCGCGGCGAACCACTAGTATCGTTGAGTTAGTATCCCGTAACACAAGTCTCGAACTTACTTTGGGGCTAGTACAATCTGAAACAGGCTGACTTTTTATCCACCTGCAAAATTTTTGGAGCAAGTTCAGTCCATGATACTAAACAAAATCCGTTTGGCTGAGCGCTGATTTGTATGGGAGCTCGAAAATTTTTTGTCGATGTTTAATAACTTTTTTTTATAGAAAGTAGTTCAGTACCATGGACTGAGCTTGCTCCAAAAATTTTGCAGGTGGATAAAAAGTCAGCCTGTATACTTGTACTTATTGAAAAAATCTCTTTTAAGGATACGATTAACATTCTCACTGGGATATACCAGCGGTAATGTGGTCCGCAGGGAGTGTTGAACACTAACCACAAACATCTAGTCTAGGGGCCGCTCAAATTTTACGTAAGCACTAAAAGAAGTTCCAGCTATGCAGGCAGTTATCAAGCTATGTTGGATGCCTTAAAGCAGCTTGAAAACACACACGGAAAACAAAACAATAAAGGAAGGTATTTATAACCCTGTTATACTGAAAACCAAGCTGGAACGCCTGTGTAAACTAACAAAGTATCAGTTAAAAAGTCAGCTCACATTCAGCTAACTGACTATGCAAACTTTAATTTAGTAGAACCACGTAACCGACAAATCTTCGTATCAGAATCGATTCCACATTATGAATATTGATGGCGAGACGTGTGTGTTTAGCGCACGTGCTTACTCGTGTGTAATCGATGCTGGTATCGAGTATTGAAGTATCGATTAATGATTCCAAGTGCGATCACTCAAAGCCCCTGCGAGTGGTATGGGAGTCAAAGCTAATGATTTTGTTCATGTTCAAAATATGGTTTCTATTTTACATACAGGGTTATTATTTCAGTACCTACATCATCATCATCAGGCCATACTTGGTCAGAGCAGTCAAAGTAAAGGACCTACCTACACTCTCCACGCTGGCCAGACGGGTTCGTGAGGTCACATTGATGTTTATAGCTTTGTTTAGCTTCTCTCGTCGTCTTCTACAACATCCACGGGAAGACTTGACCCTATTCTACTCTGCCGGAAATCACACGGCATATTTCAGTACATGACACTTATTAATTACCCCAATAAACATACTATACTATATTTTGACCTACTAATCAAGAGCACATTATAGTATACTGGATCTAACACAATATACTGAAACTATTTTGAGGGTAGATTCCGTCTATGATAGAGAACCACTTTCCCCAAGAAACATACTTATCGGAATATGAAAAAATATTTTTTGTATGGGAGGCCATACAAAATGACAGATCAGCTAATTCGAATTTGTATCGAATGCAAACATTTTTTTAGGGTAGATTCAGTCTATGATACTGTTTTTTTTTTTAAATAAGTATAACGTTTAAAATAGTTTCAGTATTTAGTTAAATATACTGAATGAAACTATTTTAAGGGCAGATGTTATATGTACTCGTATATAAAAAGCAGATAAAAAATACAGACATCTTATCAATGCTTGTCAATATTTACATTAAACTAATTTTTTCAGTTTCATGTTAACAATGGCAGGAAAGAAGACTTTTGACCCGCAAAGGTACATACAGTAAATAAATAAAAAAAGTTATAACGGTGGCTAGATATAATATTTCAGGATATTTCTCAAATTAAGGGCGTATTTTAAAATACAAACTAACCATGAACTTCGATGCCATCCCGGACCTACTCCTGATCCAGTCTATTTATGGCGGTCGTAAAACTTATAAATAATAAACGGTCGTGATGCTACCCCTCGGGTGAGCAGATAGGAGAGAAAGAATGAATATACTGCGTAGAGTCAGAGTTGACTTACGCGCATCGCGCACTAGAGCTACGAGTGTGGTTTCCTACAAATGCGGTTCCTCATTTTTACCTCCGTAATATCTCCGGAGCGTAAAGTCGAACCACCTGCGGTCCATTGGATATGGAGACGTGTCGCGGTCTTTCCATTTTCAAACTACATAAATAAGTTTGAAATTTAAACACACCGAAAAATCGCTATATATGGCGAAGACATGTAAGTAGATTGCGTGTGTTCAAATTGCACAACAACTTAAGATTTAATCACAGGATATAATGTAGAAGATAAAAATAAGCATTATTACTTTCTTAACCTCTGTATACAGTTTTCGCTCAGGGTGATGATAACGGAACGTTTTTTTTATATCTATCTATACGGAGACGCGTTTCAACACAGGGGGAGTGAAAGTTAGAACACACAACACGAATACTAATAGCTACATACAGACAATTAATTTAGCACTGAAATTTACTCAGCATTTTACAAGAGAAAACTGTTGGTTGTCATAAAGATGTGTTTTTAGAGGATTCTTTTATACTACACATTTTTTTACAGCAAGTTAAATAAATAATAAAGAAATTAATAGCGACAAATCACACTGATTGAGCTAGCCCCAAAGTAAGTTTAAACTTGTGTTATGGGATACTAACTCAACGATACTATATTTTATATAAATACATATATAGATAAACACCCAAGAACCAGGACAATTAAAAAAGGCCATTTTCCAACTTGCCCTGGCTGGGGATCGAACCCAGAACCTCGGATTGGCGGACTAGCGTGTTGATAATTACGCCACGGAGGTCGAGCAAGATAAGTTCATGATACTGATAAAATTTATAGGTGTGTATTAAATTATTCACAAGCATTTACAAGAAAGATATTGAAAAATACGAAAAAGTTTGTATAGGAGTTTCCTCGGTTGTAGTCGTGTCCAATGAGTCTTATCCAACTAGATATTTCCAAAAATAAAATTATCTCGAGTAGAGACGACTCCACAAAAGGTACACTAACTTTTGTGGAGTCGTCTCTACTCGAGATAATTTTTTTCGCATGGAGTAGGTAGGAATGATTAATATATTTAGGCCTATTTCCCTGAAAGCAAATTCATAAAAGGGTCAAAAGCACCCCTGACTGTTGCATTCGTATCTTTATAAATCGACGTTAGTGCACAACAGACATACAAATAAGGTGATCCCCCGCCGGGAATCGAACCCGAGCCTACCGCACCAGCAACGTGACTAGTGTACTGATGGGGCATGTCTAGAGATTTCCTAATTTATGACTTTAAACCCCTGAAATGAGAATGGGAAATTCTTGCTGACGTTGTAAGGTGTTCGTTTTAGTAAGGGTAGATTTTTATTTTACAGTAGCATAGTTATACTTTTATGACTTTGTTTTAATGCCATCACTAAATATCATGGAATATTTTAAAGAAAATTATTGTATCTAACAATGTCCCTCAGTTTATAGCGAAGGAATTTAACACTTTTTACTAAAAAAAATGGAACACATGAAAACTACTCCCTATGGCCCACGAATGAATGGATTGGCAGAACAAGCTGTAAAGCTGTAAGCTGACATTTAAAGTAAAGTTTTGTTTTTTTGTTAGTTAACACGCTATTCCACCAATTCAGAGATTCTGAGTTCGATCCCCGGAGAGGGCAAGTTGGAAAATGCTCTTTTTTCAAATTGTCCTGGATCTTGGGTATCTATACATCTACTATCATTCATTAGTATCGTTGAATTAGTACCCCATAACACATGTTTAAAACTTACTTTGGGGCTAGCTCAATCTATGTGATTTGTCCCTATATACAGGGTGACTTTTTATCCACCAGCCAAATTTTTGGAGCAATTTCAGTCCATGATACTGAACTACTTCCTATAAAAAAATGTATTGAAAATAGATAAAAAAAATCGTCCTCCCATACAAAATCAGTTGGCCTGAGCGCCAATCAAGTCAATCATTCAAAAAAAAAGAAAGTAGTTCAGTATCATGGACTGAACTTGCTCCAAAACTTTGGCTGGTGGTTAAAAAGTCAGCCTGTATATTTATTTATAACACATAGAATCCATTTTCTTTCAACAATACCTCACTACAGATTGAAAAAGAAAAACAAAAACAGTATCTGTGTTTTTTAGACCGCAATAATCGGCTTTTCTCGCCCTCGGAAATATTTGACGAATTGTATTGGAGGGCTCCTCCGTTGTAAAACTTCATGAAAATGAGGTAAGCGCTAATCTTCAAATTAAATATGGTTCTGTATATTTTTTGAGTTCTAACTCTTTGGCCAAATATGCATTAGAAATGTTCAGACTACAGACAGATATACATAAGAATATCTATACTGTTTTAACGTGATTAGTAAGTATCAATTAAATTGTAAATCTTGCTTTCTACACTTTAGTTTCCTGTGTTGATCGATAAAAAATCTGTAAATGTATACTAGGTCACCTAACTGATATAACTACTAACGTAAAATGTTACAACATTGTGATGAGTACCTGTTCATTGGGAGATACTTTATTATGCTAATTACCATAATCACTGAGATCACAAAAGAAAAAAAAAGTATTTTAACCTATTAAAATTAAGTATGATTAATTAAGTAACAATATAGTTCGTTATAAAATTTGATATATTGTAAACCTGTCAACAACCTTACTTCAGCACATAAAGCTTAAACTTTACCGGTTCAATCAGAAACAAAACAATACAGACACAACTATTCTCCTACGGAACCACAAAACATCCGAGCCGACCAGATGCGGTCTTTCCCACACCGCTTCTGATTGACACCGGATCGGCTACGGTTCGCCGACTAAATGTACCCCATTATTTTGCTGAGTGAGCCATTCTGGAAATAATAAAGTATTTTCCAAATGCTGTATGTGTGTATTTTTATTGGGTTTTCTTAGGCATTCAAGATGGTACCTACTAAAGTACTCAAATTAAATAATGAAATAACAAATGGTGAAAAAATACCACGAGAGCGGGACGTGAACTCGCGACCTTCTATATACGACCATACTCTAACCATTGAGCTATCACGTGTATGCATTATGTGTGTATGAAGCGATATTTTAGACCGTTTTTAGGGTTCCGTACCCGAAGGGTGCAAACGGGACCCTATTACTGAGACTCCTCTGTCTGTCCGTCTGTGACAGGGCTCTATCTCTTGAATCATAATAGCTAGACACCTGAAATTTTCACCGATTATGTATTACTGTGGCCGCTATAACAACAAATACTAACCGCCCTGTGACAGAAGGACAGACAGACAGACGCTGTCTGTCCGTCTGTCACAGAGCTCTATCTCTTGAACCCTAATAGCTAGACACCTGAAATTTTTACCAATTATGTATTACCACAGAATAAATACCAGTAGTACAGAATTCTCACTCCGCAAACGTTTTCAAAGAAATATCTACTCACAGTGGTTAGCAATATGGTGTAATTTAGCTCGCGTCAAAACGCAGCACCTTTTTGTTTAGACACCTACAGATATCCATTGTAAGCCAATTTTATCCTTATGACTCTGGACAAACGATTCAAAATACACACAAAACCGATTAAAATAGACTCAGCGAGCGACGCGCTAGGGTTGACTACCACAAGAAGCTACTATCGCCATTTAGCGCACCGTATTATCGGTCTTCCATGCTGGTCTGGGAGACAAGAATAAAACTTGAATATAAATATAAATATGTAAGGACAAATCACACCGATTGAGCTAGCCCCAAAGTAAGTTTAAACTTGTGTTATGGAATACTAACTCAACGATACTATCATCATCATATCAGCCACAGGAAGTCCACTGCTGGACATAGGCCTCCCCCAAGGATTTCCAAAACGACCGACCGGAAGCGGCCTGCATCCAGCGGCAAGGTTGAAAGGTTCTCGAATGGCGGCCACGTACCGGCAGGCGCAGCGTAGGACACCCACCTGCTAGGTGGTTAGACGACCTGAGCAAGGTTGCAGGAAAACGATACTATATTTTATAATAAATAAGCCGATCGAAGGAATGGGCGAAAATGCAAATCATGTTAATAGGCTATGCGGCTAGCAACCCATCACTATTTTGATTCCTTTATCCACCTTCTCGCCCACCATCACGCTAAAAGTTGCCCTTGGGTATTGCGGCCCTGGGCTCTGATTGCTTAGAGCCGCAACACTTAAAATGCTCTGTCTGCCCTATTAGATACTAATCATACTTCTAATCCCGTACATACTAATGTATCATCGTTTGGTAGTAAACTATAATGAATGAAATATATAACATGAGCGAAATTAAAGACTTTGTTTTAGCTGGTTAGATACCAGCTAAAACAAAGTCTTTAAAGTAAATACCGAATTCTATAGGATGTACTTAGTAGGTTCATACAATTTCTGTAACTTTCATAATTATTTTGCTAGCGAAGAGAAAAGTTCCTAAGTAGGTGGGTTAGGAACCTACTTATAACGAAACAGATCGTCAATCTCAAACCAAACATCAGAAATTCAAAAGAATAATATGTATAATTATACCTACGTTCCTACTTATTTTCGTAACCTAAGAAGGTCCTAGGTATTAAACCTACTTAGTTTACCTATCATGAATGACAACATAATAATAATAACCACTTTAAAGTAGATCTTACCTTTCAGCGTCCTTAGGAAGTCTAAAAAAAGTTAAAATTGGATCGCAATCCTTGTTTAAACAGTTAAAAACTGCGCAGTATTTTTTAGCCTTCTTTTTATGTTTTTCCATTTTTAAAACGGCCGGATCGGTAAAGTACCTAGGTGACGAACAAAGACCGCGCGTGCGTCACTGCTCGCACGTAAGCCCCGACTGAATTAGCCACCCGAGAAGGCCGCCGCTTTTAGGTATATTTTTGATACCTACACGGGGAATGACACCCTGCCTGGTATTACTGTGGCCGCTATAACAACAAATACTAAAAATAAAAAAGGTAAAATTAAAGGGGGTCGTCATACCAGAAACGTGTTTCTTCAGCGTTTTAAAACATTGTACGGTGTTACGGAACCCTTCACGTACGAGTCCGACTCGCGCTTGCCCGTTTATTTTATGACCACTGAGGTGATGCAAGAGGTGCCAGGTGAACTAGTGGGAGTACTACGCATTGCTAGCATTTTTGCTACTTAAGCACCCCCGAGCGTAGTCAGCACTTCGATGGGTGACTACAAGTGGCATTAAGTCTCTCCGTATGGCAGTCGTCTAGCAATGTCAGATGCATTTAGGCAGCTCAAAACAAGAACAAGAAACAAAGTGATGTAGTTTCGAAACAAAAGAAAATCGGTAAAAATCGAGATTTTCTCGAATGTTGACAGCCGTTGATGTACTCGTTCAGTCTAAACTAGTAAGTTACCATTTCTTCTTCACGTACATGAAATGAAATGAAATAATAATAAATAAATAATACACATGAAATTTCTCTACTACTCGTATGACCGCTGCATAGAGATGCAGCGGTCATAGTAGAAAAGTTTCAATGAATTTAAAATAATTATATATTTAAAATAAGTATATTGGGGAATCTTGCAATATCTTATCATCTCTGAGCGAACAAAGGGCCATGTATTTAATCAACCCATATTTTGCTTTTCGGAAAGTGCTCACTTTCTGATTTGTACTTGATTTTCCAACCTTTTTCAACGCAGAACGCAACATTCGATAAATGAACGAACGAATAGGCGAAAAAATCCAATTTTCAATTGGAACAGACCCGGCAAATTGGGTCAAATCCATAACGGTTCTAGACCGTAAATCCTAAAGTTCGTATTTCGAACGGAGTTACGGCCCATCGGCCAATTGGACGGACGCTTATCGCCGTCCAATGACATCGACCGATTACACCGGCGCCGTAAATTCGAAAATGGAACTCAACTTCGTTAATTACTGAGAACCCGTTCAGATATCTCGCAAGGGATCTCCAATATTCCAAATATTAAATTTTGAATCTAGATGGAACGTCGTACGCGTGGAATTATGTTCGAAATTCGAATTAATAAGATGTTGATACAAGTTGAACATTAGGTAACTTCAGTAGATAGTTTTCGAATGAATCTAGATGGAGGTCCATCGCACTCAAATCTCTAATAAAAAAAAAGTGTTGTAAATACTAAATACACTGTAGCGAAGTTGCACGGCTGAAGATCCGCGGCTATTTTCATTCTTCGTAAAAATACGATGTTAGTTCGGTATAGTGTGTTGCTATTCAAATAGGTTTGTAGGCGTAATTTCGCCGAAGTTCGGTCATGTACGCAACTTCGGCGTATTATAGTATGTTTTACTCTTTCATTACACCTCTTCTTTCTTGGTAGAATTCCTTATTCCGCTCATTATGTGGTCATGAACGCATGGGAGATTTTTCTGTCTTCGAAAATACGTATTACCGCGAATAAAAGTGTCGAACCATAATAATTATGTTTTATATTCTTTATTTATTTTTATAATATGTCTATAAAAAGTAAAATATAAAAAAAATAGAAATATGTATAATGTATTGTTAAGTAAACTTCGAAACTGAAAATGAGTTTTGCATGTAATAATTTAATATTGAATTAAGCTATCATATTCATAATCTACTGGTCTACTGGAAGAAATTTCTTTAGAAATAAGTAGCACCTAAGTACTATGTTTTCCTTATTTTTTTATGTGTATGTTTGTAAATTTCCAAGTGTACTTGAATAAATAAAATAAATAAATACTTAATCCACGTAATCATTTCACCCACAAATCGAAGTATTAAAACATTTAGAACCCAATATTTAACAAGCATAAAATCTAATGGACCCATTAAATGATATTTTTGATAATAAAGTCTAAATACCCGGGATTACAATCGTGGAACATTAATATCGTAATATCAGCATTAGGTACTCTCAACATGAAACGTTTGTAGCGATATTAATAGTTAATAAAATTAAAGCGGACAATAATCAGTTATCGATGCGACATCCAATTTGAATCGAATCAAAGCTTCATTAATATTTGAAGAGAATTACGTGATTATGAAATGTTTTGCCAAGCATTTAGTCAATGAAGGTTTTAGTTTCATCATTATCATGAAGTTATTTTGTAATATTTTATAATATACAAGAATAAATTTCGGTATTAAATAAAGTATTTAGTCAGTTATCTCACGAACGTAAAATTTATTCAACCGCAATACACGATGTCCGAAGATTCGCCATAGGAACAAATTTTCTCGCTTTTTATTCGAAAAACGTTACAAAATATTCAGTTCCTTCCGGCGTAGTCCGGTTATTGTGTTTAGGTGAAGGGATAAGCAAATGGCCTTGAAGTGTGAAATAAATTGTTAACTTGGTGATATATATATACATATTTCCATATTGCTCTTCGTCATGCACTAGATAGCCCTTTAAATTATTTTATGAACCACCGTTGAAAGTATTTTTTTTTAAACTTGCCTCCGCCAAAAGTGGCCACGGCAAGTTTTAAAGCTAGACGGATCACCAATAATAGTTTCAACGGCAGTTCATAAAATAATTTAAAAGGATATCTAGTGCATGACGAAGAGCAATATGGAAATTATGACCATATTTACGAGTTAAAAATTTATTTCACACTTCAAGGCCATTTGCTTACCCCTTCACCTTAAACAGTAGCTATATATCGGACAGGGATAATTGGGTAAAACGGTCAAGCCAAACGCCTATTATTTTTATTTTTTTATTACATACATTTTATACTTAGGTATTACATTTTTTGCCTATCATCTCGTCCCAAAATTATTTATTCTTTTTCTCACAAAAATCGAAACATTTTACACCTGCCCTGTAACACCAGTAGGCGCGAGTGCTAACCATACTAACGAATCCAATAACACCAAAATAAATATTGTACAAAAGAATACATCATGTCAAGATTTTCGAAAAAAAAAATCTCGTACAACCTTTGCTTTAGTTAGAGAATTACCAGTGACTTTAGTCCCAAATATTTGGGATGAAAACATCGTTTTCAAAAATTAATTTTAATTAAGACAATGACTTACAGTTAAAAGCACTGATTGTTTGAATAATTTTTCAAAACTAAAAACTGATTTCAACTTCTGTGTACACTTAGAAGACATATTTTTCCAGTTATTTTGGTTTAAAAACCAAAATACACATTCGATCTTGATAAAATTTCTATGGGACCACCTGACAAGTATACGCTTTCGAACAAAAAAAGAATTTTTAAAATCGGTCCAGGCGTCTTCGAGTAATCGGGGAACATGCAAAAAAAAAACATAAAAGATTCCGACGAATAAATAACCTCCTCCTTTTTTTGAAGTCGGTTAAAAAGGTCTGTACTCTCCATATTTTGTTTAGGCATTGGTTTGTTCGCAAAAGGCAATATTTTAATTGGTGTCGGTTTGGTTTCATTACCATCGTCTCTTGATTGTCCACAATATTGTTGGCGATCGCAATGTTATTTAACTGTTCCAATTATTTTTCATTGCTACTTACTGTTTCTGATTATATTGATTTCTGTGTAAATATTAAAATCTTTATGACGTGAGGTTTACGGCCTAGAGTAGGACTACTTCAACTCTTCAGATATCGTATGTGGCGATTTGAGAACTAACCACAAACATCACGTGCAATAGTAAACCTACTCGTGGAGAGTTGACGACAACATCAACGACGGCTATACTTTGCGCTTTCGCGGCTAGAGACACAGACATAGTCGTTCTTTCCACCAATTTGCACACGCTGGGATCTTAATCAACGCAGGTGACGTTAGGTGATGACAAGATTAGAAAAATATTATTCTAATTGACAACCTCCGTGGCGTAATGGTTAACACGCTAGACCGCTAGTCCGGAGGTTCTGGGTTCGATCCCCAGCCAGGGCAAGTTGGAAAATGGCCTTTTTCAAATTGTCCTGGGTCTTGGGTGTTTATCTATAAATGTATTTATCATGAAATATAGTATCCTTAAGTTAGTATCCCATAACACAAGTTTAAAACTTACTTTGGGGCTAGCTTAATCGGTGTGATTTGTCCCTATATATATATATAAAAAATTAGTCCGTCTAAAAATAATGGACCCATATTTCTCAGTTTACCAAAAAAGTAATAATTCACAAAGATACGGAGCATCTAAGTTCCAGAGTACAGGCTTTACTTAGCCGTGACGAAATTTGAATGCGCTGTTCTTCGCAATTTTATGTTTCTCAAAGAACAGAAAAAAAATACGTGTACGAGTACAATATTTTTTAATAATCTAAACGACGGGCCAGAAATATTTTTCTAGTCATCATGCTCATTGAATTTTTAATTTTGACCCTATTCTTTTGTAATGATAAGAGAATAAAAAGTCACAAAATATTGTCACTTATCATTGATCAAATCCATTTCTAAAGTGATTTTAGATTTATTAATGTAGAAAACCTTAATTTCCGATATTTGGCTCCAAGAAACTATGACGGCACGCACGATGTGGTATTATTGGTTTTTAAACTATCGCGCTTTGAACACATGATTTATATATATATAACGGGACTTAGCACGAACCTTTTTTATTGTTTTGTCTAAAAAAAGTGCTAAGTCCCGTTATATATATATATATATAAATCGATATGGTATTTTATACAAATCCAATAGATGTTTTTTACTTTTAGAAAGAAGTATCTGATTTGACTTGTTGGAAACTAGTAGATAAACATACCTGGCGATCTCTCTTTGAGCAGCATGCAGCTTGCCGGCGAGCCGCGCCGCGTCGGCCTCAGCGGCGCGCGCCCGCGCCTCCCAGTCACCGCGCGCGCGTCTCTCGCGCTCCGCATCGCTGCGCGCCGCACCCTCGCGCTACAAAAAAAAATAAAGATGTATTTTTTTTTACTTAATAAAGGAAAGTAAACATTTATTTAATTTTGAAAATACATGACAGAATATAATTAAAACGAAATTAAACTAACAGCAATAAATTAAATCTAAAACTAATACAAAAAACGTAAGTTTATAAAAAAATTAAACCCAATTCGCCACCGAAATTTAGTTTAAATTATATTCTGTCATTTATCTTGTTTTATAGTTAAATAAATAGGCGAAATCTCGAGGAATAATGTCAATGACTAAATTAATGCAAACGGGAATTAACGCGAAACATACCTCTTTGTAACTCTATTATGACATATACATAATGAGGATAGCTAGCATCTGAACTTTCATTACATAATTTTTTTGCATTTTTTTTCTTTTTATATTTACAAGCAATTTTTGGTAATTTTCACGAATGAATATTTTAGGCACACAATAAACAAACAGTGCTTCAAAATTATTAACAAGCGTAAAGTAATTATTTTATTACAGAAGAAACAACTTTAAAACACACAAGTTCGACATCTGCAAACAATGCATCTTCGGAAGACTCAATAGACTGAGCTATCAAACTTTAATAACGTTCATTTATCTCAGGCAAGCCGTCAATGGGCGCGGAACTGTTGAAACTCACTCAATTTCCTATACTGTAGAAACTTAAGTATTTTCGTCGGGTCGGGGAGTATTTCAGCACTATAAGTAGCTACTTACATAATTGTGAATACTAGAGTTTTTTACAAGCTTTATTTAGTGTCACCTGTCCCGTTTTCTGTGTCTCCGTAATCAAATCTTGCAAGCTCAATTAGACCCACTTCCCATTATTCGATTGAGTTGAAACTTCACATATTTTATAACTTGGATGTCAATGCAATATTACAATGACCAAATGCTCTGTCTGTCCCATCAAGTATAAAAACGTGTTAGTGTATGTATATGTGTATAATCTGTATCTGTTAATATACATGCTCTTAAACACTGAAATCCACACGGCTATTGAGAAATAGCTTCAAATCCAGACATCCCGCTGCTGAGCTATCTTTGATCTGCAAATTTTTCGATTCAGTTTGGCGCCGTAAAATTGTCGCCAACGACCGAGAGAATGCAGTTGGAAGCTCGTCGCCGGGAGAAAAATGTATCGCACGAAACAAGCGACTGACAAAACCAGACAGGCGAGGATATTTGTCTTGGAAATGCGGAAATGAATTGTATGCATAGAACGTTGATGAAGAAATACAGATACATATATATTATAATGTCTTTATCACTAACGGGGCAGCAGATAAATTGTGGGACCTTGACCTGTCCCGGGGTGCTCGGGGCGAGTTCCAACATAGAAGATAATAGGAGGAGAGGTAGAAATAGAGACTTGATACAACACAGGTTATATATAATTTAATTTCTGATACTGACTGTTACAGAGTATAAAAGAATAATATTTAATAAGGTACAACAGATAGAGAGGAGTGAGCGATCAGCTTAAGAGATGATGGTGAAATGAGTGAAAAGGGATCAGTAAATGATTTGAAAATGGAATGAAAGGGAATTTGAAATTAAATGAAGAATGAAAAACGGACAGGATGAGATGAAGAAAGGAGGTTTGAACATGATGCATGCAGCATCGTTGCACATTTTAGATTAATATGTAGTATAGTAATAGCATTACATACCAGAGACTCAAAATCCAAGATCCAAAGGGCACATTAGCGTTTTAACAGTGGGCGAGAAAATGGAAAAGGAATCAAAGTAGTGATGGGTTGCTAGCCGCATCGCCTATTAACATGATTAGCATTTTTACCCGAAGTTGATGAAGAAATGATTATTTACTTTGCTCTAACTTAAGAACATACGTACATTATCACGCCTGTTTCCCACAGGGATAGAGATTATGGACCTCCACTTGCTACGATCTTGAGAGACCTCTGTCACTTCATCTCCTGACCTACTCTTCCACTTACATTTGCTTCGTAGACCCTTTAAGTAAATCTGCTTTCATCCATCCTTTCTACATGCATAATTAAGGAAGGGTTAGGAGTAAGGTCCTATCAAGACATTAAAAGATGGCAAAGAGAAGAGAGGAATGGAGGCATCTCCACTTAACTCCACCGACAAGAGCAAGCTCTTAAATTAAAGAAGAAGAAAAACCAGTCTTAACATTAACTGAAGATGAAACGAATTACTAAACAAATTATTGACTTCTTTGATCGCCGTTAGTATATTTTTTACTTTTTCATTTCTTTTATCTTGGGAATGTATTCTATTTCATATTCTGCACATGCTGTAACAATATCCAGTAGAAATCTTACTATATTTTATCGCTCGTTTAACATTGCCGCCAGTGGCATACTACGGGAGCTAAGCATCTGATAGTGGTGTAACATAAATATGTTAAGAGCTGATTTTGTGTATGAATCAAATGGTAGTCATTTAAGCTTGGAAACAAATTTCTAGCTTGGTATCTTAGCGTAAAAATCGACGTGCTTTAACTCGGCATCTGATAGAAATCCAATTTCACCGTCAAGTCCACTTGTGACGTCACATGTAGAAGGCTGTCTTACGCACTTGTTTCATGTTTGAAGGGGACAAAGGTTGCATTACGATACGACTAACAAGTACCTACTTGAAGAGAACATGTGAGGCTGGAAATTAAAGAAAAGACAAAGAACGTAGTACAATTCTATTACATTATTACTCTGTGCTACAGAAAACTATGTTTAAACGAACACAAAGGCAGAATCACTTATGAATCATACGATCACATCGTATGATTCATAAGTAATTCTGCCTTTTTTAAATTCTCCCATTCAAATTCAAATTCAAAATATCTTTATTATCATAGGATATTTATAATATCTATTAATAATAGTCAATTATTAAGAGTAAGACTACTTGAATTTATTTAGAGGAGAATCAAGCTATATACTGTTATATGTTTCCTGGAGAAAGTTGTTCAGTATCATGGAATAGCCCTGAATCAAGCTAGTCCCAGTAGTCCTACCAAGATTTTCCTATCAGTAGGACAACTGGGAATTTTAGTCTTCACCCTTAAAATAGTTACAGTATATTCTGCTAGAGCCTGTACATTCCTGGGTAATTTGCATACTATATCAAAGGCTTTTGCAAGTAATATTATTTACCAATCCATCAATAATAATTATCAGGATCTAACTACGTCAAGTCTGAGACCATCTGAAACTAATTAAGCTGGTACTAACGCCATTGATTATCTGTACATTAATTACGGAGGATAAACATAAGCCGCGAGACGCCACAACATCTTACCTGCAGTTTAGTCGGTTTACTTGAGATGGTATCTTTTTGTGTGGCCCAATTTATTAGCGAACGACTGCCAGCAGTTGTTCTTCTTTACCAGCATACAGGCACAGAATTAATAATATTATTACATACAGAACGGAATCTCCTAAGGTCCCGCGCAATATGCGTCCCCGTTCCCCGTCCCCGCACCTTTTTTCCGTTCTCGCTTTGTAAGGGCGGCGGGCAAACACACACGCATTGACGTGTGCACGGATGTATAGTTTCGTTTGTAGTAGTGGCACGTAGTGGTAGGTATAAATGATACTCCACTTCTATGAAGTACCATACCTGTGATATGTATATGTGTCTTTTTATACAACACGGACTAACTTTATTACAAGTGGTCCTGTGAGAACCGTAGACCTTGCGAGCTCTTATAACCATGCAATAATCGACACTTTCACCTTTTCGCTTTTTTTGTAGAAAGTAGTTCAGTATCATGGACTGAACTTGCTCCAAAAATATGGACACTGTTTAAAAAGTCACCCTGTATAATGCTACAGCAAACTCCCTCCCCCTTTTGGATTTTTTTGCAACATCTTGTGTAGAATGAAGTCCTTAGTGTGACTTACAAATTTGATTGAAATCCGTCAATAAATAACGCTACAGCAAAGTTTCCCCTCTTTTCCCCCTTTTTCAACCTCAATGAAAAATTACGATCGACTAAAAATTTAAATAATCAATGAACTTTTCTGCCAATTTTTGTCAAAATCGGTTGAAAAATGCGACCTGTAAGCGAGAGCTGACAGATCAAAATAGTGATAGGCTGCTTAGCCACATCGCCTATTAACAATTAATTTCATAGCCTGAAAATTATTTGCTAAGAATCGCACTCAAAACTGGAACCAAAAGCATTATGTCCAAGAGGGTGATAGCTGTGTTTGTCTGTAACTTGGGCCGGAACTCTCAAGTTTGTTGGTAGCAAGTTTGATGAAGTTTTAATTGAAAATTAGTCTTGGCCGTATCTCGCCTGCTTCAGTTCATTTGGCCCCGGCGGACCGGTAAATACGATTTCGGACTTCTAAAAATGTTTATTTTAAGTTCATTACCTTACCTTACCATTACATAAGTAATTACCTAATTGTTGGGTTAAACGTTGGGCTTCTACAATCAGCACGAAAAGAGAACCAGCTGGTACTTTCTAAGTTTTTTCTTTTCCCCCAGACCAGCACGGAATGGAAACGTTGTTCAAAATTATCAAAAATGCATGCTTGCAGCAAACAACAGCTATTCGCCATAAAAACATGACTGGCTTGTGCAATCACATAGTCCTAAAATGCATGACAAACTACCGAAAACACAAACATTACTCTCAAAATTGATACTACTTCCTTAGCACCGCCACCCAGAAGCCATCTTTGACAAATAAACCCAACAATCAACACCACATTAAGTTGTTGTTTAGAGTCAACAACACGCGTACACCAACTAATTCCCAACTAGCCGAAAATAACGCGGGAAGCGTACGCCATACCAAGATATTTATACTCTGTGGTTCAGCATAGCTGCGGTCGCTGTATAATCTGTATGAAATGGCCTTTTTATTCCGTGAGCGTGTAAGCGCCAAATATTTGTGTAAAGATGTAGCAAGGGTTAATATTCCGTGATCAAATATTTGGAAAGTATCAATTTACTGGCTCTCAAGAGCCCCATGTGTTACTTTTAAGTGACTTTAGTCAGGAAGGTTTGTATTTGAATGGATTTTCTGCCTGTCAACATTTTATTTCGTAAAGTTAAGAAAAACCGATCAAATTCCAGACAGACTCGTACATGAAGGGTTCCGTACCTCCGTACAATGGTTAAAAACGCTGAAAAAAAACACGATTCTTGTATGACGACCCCTTTTATTTTTAACTTTATCTTATTATATTTGTTGTTATAGCGACCACAGTAATTCATAATTGGTAAAAATTTTAAGTATCTAGCTATTACGGTTCAAGAGATAGAGCCCTGTGACAGATAGCGTAAAAATACCTATTATTGATTCAGCGGAAAGATAAATGAAACAGAAACGGGCCTATTGTAAAAAATAGTTATAAGGTATTCATATTCATCAGTATATGTCAATATTTGGTATTCTAAATTATTTATATTTCTGAATGAAACAAATGTGCAAAACAAAAACTGAATGGATTTAAAAAAAGAAATATTTCGTCCTCATTCTATTTTCATCTTCTTCCTCACTTTATCCCAGGTGAGGGTCGGGACAGCATGTGACTCTTTTCCATTTTCCTCTATCTTTTGTCAAGGCACTTGTTATATTCTTTTCATCCATGTCCTACTTCTATCTTACCCTTAAAAAATACAATCTAACTTCGTCATGCCCCTTATAAACGTTGTCAGTGTTCGTCAATTTAATTGAACATGTTCTATAAGATTGAGTCGTCTCATTTGGGATGAAAGTAAAAACAAATGAGCGCCGTTTCGGCTATTTCCGTGTGTTTTCGGGGGGCGTGCTATGACAGCGGCTAAAATGGCTGGTTGAGTGATGGCTGCCGTCGTGCTAAAGATTTATTTTTATTTTGTCTTAATGTTTTACGAAACTTTTTGAGCAAAAAAAACGACGGGTTGCACTCCGGGAGTGCCGGCAGAAGTGAAAACTTGAATATTAACGGTGTGCATTTTTGATATTTTGGAATGGTTAGGGAATAATTTTGCACGAATTGCTTTAATTATCAGTATAAAAGTACTATCATTTATGTGGTAGAATACAATATTTATTTATTGCGCTATCGTACACAAACATGACAATTGATATTACATTAAAAAGTTTATCTCTCAGCTAAACGAAACAGCAGGCGCAGGCATACATTTTCGCCGCGCCGCCGTAGAAAGAGAAGGGGATACTTCCTCTCCTACGCCGCGCCGCCGACTGTCTACTCTCCATCCGTCTTACGAATTTTCGATCAGGACACGTGTCCCCTGACGCGATTTTAAATTTTTTTTCCCATTACAAAAAAAGTGCACAACGCCGCTAAAGAAGTTTTCACTTCAATAAGAGTTAGTATTGAAAGTTCGTAATCGTAAATTGTCTCAGTAGCAACTCTATATTACCTGTATTACTTTAAACGAGTAATTATTTTATCATCATTTCAGCCGCATAACGTCTACTGCTGGACATATGTAGGCCTCTCCCAAGGATTTCCAAAATGACAGATATAGAGCGGCCTGTGTCCAGCGGTTTCGAGCGACCTAAGTCAGGTCGTCTGACCATGTGGGTCCTTTCTGCCCATCGGCCATCAGTACGTCGTGCTATGTGTCCCGCCCACTCCCACTTCAACGAGCTTAACCACTGGGCTATGTCAGTGAATTGTTCTCCCAAGAAATTCCTCATTTCTGATTTGATCACGTAGAGAAACACCGAGCGAGCATAGCCCTCTCCATAGCGCGTTGAGCTTTAAATTCTTGTTGTATACTCGTAAATAAATTAGGATCTCGAAAGCGGTAATCGTTGTAGATTTCGATAAAAAATTATATCGGGGTTTTAAATATAAGTATAAGGATGTATGAAGACAAATCACACTGATTGAGCTAGCCCCAAAGTAAGTTTAAACTTTTGGGGGTGAAAAATCGATCTAGCTAGGTTTCATTTTCACAGAACCGCTTTTTGCCCGTATTTTTCATTGAGGGAAACTCGCGCGGTCGCCCAGATACTAAGTATTTATTATGGAATATAGTATCATTGAGTTCGTATCCCATAACCAAGTATAAACTTACTTTGGGGCTTGATCAATCAGTGTGATTTGTCCTTTAGCTATATAAGTCTAAAATGCTCATTGGCTAAATCGCATAGGTACCATACATTTCTTCATTATCTTTTTGAGTAATGATTTTAGGATATTTCAAAGACATATTCATTGACATCTTAACTAGAATTTTCCAACATTTTACCGTTCTCGAAAATCGTGAACAACTTTATCTACGCGGAAGCACACGGAAGTAGGCAATTTGGCCGTTTCTGTAGCAATCAATCACATAGACTGACGAGTTGAAGGTATTGTACGGGATTGTAGTTCAAGATAAACTATATTTTATTAACACACTAGGTATATATAAAGGAACATTTTTTCGGCTTCACACACAAACGTGTGATAAGCATGGAAGGTCGAATTTTATTTTATTTTCTTCCTTTTGACGGAACTTTCTTCCTATTGATTTGCGCATATAATGTACAATATACCTAATATATATATGCACAAAGTTTTGATTTTCTTAATAAAATAAAATTAATGGTAGGTATTAATTTGTAATTATTATCAATAGCTAAGTTCAGGTCATGACCTGAACTTAGCTATCTTTCCATGGAAAGATCATCTTTTCATGACCTAAACCTCTAAAACCTCTAAAAGATGTAGAAGAAAGAAAATAAAATATTTATTTTATCGATTTAAACCTTTGTTTTGATTTTTCTGGTCAAGGACCGCGCCAAATTATGGAAAAAGGTTTTTCCTTGTTCTACAACTAGGTTAAGTATTTTTCAGCTTATTGTATTTAAAACTGAGTGTCAACTCAACAATAAAATAATAATAGCTATGTGGTTATCGGAAATTACGACACAAAAAAAAACAGAAACATTAATATTAGAAATATGTCTTGTTTATTAAAATCTGTGTCTATATTAATAACAAAGCGGCGTAATCAATCAACGTCTTTCAGCCGCCGTTCTTAGGTTCCGTTTTCTTGACTGTTTTTTAATATTTTCTTTTCACAAAATGTTTTGGTAAGTAAAATTAGCCTTAGTTGCGATAAATATATAAGTGAGTACTTATATATTTATCGCAACTAAGTTTTTTTTTACTTGTTTTATTATTTTTGATGTGCTTCCATTGTGTCCATTTTTTTGCCATCACACAACTCTTCAAGATTTTTTTCTTAAAATTAAAGGGTAAATGGTTATGTCATTGATGTTTAGTGAAATATCACCTTCTCCTTTTTTTCAGCTTTTATTCCCCTCCTTGAAAGTTGTTCACTTGCTTCTTTTTATATTTTTATTTGCTTTTTTTAAAATATTTTCATATATTTGAAGATTATGTTAAAAGCCAAATATAACAAGCTTCGTTAGTTTTAAAACAAACACAATATTGTTATAAATCAAGAAATTCCATAAGAAGTAAGTTTCCTTTTAAAATAAAACAACAGAAATCGTATCAAATTCTAACAAAAATATCAAAAGCCTTCAAAAGAACGACATGAGCGCTAAGAAAAACATTTTATTTGTTACATTTCAAAAAGTCACCCGCAACTTTCCTCCAAAATTCGACACCCTTCGTAATTTCTTGGCAAACATCCCTTATTGACAGCTTCCATGTACTTAGTCCTATCGGTTTGTTTAGGCGTTAGGTATTAAAATCTACCCCCGAGGGTAAGGGTGAACATCAAATAAGTAGTGTAGACAAATATTTGGACGATATTGCAAATCAGCACGCTGTTGACTGTACTTAGTACTGCTTCTGGTACTGGCGCTTCTTTGATAAGTAATGTCAAAGATTTACATGTAAAATGTGGAATTTGCATTGCTTTATTTCCCGGATCTAATTCATCATCATGTCAGCCGCATAACGTCCACTGCTGGACATAGGTATCTCCCAATGCTTTCCAAAATGACCGATCTAAAGCGATCTGCATCCAGCGCTTTCCAGCGACCTTGGTCAGGTCGTCTGACCACTTTGTGGGTGGGTATCCTATGCTTTTCTTTCCAGTACGTGGTCGACCTTACTATTTAGTTTTAATTTTCCCATGACCTATAAAAATACCTAAAGATACAGCACCTACTAATACTAACCTGAGTTTTGTTGAATTTGGTGTCGATATTTTTACTTTCAATTTTTGCTTCGAGTGATATGCATGAATCCTTTGCTTCACTCAGGATTCAACCGCCGAATCCCTTTGTACGCTCGTGATTCTACTGTGGACTCCTAAGTTACGCTCTGGATTCAAAGTTCTGGACTAAATATTAACAAATACATTCATAATACAAAAGACAACTATTGCATTGCAATCAAATGAGGCAATGCTATTGTTACCAGGCTTTCAGGAACACCACAACAAATGTTCAGAAAACCCTATTTATTTATTTTTTGTAAAAAAGAAATCAGTTTTAGCACTTTTGTTTTAAAAAGTAGAACATTCCATGAAAAACTTATTTTCCCGATCCCGAGTTATTGAATTTCTATGGGTTCGCCCCAAAATTCCGTCCAGTATTCGATTACTATAAGCAGATTACCAGCGGCCAAACTGGCGCATTCTAATGTTTTATTCAATTATTTATAGCAATAATCTTGTGAATCTGAGCCACGGCTCAGATCACGATCTAGGGGAGGTTGAGATGAGTCATGGGGTCCGAAATTAGGATCAGATTGATTGATTTGGACAGCGGGTCAGTATTTTACATATAAAATAGTACCTATAATGTACTCGTACTTCTGGAGGTAATTTTATTTACATGCTCAGGACCAGGAGATGTGCACTATTGTAGTTTAATGGCAATTTATTATTATCAAAATGCGTTACTATGGTTTCGATTCAAAGCGAATAAATTGGGTCAGTAGTTAGTAGATAACAAGTAAAGCTAAATAGTGTGTATGGAACTCTTGTGCCATCGAAAAGAATGGAAGTGAAGAGAGGTGTTCCTCAAGGGTCAATATTAGGTCCTATTCTTTTTATCCTATACACTGCAGATATCCAAATTTGCATTATGCATTGCAAGTTCCAGATTTATGCAGATGTCATTTTATTGTATATCTCTTTTTAACTTTCCAACGTAGATTCTGATATTTCAATGAAGATCTATAAGATCTATCTCTATCTATCTATCTATCACATACTATTTGAATCAAAATGTTTAAAAACAAAGCATAGCGTTAGTAAATGCTTTTATTTATCACTTCAAAGTATTCAACCATTCAATTTAGAATGTTGAATGTGCAGTCGTCCAGAAAAAAAATGCTAATTTGTATTTCTCAATGGCGAAATGACTGACATTCGCCCCGCGGCCCTGTCTAATTTGGCGGGAAAATAGGCGACGTGTGGCAGTCGCGTGCCGCCATTTCGGCCAATCGCGAGTCATTGTTTGCCGTGACGTCATCGGTGGGGTAGACGCGTCATCACATGGGGTCGTTTTAAAAAATATTGTGAAGTAAGTTTTTGCTCTTGCTGACTAAGCATTTTCTTTTATATGAGAATTAAGTTGTATTTTTATTTTCATTGATTTCAAGTTTTTGTGTTATTTAAGGCCGTACCTGAATTTTCTGGGGTCCAGTGCTGCCCCCATTTAAAATAAATCATTTCATAGAAAACGGAGACATCATTTAAAATTTTGCTACTACCAAGTCGTAAATAATCAGGTACGGCCTTAATTACCAAAGTGTAGAAAGGGAAATTGACAGACAGCGATTTTCTTCAATCATAGTTGTTAAAATTGTAATGTTTAAAGCTTTTTTCAAAACAAATAGTACCAAGCTACCTAAGCTAGGGCCATATACCTAGATTTATAAACTAGGACCACCCGTCCATATTCTTGCGCAGCCAGTTGAAACACTTCCAAGATATGTATTTATTTTTTACCCGCTTTTAAATTTACATTTTCAAATTTACAATTACATTTACTACAGCGACAGCGAGCTTTTGTGTACGTACCTAGTGCATATTTCTGCGTCAACAATAAAATGTTTTTGACCGAAACTTTATGATAAACAGGCAGGTCGAGTCAATATCGAGATTATTCATCAATCATCATCATCATCAGGTCTTTTTTAGTCTCCAGTGCAGAAGCACGACTCCCTCTGTACTTCCATATATTAGCCGGAGCAGTAAAAGGATTTGGCCTACACTCTCCACGCTGACCAGACGTGTTGGAGAAATCTTATTGATGTTTTTAAGCTTTGTTTAGCTTGTATTTCCTAAGTCGCCTTCTCATCCACGGGAAGACTTGGAGTGGTCCTATTCGACTCTGCCGGCGTGATTGTTCAATTCAATTCAAATATATCTTTATCATTTAAGGCAGCTTTAATAATACTCACTATACCTACTCTTTTTGTATATTGATTTTACAACTGCTGTTGACGTGAAATCGTTGCTTAAAGCTAAGTTTAATGTCGGTTTCTAGGCGCCCGTGCAGAAGAAACTACACTGGAGTATTTTCTCCAAGGTCATGTCCAACTGTCGGGTCGAGACATAAGACTTGAAAGAGAGGCGCGGAAGTTCACCATTCGGAGCAAACTACTAGTTTCATTTCAAACGTATTATTACTTCTGGTAGCAGCAGACCGACTAAATTATAGTCCTAAATAATATAGCCCTGTCGCCGCTCTAAATTAAGATAAGATAGAAATTATCCGTCTATGTAACTAAACTCCAATTTGTAGGACGGACGGACGGACAGACCGCCGTCGCTTTGACCCTTGATTTAATCGAGAATGGACTAATTATCGTGGAATTTCTCAATGGGTCGGGCTTGAGCTATGGTTTATGGTAAGAAAATAAAATGTCGATAGTCATTTTATCGATAATCTATGTGAAGATTTCTGATAATTTAAAACATAAGTAATTTGTAGGAATTGACCGACGTACAGACAGAAGCTTTGATGTCAAATACCGTAAAAATGTTCAACAATACCTCACAATATATGCTATACTAAGGAAATGGAATATGGATATTACACCTAATATCAATATTTGAAAGTAATTATTCATATGAATTACAATGTATGTATGTATGTATGAATTGAGTTTACGAAAGGTCATAAAATGTAGAACCAAGTATAATAAATAATAAATAAATAAATGCATTGAGTTATGTAGTTTATAATAGTTTAATAATGATTATATGATATATAAATAAAAATACTTTGAGGTTATCAATAGCCATATAAAATTGCACCCAGCTTTAAATCTATCGATATATTGAATTTTGTTTTAAGAGTTACAACACTATCACGCATTAAATTCCACAAAATTGAATTAATTAAAACTGTACCTTTGTAGAATGCCCGGAACATTTTAATGGATAGTTATATATTTTCCGTAGCTACATTTGTGGTTTTAAGTGAATTTCATTAAAGTTTCGTTCGTATAAACTCGCAATTTAGAAATTTTACGTGCAGGTTTTACCATTTAATGCTAAAATTTTAAAATTCTTCTCTAGCTTTCATCTATATTTAAATACTTTTGTCGGTGAAGTATGAATGCTCATAAATTTTTCTCTATCGTCCCCTTGTTTAACTTCACTGTAAAACACGACGTTCACCTTCTCCTTTATCTGTTTCATGTAGCTATGCCTCGGCCTTCCTGGTCCTTTACTCTTTTATCTTTCCTTCAATTATAGTCTTTATGCAATCGTCGTGTCGTATCAGATGGCCTAAAATCGTTCCTCGTCTATATTCTCTATTATATCAAGAATGCACCTTTTTTCTCCTACTCTTTTCAGGACCTCCTCATTAGTATTTTTTTCAACCCAGCTTATCCTTTCCATCCTACACGCGTACCCCATTAAGAAGCCTCTAGTTTTTTAGAATTCCGTACCCAAAGGCTGCCCACGGGACTTAAATATACAATTCATACAAATAGTTAGCATTGTTTTTATTCCTTACATTGTAAATTTTCAAATTTTTGGTGAACTTATTTCTAAATTATAAATATGTGATGAAAAACTCACTCGTGGTGAAATTTTTTCATCACATTTTTATAATTTAGATATTGTTCCGAGCATTGTAATGCTGTATGAATCAATAATTAATAAATTTATTTATTTTTTCTCTCAACGAATTTCGTTCACCTTTTCCACCCCTGGAGACGGAAAACAAACATAATCTAAAGCAAGCGTACAATTAGTGCTCAAACAGACATTGTCTCAGCTCTCGTTAAAAACGGCCAGCGAGCCGTGAAGACTCCAGTCTCACCGTCGTCTTGTTTAAGCCACTCCCAAATTTAGGATTATGTATGGTTTGCAAAAAAAAAAATCCTCACCATTCGTCGTCAACATTGCAAAAGAAAAACAATTTTACCTCTTGTTTCAGTCTTCGCTTACTGCTGAGCGTCGTTTGCATTAGGTCTACTACTGTCTACTTCACGATTTCTCTACATTCGAGATGATGATCTTTCGCATGTTCCAGAGCCGAGGTCTTGAGGGTCTAATAGTTGATCAGTAGAGAATGCCATATGCATTGAGTTATGTAGTTTACATATTAGCTCAATGACCATATGAAATTAGATTCACCACTTGTAAGTATTTTTTATTTGGTAGTTAATAAGTCTGAACACTACTATTTATAGACCTCTTGTTCAGACTATGATACCTATAACGTCCCCTGGATCCTATTCCTTCCATCTTACCTTTCTATATTTGGCAAAAAGTATTACCTCTTTCAACTTTTATAGTACGAGTAGTTTTACAAACACACAGCAACACTACTCCGCCTAAATGTGTATGCAACAATCTCAAATTATGAAATATGTCTCTTATCTATTATCCCAATACACACCTCCCCTAATCACCGCAACTAATATAAACAACACGACAAATGCATTATGCAACCATTTTATCTGCTGTCGGTACCGCGGATTATGGCCCCAGGTTTGCCGGAATCTTAGTAAATAGTGCCCCCAGTTTGGTTGCAAACTGAATAAATGAAACTTCTAATGCGCCTCGGGACCCTTGGGATGCGCTGTGGGTGTTAGGACTTTTTGTTGTTGTTTTTGGGTGCTTTAGAGCCACATGTTCTATTCCTGATTTTGTAAATTAAAACTACTTATAGCTGTGTTTTGGTGTATTTCCTAGCTGGACCATCAATTTTTTTTTTTAATGTTGGCGGTGCTTTCAATTAGTACTACATATTTTTGATTCCCCATTACCAGTGCACACCCATTGTCACGTAAAAAGTGAAATTTGGGTCTTACGGCCCTAGGTTTTGTCTACTCAGTTAGGGATAAAGACGTGATAGTATATCTGTCTAAAACAAAGAACAATATTTGAACAATAGATTTCTAATCATTTTCTACCTAGCATTAGTTTCCACTTAACACTTTACTTTCCACAATAAATAACGACATTGCGCTCACACAAACCAAAATTGTAGATGTTGCGGAAAAAGCTGCAAAATTGGGTCTGGGTCTGACTGGGTCAAAAATAAATAATTTGGTACTGCCAATAAAATAATAAAACGTCACAAAAAAGTGCCACTTGTCATTGATCATATCCATTCAACATAATTATAGATTTATCCTTCAAGACCCCAAATACCAGACACAATAGATAAACAATACATTTTTGCATCAACTGATGCAATCGAGTCTTGAGAAGACAGTCAGAGAGGTCGGTGCAGAAAAACTGATATTAAGAGCGCTATTTGACTCGAAAAGATTAAGCCGTCACGGTTGTGTTTTTTACACTATCCCGTAGAAGATGTTTGTTTTTACATTTAGATAGAAGTATCTGATTTGACTTGTTGTCATCTAGCAGATAGAAGTGGGACTGTGCGGGGCATTTAGTCAGGATGTCTCAAGACATACGGACCAAAAGAGTAATCAAATGCATCCCAAATGGCAAACGCCAGCGTGGCCGATCTCGGACACGTTGGTGCGACCACCTAAACAAATTTAAGAAAAATTGGCAACTAATAGAACGAAACCGCGAGCTATGAAGAAGTGGGCGAGACGCCTTTGCCCAATACTGGGACATTGATGGCTATTAAAAATGATAATGTAGTATGACGTCATGGCTGCAATTACCACCTTGTAACCAACAAAAAGGGCTTCCAAATATCATCTATATGTCAAAGATGTCATCCTGTCAGCATGCAGCGGATATACTGGCTATACCAACCCTTTTTTCGTAAGCGGGTGATCAAAATCGGTATAAATCTTCACGCTTTCTGCCCAGGGGGTCACCACACAATAGTGGACACTGGGAGAGTGCTGTCACCGATATATCTAATACTGACAGAAAGACAAACGACCGAATTCGTTGTAATATATGAATAGCAAAGATTTGGGGGTCTATATACCTACGGCTTCATAAAAATAAATACTTGGAAGTGAAGGGAAAGAATCTAGGAATAGAAAGTCATTCCAATGCATCGATTTATTACTCTGTTATCATCATAACATTTGTCAAACTGTATTAGTCTCTGCAAATTAAAGTTACTTGCAAATTAAACATTCCGTTGGCAAATAGTGCATTTTATTTTGACAGTATTAACGAGTGATGCCTATACTAAGTCAATGAAGTATTCATTAAAATAATCTTATATATTAAAAGGTCATACATACATAATAAAATGCTTACAAGCCGTTATATTTCAACAAAAATCTTGAGGTTACATAAACAATGAAAAGATGTCGAACAAACTGAAACGCCACGAAACGGTGCAAACACCCAAAGGAAAAATTAAGTGCTAAGCTAAGCGAAATTTAATAAGACATCGGAAAGCGAACGCGAAATTGAAAGTAAGCAGCGAATCCTTAACTTGTGCACGTTTCTTGATATTTTTTATCCAGTGAAAACAATACCTATTGAAATCTTTGGTAAAGACTGTTTTACTAAGTGCAATGCTAGGAAGTGCATAACATAGTGTGAAAATATTTGTTAATGTTGAATAAAAGGATTTGAATAAAGAGATAGCACCTAAGTTGAATTGCAAATCTCTCCCACATATGTTTCTCTAAGAGTATGAAAAACAATGTAACTTTCTAAAAATTAAAGATATATTCTGTCAGTGAAATGCACTCTAGTTCACTGTGTAATAATGACAGTCATTGAGCTACGTCAGATGCTTTTAGGCAGCTCAAAAAATCTGACACCAGTGGTTGGTTATTCAATAAAAAAGAACTAACATACTCAATGAAAAAAAAGTCTCAGTAAAACCAGTTTTTAAAGTTTTCTTAAGAAATATATTTGAGGATCAATTTTAAACCAAATTAATTTCTCCACCACTGCGTACCTAATTGATTGATTTACCAGCAAGGGAGGAAAAAACACCCACTTTTAGGGAAACAGTGTTGTTTTCTAGCAAATAAATTAGTTGGGAGCTTGATTCAATAATTTTCACGTAAACATTTCGAACCGACAGTTGTCGAGTATTGATTTCCACTACCCTCGAGTTACGAGGAGGTCTAAACTGTAAGCGATAGCGTTCTAGGGACCAAGTACAAATGCTAAGATTATATAATGAGACACCTGACCAAAAAAAGTTGAAGATCACGCATAATTCGAGTAATCGTGAGCCTATAAGACAAAAAAAAAACGACACAGCAATAACAAAAGAAAAGCAAAATGGAAAAGCCAGACAATGAGGTAAAACGCCTGTAACATAATAAAATAATCAAGATGGGCTTTATATAAAAAATGGATACTACTTACAAATAAACGAAGGAGAAAAATAAAAGCTGCCAAGTGCGAGTCGGACTCGCCCATGAAGGGTTCCTTCAGCAAGTAACATAATATAAAAGTTCTAAAGGTAAATTGCGGTTTACGATTTATGACGTATTAAAAAATAACTTTCTATGATACCGAGACCGCTATGGTTTTAATTGAAAGTACATAATTTGAGGTATATACCACATTTTTTTCAGAATTATTTTAGTAATATTTCAAAAGTTACGGTGGGGGGGGACCTCAAATTTTAACTTTGTATAAGATTATCTCAAGACTGGGGGGTTCGATCTACATAGTTTCAAAGCAGTTTTTGTTGCATTTCAAAAGATCTTTTCAACGATACCACATACGTTGGGGTTAGTTCAATTAATTTTTTAAATTCACTTTTCGTTGTATGTGACGGCTGAAAAAAAAACATTTTTTCATAATTTTAAAAACCAACTTGTGGAACTTCAATATGTATCTCTCTGCCAATTTTCGTGACAATCGGTGCAGTAGCGGCGGAGTACGAGCCCAGACGGACAGACAGATGGACGGACGGACGGACGGACATGACGAAACTATAAGGGTTCCTTGTGGACTACGGAACCCTAAAAAGCCGTGATGTAACAAAGTTAGATCACGGAGAAAGCATTGAATAATTAAAATCACACATATTGTGGCAAAAAAGATGTAAGATAATTTAAAGAATAAAATGAAGTACATAGATAACGATACTTGGTTCTAAACTCTTAACACAATATCATATATTAACGACCCGATCTTCCAAAATGCAATACGTGTTTTAAGTTTTTACAATCCGCTTGCCGCTTTTGACTTGGCCCTCCAAAACTCCACCCCACTAAAACAAGGGTGGATTTGCAGAATTAAATAAAAAACGCACCTTACTGGACACCGAAATGGCGTCAACTCTATTGGACTTTTTGTGACAGCGTTTTCCTAATAGTATTATTATTATTGCTATAGGATGGGGATCTGAGGTCGGCAATTTATTGAGATTGACACATATGTCGTTTTACTCTGTGGGATTTTATGTATTTTTGTCCTGGAATAATTTTGATAGATTTTTGGCAGTCTGAAGATATCAGTTGTAAATCAGGCAATTTGTTACTTTTGCAAAATTTGAATTATGATGTATGAAACTATATTTATAATTAAGTACATTATTTAAATTTGGAATCTTCCTCATTAAAGAGTATCTCCGGTTTCATCCTTAGCTGTGCTTCTTCGGAGCCCGATCCACTTTCCACGAATCAATTTTGTCAATCGTCTCACAAACAAAGATTCCAAAAACGGTGCGAAGTAGAAAAAAAAGTTTTATTTTCTTTCCTACGTTATTATAATTTGAGTCTAGTTACATAAGTAATGAAATGATGGCCAAAATCCACTAATTTATATTCAATAGAATTCACACCCGTTATTTCATCTGTGGTTATGATAACCAAACATAGGGGGTTGCCAAAGCATAGTGAATGTTGGCGTGTTGCCAACACCCGTATTATTCCAAGTTCATATTGCAGTGTTGGTACTGCGCATTCGAACAAGAACAAAAGTGGGGCTTTGCTTTCATTTCAATTGTATGTAACATTCGGATTCTGAATAAGTTAGTTAGGTAGCCTTGTAAAGAAACCACAAGTGACAGTAGGTTGAGATATCTTCATCATATACGCATCTGTGGATACATGGCCTTGCTTCCTCGCGAAATTTATATTGCGCCAATATAGTAGTTGACATAAAGTAAAGACATGTTGATAGAGTCAGTATAGAATTAAGTGGCACGCCAAATAGGTAAGTCCTGGGTCTAAATGTCTTAAATAAATGATTTTGTACTGATAAGAGAATAAAACGTGACAAAATAATGTCAATTATCATTGATCATATCCATTTTGAAAATGATTTTAGATTGATTTTTGAAAATGGTTAATGCAGAAATACCGATATTAAAAGCGCTATTTAACTCCAAATTATGACTTCACGATTAGGTATTTCATACCGATCCCATAGACAATGTTTGTTTTAAAGTTAAGGCCGTACCTGACTTTACCGAAGTCCAGCGCTGCCCCCATTTAAAAAAAATCATATCAATATTCCATACCATATTCCATACAACACTGCAATATATTATTCAATATTCCATAGCTTTTGTCTTAGAATTTGAGAAGTAATACTTTATATCTGTTTGTTACATCCACAAATTGTAAAGAGAAAATAAATAATTTATTTATTATAATTTTTTATTTTAGTATAGTTTAATGAAAATAACGGGAATATCCCTTCCACGTTGTACGAGTATAACTCAATTTATGACTCTGCATAGAATTTATTAACTCTGGGTTTAAAGGACTTTTTACTTACTTTTTAATATGAATAATAAAAAAAAAAATATTATTGTATTTTGCTATACAAATTGTATTTTGTACAATAAATAAATAAAAAGTCAAGTACTGTTGGCACGCATATAATCCTTATAGCAACCCTTTTTTTAACGGCAGTTTTTTTTGGGCTACATTTTGCTGTGTTTTTCTTCTAGATTTAAAGTTAAGAGGACGCTACCAAGTTTATTTTATTCAGGAGCAATAAATCTAACAACAAATCAATATTTGCAGTCGGTGAAAGCATTCTGTTTGCGTTGGCTGCACGAATAATACATGATTTGGGCGACTGCAGCTTTTAAAGCTAGAATGTCGATAAATTGAAGCTTTTTCTTAGAATTTTATTTATTTTAAAGATTTTTCCTAGTATGTGTAAAATACTGTAACGTAAAATAATTTGTAGATATTGTTCTTATATATTAACTAGTGTATGTTTTAGCTTCCTAGGAGCAGTTGTTATTGATGCAAAAATATTTGTAACAAAAATGCTCTACACTTTAGTGAAATCAACATCAAAATTGCCTTATTCGTTGCTAAAATACCAATATTTATACTAAAAATTAAAAATTCAAACAAATATTTTCCATTCTAAAATGAATTTATTTTTTAGTTAAATTTGAATCGAAAATGATATTTTTTCGAGTACATACATTTTTGTAAATGAATTAAGAAACGCTGTAGAAACACAATACAACACAAACAACTGTGTAATCAAATAGTTACCAACCCTTGACATCCCTAACACGGTTAGTGACGTCACTGATAGCTTCTGACGTTTTATTGGACGTGGTACACTTTGATCTCGCTCCGCGGGTTCTAGCACCAATTAGACGAGAGGCATATGATACGAATTCGTGTAGGGCTGTCAATTTTGTCAATCATGCTGGGGTGTCAGATGGCTGTCAGTCTTGTAAGAGCAACATTCGTTTTGCTATTTTTAGCGATGAGATGAAACAATACTTGATAAATAATACTTGATAAATCAATAAAAACATATACGCGCCAAGTGTACGAAAATTATTATAACGTAATTGATATTACGAATTGATATGTTTTCTAACAAGACTAAGACGGAGACAGAGTATACAGTTGTTTAAAAAATAAAAGTTAAGAAACCTATGACAACTTCACTTATTATGGCTTGCAAAGCGAAACTCATTTTTGTAGCAATTTATTAGTAATATATTAAAAAAAAACCGGCCAAGTGCGAGTCGGACTCGCGCACCGAGGGTTCCGTACAAACCTGCAAGGTTTAGTATTTGGTATGAATTTCAATTTAATACCTCTACGCGTTTATGAGGAAATGGGTAGTAAGTTTAAAATTATTAAAAAAAAATATATTATGTGATGTAACTAAAAATTTATGGTTTTCGTAATTTTTCCTTTATCTATGCTATAAGACGTTGCTTCGTACCAAATTTCAAGATTCTGAGTTCACGGGAAGCACCCTGTAGGTTTTGATTCCCTTGCAAGTGTCGAAAATTTGCGGCATAAACGGCTGTATCTTTTGATTGCGTTGGCTTAGAAGTTTGATTTTTTCACAGCTTCAAAGGACAGTAGACCTGAGTAATTGTTATAAATTTCAGCTTCATACCTCCACGCGTTCCTGAGAAAAAGGGTCTTGACAGACGGACGGACGGACGGACAGACGGACAACAAAGTGATCCTATAAGGGTTCCATTTTTTCCTTTTGAGGTACGGAACCCTAAAAATGATTTTTCTTTCCAATAGAATGCAAATTATATTTTGTTGTGATATAATCTGTCAACAAGACTGAATAATATTTCAAGATATTAGTGCACATGAGAGAAGCTCGTTGACCCGGTGAGAGTAGGCATTATTAGCACTTTCGTAAGTTAAGTGACTCTGTGCGTGGTCCGAATTTGGATGAATGGCATATAAATAGTGGCACAAGTGGCATAAAAAATTCTAGAGGTAGAAGCCTTGCTTCGAAAGGCACGTTAAGCTATTGGTCCCGCCTATCATAATGTTGGCCACTTACACACATGAAAATCAAACAAAACAGTGCACATTTAACTTTCTTCAAACAGTACTAACTAAAGACATTGTAACGCGAGTTAAGACCAGAGGCAGATGTGCTCCGTTACCACAACACTATCAGGTTACGTTTAAAATAAATTGTTAAAACAAACACGTAGTTTGTAAAAAGTAACATCTTAAGGAATACAGAAGTGAATCAGGTATGTTTCAGGGAGGTGTAGACAGAGCTTGTATTTCAAAAACATAATTTGAAAGCCGTAGGAAAGGTTGCGAGTAATTTTCCACACCTATATTCACAATGTACTTACAACTTAGTACTATTGGAAGACTATTTTGTCAGAACCTACTTTTTTGACAATATTTCAAAATTAAAAAGTTACATATAAAATAACAGATAATATACAAAACATTCGCGCTAATTTTGCCGCTCCGTAGTATGCGCGTCCCTTCACGTCAGCTGCAAACTTAGCGCGAACGGGTAGTACGTTAATTTTGTAAACCTATATGAAAATAAAACAACAAAGAAAAACGACAACGAAACGGAAAATGAATAAAAAGATAACTTGTTTAATTCTACTAAGTGAGTCAAAGATAACATAAACTTAGCCTTTCATTGAAACAGTCTTCCAAGGACGCGAAAAGCTACTCAGATATTGGCTACAAAAGTAGGCCAGTTACATAACCGATAGATCATTCGGTCCAGTAGAAGACGGCAGTCGATCCCGAGTAATCGAATAATCGAATAGCTGGCATTCGGATATTGAATTTTGCCGCATATTCCAACGCTGTGATTGGTCGCCGGGGCGGCGCCATCGTTTTTATCTTGTTTATGTTGTAACTCGGTAGATCGGGTAAACAATTTCTCTTTATCTACTACTTAGCGGGGTTTGAGAGTTTGTCGATTATCTTGTGTTTAGAATATCTATGCTTTTAAGATCTGTGAGAACCTCAAACACATATTTTCGTATGCGAAAGTTTGTGTATTAACTACGAATTGTAATGTCCCCAAATTGTAATTCCTGTCGTGATCTATCAATTCCTTAGAAGCCAAATGGTTTTAGAATAGAATAATGCATATGCTGGAACTCCTCCAGTGCGGAAAGGGGCATATACCGATTATTTTCAAAATAGGCGATGGATTTCTTTTTTCTGCTTTCCATCTTAGGCTCTCTATAATAGAGATAAATAATTGTGTACCAAATACCACAATAATCTTGGCTCTGTCTGCCTCGTAAGAAGACGTGTTTTTTTTACTCTTTATTGCACAAAAATCAAATGAGACAGATATGTATAAAGATGAATATTAGTATACAAAAGGCTGATTTATCGCACAGCAATCTCTTCCAGGCAATCTTTGGGTAGTTATAGACAAAAAAGAAATTTAGTCATGCATGTGACAGGTAAGGTGCAATGTTTCAAGTCAAGGGACATACTGAACAAGTAAAATACTATCCATACTTAGACAATCTATCGTATTAACAAAACTACAAGTACCTACTTACTTATATAAAATATACAAACGAAAGAAAGAACCTAAACAAGATGCGAAAGGAATAGTGACTTACAAAGAAGAAACGAAGTGTGAATTGACTTGTGATTTAAAGCTGGCTAGCTCGAGCCTGTCAGGTGGACATTGGCAGTGACGTTAATGTATTCATGTATGTATTAATACTTTTAAAACTCCATCTGCTGTCCTTGCTCTCTTGTTGCTAAGTACTTACCCCATCGTTCCCATATTTTAGTCCCATCCATCAATAATCGTAAATTTTCAAGCGTCACGCGCCACGGTACTCGTAAGATTCGCGATTGATCCCGATATCGTGAATCGTGATCGGTTACATTACACGATAACTGATTAGGGCTGTCACTTGTCAGTGCTATGCGGGTAGATTGACGTGTTTAGATATGGACTGTAGTGTACATAGACAACTTGCCTCAAATTCTTACCTAGGTTTTTTTAGTCTCATAGAATATGCTAATGCTATGCTGTGACCAGATTTTGATGATTATTTTTTATTTGAAATCCTTTACTACCTAGTTGGTCCCATATTGATTTGGTGAAGACATAATGAAGAATTTTGGTGATATGGAAAAACTTCTGAAAGCAAATTAAGACGGTCGTTTTCTTTTTGCAATAAAAATAATATTATTCAATCTAGAGACAACCCTATAGCTGTTGCAGGCTTGCACTGATGGCTGATGTTATGCGATGACGCGCAATTTTCCAAATAGGCTGATGTAATGATGAATGATTATCACGTACCTACGCGATTGGTTCGGTAGGGTGTTAGGGCGATAATTCTGTTATCAGTTGCGAGGGTGATGTGTTGTGCATTTGCGAAATTGCTGTTTTAATATAATAAACTGTTGACAACAACACGTAAAACAATTTGTTTTAGTCATTTATCAGTACACCGCCTTATACAGGGTCTAACAAAATATATTGAAACTATTTTAAGGGTGAATTCAGTCCGTTATACTGAACAACTTTCCCCAAGGATCATATATCGAAATATGAAAAATAATTTTTGAACTATACATACCCACATTAATTACAATAAAAGTTGACCGATCAGCTGACCTGAGTTTATATGGTAAGTCAAATTTTCATATTTCAATATGTTCCTTGGGAAAAGTTGTTCAGTATTACAGACTGAATTCACCTTTGAAATAGTTTCAGTATATTTTGTTAGACGTTATATGTCCTTTTATTTCAGGTAGAATAACTAATGGTTATATATTCATAGTATTTCTAGTTATTTCTTAATATTTGACTTCTGGGAGAAAAAAAAAACTTTTTTTTCTCTTGCTACGCAGATCGTAAAAGCCATTTGAGAGACTGGGCGAAAATGCAAATCATGTTAAGGCCGTACCTGATTTTTCCGGGGTCCAGTGCTGCCCCCATTTAAAATAAATCATTTCGAAGAAAACAGAGACATTATTAAAATTTTGCTACTAAGATAACCCTTTAAAGTATTTTATGAACTACTGTTTATAGTTTATAATAAGAACGTTAAGCTTTACTACGCACATTAGCCAAAAGTGGCCGTTTTTACAAATGTGCGTAGTAATGCTTAACGTTCTCACTTTAAACTGTAAACAGTAGTTCATAAAATACTTTGAAGGGTTATCTAGGACTTAGTAGTAGCAAAATTTTAAATGATGACTCCGTTTTCTTTGAAATTATTTATTTTAAATGGGGGCAGCACTGGACCCCGGAAAATTCAGGTACGGCCTTAATATAGGTTGCTACATCACTATTTTGATAACAAATTTCCACTTTCTCGCCCAAGAACACGCTTAAAGAGGTCTTTGGATAATGTGGCCTTTAAAAATATATCAATGACACCATAAATGTAGTAATCTCCATTGGGTGAGATTCAATAATGAAAAGTCCGTGATATGTTTTTCGATTTATATTTTAGTACTAAATAAATCTTATCTAGCAATTCTTACCCGCACTTGATTTCTTATTTCACAATTATCTGTAGTCAAAGCACGTTAACCGCCATTACACTAATGCGCGCCCCCGGCTCGGCCGATTATGAGTTAGTTTTTATTTTTGCCATTAGGCATGCTAAAACGATTATGGGCTACGAACAGAGGGTAACATTGTACCTAGACTATAACTCTGTTACTGAGTTGCGAGGGATAAAGTTAGTATCCAGTTTCAAAAGGAAGCTATGCTATATTTTTATTGGCTACTACGAACAACAGGTGACTTTGTAGACAGTGACAGTGACTCGATCTATTATTGAGTTACGAGGGTATAGAAAGTGTTTCACCTCTCAGCAAAAACTATGATCTACTTTACCAAAACTAGTACCTAAGCTTAGACAACGAGTAAGGGCGTAAACTGCAGTTTGTGCCCTAACATTGTTCTTACACTGTTACTTGGTTACTCTCAAGTTACTAGGTACCTATGGTTATGTTAGTGCACCACATGTAAAGATATGTAAGGCTATATTTTCTATTTTCTAAAACTATTCTACTTTATCTAAACGCGTTCCCGGTTACATCCATAGCTGTGCTGCTTCGGAGCTCGGGGTGCGCTTTCCCGCTTTTGCTTATCCAAATATAATATGCATGTCAATGGTGCCAAAGACACCCAAGGATGCCAAAAATCTAGCGAATTGGAGAAGAAATAGCCGGAAAATTTTAAACGATTTGGCTATAGTTTTATGACCGGCCACTTGCCTGACGGCAATTCTCTTTGGGAATGCTTTGTAGCACGAGCTTTAAGTGCTATGTTTCCTTTAGTCGACATCTACAGCAAGAGATGGAGTGATCCTATTCTGACCCAGTACCACATTTTCTAAAACGATTGTGTTTACCAAACAAGTAACTTCGTAATAAGGCTTTAGAGTTATATTTTTTTACTATTATATGTACAGCAATATGAGTGGTTAGTGGTAGTTTACTTTTTTTTTATTACAGAAAAACCTCTGTGACACACATCCATTTCCATTTCGCAATTTGTATGAATATTTCATCGCTTTAGCTTGATACTGGACACATCCCTCTCTGAAATGAAAGACATCTCGCATACTAAGTTTTATAGCCTAAGCTTTCAAGCGCTTTCGCTACTAATGGTGAATGACTACTTTGTTATTGTAGCAAACCTTTAGGTATACTTTGTTTACTTTTTTCTCGGGCGAACTAAACAAGTAAATTTAGTTGATCAATTTATTTTTTATAATTTTTTATCAATTTTATTTGTATATCTACGATTTCATAATTTTAATATTTATACTCTTAACTGACAATAGTAGGTACCTACCTCATTTGATAAGTGTTGGTCACTTACACTAAACTTAACGTCTCCAATAAACTGTATTGGAGCCAAAGACTGTCAGTGACCCTTTCATGACGTCCTAATAATAAAATTATTCAACAAAAAAAAAAAACCTGCTTCATTTTCTTTGAGGAGTTTCCTCCATATCACCATATTTCTTCTTCATGTCTTCCTTTCATCAAATGAATATGGGACCAACTTGGTAGTAAATGCTTACAAATAAAAAAAGAATCATCCAAATCGGTTCACAATTGGCGGAGATAATAATATATCGCTTAACATACAAACAATAAAAAACAACCGGGTTGAATTGATAACCTACTCTTTTTTTGGGTCGGTTAAAAATTAAATTCAAACATCAGAAAGTCCTAACGGCCGAATTCAAATTGCTAAAAAAGTAAAGAATGATCTATGATAGACTTGCGAGCTTATGCCACTGATACGTTGCTGTGTATGTGTTCTATATGTGTGTAAATTTTATATTGTACAAAAAGCACAGACAAATCAAACACATAACCCTCCTATTGGGCTTTGCCGCAGTCGGGTAAAAATACAACAGAATACCAAGCACTGATGGATTTGTTCCTACTAAATTAATGCATAGGTACGGGAATTAAGGGTTTCGTCCGGGTTGCACCGAACGTGGTCTCGGTGCAACCCGGACGAAACGACAGCAAAAATAAATAAATAAAGGTATGTTTCGCCACAGAATAAATACTAGTACACACGTAGTTTCGCGTTAATTCCCGTATGTATTAATTTCATAATGATGCAAGGGAATAGTTTAAAAAGATTTATTCCTGTCAGGGATCTCATTCCATCAAACTTAAATTTAGAGGAGAGAATGCCATAACACATTAGTGTGTTGGTGAGCTTATTTTTCCTTTAAGAAGTACAGTTCAAAACTCCAAGTCATAACAAGCCATTGCGTTGTCACCGTAACTCTCCATACATCACCGTTCCGAAAGTCAGCAAAAAAATACATTTCCCCGACAAATAAGTTTGATTTACCGGCTATTCGTGGTGCAAATAACTCCTTTTGAATGTTTATGTATGGAAGCGGATATTCGTGCAATAAACCGGGGATTTATATCTTTTTATATCTCTACCGGATTATTGAGCCATAACGAGGGTTTAAACTATTTTTATATTTGTATCGGTAAAGTTAATTAGTTTTTGAGGTAGGTAGTGTAAGAATAAACTTAGAAGATGACAAAATCGTATGTTTAAATAAATAACCGGCTGGATGGTTTCATTTAAAAAAAAAACAATCAGACTGCCCGAATAACTGGAAAGTGATACTAAAAAAAATCTTATGCAATACCGCTTATACCTATTGCTTGTGGCCAAATACTGGTCAAATTTGATTTAATTAAATTAATAAATAGCCTTTCGACTTGAAAAGAAGATCCTATTGCTTCTTAGTTGTTTAGATTCTGATGGTGATGAAGAGGTTTATTTTTACTTATTTTAAAGATATATGTTCGCGCCCATACTACTCACGAACGAGGACCTACGCTGAAGACTTCCGAAAGCGCCCGAGAGCTGCCGACCTCACTTCCCATATATAACCGCCGGCGTGTGCGCGTGCGTTCTGGGTGTGATAAATCTGATCTTGTACCTATTTCTTAAAGTCATTATAACCAGAATTAAACAGTACAGACCGCTTTTTATTCAACCACATCGAAGGAGGGGATCCTTCGATATGGTAAAAATATATGTAAAAAAAAATTGTTTACATATTTTCTAAATTAGGCGAACTAAAAATAGGCAGATGCCTACCATTCTGAAAATGTACATGAATTAATAAACATTAAAGTTAAAATTACAATTTTCAATACTGCAAAAAAGAAACCGTTGTAGTTAATACCGGATAGAGCATGCAATACCTCAATGAAAACTTCACACACGACAAAAGCACAAACTAAAAGCAGTCTAAATCTAATTAACATAGAATATAATTTTGAATACTAACATGATTGACCCCGGAGACCCTGGTCTTGTTCAATTTAGATAAGTTGGTGCCCATCCGTAGCCATTAATGCCAGTCCTTTTAACAACTGCTACTCTAATATCGTCTTTATTGTCACACACATAGAGTACAATTTCGGAGTCGCGACACGTTTTTGGCACAAGTAAGGACACAATTTGGATTTGGACCTTATTATCACTATCACACAGTCTAAGTTTAAGCACAGTCTAGTCTATAAGAGCCACTTTGGTATAGTCCATTCATGGAAGAGCTGAAATAGAAGTTAGCATTTTAATATTGTCATATTAAATTAAAAAAAAAATAGTTGAACTAAAAATAACAAGCAAGGAAAATAAAGCTTAAAAAAGTGTTGACTTCCTTAAAATCGTAAGTTCATAATGTTAATTTATATATACTACGATACATATAATTTAAATATATTTTACTTTTTTACAAGCTTTTATTTAGTTACATCTGTCCCGTTGTCTGTGTCTCCGTAATCACATGTTGCAAGCTAAATTAGACCCATTACCCATTATTTGATAGAGTTGAAACTTCACATACTTACGTAAAAGTTGGGTAACAATGCAATATTATGGTACCAAATGACCTGATCTTATGATGAAGCCGGAAGATGGCCACAACAACTAGTACCGAGTTTGGGCTCAATTATTTTGTCTTGGGCACTTTAAACTTTTAGTTCATTGTTTTAGATAAAAACTGGTTTTTAAAAATATTTTTTTATTTTTTAATTACTTGTTTAAAGAAAATTTTGATTGTGTTACCGTTGATAAATTCAAATATTATTTACAACTACAATTACAATGTTCGAAGCAATTGTTATATTCAGCATCCGTTGTCTTAAAATGACAATCATTTGTAGGATAACCCACCTACATAAACTCTTAAGTTTTTATATCTAAACACAGACAGAGCATTTTGGGTCTTAGGCTCTAAGCAGACAGAGCAAAGGGCCGAAGACTATAGATTTATAGTGATGGGTGCATTTTCTCCCATTCCCTCGATTTGCCCAGGAAGAGAATCAGCATGTACAATCTAAGTATTTTCTTTCCTCCCAGACCAGCATGGAGAACACTCATAGTATCTATGTATATGTACTGTATGCCGTAAACGCATTAAAAATGCATAATGTACGTGAATGCGTAGGTGTACATAAACAGGACATCAAAACATCTCTGAGATATCAATGCATATCTTTATTTACGACTTTTACGAAATCGGCCTAAAAAGAGGCTTGCTTTCATTCAGAACTCGCCCACGCCCATGCGTGGGCAGACTCGTTCGTGATTCAATGGATCTATGGATACGTTAAGTCAATTTAACGACATAGATCACTTAGTTCTTTGGACATTTCGTTCGTAAAGTTTTATAGTTGCTTTACACATACGTTATCACGTCTTTATACCAAACGGAGTAGATAGACCCAAGAGTTGTAAGACTAAAAGGCCACTATTAGCGTAAATGAGCTAGTTGAATAGAATAAAAACAATAGTGATTGGTCACTAGCCACATCGCCTATAAACATGATTCAGATACTCTTTTTTTTATGTTATAGGTCGGCAAACGAACAAGCGGGTCACCTGATGGTAAGTGATCACCACTGTCCATGGACAACTGCAACACCAGGGGTATAACAAGAGCGTTACCGGCCTTTCAGGAAGATATAGACTCGTTTTTTGAAGGTTTCAATGTCGTATCGATTCGGGAACACTCACCTATTTCTTCTATTGAATTTAACAATCTGCGCGGCATAGAAGCAGTTGGTACATTCTACGTTTTTTACTTTTACCCAGGCCAGCATAAAATAAATATTTTTAAAAGTTATTTCAGCTAGTCCAAAACATGTGTAGATGTAACTTTGAAATTAGTGGTCTAACAACCAAGGATTCTGAAGAAACATAGTTAAGGATGGGACCGAGAAGGTGCTTAGTATAGAAAGAGATCTCACAACCACAACCAAGAAAGCCAAGGATTCAACCGGGAATGAACTAACACGAGGAGGAGTGCTTAAATATAGGAACATCAACAGGACTGTAAAGTGAAGAAGAAAGAGCTAGCCCGGATCGCATCTTAATAATTGCATGATGGAGATAAAAGTGATGATGAAGATGTGAGTGGAGATAAGGTGAATGGGGGTGACGCTGCTAAGCAAACCGATAGTGGTGGATCAGAAAATGATAGAGACACATTAAAATAAGCCACTTTTATGTATTCGAAAATCAATAATGATGTAAAATGGTGTCAAAACAGTCCAGCATGTAATCCCAACGAAGAACACGTACAAAAAACAAAGTATAGTTATTTATTTATACGAAAAGCGTTGATTGATACTCGAATATAATGTTTAAGAAATTTTACTTTGCCACTCTTTAACCTATTGAAAGTTAGATAACTTAAATTTGTACAAAAATATATGTAGCACCCATTCTTAAACCAATTCTATTAACTGTATTTTGGGTTTACCCAACTTGTTCCTTGTTTATGAACTAAGTTTTCCATGGACAATGTGGATCAAGCAAACTAGTTTCGTAAGCTGTAAGCCGCGATAAGTTAAATTAGTTCAACTTTGTTCTTTATCTGAATTTTAGCCTAG
Organism: Acrobasis repandana; assembly: GCA_963576875.1. Lineage (NCBI taxonomy): Eukaryota > Metazoa > Arthropoda > Insecta > Lepidoptera > Pyralidae > Acrobasis > Acrobasis repandana. The sequence goes on from OY756219.1 coordinate 20,829,575, forward strand.
CACTCGTATATAAAAATTTTACCATTTTTGGAACATCATAGTACAGATGCGTAAATATTATATTTTTAAGTAGATCAAATATTTTAATTTAGAACTTTATTTAAAGTTTGATTGGCAATCCTCTTTAAAATTCTTTTGCAGAAAGAATTATATACATACTTAGTTTTACAAGAGATGGGGGAAAACCCATGAACTGGCAGAACCATGCGTTAGTATTGATTTTCGTTTCCCATCTTAGGCATGGGTACTGCGATCTTAAAAGATCTGTGTATCCCGCAAGAGTTAATGACGTGATAGTTTGAATGTAATATGAAAATAATTCCTTTTGAAATGGAAAAAATTACAAGATATACTCATTCGCGATTTCAACCCATCTGAAATTTCAAGGTTAAAAAAATCAATACCAACCCCTTGGTAAATATAATCTGTATGCAGTTGCAGGGCAGTAAAACCTGTGAGTCATGGGACACCGCGTATTTATTATGTAGAGTAAACAGGGGAGGACTGGCCTAAGGGTAGTTTTGACCATTTGAAAATGTACCTAATGAGAGATGTTAAATTGAATTATGTAGAAATTATTTAAATAAATATTTGAATGTCAGAAACCATCTATCTAAAGATGTTTACAATTAATTTTGTTATTTTAGAAGTAATTATTCGTAGAACATGTCTCCGGAGGGTGGATTACTTATTTTGTAGAGTAGACAGGGGAGAACTGGCCTGGTGCTCCTTATGACCAGTTGAAAATGTAATGAGAATATTTTATGGAATCATATACATAATTTGACTTAAAAAAATTCATTGCTGATTAGGAAGAGAGAAAATTATCTTTAACTTCAGAAACTTTATTATACTTAATATTGAAATCGCAACATATATAACATAACGTACGCTAGTGAATTTTTGTATATCAACACTTATTTATTAACAATTTTTCTAGAGGAATTTTGGTTATTTAACTTTTACAACAAACAAATTATCTAAGAGATGGATATACCTGCCTACTTAACTATCAAGAAAATGATACAATATAAGTACAACCAAAACAATAGTGATGCGCATTCACGACACGATACGCCATAAACTTATCGAGTGAAAGAAACGCGTAGATTGCGAGTAAAACATCGAAATCATACATTACTGTTCATGTCAATTCGTTTACAATTCTGAACTCTGTTTGTCAGTTTTAGAGTTGGAATTTGTTTGATAATATTGTTGTGTGGTCGTCATTATGATAAAGTATGGCTATTCATACTGCATTTCTTTGCGATCGATAGTTAGGTTTAAATATGACGAAGGGTTAGGGCCAGGCCCTTCCGATGTACCGATAGGTACAGATTAGTGCTTGTACTGAGAGTTGTTATGATTAAATTGTATGGTTATACGCGTATGTAGATAGGTAAACGTTGTATAAAGATATTTATAATATAATGTTATAGATATAAAGCGTGGATTATGATCTTTTTACAAGCTTTTATTTACCCTGTTTGTTGTTATTTGTTTGCGTCAAATCTTAGTTACATTTGGGCTACTTCCCAGTTTATTGAGATGAGATTTTGGTATGCTAATGTAAATCAGACGATAATATTATTATAACAAAAAGGTGATCTGGTGATTGAGCCGAAAGGTGGCTATAGGGACCCTAGATTAAAACGACGCAATCCCGTCGACTTTGGGCTTTACAATTGTCTTGATTAGAACTTTTTTTCTTTTCAAAAATCTTATCCCGTGGATGATGATACTTTTTTATTTTGTGGAATTATTGAAAAAGTAGGAATATTCCTGCTTCTGCACTTATTCGTGGATTATTCTAAGAAGACAGAAACAACGGAAGAAACCCCTACTCGCACGTTATGAAAATTAGAAAAGTAATAATAAGGTAAATAAGCTCTACGTTTCTAGAATTTAAAGCATGTTCCTAGTTCCTAGAATGGAAGCCTTACGTAACTTATACATTCCAAGTTGTTACGTAATGTACCTACGAAGTTATGTGTTTATTTATATTTAAAAAATTAAAGTACATATCTGTATAATATAATATTAATGCTGAATTTTTGCACTGCGTTTAAATCAAACGATTATTTTCAGTAAAAACATTGCTCGTAAATTGTATTTTCCACCACAAATTCTCCAAAAGTATTGGCGTGATATTTCTCCCGTATAAATAGCCGTTTTGCAAATTTGATTTCTGCGAAAATTAATACTGTAGAGGTCGGACGACACTTTCATTATTCCACGATGAAACTAATTATGATTTCAATTCATGCGGGAACATTCACTCGATACATGTGGGTGGTCGGCGAATCAATTTGCGAACAGAATCATACAGCAAACAAAAAAAAGATTTTTTTTTGACAAGTCACCTTGAAAAATTGGTATAAAATAATTTTTACTCCTTGTTATCGTTCCTTTCACGAAGAAATACACACGCGACTTGATAACAGTGCACGTGAGGTTCGTACACTTACACTCGATATCGAAAACGTTCAAAATTTGTAAACAGTCCAACCCTAATTGAGCTTAAAAGGTCACTTTTTGAAATCACTAGTATTTATCAATACGTTCCGAGTATTTTCAGCCCGACTCGACCGATCCAGCGCAGTTCCCAGCACGCGTCCTACCGCTTAGGACAGCGACCCCTTACTGCAGCCGAGCGGCGCTACCCACCCGCGCTAAGGGGTATTCTGAGGGCGAACTTATTTGGGTTCTTTGTTGTGTCCCTAAGAGGGGTAAATTATTACGGTTTTGCGATAACATAATAGAATGGTGCACTAAATAATCGAAAGGATAACGCTTTTTACTGCCTAAATATTGAATTTTCGACCGTTTTTCAGAAGCTAAATTAAGGTTGTAATGTGCGGGCGTGATTTGAATATCTTTGTTCTTATCTTGGATCTGTTTAGTACGCGCCTTTGTACTAGGAATTTATTAGGGTTGCATGTACGAGTATGAATTCTTTTGTAATTAAGATTCACTAAGAATCAGATCAAATGGACCCCTACAGGGATTTCTTACACGCTCCATTGCTTGTTTCTTAATGCCTGGTAGAAATTTTCAAAGATATTTTATACATATAAAAGTTATTGAACCGATTTTCATGAAATTTAAAAGATTTATCTATAGAAAGGCATATCAATAGAAGTAAAAGTTTCGAGCAAAACGATGTAGTAAAGATTTTTACCAAATAATTTTCAGTACGTTATTGTACTGAAAATTATTTGGTAAAAATCTTTACTACATAACGTATTAAAATTAGAGGAAGAAATATAAACAAATTAAGGCCGTACCTGAATTTTCCGGGGTCCAGTGCTGCCCCCATATAAAATAAATCATTTCAAAGAAAACGGAGACATCATTTAAAATTTTGCTACTACCAAGTCCTAGATAACCCTTCAAAGTATTTTATGAATTACTGTTTACAGTTTAAAGTGAGAACGTTAAGCTTTACTACGCACATTTGCGAAACACAGCCACTTTTGGCGAATGTGCGTAGTAAAGCTTAACGTTCTCATTATAAACTGTAAACAGTAGTTCATAAAATACTTTGAAGGGTTATCTAGGACTTGATAGTAGCAAAATTTTAAATAATGTCTCCGTTTTCTTTGAAACCCCGGAAAATTCAGGTAAGGCCTTAACTAAAAGTAGTATTTTCGACCGTCCCCATATCAGTTATTTTCAAAATTAATTTATCTCACAGTTCAAGTATCAAAAGTTGAAAATAGGTAAGGTTCTATGAAATAATTGATCACAAATTACAACGTAGAGTTATTAGATTTTTTCAAATATAATTTACTGAGATAGCAGTTTTATTGAGATATTGACGGCTTCATGACGTGACATGATGTTTGGCAGGCTGACTTGCGACGAGTTTCTTTGATATTTGAATCCCACATGACATTTCAGACCAGTTTTTTTATTAAATTTAATGCTTTTTGAACAACGTCATTTGTTTTATTAGAAATGGAATATTCTTATAATATTTGTTGACAATATTTGAATTTTTTATTATTTGAATACTATATTCATGATATTACATTACAACGCTATCTACAACTAGGAGTGATTTTGACATTTAAAACAACCCTGCACTGGACAGTGAATATGGAAATTAAATTCACATATAGATTCAAAATGATTTCGAGGAACGACCTTATGGAGGCAAATCAAAAGGCTGTATAATTATATAAATGTGACAAAATTCTGGGCCAATACAATTAAAACGAAAATGAAACGATAAGAAGAAACAGAAGAACTAAGTATGTATTCGTTATTTGATTTTTAACCTGACCATATATTTAATTAAGTATCTATGTATTTAAGATGTATGTATACTTAATTTAATTATACATTAAATACATAAAACAAAATAAAATACTTACCCAACAGCTTTTCTTATAATTTCAACATACCTGTAAGCAAAAGAACAAATCAATTAATATTTCTCGTAGATATTTTTACCAATAAATGTAAAATCAATGAAAAAAGATAGCACAAAATTTTAATATACCTAATTAAATTGTATGTATTGTGCACTAATTATGTACCTATTTTCATAAAATACAGTAGGGATTTATAAATACGCTATTTTGCAACAAGTCAAGTCAGATACTTTTTTCTTAACGTCAAAAACAAACATTTTCTATGGGATTTGAATGAAATATCGATTTATGGCGTCATAGTTCCTTAGAGTCAAATAGCGCTCTTAATATCCGTTTTTCTGCATTAATAAATCTAAAATCACGTTCAAAGTGGATGTGCCCAATGACAAGTGGCAATATTTCGTGACGTTTTATTCTATTAACAATACCAAATAATTTATTTTTGACCCACCAAAATACCCAATTGTTATAGGTATTTATTGCGTAAATTTCAAAATATTTATGTATTTAGTCTTTCAAAGAATCAAATATTTATGTAATAGGGATGCGGACTGGGTCCGAAAAATTGTATTTTATTTAGTCCGTCAGTTAGATTACCCAAAAATAATGGACCCATATTTTTCGGTTAAGTATTTACAAAGATACAGCGTGTCGAAGTTTCGGAGTGGGGGTGATTGACGTCACCGTGAAGTGAAAATCGTACTTGATCGTCACGACACGTGGATATAAATGCGATGTATCTAAATATTAGCTAATCAGAAATAAAACCGGCCAAGTGCGAGTTAAACTCGCATGGAGAGGGTTCCGTACAATTGATTGAATTCTTATAGGTTTTCCTGTAATCTACAAGCAATGAACTAAATTTCGTATTTTTTTCAAAATTTTAGGCTCAGTAGTTTCTGAGATCAGGGAATGGTCAATTTTCGTCTTATTTCATGAATAAAATCAAAACTATTTATTTTATAATTATAACAAAAATATATTTAAGATCCTCATAACGAGCCCTTTCATTTGATATATAAAACAGTAAGGTTTGCAAAACTTTTTTTTTAAATTTTCTAATTTATCCCCCGAAAATGACCCTTTTTTTAAAAAAAATATTTAATTTCTTTGCACATATGTGTTTGGGTCATAGGATTACACCAACCTACCAAATTTCACCTGATTCGGTCCAGTAGATTCAGAGCAAATTAGCTGTGACAGACGGACGGACAGGCAGACGCACGAGTGATCCTATAAGGGTTCCGTTTTTTAATTTTTTGTACGGAACCCTAAAAAGAAAAAATACGTACTTATACAATATTTTTTCATATTGTTGCAAATTTTGTCTACTTTAAAAACGTCCTAAGTAGGTAGGTACTATCAAAAACTAGTCCTTTAGGGATAAAATTTGGATTTTTTACAAGGTGCGTTCGGCGCTCGAGATCACACACCATTTATTGGGCCAACACACAGGGCCAAAATCATCATAAACAAGTCTGCAAGAAATCAGAACTACCGGATTTGACGTAAGGTCGGAAGTATAAAATTACTGCATAATAATTAGGATAGGAATATACCTAGCTATATTATATAGCCATAAGAATTTTATAAATCGTAGGTGCGTACATATGACGTACAATTTTTGAAGTTCGTAGAAAAGGCATACCTTATGGTTATTTTTACAAATATTCATCGTAAACTAACTCGTTATCCCGTAGGTATATGTATTTACCCATAAAAATCAAATACGCTAGATTATTCATTGCTTTTATAGTGCATTGCAATCGCTTGCGCTCGCGTGATGTTTTTCAAATAAAAATACGTAGAGCATCCATGGTGCATCACACACGCCAGACACATTTCACTTTTTGAAATGATTGAGTGAACTGAATTTATTGTCAGAAGACTTTACATTTTTCAACCGACTTCCAAAAAAGGAGGTTATTAATTCGGCTGTATTTTTTTGTTTTTTAGGGTTGCTACACACATAAGCGGACCGGAATTGTCGCTTTGGCAGTATTTGTCAAACAACAAAACTGACCCGAAGCAATTACATCGACTTTAGTGTGTTGGACCTTATCTAGTGTTGGAACATTAGAATCATGTAGGCCTCTTTTCAAAAAATATAAGCTCTTAACATAAACTGGGTTTTATATTTACCAAATTGCCTGCTTCGTTAGACTACAACCGGAATTTATTTAAGTCAAAACTGTGCACCCGAAACTGAGACCAAGAGATCCTACTCCATTGCTCGCACATATAGGCACAATCATAGATAAAAACTGCTACTTTATGACTATAAAAATATATAATAAATTACCAGTTGACATAAAAACACTTAATTTTAATAATTTTAGACGAATGTTTTATTTAAATGGTTAGTTGATGAATGTTTCTATGATATAAAAGAATTTTTGACAGTAAGTAATAAATATGACATCAATTTATACGTTGACTTAAAAATGTAATTTGTGTAGTACTTTCTAAAATATGTAAATTATTATAGATTTTAGATGTAAATTTTTTCATGCCTATTTTTATTATTGTATGACCCTTGCAAATAAAGATTTCATTTCATTTCATTATCCCCGAAAATTCCGGTACATATGTAGTGGAATATCAATTTTACCGCCCGGCTATGCTAATGAATGCCGGCCCGCTAATGTGTGTAGCAACCCTTAAAAATATAAAAAAATAAGCTTTGCTAGTATCAGAATAAGATAAGATTTTAATTTTAAAATAACTCTACCATAACTTAGCAATGTAGTAAGGAAAATATTTTTTTAGATAACTTTTTATCGTAGATTTTTTCTTACATTTATTTAAGGTCCTAGCGTCTACACCTTAGATTAATCATTGGTATCCTGACCAATGATTAATCTAAGGTCTTTACAATAAAAACAAGTTTATTTGCCAGGCAATATAAAAACCCTAGACTTTCAAGCGTTCACCCCCAATAACTTTTGAATAGCTAAACCGATTTTCATTGAATATGGACTACCTCGACAGACCTTTCAATAAAAAAAAAAATCTATAGGCTACGATGCCACAGACCGACACACAGACACGCCAAACATATAACACCCCTTAAAATCCAAAAACTTATATCTTTTTTGTCGGGGGTTAAAGTATGTTTCTTTTTCGGATTTTTGCCAAGCTAAAAGTTAATTTAGAAATAATAAAATTTTTAACAAAAAAAAACCACAGACTGTAATTTTTTTTAGGAGATTCTTCCATAGCTCCAAAGTTCTTCACCAAATTAAAATGGGACCAACTTGAAAAAAGAATAATCAAAATCGGTTCACAATTATAATACTGCGTAAAAAACATATATAAAAAAAACATACAACTCCTTTTTTGAAGTCGGTTAAAAATAACATTATATAGAGAATGCTTTTAGCATTAAGTCCGCCTGTTGTACTTTTAACATGTATATGTGTGTACAATAAAATATAAATAAATAAACATTTTCGTAAGGAGCTGTAGAAAAAACAAACAATATTTAGCTGCAGATGTTATTTTTAACTAGGCTAAATCAATAAAATAAACAAGTATGCATGAATGAAGTCAATAAATTCACTTTCTTAACCATACGAGTACATTACCGTCATCCAAAGAATGAAATACCAACAGCTGTGAAACAAGAATAGTGGGACCGTGAGACCCCCGCGGTGAACAGACGGACAAATTAACTTCTATGCTTACGTAACTCACATGTGGGTTCTTTCGAAAGACAGTGTTTATTAATATGGTGTAATTAGTTTACTGGAGCAAGAGGTTTAGGTAAATCTTTCTTTTTACAAGACAGATCCTATAAATGGAGGACAAGCTTTATTTTAGCAAAGTTTGTCTTCCATGCTGGTCTGGGAAAAAATAAGAAACTAAGAATGTACCAGCTGATTCTCTTCCCGCGCAGGTCGTAAAAGCCGATTGAGAGAATGGGCGAGAATCTGACACATTTTTATAGGTGATGCGGCTAGCAACCCATCACTATTTTGATTACATTTTTCCATCCTAACACCCCACCATCACGCTAAAAGTGGCCTAGGCCTTACAGCTCTGGACTCTGTCTGTTAAGGATAAAACCCTGATAATTTATGTGTATCATCAGTTCATGATACTGAACAATTTGCCCCAAGGAACACATATCGAAATATGTTAAATATGCTATCCTAACAAACTCGGATCAGCTTGTATGGAAGGTCAAAAATATTTTTCACATTTCGATATACAACGTGGAAGGGACATACCCGTAATAAATCGAACCACGGTCTATACTAGATCATTATAGTATAATAAAATTAAAATAACAGCCAATGAACAAAAAAAAATTTCGGCATTTTCATACAAAAGTACGACGTACGAAGTATACGAATTTTTTTTTGGTTTTTTGACTCTTATTTTAATTTCATTATACTTTAGTGATCTAGTATAGCCCGTGGTTTAATTTATGACGGGTATGTCCCTTCCACTTTGTATGTTCCTTGGGGAAAGTTGTTTAGTATCACGGACTGAATTCAGCCTTAAAATAGTTTCAGTATATTTTGTAAGGCCCTTTATAAAATATATATAAATATATTTAGACAAATCACACTGATTGAGCTATAAAAGTAAATTCGAGACTTGTGTTAAGAGGGATACTAATTCATTTTTTATTTATTTTTATTTTATTCGGAAAACATACAGTCACTATTACTTATTATAAAACTATTTAGATACTAAAGACCATTTACATGTTCTCGCATATATGTAGCAAAAGTGCTTGTCTGTTAGTAATTTGATATACATATAACCAAAAATTACCAAATAACAAAAGAAAAGGCTAAATTATCTTGTAAACAAAATAAATAATAAATAAATAAAGAAAAATAATCTAATTATTGACAGAGTGAGGACCATCAAACCACGACCTAGAAATACTATTTTTGAAGCATCTAGGGTTTGAGTTGAACAGGTCAAGTTCTGGGCGAACAGCCAGTTTGTTCAGTTCCTTTGCTGATCTAATAAAGAAAGAGTTTTGTCTATTTGGTACTTTAAGTTTTATTTTCGTCAGCAAAGCAGGGGCATCTAATGAGCTTTGTGCAATTTTGACCAAAACAGATACATCAGCAATTTTTCGTCTAACGTCAAGAGGAAGGACATGATGCCTATAACACATTGCATCATAGCTTGAATCATAGCACTTTGTTTTAAACTGTACATACTTTAAGAATTTCTTTTTAATTGATTCAAGGCTATCCACATATATATTGTACTTTGGGTTCCAAACCTGAGAGCAATACTCAAGGGAGCTACGTACTAAAGCACAAAATAAAACTTTAAAGACTTTGATATTTTTAAATTGAGAGCAAGTTCTTTTTATAAATCCTAAGGCTTTACTGGATTTTTTAACTATGTGATTAATGTGATTTTCATATGTTATTTTTGAATCATGTATAATACCTAAGTCTCGAATCTCTTTCACTTTCTTTAACTCCTGGCCTTTTAAAACATATTTATGATCTATAGGTTTTGTCTTTCTTGTAAAAGATATACAGTAACATTTATTAACATTCAGATCCAATTTATTTATAAGACAATATTCGTGAAATCTATTAAGATCATCTTGTAGGAGCTGGCAATCAATGTCACTTTCCACTTTTTTATATTTTTTTATATTCATAACTATATTATATAACAAATACATATATAGATAAACATCCACGACCCAGGTCAATCAGAAAAAGATCATTTTTCATATTGACCTGACTGGGGATCGAACCTGGCACCTCCGCTGTGACAGCCTGGTATGATGACCACTAGGACACAGAGGTTGTTGGGGGAGGCCCAAGGATTTCCGAATACTATACATTGACGACCTATTTCCAGGAGTTGACTTCTTGTGGATGTGATGATGATGATGACGTATGTATAGTTTATAACTCCCTGGCCTGGCGATATGTCAAAAAATATCAGTTTTTAGAGTTTTGTACAAAAAATTAAAAAACAGAACCCTTATAGGATCACTCGTGCGTCTGTCTGTCCGTCCGTATGTCACAGCCAATTTTCTCCGAATCTATTGGACCGAATCAGGTGAAATTTGGTAAGATGGTGTAATCCTATGACCCAAATACATATGTGTAAAGTAAATAAATATTATTTAAAAAAAGGGTCATTTTCGGGGGAAAAATTAGGAAATTAAAAATAAAAGTTTTGCAAAACTTACTATGTTATATATCAAATGAAAGGACTTGTTGTAAGGATCTCAAATATATTTTTGTTGTTATTGTAAAATAAATAGATTTGATTTTATTCAAGAAAGAAGACGAAAATTGACCATTGTCCCTGATCTCCGAAAGTAATGAGCCTAAAATTTTGAAAAAAATACAAATTTTTGTTCATTGCTTGTAAATTACAGGAAAACCTATAAGAATTCTATTAATTGTACGGAACCCTCTCCACGCGAGTTTAACTCGCACTTGGCCGGTTTATTCCATGTTAAATTTTGTACGAGGTGTTGAACATTTATTTTTCATTTTTATCCTTTCTTTCTCATGCCACTGACTAAGTATATACTTGTAGAAGTATAAGTAGAAACACAGGTTCATAAAGAACATTGAACGAGTGTTATATTTGATTTCTTAGCAGCCGCTTTGGCAGCCAGCAAAAGCCTACTTTTTCAGGCAATCCCCTCAGCATCCATCACGCATCAGCGAGATAAAACCGACCCGACACAAATTAAAGAAGGACAGAAAGGCTCTTGTAGACTGCCTCCGTTATCCAGAGGTCAAGGCGTTTGCCTTGTAATCCAGATCATGGGTTCAAATCCCACTGAGAAGCATTTTAGTGAAGAAGTTGTTTCCAGTCTGGTTAGGATATTGCAGGCTTGAATCACCTTATTATCCGAAAAGAAACGATTGCGTGCTTCGAAAGGCATGTAAAGCTGTGGGTACCGAACGTTATCTAGCATTTGGGAATGCATTTGTGCAAAAATGTTTACAACCGTCTGTCACCCGACTTTAACGCTCCTTAAGAATGCAGTAGCAAGAGATGTTTAAGCTAGTCTTGAATTCGCAAATTTGGCGAGCAAAAAACTTAGCAAACATGTTCGCCGAAAAGATGGGGTGGTCCTATTCTTCACCTCAGCGCATTGGTTGCTTCCTCAGCTGTGCTATTTCGGAGCTCGGGTTGCACTTTCCCGCTTTTTCTTCTCCAAATTTAACATGCATGTCAATGGTCACCCAAGGATGCCAAGACCATGCGAAATCGAGATGAAATAGCCGAACTGTTTTATGATTTGGCTACTTATATTTTTACGCACGCCCCACGTTAACCCTTCTTCGAAATGCAGTCGTAACACAAGATGTTTGTGCTTATTCCTTTAGTCGCTTCTTTAGACATCCACAGGAAGAGATGAAGTGCTCCTATTCTAGGCCGAAAGCGACACAGTGGTCCTATTCTTCACTGAAAATCACACGGCAGGACAAGACTATATTTATTTACTCTCTTTACTTTGTTCCCGATTACTGGGCTCATTACAGGCGGCAGTAAAACCGGCCGATCCATCAAACGCCGGCTTCCTGGCCGAGGGAACTATTCGCCAAACGGCTTTGCACAGGAATTCACCAAAACGTATGTACGCTTGAGTACAGCTGTATTTATATGAAGGTCTATTTATCAAAACACTCAGCTTATTACGATAAAGGTGCGTTTATACTACATTGATGACTAGTATTGTGACTTGGTGCAAATATGTGAAACTATAAATAACAGTACGTATGTAGACAAAAAAAATATTTTTGGCTCATCAGGTAGATTATTAAAAAAGTATTGTTTGTATTTTTTTCTTTACTCTAAATAGAAAATTATAATGTCGAAGATACAGCGCATTTAAAATTCGCATAACGTCACGATCTAGTACAATTTTTACTGCCCTCACTCTGAAACTTACCGAAAAATATGGGTCTATTATTTTTGGATAATCTAATTGGCGGACTAAATAAAATACAATTTTACGGACTCAGTCCACATCGCTATAATAAATATTGTTTACGGTTTACTCGCGTAATAGGTAGGTATAGTCAGAAAGGCTGACCAGGTTTCGATAGATTTAGTCAACCGTATACAATATTCATGAAGAAATTATCTCACGCGTTAGTTCAAATAATAAGAAAATAAGATGCAGGAAGAACTCGAAATTTGTCCCTTTACATAAAGTCTGGTGTGTTTTAGAGTTCTAGAAGAACTATCACTTTAAACCGGACATTCTGATTAACCAACGCTTAGATTTACAACCAAGAAGATCCCTTCAAAAACAATTAAGGAGTGCCAATCTCGCAACAGTCGCTACACACTCTTTTTCCACCGCAAAAAGGTTTTGAGATTACAATCCTCACGAAAACGAAGGTCAATTAAAAAATAAAATTACCTACTTGGCAATGCCACGGCAACTTAGGGTTGAGACACATCTGTCAGCACGGAACAGCATTTTTCTATGCTCCTATCCTTTTCTGTCGCTCAGAACCGTCATTTGCTAGAGCGAGAGAGAGAGAGCGACGGAACGCCGCGGAATCAGCGATGCTGCCGCATCCTTAGGTTCCTCTTCTTAACTTTTCGCACGGAATAGTTTATTATTGCGTGCCCTTTACAAATTACTTATGTCTATTTAGGTATTCGTCGTCATTTCCTGTTACAACGATAAACTTAATACTAATTGTAGACAAAACTCTGAGAGCAACTATCAATTACTCGTACACTTTCAGAACGAGCAATTTACTGCGTAATCATTAATAATCTCATTAGGGAACAAAGGAAAAGTCAAAAATAGCTTTGTCCCCTTTAATTACAGAGCGTCGTGTTTTGTGAAGTGGGTTCCATTTACCCTGTCATACTAGATGTCGTGTCATCTCGAAGTACTTGTAGAGGCACTACCATGAGTCTACGCTTGACAGTTCGAGTTGCTCATGATATCAAAATGCAGAGACAAAGATTTTATACTGACCAAAATTTAAAAAGTTTTAGTCAAAACATATTCATTTCAGATCACATCTGCATCATAAACGGGACAGAAAGACCTAAGAGCGTATACACCTTACGTCGCAGCAGCGGCTTTCGCGGCTGTCACACCGAGTGTCATTACATACGGTAAGTATAAATACTGACAATATAAATATATAAAAAAATATATATATCCAAGCGCGCGGCGCCGCAGCGGGAAAAACCGCCTCATAATGCCATAAATAATTTGTAACGCTCTTAGGGTGGCAAGACTCAAAGGCCGTGATTAGCCTAAAGATAAGTTGAGAAAGCCTACAGTGTTATCACTAAATTCAAAACTATAAATATACTCTGTGAGGTGTAGACCTCGCGAGTCCGACTTCGCATAGTCCCTCGGGCAACAAAAAAGTTTTATAAAATTTTAGAATATTGTTTCGAAATGGCTGAAATATAATATTTTTTACATTTTGAACCCCTTAATTCCGTCATTTTGGAAATTTCGAAAAACTGGTTTGACATAAATTCTATATAATTATCAAACCTGCTCACAAAATTTCACGAGAATCGGTTGAGAAATGCGACCTGCAGACGAGAACAACCGGAAAACTGGAATTCGGACACATGAAAGCATTTTTCCGAAGCTGAAACGAAGACGTTAGTTGGCTTCGCTCACTCGATATTAAAAAAAAAGTGTGGCACTCGAGGACTGCCACGGTAAAGCTATTGCATACGACGTTAGATGATGCACGGCTTTCAACGTCGCGCCGCTGTGCCGGTCGGTAGGCGGAGAGGGGGTGTTAGGTTTCATTTTTGTTACGGAATTTCTTGATTCGGTCGCCGCGCTCAAAGCTCGCGATAAAAGCTATGTAATAGCTTGAAAATTTTCATCTAACATTAACAACCATTCATTTAAAAAGTTAACTATTATGAGCTATAATTTTCTAGAATCAAACTCGACACGATAGCAAACTTGTAGTAACAACAAAGGTATCAAATAACTGTCCAAATATGCCACTCCGGTGTTTAGTCTACGAATACCTTAAAATACATTTTCCATCTCCCGTACATGTCTACTTTCTTCGTACAAAGAAGGGTAGGGACTGCGTCAAAGTAACGCAAAACATATGGCGTAGTACCGCAGGTTAATTATTCTCGAATATGATATTCATTACTTTGCCACCTTCACTCATCAATATTAATGAACACATGAAAATAGTCATTCAATGAATAATATAATTCTTGATTACCAACTAGTACACTGGATAGAATTGCTCGTTCGTTTGAATAAGTAAAATTCTTTTAACAAAAAATAAACAAACAAAACTTTTTTTTAAGGTGTTTTTTTCATTTCTTCAGATTTGTTCACTATGTCGTCACTACATTAAAATGGGACCAACTTGGTAAGAAAGTGTCGCGAAGCGCATAGTCATTTATGTATAAGTATAATGTACTTTAAGGTAGGTATTATGTACCTTTGGTTAAGTTAATGTCACCTCAGTGGTAGAAAAATTGAAAATTATATAACATGCGCCCACGAATGTAATGAGATAAAAGATGTATGAATCTCACCTTTCATCTCCTTCTGCTCCTAATATAATTGTCGTATTGCTTCGCGTAATGTTTGCCTGCTCAGACCACGCCTGCGGGGCCGTTGGTACCACCTGCAGTTTTAAGTGTTCATGATAACATCGTCATCACTGAGCATCTATATTATATATTATTATAGCGAAGCTTTCCGCTTACGGTATCCCTCCCACCCTTTGTGCTTGGATTTCCGATTTCCTGAGGGAACGGTTTATTCGAGTAACTCTTGACGGCTGCTCGTCTGACCTATTGGCAATTAATGCTGGAGTACCTCAGGGATCTGTTCTTTCCGCAACGCTATTTCTGCTTCACATTAACGATCTGCTAAAGCCCGGTATTTTTGGGTATGCAGACGATAGCACCGTTACGGAAAGATATTTTTCTAGTGCAAGGGCAAAAAAACCGGAAATAGACGAACTAAGAGAGGCAATGGTGCTCCATACCAATCTTACTCTGCAAGCTGTCTCCGATTGGGGTGATGCCAACCTTGTGAGATTCAATGCCTCTAAGACACAGGCGTGTCTCTTCTCTGCTAAAAAGAGCCCTCTCAACTTGGCTCCCACTTTCCGGGGTGTGCCTGTTCCTATCACCCGTCATCTCGAACTTCTCGGTATCGATCTCTCATCAAATCTTAACTTCGGTAGCTATATTGAGTCCAGGGCTAAGACGGCTTCTAAAAAACTGGGCATCCTCTCCAAGGTCCAACGATATTTTACCCCTGACTAACTGTTGAGCCTTTACACAGCTCAAGTCCGCTCATGTATGGAGTATTGCTCCCACCTATGGGATGGATCTGCCCGCTATCAGCTCGAAGCCCTGGAAGCTATCGACAGACGTGCCAGAAGACTCGTTGGTGATGAGTTGCTTACGGCAGGACGGCTCCACAGCCTCGAACATCGCCGACTGGTAGCAAGTCTGTGTGTCTTCTACAGGTTGCACTTCGGGGAGTGTGCGCAGGAATTACATAATTTAATTCCCCCTGCACCATTCCACCATCGGACAACATGACGTGGACAGGGATTCCACCCATTTGTGGTCGATATTCCTCCTCATCGTACCTCTCGATTCGCCTCCTCCTTCATTGTGCGAACCGCTAAGGTGTGGAATTCCCTCCCTGCGTCGATGTTTCCCCATACATATAATTTAGGGGTTTTCAAGGCAAGAGTGAACAGGCATTTTTTGAGTCTGCGTGATACACCTTAGACCTCATCTTAGCTTCCCATCAGGCTAGATAGAGATCAAACGCACTCAAATTTCTAATAAAAAAAAAAAAAAAAAAAAATCTCCAAGAATCGTTACGAAGCCATTAGATGTGCTAGTTCAAGATGATAGAGAATAAGTCTATGGATTATACTTGGGACAACAGGTGTCATTTCATTCCAAAGAAGTTCGGTCAGTCAGTCTATGTACTCTCCCCCTCCCAAATGCTACGTCAATGCCGTGCCCTGGTCAATGCCAAGTCTACAGAGCCCGGCTGAATAACCACGGGATGCATCAGACTTGGTCTACACCAGGGGCGCAGATCCCGTTCAGAAAAACACGGGTTGCAACAACTACACTTTCTTCACCCTGCTCATTTGCCAGAGACCTTACGGGACTCATATTCTTCACCCTGCTCATTTGCCAGAGACCTTACGGGACTCATACTCTTCCCTTGCTCATTTGCCAGAGACCTTACGGGTAGCTTTGCCCTAGCCACGTTGCTGGAGGTTTAATAGGGTTCATCTAAACTCAAGGTATCATCCTTTACTGACCCGCAAGAAAAGAGAGGGGCTTTACATCAAATCACGAAACCACTTGATGGGACTCAACAACTACATTGTAATATTAAATGACACAGTTATGCTCGTAATAAACAGATTATACCTGCTAGGAATTTTAGCTGTAGTAAAACCAACTCATGTGGTCTTCTTCGTGGGATCTGCTTCGACCACCACCGTCAGGATATGCTTCAGAACAATTTACATATGATGTCAATACTCACGAGGGAATTTGCGGGTAGATCAGATATTACAGTTTTCTACTTCCCCTGAACACCTTCAAATAGCACTGTCAGAGTACACTGTATCAGATTGTAAATAATGATAATACCTGCTACGCAGAATCAGCATCAATTAGCACCGCTCGGATATAGTAAAACAGATTAAAACCAATTGAGAATACTCAGCTTAAGAACCGGATCCTGTAGTCTCCTGCCTCGCAGGATAATTCTCGGAGACCTCACTTACATGTCTCATCTGTGTCTCCCGGCAGCAAAATCTCAAATGACCGTTAGACTAATAAGTTTGGAAAAAGTAGGTAAGTGACATCTGACAGATCGTGATTCGCTCGCCATAAACTATTCATTCACATAATATTGTCAGTAGATTTTTTTTTTTATTAAATAATTTTACGGCTCTGGATACAAGTCCTTTAGAGCCTATCTTTAACTTTGTTCTTTATTCCTAATCCTAACCTAACCAGTTACAATCAAAGGGTGGTGCAGGCCTTTGACTGCTTTAAGGGAGCTTCTGGCGACAAATCTGTACGAGTCCACTAGTTTTTTATAGACGACTGAGTGGCGGACGGCGACGCCCTAAGACGCCCACACAGTCCGCAAAACAAATATCACTACAGCCGTACTATGACTGTTCACTTTAATTATTTTACACATTGTTCATGAGCATGAGCATTTATAACACCAAACAACACCAATTTCATATTATAAAGTCCACTAAAATCAATTTGCAAAATAATTTAAAGCAAACCCCAACCGAACCCCTTGACTTCCCGCCAAAAACTCCTATTGTCAGTAGAGGAAATTCATTAGGTGTCACTGTCAAACTTTATCGCGATGCTTTGGCATTCGCGACATAAAGGCTTTGAAATAAAAATCAAAGTTAGTTCTTGGCGAAACGTAACAGACAAAAAATACATAAAAAAAAACATAACTACATACGGGTGGAATTGATAACCTCCTTCTTTTTTGAAGTTATTATTACCACTGTCATGAATATTTTACATTGTTTCTAATCATCAATCAAAAACAAAAATCACTTATGTATACATAAGTGTTTTTTTGTTTTTGTTAGAACAGAATAATGTAACCATAGAACCAACAAACACATGGGTCAAAGACTCAAAGTTAGTTTTCCTAAAAACATAAACAACAATGACAAACGAATAAAATTAGATAGGTTATTAAATTAATGCATTGGGGAATTAACGCAAAATGTACCTTTTTAGGGTTCCGTACCTCAAAAGGAAAAAACGGAACCCTTATAGGATCACTTTGTTGTCCGTCTGTCCGTCCGTCCGTCCGTCTGTCAAGACCCTTTTTCTCAGGAACGCGTGGAGGTATGAAGCTGAAATTTATATCAATTACTCAGGTCTACTGTCCCTTGAAGCTGTGAAAAAATCAAACTTCTAAACCAACGCAATCAAAAGATACAGCCGTTTATGCCGCAAATTTTCGACACTTGCAAGGGAATCAAAACCTACAGGGTGCTTCCCGTGAACTCAGAATCTTGAAATTTGGTACGAAGCAACGTCTTATAGCATAGATAAAGGAAAAATTACGAAAACCATAAATTTTTAGTTACATCACATAATATATTTTTTTTTAATAATTTTAAACTTACTACCCATTTCCTCATAAACGCGTAGAGGTATTAAATTGAAATTCATACCAAATACTAAACCTTGCAGGTTTGTACGGAACCCTCGGTGCGCGAGTCCGACTCGCACTTAGCCGGTTTTTATTTATTTATTTTGCCGACGTTTCGTTCGGGTTTCACAACAGCGATGACGCCTACACCTCCTCCTGCCCGAACTCGAACCCCGAAACCCGAACGAAACGTCAGCAAAATAAATAAAAACAGGTAGGAACATTTCGCGTTAATTCCCGTATGCATTAATTTAATAATAATGCAACGCGAAAGTTTAAAAGGAATTAGATAGGTTATTCAGAAATTCCTCGCCAAAAAAACAAGACATGTTAAAGGAATAGTATAAAACGTAAACATATTTGGTTCCTGCTGGATTCCAGCCATCGCGCCGTGAATTCGTAATAGGCTGTATTTTAGGCACAAAGGTCAGATCTAGCTGAGCGCTGCCAAAGGTCAAGGCTATATCGATTTCCAAGAAAACCAGCTGGGACCGAGGCACATGTAAATCTATTATTTTTTTTATAAAATTCTGGAAGTGCTTTTGTTTAATTTTCGCGTGTTGTTCACTGCGTCAGCTAATTTATGCTACCTGCGGTACGAGATCTGAAAGGACTCGTTATGTTTTTTACCTAATGACGCTACGAGATCTTTTAGATTTTTTACGGACTATCCACTTTAAATCAATATATTTTTATGAAAACAAATTATAACACGATTTTTATATGTATCGGTAGATGATTAATGTGTTCTGATGTATTTGCTCTCGTATCTGCACTTAAAAAAAGCGGCTAAGTGCGAGTCGGACTCGTCCGTGAAGGGTTCCGTAGCAGCAAGTAACATAATATTATAAAAGTTCTACAGGTAAATTGCTGTTTACGATTTATGACGTATTAAAAAAACTACTTACTAGATATCATTCAAACCAATTTTCGGTGGAAGTTTTCATGGTAATGTACATCATATTTTTTTTTAGTTTTATTATTCTCTTATTTTAGAAGTTACAGGGGGGGGGGACACATTTCACCACTTTGGAAGTGTCTCTCGCGCAAACAATTCAGTTAAGAAAAAAAATATAATAGAAACCTCAATATCATTTTTGAAGACCTATCCATAGATACCTCACACGTATGGGATTGATAAAAAAAATTTTGAGTTTTAGTTCTAAGTATGGGGATCCCCCAAAATTTTGTTTTTTTTTTCTATTTTTGTGTGAAAATCTTAATGCGGTTCATAGAATACATCTACTTACCAAGTTTCAACAGTATAGTTCTTATAGTTTCGGAAAAAAGTGCCTGTGACAGACGGACGGACAGACAGACAGACATGACGAATCCATAAGGGTTCTGTTTTTTGCCATTTGGCTACGGAACCCTAAAAAGAAGTTCAAAAAGAGATTATGAGACTATGCACTAAAACAAAACAAATTAGGCATTCTTTGAGACCTCGTAATGCAAATAACTAATAATTTTCTAAAATTATAGTGATGGGAATGTGGAAAAAATAATAATATTGATATATATATATGATATATATATATATATGATATATATATATATATGATATATATATATATATATATATATATATATATATATATATATACATGAATTACTTGGATATTTTGTGTAGATTTGAACAATTTTTTTAATAAATCAACTGTGTTTTGGTACAGCGGTGACGATTTTGTGAGTTGTTAATGAAATATGCCCAAAACTGGGGTTACAAATCATGTGTTTCTGTCTCTCCAGAATTACTATCTCTAAAACTTTACACAAACGTTTTTGATTATTTTTACCTGTGCTATTTATTATAAATAAAACTATCGTAGGTACTCTACTAAATTTGATCTATCTATCTATAATTTGAGTTCTTGTCGGAGGAGTAAATTCCATGTCTCCCTCTCCTGAGCCATCCTTTTGATGACCGTATACGACACGGAGTCAACTTTCTCCTTTACTTAATCCATATATGCTGCTCCCTTTCCTCTTATTGTTTCTACTTTTCCTATCCTTGGGGGCGGCCTATGTCCAGCAGTGAACTTCCTGTGGCTGTTATGATGATGATGTTTTTAATAAATTGATCGTGTCGTGTAAGATCTGTGCTCTTCTAATATCGATTGTTTTTAACAAGTTAATTTCTACTAAATTTGATACCACACTAATTTATTGTTGACCAGGCTTCGTACGAAATATAACAAGATCCTATGTGCTAGCACAGAATAAGTACTAGTAGTCACGTAGTGCTACGCACTCTTTTTTACTGTCTGGTCGCTAGAAACACAAAGACGCTTGACCTTACTTCATATAAAAATTCACAGCGATTTTCGCATAAATAAAAAAAATACCGGTTTTAATAGTAACCGCATTCCTGAATAAACATATATATTTTTTAATAATTTATTTACAGCTTTAATATAAAAATACGTTACTAGATCTAAAATATTCAGTCCAGAAGCCAATTTATTTCAAAGAAAACCCATACAAGTCCACTTTAATTAAACGTACCCCTTCCAATTTTCCGGCGTACCCTCAATATCTGAAATATGCTCTTTAAATATAAAATTGCAATTAAGTCTAGACCGAGCCGGCACAAGAATGCGGGGGTTCCGTACCTATACAAATCTATTACTTATATGACACAGACGGGCAATGGCCGCGGCTGGGGATACACGTGGATAACTTTTATTTTTTTCCTATTTTGCTGTCTTCCATGCTAGTCTAAGTGACAGTAAAAATCAAGCTGCTTTGTTTCCCGCGCAGACATTAAAAACTGATCGAGGTAATGGGGAGGATGATCAGGAATATTCTTTCCTCTACTTAAATGTCAACTCATGCTATTTTAAACCTCTACGGAATAGGAATGTTCCTAATGGTACTAATCTATGCGCCAGACAATTTATGATTTAAAAATGGCGTTTATTACTACATATTTATTTAGTTTTGCTGTTGGCAATCCTGGAATTTATATTTTGTTTATTTTGTCGGATCTTTATTGAAATTATACAACGAGGAAGGGACATACCTGTAATAAATCGAACCACGGTCTATACTAGATCATTATAGTGTGATGAAATTAAAATAACAGCCAAAAAAACAATTAAGCATTTCCATATAAAAGTGTGCAGCCGCCCAGGCGATTTGTATAAGAATGTCGATTTTTTTCGACTGTTATTTTAGTGTAATTAAACTTCAGGGATCTAGTTTAGCCCGTGGTTCGATTTATTACGGGTATGTCCCTTCCACGTTGTGTAATTCAATACAATTATTTTTATTCGGATAACTATGATCCATGATTTGTTAGTATTACAAAAACGAATGTTAGTACTTATAGCTACACAGTATTTTGGTACACAGCATGCAGCCTCTGTGTTGAGATAGAATCACTCAATTAACTTTATAATATTTTTTGGAACTCCTTTAGAAAAAGTTACTTGTTTACAAAACTGGCGTGGTTACAAGGCCACGCTTTGTTATTTTTATTCGCTGGTCAAAGTTGGACAGAAATTAAAATAAATACTATGCACTATCCCGTCTTTATTAAAAATTATTAATGGGGCAGATAGAGCTGCAAGACTATCTGCCAAAATGTTCTAAGTAGACATACCTCAGGGCCTCAGGCAACTTTTGGCGTGATCATGGGCATGAATGTGGAATCAAAATAGGTAGTGATAGGTTGCTAGCCTCATTCTCATATTTTGTATGTCTTGGCACAACCAAACCATGGGAGATTTTCTTACTTTTTGAATGGTACATATTTTAAATATAAAGATACGTTATAAAGTTACCCAATGCACCACTTATTTACCAAACGGTTGTATCAAACTTTTCGGGCCAAAGAAGCTATAAAAACATCATAAAATTTCCATTACTACCCATCCGGGTAGCGAACTGTTGCCTCCTTGTCAAAGGTTAAAAATGTCTACATAAATTTAAGAAAAGCGAAAAAAGTGGGTAGTTTGTAAACAAAGACGTTATAAATGGCGGTATTTTGATGTGAGTATTTTTCAGAATTACACCCTTGCGGAACGAGATAGTGGGCCGTTTTGTAGATTTTTTTTTTTACTACTGACGCAAAAAGAGATAGTTAATTTTTTTTTATACTGAGCAGAGTGTAAATGTACGGTCGAGTCGACACATGAAGGGTAAGACTCAGTTCATCGATATCCACAACTTTTTTAATGGGACATATGCTGGCATTTTGAAATCAAAACAAATCTTTTTAACGGACTTCAAACAAAGCAGGTGTAAGACTACTATAGCTCTAGTTTAAAGAAATATTTTTCACATGTCATGACAGAAAAGCAAAAGAATTGAACCAAAATAGCTACTCGTATTTGTTTTGACAGAACGATTTCAAACTAATAAACGCCATTATTTTGTTAAAAATGTTATAACCTCTATTTTTTCACTGGAAAACGCCTCATTCATTTAAAAGGATGTAATATCAGGTTAGTTCCAAAGAATTTTTATCAAAATAGGTAATTTTTATCAAAACGTAATAAATCGAACCACGGGCTACACTAGATCACTCAAGTATGATAAAATTAAAATTACAGCCAAGAAACCAAAAAAAATTCGACATTCCCATACAAATCGCCCGGGCGGCTGGATACTTTTGTATGGAAATGCCGATTTTTTTTGTTCTTTGTCTGTTATTTTAATTTTATTATACTATAATGGTCTAGTAAAGACCGTGGTTTGATTATTACAGGTATGTCCCTTCCACGTTGTATATCATGTAAAGGTTCTTATGTTTATTTTTTATTTGTTTAAAATACTACTGTTCTGGGTGAAATCTCCCCACGCTTTTATATCACTTTTTTGATTCCTTTTTCCACCTTCTCGTCAAAGTGGTCTTTGGGTATACCCAAAGACCACTTTGACGAGAAGGTAGCTCTAAGCTCTAAGCAGTCAGATCTCAGGGGTGCTATAGCACCCGTAAGATCCAAAAATGTTCTGTCTGCCCCATTATGGGTAAATACGTGATAGTGTATGTGTGTGTATGTACTCGTATAGTTATACCGAGTCCACCAACATGACGCTCTTTTCAATATTCGTGAAACAATTGCTTGTTTTGTGTTAACAAATCAGCCAAGTGTGTGTCGGGTCACGCTCAGAGTAGTTTTGAACTAACACGTTACAATGAAAACTTTATTTTCTATAATTTTACATGTTTACTATACATTTTAGACAAGTTACAACTTTATTTAAGTAATAGGAATGTGGACTGGGTTCGAAAAATATAATTTTATTTAGTTCGTCAGTCAAATTATAAAAAAAAATGGTTTATTAAAGTACTAAAAATTCACAAACATTTAAATTTCGGAGTGACGTCTTGTGAAAAATCGTACTACTTGATCGTGACTTCATGCGAAATTAGAATGCGCTGTACCTTTGTCTTCTTCTTTTTTATCTGAACGCGTTCCCGGTTGCAACCTCAGCTATGCTGCTTCGGAGACCGGGGTTAGCTTTCCCGCTTTTTCTTCTCTAAATATAATATACATATCAATGGTCACCCAAGGATGCCAAAAATCTAGCGAATGGGAGAAGAAATAGCGATTTGGCTGTAGTTTCACGACCGGCCGCCTGCCTGAGGTCAACCCTCCTTGGGAATGCTATTGTAGCACGAGCTTAAAGTGCTATTTTTCCTTTAGGAAAGGATGGAGTGGTCCTATTCTGACCCGGAACCAATGCGCTGTACCATTGTAATATTGTTAATTAAAATAATTATTTGCTAAAAATAAATAAATACGTACGAATACATATTTTTTTTATTTAATAATTACATTGCATTTCACATGATTAATTCAATACAAAATATAGTTACATATTTAGTGAAACATTGCAATGGGACGAGAGGGAGGTCGACATATTTTATTTTTTAACTTCTATGTTTTTTTATTAGATGGTTTTTTAATAAGTTTAAAAAGTTAAGTTATTGACTCTTATTTCAATTAGAAATAAATTATTGAAATTATCCAAATATTGAAATTATCCAAATAAACTTGTCAATAACTTGTGGGAAATGTCGAAAAAGTCTACGTTCAGGTGCGTTCAGTAGGTAAAATATTGTTTCTCTATTTACAGGTAAAAAAATTCAGTACCTACAGAATTTTCGCAAATTTTACAAATAGTCCAAGATCCCAGAGCGAGCAGACACAAGTTATTTTCACACGGATGAAACCTCAGGTTTTCAGTAGAGTCTCGTGTGCTTTGTAATACCTGCGTGGTTGTGAAGCTCGCCTTGTGACACCTGGGCAGGTACCAGGTGAGAAAGGTAACTAAAAAAAACGACGGGTTCCACTCCGGGAGTGCCGGCAGAAGTGAAAACTTGAATATTAACGTTGTGAATTTTGATATTTTGGAATGGTTAGGGAATAATTTTGCACGAATTGCTTTAATTATTTATCAGTATAAAAGTACTATCATTTATGTGGTAGAATACAATATTTATTTATTGCGCTATCCTACACAAACATGACAATTTATATTACATTAAAAAGTGTCCAGACGCGAGTTTAACATTTTTTACCCATTACAAAAAACGTGCACAACGCCGTTAAAGAAGTTTTCACTTCAAAAAGGTTTGGGCTTGTCCGGGATTTGAACCCGAGACCTCTCGAACCCTAAGCGAAAATCATACCCCTAGACCAACGAGCCGGCTGACAGCTTAGTCGAAATTATAGTATAAATATTTCCTCTCCTACGCCGCGCCGGCTGTCATTTCGTCTTACGAATTTTCGATCAGGACAGGACATTTTGGGCCCTCATTGTTGCACTACGTGTCGCAGCAAGTATTTTTACGTCATTTTGTAGGAAAAAGTCTTTAGATTATAAAAATATTTTTTTTAGATTTTATGGATGTTTGTACACTATATAAAAAAGTATTTTACTTTTTCTACATTGGGAAATAGCAGTGACGCTATCTGGCAACACGATGGGTAATGCATCTTTGACGGAGCGTTTTGTTCACTGCAGTTGTTCACTGAAATATTTTTTTTTACAATACGATAAAAAGTGTATGGTATAAAATCTCATAAAAATATAATAAAAACAAATCAACAACTTCACATCTTGCATCATGCATTTATATAAAGTGAGTTGCTGTCAAGAGGTTTGGTGACAGACAGTAAAACAAAACGCGATTGAAAAATGAACGAACATGAATGATTCATATTGTATAAGAAACTGTAGCTTTAACATAAGTTCAAACCAGTGGCGCCATCTGGTAGCAAGGTTTCCCAACACCAAAGGAATAAAAGAACTTGGACTAG
This sequence comes from Acrobasis repandana, assembly GCA_963576875.1. NCBI lineage: Eukaryota > Metazoa > Arthropoda > Insecta > Lepidoptera > Pyralidae > Acrobasis > Acrobasis repandana. The sequence continues at coordinate 20,855,416 of OY756219.1, forward strand.
AACTAGCGATCTCGGTTCAAATACCACCACGTTCTAATCTAAACAACTGAGCTATTAAGTGATGTCGCATCCTCGCATGTCGAATTTCTCCATTTGATATTCCTATTCTATAACACGCATTAAGAGTTAGGTCAGAACTTGTTGACTAGATGGCGTTTTTTTTGAATTGGTTTTTAAAAATTCTGCTATGTTCTAAGTTTCATAGGCATGGAATGATTAATGACATCTCGTTCGTTCAGTAAGTATGGCGGTATAAAAAATGAATTATCATATGGGAAATTATAACAAACCCAAGTATAGAAAACGTAAGGATTTTTTCGTTTTTTAATTGTAAAATATGTTTTTATAAAATGTTATTAAGAGTATCAATTATAGTGCTTTGCTTATTTAAATTAATTTTAGGCCGCTTTACACATTTTGCGACATGACACTGCAACAAAGAGGGCCCAAATGAGAACAGACTCTTTACAATTTTATTGAAGGCGATTCCGCTTCAGCTTATGAAAAATATTAATGAAACTGCGTGTCCCTTTCCCTCGCGGGGCTTGCAGAGGGTACCAGGGACGACCCTGGGCCATAACTCCGGGCTCTGTCTGCCCCGGGATGGACAGGGACGCGCATTAGATCAAAAAACGCTAAAAGCGAGGATCGTTTACCGATTTCTGGAATTAGGAGATCGTCAAAGTATAAAAAAATTGTTTTAAAAAAATTATCGGTTTAAAAAAAACGCTCCGAAAATGCACGTGACCCACCATGGATAAACCGAAACTATAATTTCGGTGGATCTTTGGTAGGTCAAAATGCATTTAAGTTTAAAATTTTAGAAATTTAAAATCTAGTTGCACCAAACATAAAAATTCATAAGGGCAACTAACTTGCAAATTGCAAGAACAGTCTCTAATCATGTTAGAGGGTCTAGAGCCTGGTTCACACCGGGCAAAAAAAAAAAAACATCGGCTAAACACAAAAATTATTCTATAATATGCATGCAAAACCTACATTTTGTGACATCTAGTGTGGGATAGATAAACTACGTAATAATATTATTACGTAGTTTAGTTTGTGGAATAGATAAACGACGTAATAATATTATTACGTAGTTTAGTTTGTCTATCCCACACTAGATGTCACTAAATGTAGGTTTTGCATGAATATTATAGAATAATTTTTGTGTTTAGGCGATGTTTGATCACTCCAATTTGTCTGCCTGATAAAATATAACTTTGTGATAGTTACTTTAATAACATATTTAAAAGGCAGACATGTAAAAATAAGCTAAGTTCATTTATTTTTTGTGCAGCTTTAAAGCGTCTGCCAAAAGTTCTGGCCCGTGAAAAGTGTCTGCCACTTACACATATTACTTCAGAATAATATTTTACAATATATACAGGGTTATTTTTAATTAACCTGCAGCCTTTTTGAAGCAAGTTTAGTCCATGATACAGAACCACTTTCCATAAAAACAATTATTGAAAAACGAAAGAAAAAATTCGACTTTCCATACAAATTGGCGCTCAACCAAATGGATTTTGTATGGAAGGACAAAATTTTGTTTTCGTTTTTCGATAATTGTTTTTATGGAAAGTGGTTCAGTATCACAGACTGAACTTGCTCCAAAAAGGTTGCCGGTTAATTAAAAATAACCCTGTATATAAAAATCAGCCATACAAATTAAAGTGAAGTTACCCTTATTTTAAGTTACCTTTCTCATCTGGTTCCTGCCCAGGTGTCACAAGGCGAGCTTCACAACCACGCAGGTATTACAAAGCACACGAGACTCTACTGAGGACCTGAGGTTTCGTCCGTGTGAAAATAACTTGTGTCTGCTCGCTCTGGGATCTTGGACTAAAAGAAATTAATGGTACATAAGACCACATTATACGTATACTTTTTCTTCTAAAGGTTAACAGGGAGAGAATGCTTTAGCATTAAGGCAACCTACGAGTATTGTAGCTTTTGGCTCAATAAAATTTTATACTCACCCTAATATTTTTACAATTTTTTTTACATTTTATTTTACCACTTCGTCAGCATACGTAATATACATGCAAAATTACAGTTTTTTAGTTCTAACAGACTGACCTAAGCCGCAAACGGACAGACGGACATACCGAAACTATAAGAGTTCTACCTACGGACTTCGGAACCCTAAAATATTATACAGTACAGTACATCGACAAAAATAGTTACACCGCCTAAAACTTTGCATCTATCTGCATAAGTCTATGACACGTGTGTAAATAAAAGACAATAAAACATTTTAGGAGATCATTTGAACAGTAACATTTCAAAAGAGCACAATGTGGACGTTATTCATTTTATACGGATTTATTTCAACAATATTTATTTGTTTACTTATATTTGGATTATATCAGAAGAACACCAACACAATATGCATTTCAAAGAGAAGACTTGATGGAAACACAGTTTTAGTCACAGGAGGGACTTGCGGTATGGGACTGGAAATAGCCAAAGACTTCGCCTTGAGAGGAGCTCGGGTCATTGTAGCATGCCCTTTCGAAGACGAGGGTAAACATGGATTGGACGTAATCATCAAAAGTACTGGTAACCAAAATGTAGTTTTTGACCACTTAGACCTAGCATCTTTTGCTTCAGTCAGAAAATTTGCAGCTAATTTTGTACAAAGGGAAACAAGACTCGATATACTAATGAATAACGCGGGAATAAACGCAGGAAAACGTCTGACTGAAGATGGATGGAATCTTATATTTCAAGTTAATTATCTAGGAACTTTCTTACTGACTATTTTGCTGATGCCACTCCTGCAAAAGACGGGCAGTCCAGAAGAACCGAGTAGAATTGTTAATACGACTTCTATTAGCCACAAACTATTGAAAACTGTTAATTTCTTTGATTGGGAAGCAAGTGATCACCCTTTGACACATTACCAGAACAGTAAACTATGTATTGCAATATTCACTAGAGAACTTGCCAAGAGATTGAATAATGCTAATGTTGTTGTGAATTCTACGGACCCAGGAATGGTTGGAACGCGTATCTTCAGAACTTCTACGGATTCAATTAGAGGACCATTCCTGATAGCCTTCGCCACATTTTGTTCGAAAACTCCTTGGGAAGGAGCACAAACAGCGATCCATATAGCAGTGTGTGACAGAGCCAGGGGCATAAATGGGAAGTACTTTTTTAACTGCAAAGTGGCGATTCCGTCTTCAGTTCTTAATGACGATAAACTTAGTAAAGTGCTCTGGGAAAAGACTATGGAAGTGTTAAAACTTGAATCACCTTGTAATTTATTGTTATAAAATTAAAACTAAGAAATACAAAATTTTAAAAAGTAAGGATAAATCCAACGAGATCTATGTACTTACGTACTAGAGAAGACGCCACATACAACAGTTGTGTTCTGTTCATCATATGCTATCACTGTTAACCTCACATTAGTCACTCGCTAGCAATACGCGCATAAAACACCCCACAATTCATTAAAGAAAACACTGTCAACTTAGTCAAAAATGCCTTGGTGTGTGTTGAGATAATGCACTAGTAATTCAAAGAACAAAGCAAAATATGAAGGAATAACTTTCCATCGGTAAGTAACTAGATTTCATTGATTGAAAATTAAATACGGATTGCAAAATTTCGGCTGCCATAATGAATGTAATGAGTAAATGATCTGTCAACCGATGGAATGATTCATCATAGACTAACAAAACAGAAGTGTAATGTAGACATCATAAATATGCATACATTTCACTTTCTTCATGGAAGCATCGAAAAACTATTTGTTTGCTACTCAGTTACTAATGTTTGTAAAACGTTTAAAAATGTTTAAGTTTTATAATTTTTATCTACATATGCTATAAATGCTTTACAAAAGTTTCCTAAAATCCTATAAATCCTTTATAAAATTAAGTCATATCTCGTAACGTCTCACTAGGACCTCCGATCCGAGGGCTCAAAAATTTTGTATGTGGGGGCTGTACCCCTACAAGTGCCCCGCGCAACTTGAAACTGCTATCAGATTTTGGATCCAAGATGGCCGCTTACACATTTTTGATGTTTTATTATGTTTGTCCCTATAATTCTGTTTCCTCGTATCTGCTACGCGGCTAAATCGATTTTGATAAATTATTATATAACTATAAGCCGATTTCAAATCTTCATATATGTAATCTAAATAAACATATGTAATTTAGACCCAATACCTAAGTATATGATTATATAATACATTAAATACAGAGATAGCTAACAAAGAAAAAAAAAAGGTATACAAGTACAAGAAATCACTTTCTTCTAGTGCAAAACTTATGTTAAGAAATTAAGTAAGAATAATAAAAGGTTACCAAAGAAACAGATATGTGCAGTTTAACTTTTACCTTTATAAATATGATAGTCGTGAGTCTACAATCTAAAAATCTATACAACCATACAACCATCCATATACCCATCCGTACATCCAGCCATACTTATCAACATCCGCATTTATTAAAATATATGTAGTATTTAATTTGAACCACGTACTCGTAGGTATGTAAAAATATATTGACCTTTCTGTACTACTCTCGTGTTTAGTCTATATTACCAAAAAGGACATGGCCGTGTTTGAAGATGCCGATTCGAGTCTATATATTCATGTCAATGGATAAATCACACTGATTTACCTAGCCAAAGTAAGTTTAAACTTGTGTTATAGGATACTAACTCAACGATTCACACGGAGGTTGTCAAATTTAAAGTGAAATATGTACCTTTATTACGGAAATTGATTTCGAATTGGATTTAATTAAATGTGAGAGAGTGATTAAAGTTTTTGTAATTTGTGTTTTGTGGTGTTGGTGTGGTGTGACTTATAATAGGGCCAATGGCCCCATTTTTTCTTATATAACGTCCCTTTTCTCAGAAAATTACACATTATTTAAGATTGCTGCTTATACATATAGAAAGAGTTTTTTGACGAGAGATCTCTTACAAAAGGCATATGGTTCAGGACTACTCGTATTTAGCATAGTCTCTCTCGGTGCCCATGGTTCGTTGAGGCTGACATGAGTAAGTTTGAAATCTTTATGGCTTTAAAGATTCGTTCCGAACACATTCCATTAAATAGTTGCTTCTGTGATGGGTAAAACCGAATCTGCTAATTGTGACGAATGTGGTAAAATAGAAGATGTGTACCCCGCACGAGTGCGTCCCAATCGAGGATGAAAGAAATGAGTTAAATGTAATAAACCTCAATAAAGGAATGTTACATAGCATACATGCCACTCCCTCGCCGAAGGCAGCAAGGATCATTTATAAAATTGATAAAATATTAAAAGTAGCCGTTGATGATGTTTTTTTTATTTTTCCGATGCGAGGGTAGGTATTAGGTCTCTGTAAAAAACTCTCTATAATACATAAAGATTTAAAAAAGTCCCTTTTAATGAAGTACAAATACTTTAAGGGCTGCTTTTCATGATTAGGAAAAATTATTAAGTAGCAAAAAATAAAAAGTCAGCAAGTTAGTTTTTGAGATAACGTCACTAAATTTTCCATACAAAGACTCATTACAGCAGCCTGCTGTAGATGATGGTGCGTGTAGCGTACTTTTTGTTTACCATTAAATTACTTTACCTACACGTCCCATTACGCAAATTTATTCATAAAGGAAAAAAAGTATAAAAAATAAATGCGGAGCCTAAGAGCCTAAGCACACGGCGTATTACGCGCAGACGACAAGCAGAAGACACGCGAAACACGCTTCACTTTGTCGTAAATAATTAAATAATTTTAATACAATAACTGAAAAAAAGTAACCTGCCAATTTTTTTCTACTACTGTTTTTAGTTTGTTGTAAATTTGCCAAAAGTGGAGTTTTTTGCAAATATGCGAAGAAAAGCTTCACGTTCTCACTTTAAACTGTAACCAGTAGTTCATAAAATAGTTTGAAGGGTTATCTATACTAGAGAGAAAAATTTAAACGATATCTCCGTTTTCTTTCAAATAATTTATTTCAAATGGGGGCAGCACTGGACCCCGGGAAATTCAAGTAGCCCCTTAAAGTATTTGTACTTAATTAAAAGGGTCGTTGTATATGTTACTAGCAGTCCACCCCGGCTTCGCCCGTGGTACACATAGCCTATGACACTCGGTGATAGTGTAGCTTTCCAACGGTGAAATAATTTTTTTAAATCGGTCCAGTAGTTTGGAGCCTATTCAATGGAAACAAACAAACAAACAATCAAATCTTTCCTCTTTATAATATTAGTATGGAGAAGTGACAAATAAGCATAAATATCTCGTGTTACAACTGCATCCACAAGAAGAGGTCGGACAAGCAAAAGTCGTAGTAGTTCCGGGTATATCTTCTTCAAGTAATAATTGCCTAGGCTACAGGACAGGCTATACCTAGCGTAGGAACAAGCGATTGTATTAAAAATCTAATACCTAATACATTTAAACTTAAATTTGTACATTTTTAGGGTTCCGTACAAAAAATGAAAAAACGCGTCTGTCCGCCCGTCTGTCACAGCCAATTTGCTCCGAATCTACTGGACCGAATCAGGTGAAATTTGGTAGGATGGTGTAATCCTATGACCCAAACACATACGTGCAAAGTAAAAAAAAAAATTTTGAAATATGGGTCGTTTTCGAGGGATAAATTAGAAAATTAAAAAACAAGTTTTGCAAACCTTACTGTGTCACATATCAAATGAAAGGGCTTGTTATGAGGATCGCAATTATATTTTTGTTATAATAATAAAATAAATATTTTTGATTTTATTCATGAAAAAAGACGAAAATTGACCATTGACCCCTGAACTCCGAAACTACTGAGCCTAAAATTTTGAAAAAAAAAATAAGAAATATAGTTCATTGCTTGTAGATTACAGGAAAACCAATAAGAATTCAATCAATTGTACGGAACCCTCTCCACGCGAGATTAACTCGCACTTGACTGGTTTTATTTTTTCTAATCTTAATTGTCCCATTGTTGGGCAAAGGTCTCTCCCATCTTCTTCCACTTATCCCTTTCTAGTGTTAATTTCGACCATCCTTTTTGGAATGTAAATGTAAAGATGGGTAAAAATTGCAACGGAGTGGTTGCCTAAAGATGGTTACCGTCGCCCGGGCAGGCCGAAAAAGCGCTGGCGAGACGATCTCGACGCATTCCAAAAAAATTTGTACATGAACCAATTAAATTTAAATATGATGTAAATATTTAATATGTACGCAAAGAGGTAATAAAATTGATTCTTATTTACTTTTTAATATACTTGAAAAAAAGCTGGGAACACGCTAAAATGAGGAATAAAAATTATCGTATCTTGCCATAATCTCGGAGAAACTGCCAGGAACATAATCGTACCTCCTTGCGTGTTATACGTTATACATAACATGCAACGAGCTACGAATATACATATATACTTACATGCATGTTAACATTCTAAAAGTCGGATGTAGAAAATTTCTTGTTTCTTTCCTACCTACTTGGATCAAACACGCATCTCATTACATCAAAGAAGTTGAGCGACTCATCATTTAATTGATTAAAAAAGGTCCAACTAAATACTAATGCATTATCTACCAGTTTGCCTTTGGGACATGTCAAGAAGTTGACAAAAGGGGTGCAAGTGTAGTAGAATTATTGTAACAAAAAAAAACTTTCTACTATATAATAGTACACAATCAATATACATATTATTTAATTTTATGGAATAGGTAATACACGAAAACATTTATAAAAATACATACATATACTATACCCAATACATATACATATTATATTTTACAGCAGAGAGTTCAATTTGATTCCAAATAATATTTCCTTACCTGCATTTTGAAATTGTCACGATTAAGGTGAAGGGATAAGCAAATGCCCTTGAAGTGTGAAATAAATTGTTAACTTGTAGATATGGTAATATATATATACATATTTCCATATTGCTCTTCGTCATGCACTAGATAGCCCTTTAAATTATTTTATAAACCACCGTTGAAAGTATTTACATTAGTCCGTCTAGCTTTAAAACTTGCCTCCGCCAAAAGTGGCCACGGCAAGTTTTAAAGCTAGACGGATCACCAATAATAGTTTCAACGGCAGTTCATAAAATTATTTAAAAGGATATCTAGTGCATGACGAAGAGCAATATGGAAATTATCACCATATTTACGAGTTAACAATTTATTTCACACTTCAAGGCCATTTGCTTACCCCTTCACCTTAAGTGATCTCGTAATGCTATCAGGGAAAGCATTCCAGAGCCGAACAGCAGTAAAGGCAAAAGAATTAGAAATACGGTGAGAAGGAATAGCGAGTTGCATTGTGTTAGAAGAGCATAGATTTCTATCGTGAGTTGAGCTTAGGAGCTGAAATTTAGAGACCATGTAACTGGGTGCAGAAGGATTATAAATAATACCATGAAGGGTACTCTATTTCTTTTCCTAAAATTTTTAACTTAATAGTTATATATGAAATGTTAGTTCGATATACCGTTTTTGTAGTAACAAAAACAATTATAAAATATATTTTTTATGAAATTTTATTAGACAATATGAAACTGCGATATATATTCGATTTCTTAAGAAAAATATATATTAAAAATCGTGGAATAGTTTTCTGGGAAATGAAATTCGATGTCAAAAAAATCTGTATTCTAATAGATACCCGCTTGCATTCCACTTTAGGGCACATTATATTATATTTGACATTAACTTAGGGCTAGTCATCATTCGGACACATGATAATTATAGAAAACAAAATTAAATATTTTAAATATTATGGAATGTAATATTTATAGCAAACAAATTTAGGGCATTTTGTATTTAGGGATTTCAACTTTAGGGCACGTGATATTATGTGACATTATGTTAGGGCTAGAAATCATTCGGACACATTATGATTATGGAAAAAAAAATTATGAGACCGTAAATTATAGATAAAATTTTTATGAGACAAAATAGAGAACCACCATGAAGACAACATAGTATAGATTTCTACGGAACGATAAGCGGGTATGTTATGTGATCATACTTGCGAAGGCAAAATATAAACCTAATACAGTTGTTTACTCTAGGTTTTTTTCAGAGGAGTATAGTTCTCTCTACAACCAAAACCTCGAAGACAACAGTGATAAATTTCCTCCAATCCTTGAAAGCGAACTTCAGTATGCAGTAATGACACAGAAAAAAGACAAAGCTCCCGGGCTAGATCAAATAACCAATGAGAGGATGAAAGCATCATTGCCAGAGGCTAGCAAAAGATTGAACAACCTCTTTAATCTCATGTTAACCACTGAAACCATACCTAAACAATGGACAACTAACAAAATAATCCTTATCCATAAGAAGGGAGACCGATCTGATATAGGAAACTATCGCCCGATAAGTTTGATGTCTAACATATATAAGGTTTCCTCAAAAATAATATATAATCGCATTACAAAAAAACTAGACAAGCAACAGTCAAGAGAGCAGGCTGGATTTAGTACTGGATTTTCCACAATGGATTACATACATGTGATAAAACAATTAATTGAAAAATGTCAAGAATGTGTATCACTGTATGTGTCCTTTGTGGACTACAACAAAGCATTTGACTCTTTAGAACATAAGAACATTTGGAAATCCTTGATAAATCAAGGTATTGAAGCGAAATATATAAGAATAATAAGAAATGTATACTCCAACAGCACTGCACAAGTAAATCTCGAAACTGAAGGAAAAGCTTTCCCAATTCACGGAGGAGTGAGGCAGGGAGCCCCTCTTACGCCGAAACTGTTTTCAGCAGTTTTGGAGGAGGTCTTTAAGAAAATGGAATGGGACAACATGGGTATTAATATAAATGGAACACATCTGAACCACCTTAGATTCGAAGATGACATAATATTTATAACAGACAACCCAAATAGTCTCCAAAAAATGTTACAAGATCTGTCACGAGAAAGCAAGAAGGTGGGTCTTACGATGAACAAGGAAAAGACAAAAATAATGACCAATAGATCCCAGGTAGAAATCAATGTGGGAGAGGAAGTAATAGAATATGTCCACTCTTAATATATACCTTGGTCAACTGATTGCATTTGAAGACCAAATGGGGTCAGAAATAGAAAGACGGGTTGCCAATGCCTGGAAAAGGTACTGGTCCCTAAAGGAAGTATTGAAGGGCAAAGAATATAACTCAACAATAAAAAGGAAAATATACCAAACATGCATATTACCAATACTAACTTATGGGTGCCAGACCTGGGCATTTACAAAAAAGCAACAACAACAACTAACCACCTGTCAAAGAGCCATGGAAAGGAGCATGCTAAGGCTTACAAAAAGAGACAGAAAAAGGGCCGAGGATATAAGACGCATCACAAAGGTTGAAGATGCAACAATAAACCTAAAAAAAATAAAATGGAGATGGACAGGTCACATGCTCAGAGAGACTAAAAATAAATGGACCAAGGATTTAACAGAGTGGACCCCTAGATTTCAAACCAAACGGAAAAAGGGAAGACAAAAAAAGCGTTGGTCTGACGACATAAAAAAGATTGGGGGCCCACTATGGCAGAGAACTGCAAAATTTAGAGAAAATTAGAAGAAGAATCTGGAGGAGGCCTCTGTGTCTGAAGACACGCCGACAATAGTTTGCAACTAAAAGGCTTATAAATAAATAAAAAAAACAGTTGTTCAGAAGCAAATGACCTAGAAGCCTCATTTAAAATAAATTGTTAACTCTTATATAAATATGTTGAAAATTTCCATATTTCTCTGTTAGGCTCTAGATGGCCCTTTAAATTATTTTATGAACCACCGTTGAAAATTATTTCAGCCAAAAATCGTCACTGTTGCATCTCTTTCCATACGATGACACCGATAAGAGCCTGGCTCTTAAGTGATAGACAGAGACATTGTACAGACGGTTAATCGGAAACATGTGCCACCGCGCGCGTCGCGCACTACGTGAGGTGGCACAGGTATCTTAACTTTTCTCTGTACATCGCTTTCAGATTTTTCAAGCTCCCCAAAGGCATATGACAAACCCTGACAATGGAAATTCAATGAAGAAGACGAATTATGACTTAACGTGCCTGTTGAGTGCCTCGAACTCGAGAAGCTCGAGAAATTTGCGTCACTTTTGGTCCCTGCTTTTAAGTGCAGACCACCCCTATCTATCTATCTATCTATCTAATAGCCCTTTATCCTGAGCTCAGGTTGCTTTCATTTCTTTTTCTCTTCCCTATAAGAGAGCTCAGTGTGCCTCCTGGCAAAGGCCTCCTCTAACCACTTTCATTGTTATCTATCTCTTGCGACTCTTCTCCAATTTGGACCCGCTGTTAACTTAAATTCATCCTCCCATCTTGTGAATTGCCTTCCTTGCCTTCTTTTACCGTCTCTGGGATACCAATGTGTAACAATTTTACTCCACTTTTCTTGTCTGCTTCGTAACATTTGGCCGGTCCATCTCCACTTTAATTTATCTATTTTTGAAAGAACATCTATTAACCCTGTTTTGGCTCTTATCCAAGTATTTCTGTGTTTGTCTTTTCGCCTGATTTGTAACATGCTTCTTTCCATAGCTCTCTGACAGTACTGCAACATGTCTCTATGGACTTTTGAGAGTGACCAGGTTTCACAGCCGTATGTTAAGCATGATAATATGCAAGTGTTGAAAACTCTTCGTTTAATGCCATTGCTGAAATCAGTGGACTTCATCACCTCTTTTAGCGACCAGTATTTGAAACCAGACCTGAAATAATCCAGCCTAAACTGGTTTCACAAAGAACAGGCATTGTATTACCCAACCTTATTTGTTGCGATCCTAACAAATCCCAAAACAGATCGGCTCCTATTAGCAAGTCCACTTCGGAAGGCTTATAAAATGTAGGGTCAGCCAAACAAATATAGGAAGGAATTTTTAAATCAGAAATATTGATCTCGCGACTTGGGACATAATTTGTGATTGATGGTAAAACATAGAAATTACAGTTGACTGCAAAACTGTCATTTAAAGACTTTAACACAACATTACATGTTTTACCTACATGCGAAGTGACGTTATTAATGCCCAGTATCGATCTATTAACTGTATTAGTTGGCAAATTTAATTTATTACAAATATTTGACGTCATCAAACATGACGATGAGCCAGAGTCGAGCAAGACACGAACGATATGCTCGCGATTATTACTATCATACACTTTAACTAACGCGGTAGACAACAACACATCGCATGACCTTGTAAGATAGGATGAGACATTTGCTGACAAAGCGACACTATTGTTGTCAACCGTCGGTACAGAAGAAGGCAGCAGCGTCGATGCTAAGTTGTCAGACCCACCGCTACAGTCAGCATTAGACTTTATGATCGGTTTAGGTTCAACATGCACCAATGTGTTATGACGACGCTTGCATATCTTACATCCAGGCTTCTTACATGAATTCGCAAAGTGACCTGACTTAAAACAATTAAAACAAATTTTAAAACTTGGCAGTATTTTCAGTCTCGCTTCGTTATTTAAAGCGAGGAATTGTGGACAATTATTTAATATGTGCGCACCTTTACACTTGCTACAAACCTTAGGAGAATTTTCTGAACTTGAATTAAAAGAATTCTGAGCCACCATGGACTTGAGCTTAGGAGTCGACTTGCCTTGGCTGCTAGACTGATTACTGCGTGATAATTCTAAAGTTTCAATTAATTCAGCACGGCTACGTAAGAACTGAAGAAACTTATCAAAATTAATAGAAACATTCACATTTAGGTTACCTTTATACTCTTTCCACTCACGGTATGTTTTCTGATCCAATTTTCTTGTAACAATATGAATAAAAAGTGTATCCCAGTGAGTGACAGGTTCTCCTAAAGATTCTAATGCTCTGAGGTTTTTATTTAATTGATCAATTAAATGTTTCAATATATCAGAAGACTCCTTCGTAATCGTTTCCAAGTTAAATAAAGCCGATACATGATTTTGAATAAGTAATCTTTTGTTATCAAACCTTTCACATAACAACTTCCAGGCGATGACATAGTTACTAGCTGAAAAATCAATAGATTGTACAACCACAGCAGCAGATCCTTCCAGAGATGCTCGTAAGTAGTGAAATTTATTTATTTCATCAATTTCTTTATTGCAGTGAATAAGACTTGTAAAAGTGTCGCGAAATTCCATCCAGTTGTCGTACGAACCCCAAAATTTTGGCAACTGTATAGTAGGTAATTTAACAAGCCGATGATTACTAGCGTGCGAACAATTTTGAGTGCTAATTACCGGTTTACTATAGTCATTTAATATTCCTTGAGCGTCAGATAAGGCTTTGTAATATAATTTCTCAAATTCCGAACGCTCAATTAACTGAATTTGCATATTATCGACGAAACATTCTTATTGTAATTGCACCTCATCGTACTGTTCATATAATGATTCGAGTTTACCCATACGCAATTGCAATTCCCTGGTGACAGACTCAGTGATAGGATTTGGTATATTTTGCAAGTAGCTTAAAAATACAGTCAATCTTCCTTTGAAGCTAGCTCGACGTTTAATTAATTCTTTTTCCTCACTCATTTTACTGGCCTGGGAGAAGGGTGCGGTCAACCTGGAATTTATACAATTACTAATTATAATTAGGTAAAGGACAATGTATTTTACCTAACTGAACAATGTGGTAATTTGTAATGAGTTTTGTTCACAATAATTAAAGTCTCAAGTATAATCAAAGAATGAATAAATGCAATGAACTGTACTTTCTATATAACAATGAACTAAACACTGTATTACAGTAAATAATTACCTATGCAATTATGCAAGTTTGACAAAACACTAGCTAAGTAAACTGCAATTTACTTGTATGTACAATAAGTAGGTAGGTCGGTACCGATAAATTACTTGGAACTTATTACCTAATTGATCGCAAATTATGAATAATGAAGTGAAAATAATGTAGTAATAAGTAACTACTGTACTGTATTTTAGTACATTTAAACCCAATTACTCTAACAATACAAATTGTCTGATCAATTGTTACAATGAAAGTTACCACGTACTTAAGTACCTACTGACAAGTTACATGCAAAGAAATGATTATGTGATTACTAACCTGGGGAAATAATTATCCTTAATTTTTACACTTAATACTACCTGTATGAGTGCTGGGCAGTTTAATTAAGAACAATAATAGGCTTAGCACCACTTTCTTGATGAACTTGCAATTTTCTTTGCCGGCCGGTAACCTCTCAATTTTATCCTTGATTTAATTTCCACTAGTTCATGATATTTTTTGATCGCTTTATTGTATAATATGCACATCCGGCTTCGTACTATGGACCATGTTTAGCAGATTTCGTTGAGATGATTTAAAACCAGATAATTTTCGGCAAAGAATATAATAGTGTACTATCGGTACAGAGACATGAAGACAAGTGAATAGCCATACAAAAGAAAACAAAAGTAATTGAATCTGCGGATTTGCTCTTCAAGCTGCGCAGGAGTTTGAACACCCACCAAATTTAATCAAAATCGGACCATCGGTTCGGCAGTTATCGCGGAACAAACATACATACATACAAACAATGTGTTTTCGCCGCAACTTGAATTATAGACCAGGCTCGCTTCGCTCGCTCGGTCAATTATTGATATTATCAAAATTTTGCGCGGGAACAAACAAAAGGGAAATGACGACAAAGTCTTCGTTCGGGTGGTAAAATGTCTCTCTATTTAATTTAAGTAAGAATTTTCGCAAACTCTACAAAGAAATGAATGGTACTTACTTAAGACCACATTATACGTTACGCTTATATATTTTTTTTCAACATTTTATTTTACCACTTCGTCGGCATACTGTTAGCATTTCCAAAATCTGCCATATTTTTATTTATACTGGCAACCCTAAATTGTAAGATAATTTGGAAGTGCACCATCGGCCAAGCTGTCAACTGTCAATTTTGACATTGTAAGAAATGCCGCGGTTTTGTACGGAAAGTATAGATCTGTTTGTAAAGTGTTTTTACCCAGTAAAATACGAAATATACAAGATTTAAAGCATCCCCAGTTTTATTTAAAAGCACCTTGATGAAAAGTTATGTTATACATGGCGTTCCTAACAATACGTAATATACATGCAAAATTACAGCTTTTTAGGTCTAACCGAGTGACCTAAGCCGCGGACGGACAGACGGACATACCGAAATTATAAGAGTTCCGTCTACGGACTTCGGAACCCTAAAATATTATGCAGTACAGGTACATCGAAAAAAATAGCTACACTGCCTAAAACTTTGTATGTATATGCATAAGTCGTATGTAGGTCACGTAAATGAAAGACACTAAAACATTTCAGGAGATCATTTGAAAAGTAACATTTGAAATAAGCACAATGTCAACGTTATTTATTATATACGTATTTATTTCAACAATATTTATTTGTTTACTTATATTTGGATTATATCAGAAAAACACCAACACAATATGCATATCAAAAAGAAGACTTGATGGCAACACAGTTTTGGTCACAGGAGGGACTTGCGGTATGGGACTGGAAATAGCCAAAGACTTCGCCTTGAGAGGAGCTCGGGTCATTGTAGCATGCCCTTTCGAAGATGAGGGTAAAAATGGATTGGACGTAATCATCAAAAGTACTGGCAACCAAAATGTAATATTTGACCACTTAGATCTAGCATCTTTTGCTTCAGTGAGAAAATTTGCAGCTAATTTTTTACAAAGGGAAACAAGACTCGATATACTAATGAATAACGCGGGAATAAACGCAGGAAAACGTCTGACTGAAGATGGATGGAATTTTATATTTCAAATTAATTATCTAGGAACTTTCTTACTGACTATTTTGCTGCTGCCAATCCTGCAAAAGACGGGTAGTCCAGAAGAACCGAGTAGAATTGTTAATACGACTTCTATCAGCCACAAACTATTGAAAACTGTTAATTTCTTTGATTGGAAAGCAAGTGATCACCCTTTGACACATTACCAGAACAGTAAACTATGTATTGCAATATTCACTAGAGAACTTGCCAAGAGATTGAATAATGCTAATGTTGTTGTGAATTCTACGGACCCAGGCATAGTTGGAACGCGTATCTACAGAACTTCTACGGATTCAATTAGAGGACCATTGCTGATAGCCTTCGCCACATTTTGTTCGAAAACTCCTTGGGAAGGAGCACAAACTGCGATCCATATAGCAGTGTGTGACAGAGCCAGGGGCATAAATGGGAAGTACTTTTTTAACTGCAAAGCGGCGATTCCGTCTTCAGTTGTTAACGACGATAAACTTAGTAAAGTGCTTTGGGAAAAGACTATGGAAGTGTTAAAACTTGAACCAGTCTCCTTTTAATTAAATGTAATAATATTAAAACTAAGAAGTACATCATTTAAAAAAAAATAAGGAGAAATCACATTGATTTAGCTAGCGAAAGTAAGTTTAAACTTGTATTATGTGATACTAACTCAACGATTCACACGGAGGTGGTCAAAAAAGTGAAATATGTACCTTTATTACGGAAATTGATTTCAAATTGGATTTAATTAAATGTGAGAGAGTGATTAAAGTTTTTCTAATTTGTGTTGTGTGGTGTTGGTGTGGTGTGACTTATAATATGGCCATCCCATCTCTTCTTATATAACGTCCTTTTTCTCAGAAAATTACATATTATTTAAGCTTGCTGCATAAATTGCATTACACATTCAAATCCAGACTGGTAGGGTGAGAAAAATCATTGGTACATTGGAGATTTTGCGTAACTCAGCAAATGCTGACACTCTAAAGTTAATCTATCTCTTACTATGTCAATCCATTATTTTCTACTGCAAAAGTATTTGGGGCTGTGTTGCCAAAACATATTTGGTATAATTGGAACGTTGGTCAACGAGCTGTGCTTAAGGTAATGTTAAGGAAACCCCTGAGATTCTCCACTAATTTACTGTATCAGAAAGCCCAATTCCTGCAAATGTATATCCTCAAAGCTAGTCTAGACACTCTCAAAAGTATCCTAACTTCTGATCACGCATCTAGGCTGTTAAGTAAACGCATTTTGATGGTTCCCCTTCCCTCTGTTCGTTCATCTTTTGCTAAAAGATTGGTGAATTTGCATTTACGAGTAAGTCTATATTCAATAAAATTGCCCAAGTGTGTGATCTAAAAAACACTTCTTTAAGAGGTGCCAAAGTCACAATATCTAAATATCTATTAACTCTAAACTATGAGGAAACGGAATCCATTCTACTCTCGAACTCTGAGTTGTATCCTAATTATCCACACAGTGGCTAGAAACACTAACTGAACCCAAGCTGCTGAGCAAGTGTAGGGCTGTGTGGAAATCAAAACTAAATATAACAAGAACTTCTGTACTTTTTTTTAATCGAATACAAAATATTGATCACCAACATGCTTCGTCAATGGGTCATAGAAAATAATCCACAACATGCTTCGTCAAAAGAAAAACAGAAAAATATCCGCAACATGCTTCGTCAAAAGGTAAACAGAAAAATATCCG
The DNA here is from genome assembly GCA_963576875.1 of Acrobasis repandana. Lineage (NCBI taxonomy): Eukaryota > Metazoa > Arthropoda > Insecta > Lepidoptera > Pyralidae > Acrobasis > Acrobasis repandana. Next base: position 20,872,877 of record OY756219.1, read on the forward strand.
CAACATGCTTCGTCAAAAGGTAAACAGAAAAACATCCGCGCCATGCTTCGTCAAAATTCTTAATCTAAGAGACCGCTCCGCATCGTTCCCGGCCCAAAGGTTCCCATAACACTTGCTACATTTCCACGCTGAATAGCTATGGAAAGTCTTTGAGCCAGAAAAGATACAGAACGGTAGTCGTTAGTGCGATTACAGATACGTCGGCCCAATTCTCTGATAAAAGCACTTGCTTCCTTTCACCAGGTACCTGTGGTTTCAAAGGCTACCGGTACAAAAATATAAGCTGGTTTCAGACTAGAATATTAACTATGCTTTTGCTTTGCTGCACTCTCTGCCGCCGATCCAGCCGTTTTGATCATATCCTTGAGATTTGAAGGAGCAAACGTACAAACGCACGTGGCATCCCAAAGTAATGACCTACTCCAAGGTACTAGGGTCAAACCATCGGGACGCCTGCCATCTGGGCGACTGAATCCCGGAGGCTCTAATAGAGAAGGGATGTTTGGACTAACCATCGCTCTTCGAATTATTTCGTTTAGTGCATGGTGCCTAGGGTACCTGCCCGCGCATCTCAAGCCATGATGACCTTTTACATCAACCTTCTGTACTATTCTGAAATTTACTTTATAAGTGCAAAATTTTTTTTAAAAATGAGGTGTATTAAACTTACTAAACTTCATGAAAATTACTTTACTACCTATTACTATTTTGTCTTTTATCAATAGTGTTTATTTTCAATGTCAAAATAGAATAAAAAAATAATATCGACATAAAAAAATAAATGCCCAAGGGAAGGAATTTAAGGGCATCTATTTGGGAATATTTCCAACGTGCCCAAAATGCCCGGGCATTTGCCCATCTCGTAACCGACACCACTTTTCACTTCTGTCGACACTGCCGGAGTGCCACTGTTTATTTTTATCTGTAACTATTGGTTGTAAGTATGGGTACATTATGTTGCCAACTTTTTCGGCCAAACCCTGCCAATTACAAAGGCACTCTAAACCCTGAGTTTAATATTCATGGGACAATAAGTGGCGTGCGTTAAACACAGTTTAATGACCTATGGGTCATAAAATAGGAGTTTCCCCCCATAAAAGCGTACAAGAGTTTACTTTCAAGTTTATTCGATGGCGCGAGCAACAAAATTGCAATTACATTGGCTACGAATTTTGTTATTATTGTTTTGAATATTAATTGATCCTGAACGCGATGATATGTGTAGACAATACTCGTAAACCGGTCAAGTGCGAGTCGGACTCGTAATGAAGGGTTCCGTACTACTGTACAATGTTTTAAAACGCTGAAAAAAACATGTTTTTATTTTTATTTACTTTTATTTAATATTTACTATATAGAAATATTTTTCCTAACGTAAAGGCAAAGTAAGTACCTATTACCTTTTTAAATAATTCTCTGAGTGAGGCTCTCAGTCCTAATACGCAAATGGCACAAATGGATGCATGCATTTTTTAAATATTTTTAATCGATAGTTTTTTTTTTGCTAAATGCTTTCTTAATTTTTTCTTGGCAAAATTAGCCTACATTCATTAGTTGTTTATAATTTGGTTCGTAATACCTATATGCAAAATATCCAATGTATCTTTGAACTGGAGATCACGTAGATAGTAAGATTCTGTCAGTCACTGCAGCTGTCAGTTAAAGAATAAAAGCATTTTACCTATTATTTCAATTATATTTCTACCATTTCTACATACATGGCGGCGTCCTGCAAGTATCAGAAGACACGACACGGTCACGACTCGCGGCCGTCTCGAGCGTCTCGGCCCAAATATGCCCTACGCGGGCATGCGCAAAGGAGTCCCCGGCAAAGACAAAAACAGTGACAATAAGATTGACTTTAATTTATTTTGCTTATATTTTATTTTTCCAGTGTTTGTGTTTAGTTTTGTGCCCAATTCTTTTTAAGGTTAGTTTAAATTTCTATTTATATGCCCCAACTTTCCCAGCCGGAATTTATACCCTGCCCACTATGTATTGACGGCAAACTCTTTAAAGGCCGAAGAGGCCTCAACATTCACATATCCCGGTTCCATAATCGTCAACTTTCACAACCACAACCCTCATGTTCTCTAAATTCCCAAATTCATACTCCACCGACAGCTACAGCACTACCATTTGAAGACTTGCTCACTCACCTCCACAGTTCAAAACAAATTGTAAAAAGAATCCCAAGGGGTGCGAGAGTGGCTCTAGCTAGGTCTCTATCCATGACCTTACAAAAATGTTCCTCTTCAAACTCATTAACAGATTGGCAAAATTTATTTACATTTTCATATCGATATCTACACGCACAGGAGTCATCGGAATCTTTAACAAAAGCATTAAAATCTAACACACAAAATCCTGTCTCCATATCCGTCCCCATCAATCAACCTTATCCTACAAAGCGTGCTATCAACATAAAAAAAATAGTAGAAGACAAGGTCATGGATGGAGACCTGAGGAATGCAGCACGCATACTTTTCTCAGATGACACTCTCGCCCCACCCACTCAGGAGACACTGGACTCCCTTCGAGAGAAGCACTCTTCACCCAACTCAACCGCATCTTTTCCAGGACATCCCATTTCTCAAAATTCGATGCAAATAAAAAACGAAGACACTCTTTCGGCTGTACTCCTCAGGCGGTATCGACGGACTCACTCCCCAGCATTTGAAAGACCTGTTAAGTATTTCTGCCGGTGACGCTGGTACGGAGCTATTAGTGGAACTTACTAAATTCTGTGCTTTCTTACTTTCTGGCAAAGTTTTAGACAGTTTTAGGAAATTTATTTATGGTGCTAGGCTATGTGCATTTAAGAAAAAAGATGGCGGGGTGCGGCCAATTGCAATTGGCTGTACCTTGCGCCGTTTAACCTCTAAACTAGCTTGTATGCACATAGCCTCAACACTTAGAAATAAATTCCAACCAATACAACTAGGCTTTGGCAGTAAAGGCGGCTGCGAAGCAGCAGTACACTCTGTGCGTACCTTTTTGAATTATAACTGCGCAGAGGTATTGCTAAAAGTTGACGTGAAGAATGCTTTCAATTCAATAGATAGGAACGCCTTGCTGCAAGAAGTGCAACTCATATACCCGAACTTTTTCCTTACATTAATCAATGTTATTCATCACCCTCAAAATTACTTTATGAAAATAATACAATCTTATCATCTACAGGAGTGCAGCAAGGCGATCCACTAGGGCCAGCACTCTTCAGTCTAGATATACATCCAATCATCTCATCCTTAAATTCAAAATTTAATGTCTGGTTCCTCGACGATGGCTGTCTCTAAGGAAGTAAAGAATCCGTTTTAGCAGACTTTTTGGCAATTATTGATAAATTCAAAAGCATTGGTTTGGACCTGAATTTAAAAAAATATGAAATTTTCATTCCTGGAAACATTTCGCCGTCGTTCAAAAATAAAATTCTCGACAGCTTTTTAAAAGTCTCTCCCGAAATGAAATTGCTTACGGAAGACTCTTTACAACTTTTGGGTGCTCCATTGCTGGGACCCAGCATTCAGCCTCTATTGGATAAAAAAATTGATAACTTTCACTTTACATCCTCTAGATTGGATATTCTAAATTCTCACGTTGCATACACAATTCTAAAATATTGCCTTTTTGTACCTAAATTCACTTACATTCTCCGTTCAAGTCCAATCTGGAAACATTTGGATCTTATATGTAAAATCGATGACTGCCTTCATGCCACCTAAGAAAAAATTCTAAATTTACATCTTGATGAAAATTCCTGGACACAGCTCACTCTACCTATTAAAGTTGGTGGCATAGGCATTAGAAAAATTACCAGTGTTGCCCTACCCGCTTTCCTTTCCTCTGTTAACAGCGTGTCAAATCTATGCAAAAAAATTCTTAAAGTAGATGACTTAAGCATCGACCTGCTAACAGAGGCAAAGGAAACGTGGTCAGCTCTTTGCCCTAAAGATAGTATCCCAGTGGAAGCCAACCTACAAAAACTCTGGGATGCACCTTTAGTGCAGAAAACTGTTTCTAATTTGGCTCAAAATTTCAATGACATCAACAGCGCTCGGCTCCAAGCAGTCTCCTCAAAGGAGTCCAGCCTCTGGCTCCACGCTATCCCGTCATACAATATAGGTACATTTTTAGACAACAATAGTTTCCGAATAGCTGTCGGGCTCCGGCTGGGAACACCCGTTTGTTCGCCTCATCGTTGCCCATGTGGTAGCGACGTAGATCAGTTTGGGCTTCACGGTCTCTACTGCCATCTCAGCGCTGGTAGAATTTCACGCCACGGCTCTCTTAATGACATTATCCGAAGGGCTCTGGCCACCATCCACGTACCTTGCACCCTCGAACCTCGGGGGGTAGTGCGTGATGATGGCAAGAGGCCTGATGGAATGTCGCTGATCCCCTGGGAACGCGGCAGGGCTTTAGTGTGGGACGCCACATGCGTTGATAGGCTTGCACCCTCCCATCTCAGAGGATCAGTCTCGAGAGCCGGTTCGGCTGCAGAAAACGCTGAGATCGCCAAACGGCGCAAATATAGTTCTTTAAATGATGACTATATTTTTGTGCCGTTTGGTGTGGAGACTTTCGGGCCATGGGGCCCCGGTCACAGGCCGGACACTCCTAAGGTACGCGCAATATGCGTCACCCAGGCGTCCCCGATCCCCGTCCCCGCACCTCTCCCCCGTTTCCGCCTCGATTTCTCACGTTGGCCGACAAGAACCGGGGGAGAGGTGCGGGTGCGGGGAACGGGGACGTATATTGCGCGTACCTTAGAAGAGTCCCTTCTGTTTACTCTTACTGTATTCTGTGCCCCGGTGCTAGGGGTCTCCTTAAAGAGATCTCTCCAAGTCTGATCTCCGCCGCCGGTGACAAGAGGGCTGGCTGTTTTTTCGCACAACGTATTAGTATTGCGATTCAACGCGGAAATGCGGCCAGCGTTCTTGGCACTATGCCACATGGACACGATTTTTTAGATTAAATTTGTAGTAAGTAGGTATATAACTTTTGTATATCTGTAAATATGTAAATTATTTCATCTTTCTTTTTTTTTAAATAAACTATTTCTCAAATCGATAGTTCTCGTCGAGAAATAGCCACAAAAAAATAATCAGTGCTGAAAAACATGTATACCATATACAAAAAAACAAACACTAAAAATAGCATGTAAATGAAACTGAAACACGCCATTTTAAAACATGACGTCAAAGTCTACAATATCCGCCGACATAGAAACTTCTTTAGATAACTTAGCTAGAGACAGAAGGTCTGACAACGCTTGTTTTCCTCTTTTGGTACGTTGTATATTATCAGCCAGTGATGTTTATTCTTTTTCTTCGTCTAAGCGCGTTCCCAGTTGCATCCTGCGCTTGCGCAGGATATATGCGCTTTCCCGCTTTTTATTCTCCAAATATAACATGCTTGTTAATGGTCACCCAAGGATGCCGAAAAGACATTTTAAAATGGAGAAGAAATAGCCGGAACAGTTAAAATGATTTGGCTAAAGTTTTACGACCGGCCGCCTGCCTGACGTCAACCCTCTTTGGGAATGTATTTGTGCAAAAATTTTTATAACCGGCCGCCGCCCGACGTTAACCCTCCTTGGGAATGCAATTATAGCACGAGTTGTTAGTGCTTAGTCCTTGAGATGCCTCTTACGACATCCATAGGAAGAGATGGAGTGGTCCTATTCTAACCCGGAACCACACGGGAGTAACCCGGTCTTGATACGACACTGCCAAGGGCGTCGCCAAGGGGGGGGCAGGGAGGGGCAGCTGCCCCCCCCCCCCTAGAGATTCTAAAAAAGTTGCCAAATATAATGCAACCAAAGTCCTAAGTCTTTGAGTTAACCTTTCCGGAACCTAAGATTTAAATAATAAAGTGGTCGAGAAGTTTACAATGAATCCCCGAAAATTATGTTTTAATTAACCTAATATAAACAAACAACGACCACTATAATATTAAAATCTGGTAATTTTAAAAAAATACGCTGTACGCTGTACACTTATTCAAATTCAAACTCCTTTTTATTCTATTTTTCTAATAAATGTTATTATAACTTATTTACAAGTTTTTTATTGCATAGTCAAGAGCTCGTGCTCGTGTAGCTTCACACATTGGACTCTGTACTGTCACAGAATATATATGTATATAGTACTAAGATACTGTTGTTATTACAATCGCTGTAGATGTAAGGCTCGTAGTACAAGTGAAAAGCTTCATGTGCTGTCGACTTTACCTACAATTCATACCTACCTTTCTCTAATGACCCGAGCTCCTCTCAAGGCGAAGTGTTTGGCTATTTCCAGTCCCATACCGCAAGTCCCTCCTTTGACTTAAAATGTGTTGCCATCAATTCTTCTTTTTGATATGCATACTATGTTAGTGTTTTTTTGATATAATCCAAATATTAGCAAACAAATAAATATTGTAATAAATCCGTATATAATGAATAACGTCAACATTGTAATCATTTCAAATTTTACTTTTCAAATGATGTCCTGAAATGTATTGTTGTTGTCTTTTATTTACAGTGACATATTAGGCCACGAAAGGGCACCAAAAAACTAAATTGAAAATTTCATTTAAACATAATTATCATCAGGTCTTTATTATTTTATTTATTTTTATTTTTAAACTTTATTGATTAACAAACAAATTGTCTTACAATTGGCGGACTTAACGCTAAAAGCGTTCTCTCCCAGTCAACCATAGGGATAAACAGATAATTCGTTGCGGCGCAAAATAATTAAATAATTACATACTTATACCTAATAATACACATTCATGCATATATACTCATAATAAAGACATATACGCATACATATAAAATATATATACATTTATATATATATATATATACATGATTAAATAAATACAAATACATACATACCTACAATGAATGATGATGTAGATAAGAAAATGAGACTAATTTAGTAGATGACAGTGTACTCTTCTCTTGAAGGAAAATTTTGTGGAAATTTCTTTGATGTCAAGGGGCAAAGCATTCCAGAGTCGTAAAGCTTGAACAGTAAAAGAGTTTGCCATAAAATTTGTGCGATGAAGAGGAATACTAAGGAGACGGGTATCAGAAGAACGAAGCTGCCGATCATGAGTGTCGGAAAGAAATTGAAATTTGCATTTAAGATATTCAGGAGATTTTGGATTAGAAAAAATAGAAAAGAGAGTGCACAGAATTCGCATTTGTCTGCGTTCACGCATGGGAAGCCATTTAAGCTCCGAGCGAAATGGAGTTATATGATCATATTTGCGAAGACAGAAAATAAATCGAATGCAATTATTAACGACACGATCAAGCTTATTGAGAAGATCTGCATTGAGATCAGGATAACACACATCAGCGTAATCAATAATAGGTAATATTAATGTTTGGACTAACAGTATCTTCGTTTTAATTGGCAGGAAGTTCCGAAGGCGGTTAAGCTGTTGAAGGGCAACAGTGACAGAACGACTGACTTCAGCCACTTGAGTGATCCAACTAAGTGTAGAATCGATATGGAAGCCAAGGTCCTTCACAGCTTTACAGTACGGGATACTACAATTGTTAAATGTGACAGGTGCGATAACCTCAAAGTCAATCTGATAGATTTGTCTTGAACTACCTACTATTATCGCTTGGCACTTTGACGGATTGACTTGTATACCAAATTCATTGGACCATGTCAGGATAGTTGACAAAGCCGAGTTAACGCGCGCTATTCCCGAATCAATTTCATCGATTGACGATTGAGTGTAAATTTGCAGGTCGTCTGCATAAAAATGGTAAGAGCAGCCAATGGAATTAGAAAGAAGGTTTATAAAAAGGGGAAAAAGCAAAGGCGACAAGATACCTCCTTGAGGTACACCATTAGACAAATTATTCCAGTCCGACAACAGGCGGTCCATACGAACTGCTTGTTGCCGATCACGGAGATACTGAGAAAACCATCCAACTACTGAAGACGAGAATTGAAGATGCTCAAGAATAGCAAGGAGGATATCATGATCCACCATATTGAAAGCGTTTGAGAAGTCAATAAGAACTAAAATGGTGACCAACGTATTCTCCATGCCCAACCGAATATCCTCGGTGACTTTAAGAAGAGCAGTGGCGGTACTGTGGCCAGGACGAAAACCAGATTGAAAAGGAGTAAGGAGGGAGTTGGAAAAGATATAGGAAGATACTTGAGCGTGGACTACAGCTTCAGGTATTTTGGAAAGAAAGGGAAGTATAGATATTGGCCTAAAGTTATTTAAGACAGCAGGAGTCGGGACTTTAGGGAGAGGTATAACAAAGGCTTTTTTCCAAAGTGATGGGAAGGTTCCAGTAACCAATGAGAAATTAATGATATGAGTCAGGATTGGGAGAATGATTATTTTTATTAGTCTTCACTGCAGGAGCACGACCCTCTCTGTACTACCAGAGCAATAGAGGTATATTAGCCAGAGGTTTGGATGATGCTAAATAGTTAAAAATTTCAAGATATAATGTCACCAGTACAATCATTAAACATACAAAGTTTGAATGTCGTAGCTATTATACTTTAGATTTGATTAATGTCTAAAAAATGTCTCTACATGAGATCTGACCACTTTTTCATAGATTCTGATTAAGGTGTAGTGTAGAGCTTGTAGGTTTTGAGCGTGTAGTCTTTAGAGCTTGGCTTTATACGAGATCTGAAAACTTTTTTACAGGGTAAGTTATGTAGACTCGTCTTGGCAACATTTTTACATGAAAATGTTTTTGGTGGGATTTCATTTATAATTGTAAGTCGGTTAATGGACTTTTATGAGATTAAAAATAACCTATGTTAACCCCGGGCCTTTACTTTCCGGGATTTTAAGTAAACCAAATCTAAAATACTAGAAAAGTACTACTAACTAACAATAAAATAAGTGACGTTATTCGTAAATCTACCTACACCAATCTTAAACCAATTACTTAAACCTACTATATACAAATACTAAAATACCTAATTAATTATCTATTCAAACTTCGAATTGTTAATTTAATTAAATCTAAGAAAATAGAAAAGAAATACTTAAAATAATTTGGACCAGTATTAATTGTTGTCTTTGTAGTAATATTAGCTTACAACCAAATTTCAGCGTTCTAGGACTTCAGGAAGTACCTTAATAATTTTGATGATCAGTGAGTGAATCAGTGAGTGAATCAGTGACGAAATCGGGGGTTTTTAGGCATTAATAAAATCTTAAGGTGAAGATATAGGCAAATAAATGACCTTGAAGTGGCGCCCTCATTTGAAATAAATTGTTTACCCGTAAATATGGAGATAATTTCCATATTGCTCTTCGTCATGCACTAGATAGCCCTTTAAATTATTTTATAAACCACCGTTGAAAGTATTTACATTAGTCCGTCTAGCTTTAAAACTTGCCTCCGCCAAAAGTGGCCACGGCAAGTTTTAAAGCTAGACGGATCACCAATAATAGTTTTAACGGCAGTTCATAAAATAATTTAAAGGGCTATCTAGTGCATGACGTAGAGCAATATAAAAGTTATCACCATATTTACGAGTTAACAATTTATTTTACACTTCAAGGCCATTTGCCTATATCTTCGCCTTAAGGCCGTACCTGAATTTTCCGGGGTCCAGTGCTGCCCCCATTTAAAATAAATCATTTCAAAGAAAACGGAGACATTATTTAAAATTTTGCTACTATAAAATCCTAAGTAACCCTTCAAAGTATTTTATGAACTAGTGTTTACAGTTTAAAGTGAGAACGTTAAGCTTTACTACGCACATTTGCGAAAAACGGCCACTCTTGGCTAATGTGCGTAGTAAAGCTTAACGTTCTCATTATTAACTGTAAACAATAGTTCATAAAATACTTTACAGGGTTATCTAGGACTTGGTAGTTGCAAAATTTTAAATGATGTCTCCGTTTTCTTTGAAATGATTTATTTAAAATGGGGGCAGCACTGGACCCCGGAAAATTTAGGTACGGCCTTAAGTATAATAGCTAGGACATTCAAACTTTGTATGGTTAATGTTTGTACTGCTGTCATTATATGTTGAAATTTCAAGAGAGAGAGGAGTCAAAAAAACGACGAAACGTTTCGAGAAAAGGTAGGTAGTGTCCTTGCGCTCCCCTTGGCTCGTCTTGGCGGGGGCACTCCCGTGCCCCCAGATATAAGCCGGATTGGTATTGCTCATTTTTGTAAAATAAAAATAGTCTGAAAAAGTGTCGGCTGCACTCCCCGTTAGAACTATCCCGTAAGACATTACGAGTAGACTGTAAAAGTAGGTAACTAAAGTACACTTGTCTAGCAGTTGCTGCATCTGTCAATTGTCTTACTCTCCTAACAACATAAGTCGCAGAGCTTAGCCTATTTGAAAGTTTAGTTATATGAGACTCCGACGGGTTACTGTTGTTCCGATTAGACTTTTGGTTTCCCTAGCAAGGTACCGTCCCTCAAATTGTGGCAAAAGTCATAGAAAGAGCCGTCAATCGTCTTAAAATCTTCATTCACCTCAAATATACCAATAGTCGCCTGAATGACGTGACGGCCGTCGATGATATTTTCTGCTAGACGTAGCGAAGCATCAGTCGACTCAGGAGTTTCACAAGCGCTTAGAGGTGTTTTAAACATAACATTTGCCTTAGGCGTAGTCTGCACTTAAAGCAGGGACCAAAATTGATGCAAATTTCTCGAGTTTCTCGAGTGCAAGGCACTCAACAGGCACGTTAAGTCGTAATTCGTCTTCTTCATTGAATTTCATTGTCAGGGTTTGTCATATGCCTTTGGGCAGCTTAAAAATCTGAAAGAGATGTACCATGTCTCTGTCTTAGACTTATGAGCCAGGCTCTTATCGGTGTCATTGTATGGAAAGAGATGCATGCACACAGTGACGATTTTTGGCCGAGATAATTTTCAACGGTGGTTAATAAAATAATTTAAAGGGCTATCTAGTGCCTAACATTGAGAAATATGGGAATTTTCATTTTACCTATCAGACAAGCAAAACTATTCAATCAATGCAATGTGTCTCGAACAAATCTTTAAAGCCATACAGATTTCAGACCTACTCATGTCAGCCCCAACGAACCATGGGCAACGAAAGAGACTGTGCTAAATAGTCCTGAACACAGAAAAGCAAACTGAACCAAATGCCTTTAGTAAGAGATAAATAAAAATAAAATAAAAATAAACAGGTGTCAGCTGGATAAAGTTTAGTGATTTTTTTAACCCTTACAGGGTTTATGAAATTTTCTTCATAAAAAAAATGTTTACTAAATTCAAGATATGTGTATGCCGTCTACACTTCCCTAGTGCCCTGTGTCTGTGTGTTGATAATATGTTTATTTAGTTAAGTTTCATTTATAGTCTCTTTTTATAAAAACATTGTCTTTTAAACCTTTCTCATTTAAGTGTCGTCACAATGACAACTAGAGTTTCCAACGCAGGTGTCGCCTGTCCACATTGCCCTGGCTCAACTCGACTATACGTCCGCATAAAAACTCATATGAGTCGTATGCACAAACACATATCTCCACATCTTTCTAAATCCTCATCCCAAGAAGTTGTAGAAGAATTAAGGTATTCACAATCATCTAGTATTAGCACTTTTGAGCTTGAAAATCTTCCCCAAATTAAAAAGTCAGTTCGCATTCTTAAACATATTCCTAAAGGTGCTAGAAATCTTGCAGCTGAGAGACTTATTAATCTGATTAATGATAGCGTTAATATTAACACAAAAGATTCCTGGTTCAAGTTGCTTTCATTCCCATTGTCTGCCCTAAAAATTCCAGATAAGAGCGGTAACGCCTCACTCACAACAAAAGTTAAAAAAAACATAGACAGTATGTGCCTTAAACCAGAGAAGGATTTCAACAGCCGCTCGTTTGACATTTACAAACGCGTAGAAGCCAAGGTACACGAAGGTGACTTAGGTGGTGCAGCTCGCCTCTTAGTGTCTGATTGTAACATTGCGCCAAACAATGAAGATACTTTGTCATCACTGAGAGAAAAACATCCCATACCTTCGCGCCCTCTCTCAATACCATCTCTTACTCCTGAAAGTTTAACAAGTTCTCTCGTGGTCTCGTCTGACGAGGTTTCCTCTGCCCTAAATACTTTCCCTACCTCATCTTCTTCTGGACCCGATGGGCTTCGCCCACAGCATCTTAAGGAACTGACGTCTCACACAGCTGGTGGTAATGGACCTCTTTTACTTGAGGCCCTTACAAGCCTATGCAACTTTTTATAAAAGGTTCCCTTAACAACGAAGTGTCACCTTTTCTATACGGAGCTTCGCTATGCGCTCTTAAAAAAAAAGATGGCGGCATTAGACCAATAGCAGTAGGTTGCACCTTTCGTCGTCTCGTAGCGAAGCTTGGCTGCCATGCAGTACGTTCCTCAATGGCCACATATCTGCAACCACACCAATTAGGTTTTGGCACAGCCTTAGGTTGTGAGGCGGCCATCCACTCAACACGAGCTTTTGCCATGGACCCTGCAAACGAAGGTTGTGTCATCATCAAATTAGACCTCAAGAATGCTTTTAACAGCGTGGAAAGAGATACTCTCTTAACAGAGACTAAGGAGTTAATCCCGTCATTATATCCTTTTCTCCATCAATGCTACTCGGAACCAAGTAATTTATATTTCAATGGTAACATAATTCCATCACAAGTAGGTGCCCAGCAAGGAGATCCTTTGGGTCCGCTTATTTTTAGTCTTTCAATACATCCTTTTATCGTTTCCTTACAGTCACCTTTGAACGTTTGGTATTTAGATGATGCTACCATAGGCGGACCAGCAGAGTCTGTTATAAAGGACGTTAATACTCTCTTAACGGGCTTGGAGCAAATTGGCCTAACAGTAAACTCATCCAAGTGTGAATTTTACCCATGCGGAGAGGAAGCAAAGGAAAGTATAACATCCTTTGATAATATGGTTCCAAACATTAGATTAATTGACCACAATACGTTTGAACTTTTAGGGGCTCCTATTTTCCCTATAGCCACTCCAGCAGCTTTAAACTCTAAGACGCAAATGCTTAAACGCGTTCAAGAGCATCTTGTTAAACTATCAGCTCACGTCGCGTTAGTACTCTTTAGAGCATGCTTCTCTTTACCAAAGGTAACATATCTAATCCGAACTACCCCAACCTGGCTTTTCCCGAACGCTATTTCTGCTTTTGATAGCACTATAAAAACCATATTAGAAACAATAATCAATGTCACTTTAGACGAACATCAATTTCAACAAGCTGTGCTACCCGTTAGGTACGGTGGTTTAGGCATTAGATGTGCCCAGACTGTGGGGTTACCAGCATTCCTCGCCTCCTCTTATGGTGTTACTGAGCTGGTCACTAAGATTTTACATAAAGAAGGTAACAGTTGTAGTATTCCCCTACAGGATGATGCTTTGGAGGCTTGGAGAACTATGTGTCCGAACATACTGCCGCCTGAAAATCTCCATTCTCAGAGGGCATGGGATGATTTAAGTTCCAAACTCTTTTTAAAAGAGCTAACGGAGTCACTTGACGGTTTAAACCTAGCACGAATAAAAGCCGCAACTTGTACAGAGTCAGGCGCCTGGCTCCAAGCGTTGCCCTCACCTCAACTAGGCACTCACCTAGATGATAACTCTTTACGGGTTGCAGTCGCCTTGAGGCTAGGTTGTAACGTCTGTGAGCCACACCGTTGCCCATGCGGTACGCACGTTGATGCTAACGGCTACCACGGCCTCAGCTGCTTAAGATGCGCCGGAAGATTCCCTAGACACCATACACTCAATGATATCATCCGCAGAGCCCTAGTGTCGGCAAACGTACCTTGCGTCCTTGAGCCTCCCGGACTTTGCCGCACGGACGGTAAACGTCCAGATGGGCTCACCTTAATACCGTGGGAAAAAGGCAGATGCCTACTCTGGGACGCCACTTGCGTGAGTACCTTTGCCACGTCCCATTTATCTCGTACAGTCCAGAAAGCAGGATCCGCTGCAGAATGTGCCGCTAAAGTAAAACACGTTAAGTATGCGGAATTAAATCAATACCATTTCATTCCATTCGCTGTCGAAACTGGCGGGCCCTGGTGTGAGGAGGCCAAAAAATTTATCGCTCATTTAGGGCAACGCCTGCGTAACAATCGAGGCGATCCTCGCTCCGGAGCATACCTGACGCAACACATTGCCCTCGCCATTCAGCGTGGCAATGCGGCTGGCGTTATGGGTACTTTTGAGCCCGGTATGCTCCGAGGTGGGCTCTTCGATTAGCATTATATTTAATATTTTTATTATTATTCCTTCTTCTGTTTTGTTTTCTTTGTTTGTTGTTTGTAATATTAGTTTTAGATTTAATTTATTATTGTTATATTTAAACTATTACAATAAAAATCAATAATTTGTTGTTGCAAAATAAACTAAAGTTTATTTAAACAAAGAGTTTTTACAAACACATATTATATGCACCTATCTAAGATTATGTAAACATCATCAATTAGGATTAAAAATAACTAGTGTATAAGAAAAGGTAAGATAAGTTTACAAACATTCGGCTTTTACTATGGGTTAATAGTAGGTTACATATTATGTATGTTTGTCAGGTTACATATATTGTTGATATAGGAAAGAAGTTTCAGGCGCTCCCAAACTAAGCAGAGCTTGTACCTTGGGAGACCACTATTACGAGTAGTTAACAATATACTACACAATAGGTTATTGGTTTGTTTTAACTAAACATTAAGTAGTAAGATTCACATACGTAAGTAAGTATATGTATGACCAGGGGTTCTCAAACTAAGCGAAAAGATTGGATCTTGAGAAACCATACTTTATTTATGTTAAAAGAATTAATTGAAAATTTTAAAGTCGATTAGTTACTCAAATTGCTTACAAAAGAAAATTTTCAGAATAGTACAGAAGTCCTGTGTTATATTAAGGTTTGATTTCCACACAGCCCTACGCTTACAGCTTGGAATCAGTTAGTGTTTTTAGCCACTGTGTGAATAATTAGGATACAACTCAGAGTTCGAGAGTTACAAGGAAATATGGTGTGTAATTTGAGATAATAAGTTTTAATACATAAGCTAGACACGTTAGAATGGATTCCGTTTTCTCATAGTTTAGAGTTAATAGATATTTACATATTGTGAATTTGGCACCTCTTAAAGACGTGTTTTTTAGATCACACACTTTGGCAATTTTATTGAATATAGACTTAAATGCAAATTCACCAAATCCTTTAGCAAAAGATAAACGAACAGAGGAAAGGGGAACCATCAAAATGCGTTTGCTTAACAGCCTAGATGCGTGATCAGAAATTAGGATATTTTTGAGAGTGTCTAGACTAGCTTTGAGGATACACATTTGCCGGACCCTCAGAACTTGGGCTTCCTGATACAATTAATCAGTAAAGAATCTCAGGGGTTCCTTAACATTACCTTAAGCACAGCTCGTTGACCACGTTCCAATTCTACGAAATATGTTTTGGCTGCACAGCCCCAAATACTTATGCAGAAGAAAATAATGGATTGACAAAGTGAGAGGCAGATTAACTTTAGAGTGTCAGCATTTGCTGAGTTAGGCAAGATCTTCATTGTAGCAATGATTTTTCTCACTCTACCAGTCAGAATTTCAATGTGTTCTCTCGTCAAAAAACTCTTTCCATATTTTTATGCAGCAATCTTAAATAATATATAATTTTCTGAGAAAAAGGACGTTATATAAGAAGAGATGGGGTGGCCATATTATAAGTCACACCACACCAACACCACAAAACACAAATTACAAAAAAATTAATCACTCTCTCACATTTAATTAAATCCAATTCGAAATCAATTTCCGTAATAAAGGTACATATTTTACTTTTTTATATATCTATATATCGGAGTAAGCTTATCTTCCTCGACATCGTCAATCATCATGGGTTTAGTGGGCGTTATCAGGGTTTAATGCGAGCACAAAACAAAATAAGTAATCGCTTTTCATCAGCTTTTCATACAATTTTATTCCATTTTTTGTTACAATGCTTTGTCACTTCACAGTTACACTTCGTAATTTATAATTATAAAGCCATTGAATGAAATCTGAGCAGTGAGTTCAGGACACCGCTCGTGCTCTTCCAAATACCAAATATCTACAGGATCCACCTCGATCCAACATTATTATTCAAAATGTACGCTTCACCACACAACTGATTATCTTCACGAGCAAAATCCAAATTAAATAGAAATATAAAAATTGACATGTGAGCTCATTCATTATCATTAAATCATTTAAAAAAAAAGTTTACTGTATCGCTATTTTCAACAAAATCGTTTTCTAAGGGGGTAAAATAGGGGTGAAAGTTTGTATGAAAAGTAGTCAATTTTAAAAAACCGCAGTGTCTAAAAGCATGAAATTTTGCACAAACGTTTCTTGAATGCCCTAGGTGTGCTCTAAGAAGGGATTTTTGGAAATTCATCCTCTAAGGGGTTGAAGTGAGGGTTGAAAGTTTGTATGAAACTAAGTCATTTTTGAAGTTAGAAAGGTATTAATTGACATGTGAGCTCAAGGTTAAAAAAAAGTTTACTGTAACACTATTTTCAACAAAATCGTTTCCTAAGGGGGTAAAATAGGGGGTGAAAGTTTATATGAAAAGTAGTTAATTTTAAAGTTAGAAATGTAAAAAAATACTTATGAGCTAATGGTGAAAAAAAAGTTTACTGTATCACTTTTAAACAAGCTCATTTTCTAAGAGGGTAAAAAAGGGGGTGAAAGTTTGTATGAAAATTAGTCATTATTGAAGTTAGAAATGTAGAAATTGATATTAAGCTTATAGTTTAAGATAAAAGTTTACTGTGTCATTTTGTAATGAAAATTCATTTTTTGAGGTGGTAAACTAAGGTATGAAAGTTTGTATGTAAGTTAGGTACAAGTAGTAAGTAAGTTTTAAAAAAAGTGATACAGTATACTTTTATTTCCAACCATGTATTGGATCATCTAATGTAAATGAAATTAACTACGACGTATCTACCCTAGAACTATTCGTAAATAATAATTAAAACACACTAACAGAGGAACAAAATTCTGTATACTATGAAATTATTTCAAGTATTAGTATAAACGTAAGAAACATTTTTTTACTTGGATGCTTCAGGTGGAACTGGTAAAACTCACCGAAACTATGTATAACGGTACTAGGCTGCAAGTTAAGGCTTTGCATCGGAATTTAGTAGAAGCTACAATTTTGACGGGTTTGGCCCAGGGAGAAACAGTATTTGTGCCGCGTATTCCGTTGATTAAGCGACTTCAGTTTCCTCTGAAAGTATGCTTTGCCATGACAATAAATAAGTAACCAAACACTGAAATTTGCAGGAATCGACTTGCGGCAGGACTTTTTTCACATGAGCAGTTTAACGTTGCGTGTTCTCGTAAGCTCACTTCGCGGTCTGGTCATTTTAGCTCTATTCTCAAAAATGATTAAGGCTGGGCCTGATGTGGATAATCTATGTTTTGCTCCCGCTTCCACAGGTTTTTTCCGTTTTACAAAGAATACTTAAGAGTGATTTAATAAGTAAGACATAATATGTCTTTTATGATGACTGCCTTATGTTTAATACAATTATAATTCAAAGTTACAAGTGCTAATTTATTGCATTTCTTGAATACTTTCCTTTTTCGTATAAATCTGAGGTGATTTAGAGGCAACTTCGCAATGTTTTTCCTGTATAGTTAGTCCTGAACTTTGCTGTGTTATTATTTCAAAGTGAGTATTTCGTTACTATTGATAATATTTAAGATCGCTCTTAGTACTAGGATTAGGATCTTAAGAATGTTTTTTGTAAGAAAATATTGTCATAAATAATAATAACCTTACGTTGTATTTTTAGAAAGTAATAAATGTTATGTCGACAAGATAAGCAGTATATCAAATTATCCTTGAATTGAGACCTTTTAAAAGTTGTGAAATAAATATATTTTATATATAGAAAAAAAAACTAATTTAAGATGGAAATAAATAATTAATAAGTATTCTTTTTCTTTTTAGTGATTTTATTTTATTTCAAAATTATTTTTAAGTAAGTAGAGAACTTTACTGATTGGGTCACAACGATGTATGTCTGACCGACATCAGACATCGTAAAGAATACGTTCACGCAGATGAAGTCACGGGCAAAAGCTAGTTTAATTATAAGGAGACTGGTTCAAGTTTTAACACTTCCATAGTCTTATCCCAAAGCACTTTACTAAGTTTATCGTCATTAACAACTGAAGCCGGATTTGCCACTTTGCAGTTAAAAAAGTACTTCCCATTTATGTCCCTGGCTCTGTCACACACTGCTATATGGATCGCTGTTTGTGCTCCTTCCCAAGGAGTTTTCGAACAAAATGTGGCGAAGGCTATCAGCAATGGTCCTCTAATTGAACCCGTACAAGTTCTGTAGATACGCGTTCCAACTATGCCTGGGTCCGTAGAATTCACAACAACATTAGCATTATTCAATCTCTTGGCAAGTTCTCTAGTGAATATTGCAATACATAGTTTACTGTTCTTGTAATGTGTCAAAGGGTGATCACTTGCTCCCCAATCAAAGAAATTAACAGTTTTCGATAGTTTGTGGGTGATAGAACTCGTATTAACAATTCTACTTGGTTCTTCTGGACTGCCCGTCTTTTGCAGGAGTGGCAGCAGCAAAATAGTGAGTAAGAAAGTTCCTAGATAATTAACTTGAAATACAAGATTCCATCCATCTTCAGTCAGACGTTTTCCTGCGTTTATTCCCGCGTTGTTTATTAGTGTATCGAGTCTTGTTTCCCTTTGTACAAAATTAGCTGCAAATTTTCTCACTGAAGCAAAAGATGCTAGGTCTAAGTGGTCAAACACTACATTTTGGTTACCAGTACTTTTGATGATTACGTCCAATCCATTTTTACCCTCGTCTTCGAAAGGGCATGCTACAATGACCCGAGCTCCTCTCAAGGCGAAGTCTTTTGCTATTTCCAGTCCCATACCGCAAGTCCCTCCTGTGACTAAAACTGTGTTGCCATCAAGTCTTCTTTTTGATTTGCATACTATGTTAGTGTTCTTCTGATATAATCCAAATATGAGTAAACAAATAAATATTGTTGTAATAAATCCGTATATAATGAATAACGTCAACATTGTGCTCATTTCAAATGTTACTTTTCAAATGATGTCCTGAAATGTATTGTTGTTGTCTTTTATTTACAGTAACATATTACTTATGCAGATACATGCAAATTTTTAAGCATTGTGACTTTTTTTTCGATGAACCTGTACTGTATTATATAGTATGTATAACGTCAACATTTTAGGGTTCAGTCTGTTAGAACTAAAAAGCTGTAATTTTGCATGTATGTCACGTATGCTGACGATGTAATAAAATAAAATGATGAAAAAAAAAAAATATAAGCGTAACGTATAATGTGGTCTTAAGTACCATTCATTTCTTTGTAGAGTTTGCGAAAATTCTGGACTGATTTTTTTTTACCGGTAAATAGAGAGACATTTTACCACCCGAACGCACCCGAACGTAGACTTTGTCGTCATTTCCCTTTTGCTTGTTTTAAGTTCCCGCGCAAAATTTGGATAATATCAATAATTTATTTTTAATTGAAATAAGAGTGAATAAGAAAAATAAAATAGCTAGGCGTAATAACGTATTAATAGAAATTGTGAAATAAAATATGAGCCGGATTGGTATTACATGCATATTCCTCATTATAATAGACAAAATTACACAATGGATGAACGATCACAATTTAGAAATAAATTGTAGTGAAACTAGAATCATGCATTCAAGGCCACCAAAAAACTAAATTGAAAATTTCATTTAAACATAATTATCATCAGCTCTTTATTAGTCTCCACTGCAGGAGCACGACTCTCTCTGTACTACCAGAGCCACAGAGGTATATTAGCTAGAGGTTTGGATGATGCTAAATAGTTAAAAAATTCAAGATATAATGTCACCAGTACAATCATTAAACATACAAAGTTTGAATGTCGTAGCTATTATACTTTAGATTTGATTAATGTCTAAAAACTGTCTCTACATGAGATCTGACCACTTTTTCATAGATTTTGATTAAGGTACAGTGTAGAGCTTGTAGGTTTAGAGCGTGTAGTCTTTAGAGCTTGGCTTTATACGCGATCTGAAAACTTTTTCACAGGGTAAGCTATGTAGACTCGTCTTGGCAACATTTTTTCAATGAAAATGTTTTTGTGAAAATGAAACTAAATCTAAAATACTAGACAGGTTAGTTAGTTAGTTAAGATCTTTATTGCACCAAAACATAATGATACAGAGTAATAGATTAAAGAAAACAGATGTCAAAAGGCGGCCTTATCGCAGCTGCAATCTCTTCCAGGCAACCGAGGTACTTGGAGATGTTTAACGAAAACAGGTGAGGTGCGAAGTTATATGCAAGAAGAAAAAAGTGTAATTAATAAAGATACATACAATACATACATACAAATATAAAATATATACACAAATACATACATACCTATATCAATATATACACAAAAAAGAAAATCCGAACAATGTAAGTGTGGAAATAAAGAAAGTCATATTATAATAAGGATAGAAAGTGCGACTTCACTTGAGATTTAAAGCTGGCTAGCGTTTCAGCACGCCGGATGGACGGTGGTAGTGCATTCCAGAGTCGAACTGCCTTAACCGTGAATGATTTTGCATAAAATTCAGTGGAGTGTGTAGGCATTTTTAAAAGTAGATTTTCACTACGTAAGTTGTGACCTTGTGACACTGCATCACGGAAAAAAACGAAGCGTTCCCTTAAATACCTAGGAGATTTGGGATTAAAGAGTATGGTATATAACTGGGAAAGGGTATGCCAATCTCGGTGAAGTCTGATAGGTAACCACTTGAGTTCAGAGCGAAATTCAGACACGTGGTCGTACTTACGAAGACCGTAGATGAACTTAATGCACATATTTTGGAGACGCTCAAGTTTGTCAAGTTGCTCCTCTGTGATATTAAGGTAACATGTATCGGCATAATCAAGGAAAGGAAGAAGAAGGGAGTTTACAAGCATAGTTTTGGTGCGCATTGGCAGAAATTTTCTAAGCCTCTTAAATGAACTAAAAGCACAGAAAATTTTTCTACTGACTTCAGCTAATTGCGGTGCCCAATTTAGTTTATTATCCATCATAAGTCCCAAATTTTTAACTTTCTTCCTCAGGCTTATAACCACACCATAATAAACTATCTGGGGAATGAGTGACATATCGATATTGATAGTAAGTCGGGGGTTATCAATAATAATGGCCTGGGACAAAAGTACTACTAACTAACAATAAAATAAGTGACATTATTCGTAAATCTACCTACACCAATCTTAAACCATTACAAATACTAAAATACCTAATAAATTATCTATTCAAACTTCGAATTGTTAATTAAATTAAATCTAAGAAAATAGAAAAGAAATACTTAAAATAATTTGGACCAGTATTATTTGTTGTCTTTGTAGTAATATTAGCTTACAACCAAATTTCAGCGTTCTAGGACTACAGGAAGTACCTTAACAATTTTGATGATCAGTGAGTGAGTCAGTGAGTGAATCAGTGACAAAATCGGGGGTTTTTAGACATTAATAAAATCTTAAGTATAATAGCTAGGACATTCAAACTTTGTATGTTTAATAATTGTACTGGTGTCATTATATCTTGAAATTTTTAACTATTTAGCATCACGAAACCAAAGTATGAGAGTCAAAAAAACGACGAAACGTTTCGAGAAAAGGTAGGTAGTGCCCTTGCGCTCCGCTTGGCTCGTCTTGGCGGCACTCCCGTGCCCCCAGATATAAGCCGGATTGGTATTGCTCATTTTTGTAAAATAAAAATTGTCTGAAAAAGTGTCGGCTGCACTCCCCGATAGATTTATCCCGTAACACAGTACGAGTAGACTGTAAAAGTAGGTAACTAACGTACACTTGTCTAGCAGTTGCTACATCTGTCGATTGTCTTATTCTCTTAACAACATAAGTCGCAGAGCTTAGCCTATTTGAAAGTTTAGGTATATGAGACTCCGACGGGTTACTGTTGT
This sequence comes from Acrobasis repandana, assembly GCA_963576875.1. Lineage (NCBI taxonomy): Eukaryota > Metazoa > Arthropoda > Insecta > Lepidoptera > Pyralidae > Acrobasis > Acrobasis repandana. Next base: position 20,894,918 of record OY756219.1, read on the forward strand.
TCCGATTAGACTTTTGGTTCCCCTAGCGAGGTACCGTCCCTCAAATTGTGGCAAAAGTCATAGAAAGAGCCGTCAATCGTCTTAAAATCTTCAGTCACCTCAAATATACCAATAGTCGCCTGAATGACGTGACGGCTGTCGATGATATTTTCTGCTAGACGTAGCGAAGCATCAGTCGACTCAGGAGTTTCACAAGCGCTTAGAGGTGTTTAAAACATAACATTTGCCTTAGGCGTAGTCTGCACTTATAGCAGGGACCAAAATTGACGACAATTTCTCGAGTTTCTCGAGTGCGAGGCACTCAACAGGCACGTTAAGTCGTAATTCGTCTTCTTCATTGAATTTAATGGTCAGGGTTTGTCATATGCCTTTGGGCAGCTTGAAAAATCTGAAAGCGATGTACCATGTCTCTGTCTTAGACTTAAGAGCCAGGCTCATATCGGTGTCATTGTAAGAGATGCACACAGTTACGATTATTGGCCGAGATAATTTTCAACGGTGGTTAATAAAATAATTTAAAGGGCTATCTAGTGCCTAACATTGAGAAATATGGGAATTTTCATTTTACCTATCAGACAAGCAAAACTATTCAATCAATGGAATGTGTCTGGAACGAATCTACAGATTCCAGACCTACTCATGTCAGCCCCAACGAACCATGAGTACCGAAAGAGACTGTGCTAAATAGTCCTGAACACAGAAAAGCAAACTGAACCAAATGCCTTTAGTAAGAGATAAATAAAAATAAAATAAAAATAAACTAAAGTTTATTTAAACAAAGAGTTTTTACAAACACATATTATATGCACCTATCTAAGATTATGTAAACATCACCAATTAGGATTAAAAATAACTAGTGTATAAGAAAAGGTAAGATAAGTTTACAAACATTCGGCTTTTACAATGGGTTAATAGTAGGTTACATATTATGTAGGTTTGTCCGGTTACATATATTGTTGATATAGGAAAGAAGTTTCAGGCGCTCACAAACTAAGCAGAGCTTGTACCTTGGGAGACCACTATTACGAGTAGTTAACAATATACTACACAATAGGTTATTGGTTTGTTTTAACTAAACATTAAATAGTAAGATTCACATACGTAAGTAAGTATATGTATGACCAGGGGTTCTCAAACTAAGCGAAAAGATTGGATCTTGAGAAACCATACTTTATTTATGTTAAAAGAATTAATTGAAAATTTTAAAGTCGATTAGTTACTCAAATTGCTCATAAAAGAAAATTTTCAGAATAGTACAGAAGTCCTGTGTTATATTAAGGTTTGATTTCCACACAGCCCTACGCTTACAGCTTGGAATCAGTTAGTGTTTTTAGCTACTGTGTGAATAATTAGGATACAACTCAGAGTTCGAGAGTTACAAGGAAATATGGTGTGTAATTTGAGATAATAAGTTTTAATACATAAGCTAGACACGTTAGAATGGATTCCGTTTCCTCATAGTTTAGAGTTAATAGATATTTACATATTGTGACTTTGGCACATCTTAAAGACGTGTTTTTTTGGGTCACACACTTTGGCAATTTTATTGAATATAGACTTAAATGCAAACGAACGAACAGAGGGAAGGGGAACCATCAAAATGCGTTTGCTAGATGCGTGATCAGAAGTTAGGATATTTTTGAGAGTGTCTAGACTAGCTTTGAGGATATACATTTGCCGGACCCTCAGAACTTGGGCTTCCTGATACAATAAATCAGTAAAGAATCTCAGGGGTTTCCTTAACATTACCTTAAGCACAGCTCGTTGACCACGTTCCAATTCTACCAAATATGTTTTGGCTGCACAGCCCCAAATACTTATGCAGAAGAAAATAATGGATTGACAAAGTGAGAGGTAGATTAACTTTAGAGTGTCAGCATTTGCTGAGTTACGCAAAATCTTCAATGTACCAATGATTTTTCTCACTCTACCAGTCTGGATTTGAATGTGTTCAATATGGTGTCTCGTCAATAAACTCTTTCCATATTTTTATGCAGCAAGCTTAAATAATATGAAATTTTCTGAGAAAAAGGACGTTATAAATATAATTCAAGTTAGGGCGAAAACACATTATTTGTATGTATGTATGTTTGTTCCGCGATAACTGCCAACCGATGGTCTGATTTTGATGAAATTTGGTAGGCATGTAGGAAATATCAATAGAATTTTCAATGAGAGGATTTCAATGTGTTCTCTCGTCAAAAATCTCTTTCCATATTTTTATGCAGCAATCTTAAATAATATGTAATTTTCTGAGAAAAAGGACGTTATATAAGAAGAGATGGGGTGGCCTTATTATAAGTCACACCACACCAACACCACACCAACTGTGGTGTTGGTGTTGGCAACACAAATTACAAAAAAATTAATCACTCTCTCACATTTATTTAAATCCAATTCGAAATCAATTTCCGTAATAAAGGTACATATTTCAAAAAAACCGCAGTGTCTAAAAGCATAAAATTTTGCACAAACGTTTCTTGAATGCCCTAGGTGTGCACTAAGAAGGGAGTTTTGGAAATTCATCCCCTAAGGGGTTGAAATGAGGGTTGAAAGTTTTTATGAAAGTCAGTAATTTTTGAATTTAAAAATGTAAAAATTGACATGTGAGCTCAAGGTTAAAAAAAAGTTTACTGTTCCAGCCAAACTTTATGCATATTGTTCAATATCTATACTAACGAACGACCGACCCAGCCCCGATGGTACTCATAGATTTCTGTCGATGCCGATGATTGGCTCTCACTTCTCAAACAAAGACAGCTGAAGCCAACCTGTCACGAGCGCTGGAAGACTTAGGTACATATTATGCGGAGAAAGCTCTACGACCGTCTGAAAGTAATGTGGATGTTGTGTTTTCCACATAAGGAATCACGAAGCTAACCGTAAATTGAATATCACCTGGAAAGGAGAAAAAATAAAACACTGTTCCCACCCCTCGTACTTAGGCGTGACACTTGACATGTGTGTCTCACTTATAAAAATCACTGCCTCGATACTATAATAGATCAAACGTAGAAGCACGCCATAATTTAATCCAGCGCCTCACTTCCACTACGTGGGGATCATCGGAAAGTAGCTTAAGCACTGCTTCTCTGCTGGCGAATATGCATGCCCTGTGTGGCATCGTTCTGCCCACGCCGGAGAGGTAGACGTTGATCTCAATGAAACTTGCCGAACAATTACTGTATGTCTGAAGCCAACACCTTTAAAATTAATTTACCCTTTAGCAGGCATCGCTCCACCATCGGTTCGGAGAAGCATCGCTTATCGAATTGAAAGACGGAAGCAGCTATCTGACCCTATATAGGCACCCTTTATTTGGAACCCAACCCTCAGCCTATCGCCTCAATAGTCGTAATAGTTTAATTACCTAAATGTACCGAACCACTTGCGGGCCAACCAAAATCCTCCCGGCTTCAAATGTGGAGTAATAAGCAATACGCCCCTCCCTCTAATTTTGTTCTGCCGTCGGAAGAGCTGCCTCCGGGCCATAAACTCCCTCGGGCAACTTGGAAGTGCCTGAATTGACTGCGTACTGAGAAGGGCCGATGTGAGCACGACCTTGCTAAGTGGCGCTATATTTACAGAACAGAGCCTGATGCCAATGTGGTCACTCCGATCAGACTGTACAAAATCGTTTCCTAAGGGGGTAAAATAGGGGGTGAAAGTTATTTTTAAGTAAGAGTAGAGAACTTTACTGATTGGGTCACAACGATGTATGTTTGACCGACATCAGACATCGTAAAGAATACGTTCACGCGGATGAAGTCACGGGCAAAAGCTAGTTTAATTATAAGGAGACTGGTTCAAGTTTTAACGCTTCCATAGTCTTTTCCCAAAGCACTTTACTAAGTTTATCGTCATTAACAACTGAAGCCGGATTTGCCACTTTGCAGTTAAAAAAGTACTTCCCATTTATGCCCCTGGCTCTGTCACACACTGCTATATGGATCGCTGTTTGTGCTCCTTCCCAAGGAGATTTCGAACAAAATGTGGCGAAGGCTATCACCAATGGTCCTATAACTGGACCCGTACAAGTTCTGTAGATACGCGTTCCAACTATACCAGGGTCCGTAGAATTCACAACAACATTAGCATTATTCAATCTCTTGGCAAGTTCTCTAGTGAATAGTGCAATACATAGTTTACTGTTCTGGTATTGTGTCGGAGTGTGATCACTTGCTTTCCAAACAAAGAAATTAACAGTTTTCAATAGTTTGTGGGTGACAGAAGTCGTATTAACAATTCTACTCGGTTCTTCTGGACTGCCCGTCTTTTGCAGGAGTGGCAGCAGCAAAATAGTGAGTAAGAAAGTTCCTAGATAATTAACTTGAAATACAAGATTCCATCCATCTTCAGTCAGACGTTTTCCTGCGTTTATTCCCGCGTTATTTATAAGTATATCGAGTCTTGTTTCCCTTTGTACAAAATTAGCTGCAAATTTTCTCACTGAAGCAAAAGATGCTAGGTCTAAGTGGTCAAAAACTACATTTTGGTTACCAGTACTTTCGATGATTACGTCCAATCCATTTTTACCCTCGTCTTCGAAAGGGCATGCTACAATGACCCGAGCTCCTCTCAAGGCGAAGTCTTTGGCTATTTCCAGTCCCATACCGCAAGTCCCTCCTGTGACTAAAACTGTGTTGCCATCAAGTCTCCTTTTTGATATGCATATTGTGTTGGTGTTCTTCTGATATAATCCAAGTATGAGTGAACAAATAAATATTGTTGAAATAAATCCGTATATAATGAATAACCACATTGTGCTCCTTCCAATGTTACTATTCAAATGATCTCCTGAAATGTATTATTGTCTTTTATTTACTGTGACATAGGTATGACTTATGCAGATACATGCAAAGTTTTAAGCAGTGTGACTTTTTTTTACAAATAACCTTTACTGTATTATATAAGTATGTATAACGTCAACATTTTAGGGTTTCGAAGTCCGTACACGGTACTCCTATAATTTCGGTAAGTCCGTCAGTCCGTCCGAGCAATATAATCCGGAAAAATTACCTAGGCACCTCGCTTGCAGAGAATCACATACACGCAGATGCCAAGTAGATTTCCGCGGGTTATAATGCTATAATGCCATTGTTGACAATGACAACTTGACAAGCCGTGCGTGGAAGCGTGATAAACATTTGTTTATTTTTATGGAATTTATTTACATAATTACTGTATAGTTTTGCGCCGGATATGCAAATTACTATATTAAAAGAGTGTATTTAGTGCGTTACTAATGTAAATATGATTATTATTGAGTAAATGACTTAAAAATAATCAGTAAAGTAAACTAATGGTGAAATGGATATTGACAATAGACATAATAAAAAATATTTATATGTGATATTATGTAGCTGTTTCCCACTTTGCTGTAACATTTAATACATTTAAAATATAAATTTTTACGTCAGTGTTCGCAAATCTCCCGGTATGGAAAGATATAATCGTAAATATGTCGAACTCGTTAGTCGGTAAGTATTGAATTAATTCTGCGGTGCGACCCTAAGTATAAAACTCACACATCGACGTGTGTACAGATAAATTGTTTCGTTTGTAGTAGTAGTAGTAGGTATATATGTTACTCTGAATCTATGAAGTATCATACCAGTGGTGAAACTAAAATCATGCATTCAAGGCCACCAAAAAACTAAATTGAAAATTTCATTTAAATATAATTATCATCAGGTCTTTATTAGTCTCCACTGCAGAAGCACAACCCTCTCTGTACTACCAGAGCCATAGAGGTATATTAGCCAGAGCAGTCAGAGGATTTGGCCTACACTCTCCACGCTGGCCAGACGGGTTGGAGAGGTCTCATTGATGTTTATAAGCTTTGTTTAGCTTGTGTTTCCTGAGTCACCTTCTACGACATCCACGGGAAGACTTGGAGTGGACTACTCTTCCGGGAACCACACGGCGCATTAAATAAAGTATTGTTCTGGATTCACACATAAATGGAAAGAACATATTGAAAAAATAAAGACTAAAAAGTCACAATTTGTTTATGCATTACGTAACTTAAAAAGTCTACTAACACAAGAACGAAAAATGAAAATAAAAATGAAAAATATTGATTTGTAGTATTAAGTTGTGTTACATACAGTGTCGGAGAATCCTATTAAGCATTTATATGCCTGTGGCAGGATTCTCCACTCTTTCGTCCATTTAGTAACTTAATAATATTAAGATTGACAGAAATTATTAAACAATATTATCAAATAAAATTTTAGTATTATACTTAAATAAAACTAAAACAATTTAAATTATATAATTATGTGTGTGTGTGTGTGTGTGTGTGTGTGTGTGTGTGTGTGTGTGTGTGTGTGTGTGTGTGTGTGTGTGTGTGTGTGTGTGTGTGTGTGTGTGTGTGTGTGTGTGTGCGTGTGTGTGCGAGGGTGTATGTGTGTATATGTGATGTTTAAGTACATATATGTGTGTTTATGTTTTGTTTATATAATAAATATGTGATATTTTTCTTATGTACAAATTCAATTGAGCCTCAGTTTCCTCATATCTTAGAATTTTTATGCAATTTATTACTGAATTTTTACATTCATGTAAAGATTTAGAATAAATGTTTATTTTATCGTTGATTTTATTGTACTCGTATAATGTAGCAGATCGATTTTTAAATTGTGTCTTATCAAAATTAATTTTAGTTACAGGGATTTTCATGATAGTTTGATTTCTCCTTTTTTCAATTGATTGGGATCATATGTTAGTGTTTTGTATGTCTTTAAGGTAATTTGTAATATATATAATTTTCGTACAGATAATAGGTTACATAGGTAATTTATATAGTAGATCAGTTGGAAAAAGTTTACTTTTGAAGTACATTATTTTTAGCAAGTGTCTTTGTGCCCGTTCCACTTCCAAAAAGCGGGTTTTAAGGGCACCTCCCCATATAGTTATACAATATGTTATTACGGATTGTACTAAGGCAATATAAATGTTGTTCAATAGCGATTTATTGGAATTAGATACACATGAAGAGGGAGCAATGTGTCGTAGCGTTTTAAACAACCAAATAAATTTCCTTATTCTTGTACACATAAGCTCAATATGAGGATACCACGATAGGTTTTGGTCCACGAGGATCCCATATTTTGTTTGTTTGACTTTGGATATTGTAGGATAGTTGCATTCATGGTTAAAGTATTCACATTTATGTATTTTTAGATTAAATGTCGTGTCAGGTTGTGTATTGTTGTATATACTGAAACAGATGTAATTTGTTTTATCGACGTTTATGTTAGAAGATTATTTTCAAGCCAGTTAGCTACTTCGTACATGCCCTGTTCAGCGTTTTTTTTTGTTTCCTCCCATGATTTACCCGAGAAAATGATTGCGGTGTCATTGGCATACGAAAGAATTTTTCCATTTTTTATATTCATATAGCAAAGATCATTGATATATATAAGAAACAGTGTGGGGCCCAGGATGCTTCCTTGTGGCACTCCACAAGTTACTTTAATGTCGTCACTGATTAGATCCTCTACTTTAACTTTTTGCTTCCTACCCATCAAGTAATCTTCGAATATGGAGAGTTGGGTTCCTCTAATTCCAATCTTTTCCAGCTTTTGCAATAGAATAGAAAGAAAAACAATGTCAATGACAAACAATGAGCTTTTTTAAATCAATAAAGTTAGAAAGGCACTTTTCTCCATTATCTAGATGTTCTGTAATTTGTGATGTAAGAGTTTTTATAGCTTCTTCAGTGAATATTCCTTGCCTAAATCCAAATTGTGATTTTGATATAATATTGTAGGTATTTAAGTAATGTACTAATCTTGAATTAAATGTTTTTTTTTTAAATTTTTGGTATGACTGATAGCACAGATATTGGTCTATAATTTCCTATATCACTTTTCTCTCCACCTTTGTACACTGATTTGATTGATTTTTTTAAAACTGTCGGAAATGTGCCAGTTCTGAAGCATAAGCTAACTAAATGGGTAATTATTGGGACTATTTTATTTTTTATAGATTTCATAAATTTTGTGGTAATATTGTCCCAGCCAAGGGGCACTATCACTTTTTAGGTTCATAATTATAGCACTTATTTCATCAAAATCAGCTTCGAGGAGTACGAAAGAATGAGCTAAGCTTGGGAGGTTTGCAATATATTTTTTAAGTTTATCCTGTGTTAGTGTATTTTTGATTTTGTCAGCAAGTTGTTTGCCAATGTTAGAAAAATAATTAATTTATATAGTTAGCAGATTCACTAGGTGTGGTTATATTTAGAAGTTAAGAATTTTGATTTTTAGATTTATTTGTGTAAGTTAAAGATTTTATATTTTTCCCGGGGAGTTTATTTTTCTTAAGTGAGTTAGCAATTAGATTTCGTTCATATGTCCTTTTAAGTTTTTTTATTAAATTATTACAATAATTTCTGTAAGAAGTGTAGGTTTTTTTTTAATGTCATTATAGGGATCTTGACGTAGCTGTTTTTGGAGCTTGTTTCTATTTTTTATACATTTTAGTATACCAGGAGTGATCCAGGGTTTTATTGTGCGTTTATTTGTAGGAATATGTCGTGTATCAGTGTGTAATGTCATCGCGTCAGTGATTTTTTTTATGAGCTCGTTTACTAATGTATTAGGGTCTTGACAAAGTAATAGATATTTTAAATTTTGTTCTTGTAGGTATTTAAGTGCTTTGTCAAAATCTAAGAATTTTGTGACTTTGTTAGTAAATTTAGGGTATTTTGTCTTAGATATTGATAGAAAAGTAGTAAGATGGTCTGTTATAGAAGTTTGTAGTAGGGCCTATAGCAATTAGAGCAGATCGGTTTGAATGATTTATTTTGAGCATGAAATGATCAAGACAGCTTTCTTCCCTTGTAGGAAGTGTGTGTCCTGGAAGAATGCCATAGGATGATAGCATATTTAGGTAGTGTATTCTATTTCTATACTAGTGTGGTTTCTCGTTCTTTTCAGGATTTAAATTTATATTTATGTTTCCTGTTATTATAATACTAAAATAATTCTGAGACTTTATCGATTCCAGATGGGCACCTAGTGAGTCGGTAAAATTTTCTGAATTTTTATTAGATGGAGAGCGATAGATGCACAAAACAACGTTATTTAGAACTTTTATTTGTAAGCAAGATGCATCGACTAAATGAACTACTGATACATGACTGTTTAAGGTGTTTTTGATGTAAACCACCACTTCTTCATTTTGATTTAAATGTGAGGTTGTAGCGAAGGTTGTGTGATTTTGTAAGGTGGGAATCGGTTTATTAGGATTAAGTCGACATTCCGTTAGGACTAAAATATCTGCTTTAAATGGAAAATTAGATATATTTATTACAAAATCATCAAAATTGTGATAAATGCTCCTAATATTTTGGGATATTATAGTAAGATCTGATTTATTATTAGTGTAATAGTTTTCTAGTGTATTTATTTCACATTGTAAGGACCTTGCCACATTGAGGTCATCTATATATTTAGTTGTTTGTAGAACATCATCCATTATCAAGCATTTCAGGACTAAAGATGTAGTTATATATGCTATATGCGTTATGTAAATTTATGATATAAATAGTATTATTAAGTGGGTAGCCGTATGGAGTATAGTCTGACCGTAAGTAAGTTGATTTATAAAGTGGAGAGGATGATTTGTATTATTGTTATTTCTTTGAGTTATACGAGAATAAGACACGATTATATTTGATTGTATTTTGTGGTTAAGATAGATTGAGTGATTGCGTTTTATTTTTAGGTTTTTATTGTTATAGATGTTTATAGTGATAATTAGTTTTATTAGATGTTTCACCTGGGATGTTTTTATTTTATTTGTGCAAAAGGAGTCGGCGACGAATACAAATACGAGAATAATACATATTATGAGGATATGAGTAACAAGTGTGAGAGCGTGCGAGGCGGTGGGTTTAAAAATAATATTAGTTAATTGTTGGGTATGAACAGAGTGTATAGTTGAGGTGAAAGGTGAATGTGTTTCAAATATAAGGTTGAGAGTTAAAAAATAAATATGTATGTGTAATGAAATAATGTGTGTATACGTTACATAAATGGTGTAGGTTTGTGTGTATTGTGTGATGAAAATATGTATGATAGCGAGTAATTGTTACAATATTTTAGACCACAATTGTTTACTAAGATATTTATATTAAGGATTTCGAGTGAGAGGTCTAGGTAACATACGATAACAAATATTACTAGAAAATAAATTATTGATGAGTTTAAACCATTACCAATTCTATCCAGTAAAGCAGTTTTGTAATATAGCTTAGAAACATTATTATACAGGAAAACCATGACAGGTAAAAAAACGCTGTATTTTTTTACACTATAAGTAAACCAATTCATTTTACCAAAATATAGTCATTTCTGGGTAAGCTTGTGGATTTGTTCCTCGCTGGTAATGCATAAAATAGGTGAAGAGTCATCCATTCTTATGTAAACTTTGCCATAGTTTGTCCAACAGTATTTGTTATTATTTATTTTTTTCAAGTCTCGAGCTAAGAAGAATAGACGCTGTCCCTTCGCAGTTAAATTTTCAGATATGAAGATGAAATCTTCGGTATTCGTTTTGAAGCCTAGGTGCTTGGCACTTGGTCTATTTTTGTTTTTCAAGTTAAATGATTTTGCTGCTTTCAAGACATCCTGTTTTATATACGAATTCGTAAATTCAACCACTAATGTGGCGGCCTTCTCATTTTTTGTTTTGAGTTTGATAATGTCTCGTATATCACTTTTTTTAATATGCATGAAATCCCAATCTGGATCATATTTACATTTTAAAATTTCTATTAATGCATTATCACGCTCAGCGAGTTATTTTTCTTATTGACTCTTATTTGAGTTAGAAATAAATTATTGAAAATAGGCAAATATTGCACGGGAACTTTTAACAAGCAAAAAGGAAATGACGACAAAGTCTACATTCGGGTGTGTTCGGTAGGACTATCCATGTGTGTATGTAGTTTGGTTAACGATGACATACAAGATGTATGTACTTTTATAATTTAAAGGTTTAATAAACATCACTGGCTGAAGAAAAACATGCGTTGACAGACCTTCTGTCTGCAGCGGCTGCATCTGAGATAAGGGATTATCGTTCTGAGTGCTGCATGTACGAAAAAGATGACGTCATTGTCGCGTTCCGCAAGCGAAAGCGCGGCACGAACGAGAGAGAGGCATGATCGGCTCGAGCGATCAGCTCCTCAGAACACTGATCGGCTCAGTTCGGAATGTTTGACGTTGTCACGTCAAACTACCGTCCGTAAACCGACTTTACAGACAACCAAATTTTTGATAAGAAGTTTCTATGTCGGCGGATATTGTAGACTTTGACGTCATATTTTAAAATGGCGTGTTTTAGTTGTTGTAATTTACATGCTATTTTTAATATTTATTTTCTACACCCTTTACATGTTTTTCAGTATTAATTTATTTTGCGCTATTTCTCGACGAGAACTATCGATTAAAAATATTTAAAAAATGCATGCATAGGTATTCTCCATTGTCCATGACTAGTACCTTAGACTAGTACCGGTCATGGACAATGGAGGTGCATGTGATGTTTCACTAAATTCTTAGAAAATAGAATACTACAGAAGCTGCGTTCTATCATAATTGCAAGCAATGCGTTGTGTCCAAAACATGGCGTACGTCCTGCACTTACCGCTCTTCACTCCCACATAATTGCTAGCCCGGGAGCGATATACAACTTTTTTGGGTAAACTAATAATTTAGTTCACATAACACAGAAGATATTTATTTTCGAAAACTAAACTAGCTTTTCGTCCGTTGCGCGGGCTGCAAGCAGCTCGCGGTTTATCGTGCAGCATAATGATTAGGTAAAATAATACCCGTTAAATTAAAGCTTTCCTTTACTAATAGTCTCTAAGTGAAGCCGCGGACAGACAGACATGGCGAGACTAAGGGTTCCTTATTTACTACGGTACCCTAAAAATAATGTACCTGATGCTCTTCCCGCGTAGATCGTAAAAGCCGAAAGAATGGACGAGAACCTAAATAATGTCAATAGGCGAAAAGGCAATTCGTCACTATTTAAATAATCTTGCCCATCTACGCTGAACCTTTGGTTCTTATGGCCCTAAACTCTGTCAACGGGACGACGTAATTTGTATGTATGTGTGTGTGTACATAGTCCTTATAGTGCAAAGAGCACTGACATCGAGTGTGATTCTTTATCGTACAGAAGCTTATATAAAAGTGAGCCTCACACTTGCTTCACAATGTGTATCCACTCTGAGGACTGACACGTGATTAACTTGGCTTAACATCCATATAGATATCTAGCATATAACGGTTCAGATCCAATCCGAATATTTTCAAATAAAAAAGTGACTTCAATTTTATCCGTATATATATATCAGGTCCACTTCACTAAAACTCACTTTTTGTTTTGAATGCAAATGCTTGATTTCTTGGCAAAAACATCAAAATTACTATATTTCTGCATAGAATATTAAACGAGTTCCCTTGATTTCTCGTCATCATCAGATCTTTCTTTCAAACAAAAAAAGAATTTTCTAAATCGGTTTATAAACGGAGCAGTTATAGGGGAAAATACATAAAAAACACATTGAAGTCGCTTAAAAAAAGGTTTAATAGGTATATTTAGGTGAAAAAAAAAATGCATATATAATGTTGTCTTATGTACCATTCATTTCTTTGTAGGGGTTGTAAAATAAAAGCTTGTGTTAATGCAAATAGAGATAATTTTATTATAAGATATAATGTTTTATATTTGAAATTAGATTTTAAGGATAATTACAACATACCTGTTAATAGAGAAACAACATTTAATGCAGTTCATTCTATATCTTTAAATATAATTATATATATATAAAAATAAATATATAGGGACAAATCACACTGATTAAGCTAGCCCCAAAGTAAGTTTTAAAACTTGTGTTATGGGATACTAACTTAACGATACTATATTTTAAGATAAATACATATATAGATAAACACCCAAGACCCAGGTCAATTTAAAAAGGCCATTTTACAACTTGCCCTGGCTGGTATATTATAGCCTTCTGGGCACATTACCACGGGGCAGCGATTTGCCTGGTCTTTTTATTTATATTTCGTATATATTATTTCCTATCTTTGAACCTACTTACATTTGAAAACATCTGTATAACAAACATAATTCTTTTAACTAACTCTATAATAAACTAAAAATACTTTTTACAGAACCAAAGAGGATGCAAAGCAAAATTAAATAAATCCTATGATGCTTCAGAATGACATTTGACATACCTATAGAAGTTTTCAAATGTACAAGATAAAAAGACAGAGTTATAAGAAATATGTGTTAGGCCGATATTACATTATCAAAGATATATGAAGATATTTGTGGGACTCATAGAAATATGAAGAACCTATGACAGTCTAATAAAAACATATGATGATTCAATAATTCATATTGTCTATGATCATAGATATGGGGTCCTATTTGACAGTATGCGCGCATATTATATATATATCCATGATCATATATTCTCGTTGTTGATAATTTGAATTCTTTTAGGTTGATAAAATGGCGCCTTTTGACTGGAATATTGAATCCATAAAAATATTGATAACTCTGTATGAAGAAAACGAGTGTTCATATAATACGTTTGTCCCAGAGTATAAAAACCGGGACAAAAGATTGGCGATAATGTCAAATATTGTGCCGTGTAGTTCCCGGTCCCGGCAGAGGAGAATAGGACCACTTCAAGTCTTCTTGTGGATGTCGTAGAAGGCAACTTAGGAAACACAAGCTAATCAAAGCTTATAAACGTCAGTGAGACCTCTCCAACCCGTCTGGCCAGCGTGGAGAGTGTAGGCCAAATCCTCTGACTGCTCTGGCTAATATATGGTTTTGGTAGTACGGAGAGGGCCGTGCTGCTGCAGTGGAGACTAAAAAAGACCTGATGATGATGATGCTGATGAATGACAAATATCGCAATCGCGTGGCCGATGTTCGAAAATATAATATATGTCTTTTATGTTTTGTTTCTTTTTCTTTACGTTTTTTTTCTTCAATTTTAAAGCAATTAACAAAATTGCATTCATGGCAACGGGAAACGCGGCTATGTTGGTATCCATCTTGATAAAATATGATGTTTATATGACCCTAGGTGTAATATAGAACAACATCCTATAAATATGATCATAGAATTTGACAGATATAAAATCATGAATCATTATGATAATGTAATATCGGCCTTATAAGTTATATAATTTTATTTAAATATATGGAATATGCATTTATGCATAGGCTTCATTTACATATACATATTTGTCTTTCTATTTAGAAAAAGTTTGTGGTTTTATATACAGGTGACTTTTCAGGGTTCCGTACTTAAAACGGTGCAAACGGGACCCTATTACTAAGACTCCGCTGTCTGTCCGTCTGTCTGTCCGTCTGTCTGTCTGTCTGTCCGTCTGTCACAGGGCTCTATCTCTTGAACCGTAATAGCTAGACACTTGAAATTTTCACAGATTATGTATTATTATGGCCGCTATAACAACAAATACTAAAAATAAGATGAAGTTAAAAATTAAAGGGGGTCGTCATACAAAAAACGTGTTTCTTCAGCGTTTTAAAACATTGTACGGAGGTACGGATCCCTTCATGTACGAGTCCGACTCGCACTTGCCCGTTTATTTTTATTAACTAGCAACATTTTTGGAGCAAGTTCAGTCCATGATACTGAACTACGTTCTATAAAAAAAGTTATTAAAAATCAATAAAAAATGTTCGTCCTCCCATTCAAATCAGCGCTCAGCCAAACGGATTTAGTATGGAAGGAGGAAAATTTTATATCGATTTTTAATAACTTTTTTTATAGAAAGTAGTTCAGTATCATGGTCTGAATTTGCACCAAAAATGTTGCCAGTTAATAAAAAGTCACCCTGTATATCAGGTAATTTAGATGAAACTTGACAACAAGGCAGCCTGCATAAGTTAGGTTCGAAAAAGATGTTCTTGGATGGAATGGCAATATTGTCTTCGGTAATCCTTACATTTGGAAAGCGCAACCAGGGCTCCCAAGTAGTACAACTGAGAATTCAGCCAGAAACGCACTAAGGTGAAGAAGAGAATGGCAACAATAAACTTAAGTCAATTCAAAGGGTTAAGTACCTCAAAAGAAAAAAAGCGGCAAAGTGCGAGTCGGACTCGCCCATGAAGGGTTCCGTAGCAGCAAGTAACATTTTATGATTTAAGACGTATTAAAAAATAACTATCTATGATACCGAGACCACTATAGTTTTTATTGAAAGTACATACTTTGAGGTATATACCACATTTTTTTTCAGAATTATTTTAGTAATATTTCAGAAGTTACGGTGGGGGGACACCTCAAATTTTAACTTTGTATTAGATTATCTCAAGACTGGGGGGTTTGATCTACATAGTTTCAAAGCAGTTTTTGTTGCATTTTAAAAGACCTTTTCAACGATACCCTACACGTTGGGGTTGGTCCAATTTAATTTTTTAAATTCACTTTTCGTTGAATGGGATGGGGGGCTGAAAAAAAAACATTTTTTCATAATTTTAAAAACCAACTTGAATATCTATACTTTTACTTTTTTGAACTTCAATATCTATCTCTCCACCAATTTTTGTGACAATCGGTGCAGTAGCGGCGGAGTACAAGCCCGGACGGACAGACAGACGGACGGACATGACGAAACTATAAGGGTTCCTCGTGGACTACGGAACCCTAAAAAACGGAACCCTTATAGGATCACTTTGTTGTCCGTCAAGACCCTTTTTTCTCAGAAATGCGTGGAGGTACGAGTATCATGCTGAAATTCATATCAAATACAAGTCTACTTTCACTTGGAGCTGTGAAAAAATCTAACTAACTACAGGGTACTTCCCGTGAACTTAGAATCTTGAAATTTGGAAAATGGCCTTCTGTAGCCAAATGGCAAAAACGGAACCCTTATGGATTCGTCTTGTCTGTCTGTCTGTCTGTCCGTCCGTATGTCACAGCCACTTTTTTCCAAAAATATAAAAACTATGCTGTTGAAACTTGGTAAGTAGATGTATGTATTCTGTGAACCGCATTAAGATTTTCACACAAAAATAGAAAAAAAGCGATAAATTTCGGCGGTTCCCCATACTGCACTGAAAGTCAAAAAATTTTTTTTCGACAAACCCTAACGTGTGGGATAGTCTTCAAAAATTATATTGAAGTTTCTAATATCATTTTTTTCTAAACTGAATAGTTTGCGCAAGAGACACTTCCAAAGTGGTAAAATGTGACCCCCCCCCCCCCCTGTAACTTCTGAAATAAGAGAATGATAAAACTTAAAAAAAAATATATGATGTACATTACCATATAAACTTACCGAAAATTGGTTTGGACGAGATCTAGTGAGTAGTTTTTTTTTAATACGACATAAATCGTAAACCGCATTTTACCTTTCATTCAATCAACAATGAACTACAAAAACTTTTATATTATGTTACTTGCTGCTACGGAACCCTTCATGGGCGAGTCAGACTCGCACTTGACCGCTTTTTCAAATTGCCTGTGTCTTTGGTGTTTATCTATTCTTTTAATATAGTATTTGACGACCTCCGTGGCGTAATGGTTAACAAGTTAGACCGCTAATCTGGAGGTTCTGGGTTCGATCCCCAGCCAGGGCAAGTTGGAAAATGGCCTTTTTCAAATTGTCGTGGGTGTTTATCTATGTATTTATTACAAAATATAATATCGTTGAGTTAGTATCCCATGGTAAAAGTTTAAACTTACTTTTGGGGTAGCTCAATCATTGTGACTTGGCCTTATTTAATTTCATCATTATTAGGTCTTTTTTAGTCTCCACTGCAGGAGCACGACCTGTACTGCCAAAGCTAAGTCAGAGGATTTGGCCTACACTCTTCACGCTGGCCAGACGGGTTGTATAGGTTGGAGAGGGAGAATTAAGGAATAATATATACGAAATATATTTATTTAAAGATTAATTTTTTAATTTATAAAATTAATTATGAAATTTATGATAAACTGCATTAAATATTGTTTCTCTATTAACAGGTATGTTGCCATTATTCTTAATATCTAATTTCAAATATAAAACATTATATCTTATTATAAAATTATTTATCTCTATTTGTATCAACACAAGCTTTTATTTTACAAACCCTACTATGCAGAAATATAGTAATTTTGTTGTTTTTGTCAAGAAATAAAGCATTTGAATTCAGAAAGTGAGTTTTAGTGAAGTGGAACTGATGAAATTGAAGTCACTATTTTATTTGAAATTATTCGGATTGGATCTGAACTGTTATAGGCTAGATATCTATATTGATGTTAAGCCAAGTTAATCACGTGTCAGTCCTCAGAGTGGATACACATTGTGAAGCAAGTGTGAGACTCACTCTTAGATAAGTTTCTGTACGATAAAGAATCACACTCGATGTGAGTGCTCTTTGCACTATAAGGACTATGTACACACACACAAACATACAAATTACGTCATCCCGTTGACAGAGTTTAGGGCCAAAAGAACCAAAGGTTCAGCGTAGATGGGAAAGATTATTTAAATAGTGCAGAATTGCCTTTTCGCCTATTGACATTATTTAGGTTTTCGTCCATTCTTTCAGCTTTTACGATCTACGCGGGAAGAGCATCAGGTACATTATTTTTAGGGTACCGTAGTAAACAAGGAACCCTTAGTCACGGCCTTAGTCTCGCCATGTCTGTCTCTCTGCGGCTTTACTCAGAGACTTAGTAAAAGAAAGCTGTAATTTAACATGGGTACTCGTATATAATATAAATTAATCACGCCAACGAAGTGGTAAAATAAACTCTTAAAAAAATATTTTTTTAGGTTAGCTAGTTAGTATTAGCAACAACCACACACGTAAATACTAAAACTTGTGTGTTACACATAGATACCTGATAACCTTACAACACGACCTTGATTTATAAGCTGTGTCAGATAAAAAGAGACACGTGACAAACCATTCAGACATGTATCACACTTGTAACTGTGAGATTGATAAATTTATCGCTTAAATTATTTTAAGAATTGGCTCAGTAGTATAAATGTTACCCCGAACAAGTTGACAGCTTCTTATTTTGTGAACAATGACAGTGAACACTGAAAGACAGACTATACGTAGAAGATTCAAACGCAGTGCCCGAAATGTGTGCAGTGTTAAGACATTGAAAAAGCGCTTGCCGGTGTTAGAATGGCTACCAAAATACAGTATCGACTACTTCTTCCAAGATATCATAGCGGGAATCACCGTTGGATTAACAGCCATACCCCAAGGAATTGCTTATGCAGTTATCGCTGGATTGTCACCTGAATATGGATTGTACGCTTCTCTCACGTCAGGAATTGTTTACATGATATTTGGAAGCTGTAAGAGTGTAACTGTTGGACCTACCGCCATACTATCATCAATGGTTGCAAGATATGTGTCGGATTATTCTTCAGATTTTGCCATTTTAGCATCATTCTTATCTGGTGTAGTGCAATTGATACTGGGTATTTTTAGACTTGGTTTCCTAATAGAATTCATATCAATGCCAGTAATCAATGGATTTACGACTGCTGCTGCTATGCAAATTGCTACAGCTCAACTAAAATCATACTTTGGACTGAAAGGATCATCAGGAAATACCTTTGGAGAATCAGTGTACAGTTTCTTTATTGATATAAAGTCTGCTCAACTTTGGGATTCCGTACTGAGTACTACTACTATCATAATGCTATTGTTACTGAAGAAACTGGGAGAAGGATGTAAACGTACAGATAGTATATTTAGACAAATGCGTTGGTTTTTGTCTTTATCTAGAAATGCACTCGTTGTTATTTTTGGTATGATACTAGCATATATATTAAAAATAACGCTGAATGCTGAGCCTTTGCAACTGATTGGTGAAGTTGGACACGGATTACCAGAAATTGGACCTCCACCAATATCTACAACAGTAGGCAATGACACGTTGAATTTTATTGATATGGTTTCAATTTTAGGGGCTAAATCAATTGTCTTGCCATTTGTAGCTATCTTAGAAACTGTTGCTATATCCAAAGCCTTCGCAGATGGGGAACCAGTGGATGCTACCCAAGAATTGATCGCTATCGGAATGTGTAACATTGTTGGATCATGTGCTAAGAGTATGCCAATAACAGGATCTTTTACAAGGACTGCATTGAACTACGCTTCTGGAGTACAAACTCAAGCCGGTGGTGTTACCAAAATCCTTATTATTATTGCTGCTTTGACTATGTTCACGTCCACTTTTTATTACATACCTAAAGCGTCCCTAGCTGGATTGATTATAACAGCTATGTTCTCTATGTTAGATTATGATGCTATGATAAGATTGTGGAAATACACAAAGCGTGAGTTTTTCTTATTTTTTATCACAACAGTTGTTTGTCTTTTCTTTGGATTAGAATATGGTATCTTAGTTGGTATTTTAATTGAAGCAGCTATGTTATTGTATACGTCAGCAAGACCAAAATTAGAAGTAAATTATATTAGAAGTGCTAAAGATGAATTAATTATTATACCATTAAGTGATAGTGTAGCATATTGTGCTGCGGAACATGTAAGAAAAGCAGTAATAAAAGCGTCAATGAAGTCTGATAATTTTGCAATAATTGTTGTTGATGGGGCAAATGTAAGACGAATGGACATTACAGCTGCTGAGAATCTTATGTCAGCAGCAAGAGATTTTGAAAAGAAATCTCGTAAAATTATATTTGCTAATTTTAGTCCACAGTTAAAAAATTTATGTGTGGATATCAATCCAAAGCTGGCCAGCTATTTTGTGACTGTTTCCAATATGCTTGAGTTAGCTGAATCGATAGAGAAAGAAGTATGAACTAAGTCATAGTTCATTGACTCACTGCATATTGAAAATTTTACACCAGTGTCTGAAACTAACACACACGCAATACAAACAAACAACTGCATATATTTGTTTGGGAGGATAATGTGCCTTTAACTAGAATTGAAGAGGAAAAACTGTAAACGTTTTCCAAACTGTGTATAACCACAGAATAAAATAACTGAAACGTATTTTAAAAGTGAAGCATTTTTGTACAATTTATTTTATGTTATAAAAACTTAGTACCTAAGGAATTTTTGAACAATATGTATATAGAAATCTAATGACAAAACACCGGTTTTTCGAAACCATGGAAAATCCGTAGATTTTGTGAACAAAATTTTTATTCCACTTAATATAATATTACTTATATTAAGTTTCGGAAAATAATTATAAAAATTTAAAATATTAATAATAAAATAAGCATTAAATACTCCAAAAATATAATTGTTTTATTTTTGCCATTTATTGAAAATAGACTACCTCCGTGGTATATGGCCAATACGCCAGTCCGCCTATCCGGTTTTAGGTTCGAGGTCTTAGGTTCGGTTTTAGCCAGGGCAAGTTGGAAAATTACCTTTTTCAAACTTTCCTGGGTCTTGGGTGTTTATCTATTTATGTCTTTATTATAAAATATAGTATAGTTGCGTTAGTATACCATAATACAAGTTTAAACTTTCTTTGGGGCTAGCTCAATCAGTGTAATTTGCCCTTAACTATTTATTTATTACACATTACGTAACTTAATTTATAAACACAAAAATGTGTAACGAAAATCACTATAAAACTTTTTCATGTAAATTTAAAACCATGTGCATTCTTCTCAGATTTTTTCCACGACTAGTAATAGTGCGTGCTTTTACTAGTGATTATTATTTTGTTTCCATAGATTCTTAGTATCAACACTTTAAAAGATAAAAGACATACGTAGATGTAACGTGCAAAAGATATTATAAGATGACATTTTCTATTGTCATGTTCAATATCAGATAATAACTATATTGGTTGAAAATATGATAGGAATTGACGCACTGTCCCATATGTCGTCAGAGAGGAGGCGTTTTTAACATTTTCTTTGAATGTCATTGAAATAATGATGGATTGCATTCTGATATATGTGTTATCAATATATATATATATATTATTCTGATATTTATGTTACAATTAAAGTGCATGACAGTGAATGTGTATATTGTTTACAAATGGTGAATAAATGAAATATCTAATTGGTTTTGGAAATCCTTGGGGGACGCTTCCAGCAGTTCAGCACTCAGTGAACTTCTTGTGTTTATTGAGACTTCCGAAAATTTTAATATGTACTGGCAAAAACATAAAACTTAAATTTGTTTTCAGTAGACAATAAAGCTAGAAATATAGTTATTTTTCTATTTTAGATATATTTATAATGTGACACAAAACTCATTATCATACATAAGATAAAAAAGACGTATTTTGATTTGATTTATCCCATTTTTAGGGTTCCGTACCTCAAAAGGAAAAAACGGAGCCCTTATAGGATCACTTTGTTGTCCGTCTGTCCGTCCGTCCGTCCGTCTGTCAAGACCCTTTTTCTCAGGAACGCGTGGAGGTATGAAGCTGAAATTTATATCAATTATTTAGGTCTACTGTCCCTTGAAGCTGTGAAAAAATCAAACTTCTAAGCCAACGCAATCAAAAGATACAGCCGTTTATGCCGCAAATTTTCGACACTTGCAAGGGAATCAAAACCTACAGGGTGCTTCCCGTGAACTCAGAATCTTGAAATTTGGTACGAAGCAACGTCTTATAGCATAGATAAAGGAAAAATTACGAAAACCATAAATTTTTAGTTACATCACATAATTTACCCATTTCCTCATAAACGCGTAGAGGTATTAAATTGAAATTCATACCAAATACTAAACCTTGCAGGTTTGTACGGAACCCTCGGTGCGCGAGTCCGACTCGCACTTGGCCGGTTTTTTATTCTTATTTTAGCCATTTCTGCTATATGCATCATAACTCTGTCTTTGGACACACATAAACATACTGTTTAATATATAAATAACTTATGAAAATAAAACAAATATAAGTATTGATTACGCAATCCTGCATAATATATTTAATTTCTAAATAAAAATTTACTGAATGGCTTTTTTGATCTAATAAATCATTTCCGCGTCACGAACTTTTTAAACTGCTACTATTTTAATAGGTCTTTTAATTACAGAAGTGGGGCCATAATAGTCAATAAAGTGATCATTACTAGTAGGGGACCGATGATCCATCATCATTAGCTTCACAACATCAACTGAAGGGGAAGTCAGACGTGCTAATGAATATTATAATTATTACCAATAATAAAACTATGGGTAAATGAAATTGTAGGTAGAGAACATTTTATTTCATGAAAACCTATAGAAATTGGATATCAGTGGAATGTGGAATTCTTTAGAAACAAATATTTCATGAAAACCTATAGAAATTGGATATCAGTGGAATGTGGAATTCTTTAGAAACAAAAATCTGCAGAAATGGAATCCTGTAGAAATATGATAATCAGTAAATATGGGATTCTGTTGAAATGAAAATCTGTAGAAATTGGATCCTGTAGACATGGAAATTTGTAAATATGGGAATTTGTTAAAACGAAAATCTGAAGGCATGATAAACCAGTGAGCTGCCAGTTACTAGAGAAGAAACGTAATGAGTACAAAAAATGCAAAAAAGAAGAAGTAACATAATTTAGGTGAGTTCGTTTTAGGCCAATTTTAGGTCTTTTGCAATTGGGATGCAAGGAATGGTAGGTAATTGATTGATTGAACTTATCCTTTTTTCAATTTTTTAGACACTTGCATGCGATATTGCTTTATTATACTTGTAGGAGTTACTTTAAGATTTGTTTATACGACACGACGGCTACGACTTCAATAAACGAAAGATAGAAGAGAAAAGAGGACCAGGAAGACTCAATGCTCAATCATTTATTGCTTCTTTAAAGTAAATACAGGTATTTAATTATAAATAGTTTAAATTAGGGCCCTGACGGTGTTGCAATGGGAGAAGGACTATTAAAAATAAATTAAAATTAAAGACCGAGGCATAGCAACATGAAACCGATAAAGGAATAGGTGAACGCCGTGTCGTACAGCGAAGTAAAACAGCTGGCAGATGAGAGAGACAAATGAAAGAGAATTAATACTCCACCGACAAGAGCATAGCTCTTAAATATAGATAGATGTTTAAATAAGTGTGTTTTTCTCTCACAAAAACTAAACATAATTCTGCTACAGCATCAAAAGAAAGGATCTCTCAAAACACCCTTCCAAAACCCTTTCAACATCGGCATAAGGACCATTTTTATTCAACTTAGACCTCTTTTAATTTTGTCGATCGTAATGCTGGAACCGTATGCGGAGCCACGCACACCTCCATCACTGTTATCTACCCAACCCGAGTCGAACCCACCACCTTATCGTCCAACACAGGCTGAAATGTCGATAACATCACGACTTATTGCAACGCTTATGCGTGAGGTTGAAAAAGTCGCTGTTTTGGCCAATAGTTGAGTGGAAATGCATTTTTAATAAATTCATTAAATAAAATATTCCACGCTGAATAAATAAATATATACACACAGATTGTGAATGAGTGTGAGTGAATGAAACATAAATCAAAAGAGAGGTTATATAAACATTAATAAAAAAATACATAAAAATTTAAGATTAAAAATCGTTGAAACATAAGAAACAAAGAAAGTATGTAGGAATAAAACATAATAGTTAGATCTCTCATTTGTAGGTAGTCAGATACTACCGATTTCTTTCTTTTGCCCCTCGTAGTCCCAAGTTCCCAACTATTCGTCTGTCCTGCGTCAATGTCTCCAAGAGTATGTCAACCAGCCCATAGGCCAGACCACCAGAATGAACATCCAGTGTTCCCATCGTTCATTTTGGCATTACTTTTTTAGGGTTCCGTACCCAAAGGGTGCAAACGGGACCCTATTACTGAGACTCCGCTCCGACTCTGTCCGTCTGTAAGGTAAGCTTTGAAATCGACCCTTCTGAAAGTGATATTATACGCATTTTTTAATAGGTGAAAAGGCGGCGTATTCATAATATCTTTAAATATGATAATGTTTTTCCCAGACATCCGAATAAAACAAAGCCTATATTTTACTCTGGTGTGAACTTAATCTTTTTTTCGAAAACCACGTACAAATCCGTGCAGAACGAACCGATCCGAACTTTTAAAGATTTGCGAGACAGACATTTCTTTTTAATCTTTTTTCGTGTTTAGTTTCTCTTCTCTTATTACCCACACAAATTTTTTGCTCAATTAATTAAATGTAACTAATTTTTTGCTCAATTATTTAAATGTAAAGGCCTGCGATTTTTTATTGTTTTATTATATGATATGACGATTATATGTATGATGGTGATGAACAGGAAGCCGAGGAATAACAAATTAAAGAAAAGTTAGGACTAAGGTCCTACCAGGACATTAAAAAGAAGGCATAAAGAAGAGAGGAATGGAGGCATCTCCACTTAACTCCACCGACAAGAGCAAGCTCTTAAATTACAAGAAGATGATGATGATAGATACCCTGAAAAATAGAGATAACAGGACGGATCGATGAGATGTGTATCTATAATCATCTATTTTGTTTATTGTTGTTTTTAAAACCTATCAGTTTCTTTTTTACAGATAAGCATAGTCAATAACCCATGATTTCAAAGTCAATAGTTTTTGGACACGAATCTCAAGATTTCAATGTCAATTTGTTTCGTCTTTACAAAAGAGACAAATGCTTAAATTTTGTACAACAAATCAATCTGATAATCTGCAAATTTAATAGACAATTTTATCATTTCTAGATTGGCGGATCGATAGCACTCGAATATAAGAACAACCATGCTAACTGATATCGACAGGACATAGTATAAATACACTTCAACAACACAGTAGTCGTACTGTGTACAGCAAACAGTGTAAAAAAATGACCATGACAGTGGACAGTACCATCACAATACGCCGAAGACTGAAAACATGTGGCAAAGAAGTGTGCAGTGTGAAAACAGTAAAGAAACGTCTTCCCATAGTCGAATGGCTTCCTAAGTACAATGGATCTTTTCTTATTCAGGATATCATAGCTGGAATAACTGTCGGACTAACAGCTATACCTCAAGGCATTGCATATGCAGTCGTCGCTGGTTTACCCCCGGCATATGGCTTATATGCATCCCTAACATCTGGAGTCGTCTACATGGTATTTGGCAGCTGTAAAAGTGTCACAGTTGGACCTACAGCTATCGTATCAACGCTAACAGGAAAATACGTGAGTGGATATTCTCCGGATTTCGCCGTTTTGGCCGCGTTTTTAACAGGAATAGTGCAATTACTATTAGGAATATTCAAACTTGGATTTTTAGTTGAATTCATATCAATGCCTGTTATCAATGGATTTACGACAGCCAGTGCGTTGCAAATTGCTGCATCACAATTAAAATCGTTATTAGGTCTCGGTGGATCCTCTGGAAATAATTTTCGAGAGTCTATGACCAATTTTTTCGTTAATTTTACAACTATTAAACTATGGGATAGTTTATTTGGATTCACAACTATTGCAATTTTGGTGATACTGAAGAAAGTTGGAGAGGAATGTAAAAGAACTGATGGAGTTCTAAAACAAATGCGGTGGTTTATTTCTTTAGGAAGAAATGCTGTCGTAGTGATAATAGGAATACTCACAGCCTATATTATCATAATTACATGGGACAGTGAACCTGCGGCTTTGATTGGTGATATTGGACAAGGTTTGCCTACTTTTGGCCCACCACCATTTTCCAGTGTAGTTGGTAATCAAACATATAATTTTGTGGAAATGCTCGAAGCTCTTGGTCCTCAAGCAATAGTTTTGCCACTAGTTGGTGTTCTAGAGTCAGTTGCGATAGCAAAAGCGTTTGCCGATGGATTACAAGTGGATGCTACGCAAGAAATGATTGCTCTCGGAATGTGCAACGTGATTGGATCATTTGCAAGCAGTTTTCCAGTTACTGGATCTTTCACGAGAACTGCCTTAAATTACGCTTCAGGTGTACAAACACAAGCTGGAGGGTTGGTTAATGTTATTATTATTATCACAGCTTTAACTTTACTTACGTCTACATTTACATATATTCCTAAAGCTACATTGGCCGGTTTGATAATGACTGCTATGTACTATATGTTACACGCTGATATTGTGTTACGGTTATGGAAGTATACTAAAAGGGAATTCTTCCTATTTATTTTTACTGTAATCATTTGTTTATTCGTAGGTTTAGAGTACGGTATTTTGTCTGGTATAATGATGGAAGCCGCAATGTTATTATATGTCTCTGCTAGACCAAGTGTAAATGTGGAAAAAATTAAGAACGAAAAAGGTGAATTAATAGTAGTGTTGCTAACAGATAGAGTATCATATTGTGCTGCAGAGCATATACGCAGAACTGTGATAGGTCTGTTATTCAGTTCGGATGTTGAGTCAATCATTGTAGTTGAAGGATCAAATCTTCGCAGCATGGACATTACAGTGGTAGATAATTTAGTATCAGCAGCTGCCGATTTCGAAAAAAGTGGCCGCAAAATTATATTTTCAAATTTTGATTCTAATTTAAAAGAAATGTGTATAGATATTAACCCTAAGTTAGTAAATTGTTTCGTAAATACTGCAAATTTTACAGAGTTAACCGCGACAATACATAAAGAAGTATAATTTGTATATTCCTACATTGCGTAAGTCAACTTTAAGTTGTTAATTATGATACTTATTATTGTACATATACTCGTAAGGTAGTTGTTATTTGGATTTTTGTATTATAGTATTTTAAGTTAGTACCTATGTTGTTTAAAATGTAACTTAAAAGTTATGATGGGTAGATATTATTGAAATACTATTATTTACTCTTTAAACGTTATAGTAAATGTCAACGTTAATAATAATATTCGTATATTCTGTTCTATTATTAAAAACAGTTTAATATGTCTGCTAAGCATTTTCAATAGGTACTTATCAAAGGATTTGCAGATAACAAAGTTAAAAATCTATTGTGCCTATTTGTTTATAAGTAATTAATGATTATGATCTACGGATTGTTATGAAAATAATAAGTAATACCTTTATACAATTAAGATTGTTAATTCAATGAATTTATGATGCAAAATCGTGATCATTGAATACAATTTTGTTCATTAAAATTGTTTTATTTGCTGCTTAAATATTGTACAAACAAGAAAGATTTATTTTTTTATAATTAAATATTAAGTTTCAATGACAATTTAGATGTTAATTAATTCAGTTTATAACGAAAAACCATGATCTACTCGTACATATACACACATACAATTTTACTATTCAAGTTGTTTCATTTGCTGCTTAAATATATATTGTAACATATACAGTTTTTTATAAGTAGGTACTTTTTAATTATTTGCAGCAAACAGTTTTTAATTTTTCGAAAATCCTTGGGTGACGCCTTTGTCCAGCAGTGGACCTTCTGTGGCTGATATGATGTAGTAAACAGACGTATGCCTGATGATAAATGGCCTATAAATAACACAAAGTGTGTTTGTTACAAGTGTAGTCAACGCCGGCGAAATTTTCTTACCTTTTTTCGAATAAATCAAAATGGCGGCTCTGCGCAGGTATAATTAGAGGAAAAAGTGTGCGCAGTGACCGCCATTTTAGTTCAACTTATGTGCCGGGTATTGTACATACCATAACCACCTTCCGTGACCGTGACTGATTCGGGGTGGCCAAATTGGTCCCTTTCATTACTTGTTCGACGCTTGCTCGCTCCTGAGATGGTCACTGCACAACTGTAACCTAACCTACATTCCTTGACTAATTCGGGGTAAAAAATTGGTTACCGTTACATCGTGTTTAAAAAATTTATATACGTGTATCCTAGGAATTGTATACAATTCATGAATTTAACACATTTTCGGTGATAAATACATTACAATTCTGATATCTAAAATATATTTTATATTTACAATATATTTTTGTCTCGATTATCTAAAATTCCCAAAATCGAGTTTACGCTGATCCCATCCGTAATCGATCCACAGGGGGACAAGTTTATCACAAATTGATCCCCTCAATATTTCTATTGCTCAGTCGAACGCCTCAAAGGGGGTGTCATCTCATTCTGAAATTTATTAACGTGACTCAGCACTTCTGAAACAAGCAGATTTACGATTTACACACAATCTGAGAATATAGACTCGTACATGAGAGGATTCCGTACCTCTGTACAATGTTTTTAAACGCTGATAAAACACGTTTTTTGTATTAATTATTAACTATATTTTATTTTTAGTATTTGTTGTTATAGCGGCCACAGTAATCCTAACTTCCTAACTAATATTATAAATGCGAAAGTGAGTTTGTATATTTGTTTGTTTGTTTGTTACCTCTTCACGCTTTATCTACTGAACCAATCTTCTTGAAAATTCGCATACACATATCCCGGAAAAATGTAATGTTCCCGTGCGATACGCGAGCGAAGCCGCGGGCAAAAGCTAGTAATACATAATCGGTGAAAATTTCAAGTATCTTGTTCGTGCCATTATAAATAACGAGAAAAACCCTGAGAAGAACACGTTTCTTGTAGGACTACACCACCTTTAATTTTTTGTCATAGTACCCACAATATCATCATTATCATTACCATCAGGTCTTTTTTTTGTCTCCACTGCAGGAGCACGACCCTGTCTGTACTGTCAGAGCCATACTTGGCAAGAGCAGCCAGAGGATTTAGCCTACACTCTCCACGCTGGCCAGACGGGTTGGAGAGGTCTCACTCACTGATATTTATAAGCTTTGTTAAGCTTGTATTTCCTAAGTCGCCTTCTACGACATCCACAGAAACGTCGGTAATCAGTTAAATTTCAAGTGTCTAGCTATTATGATTCAAGAGATATAGCCCTGTGATGTGACAGACGGGCAGACAGCGGAGTCTCAGTAATAGGGTCTCGTTTGCACCCTTTGGGTACGGAACCTTAGAAACGGAATACTAGTAGTTATGTCATGTCGTCTAAAGTCCTCGATTCACGAAAAAAGATACAACTAAAAGTGTAACCAGTATACATACCTCCAATTTTATCATGATTTCCTTGACCTTGTCATGAAATTCATATCCCATTAAATACGGGGCTATAAAATGAATTTACGATTGGAGGAACTGGTATGCTGAAGTAAATAAGCCATTTTACGTTTATTGCTCGGTACAATAGGCCTGGTCACGAAAAAAATATTGGTAGGTTCAGGGTTTAGCATTCTTCATTCAGGCAATTTGAGAATTAGTGTTAGTACAAAAACATGGCGCAAGCGACAATAATAGAGCAAAGTAGAAGAAACTCCATTCATAAGAGTTTATGATGAATGAGAGTAATGATAAAAGACACATGATAAAATGAAAATCACAAAGGAATGGTCGTTTCCTGTAAGTATCTCGATATTGACAATCTTAACATTTTTGATATATTTTCCTTAAAAAAATATATTTTTGTTATGATGTAACGAATTAAGAACTGCCGCCGTCTTTTCTTTGAAGTCGGTTAAAAATATGACATATATGAACAAGCAAGATAAAAATATATAAACAAGCATAATGCATGCAGTTAGAATACGTGGGTTTTATAAGAGAATTCACAAAATTGCGATTAAGAGTTATCGATACCTACTAAAAATTGCCTGCTTACTATGAATTTTACATATAAAGATCAAAATTCCATAGCACTTGCTTGATCCATTTTTAACGTTATCTAACACACGGGGGTATGGCAATGACATATCAAATCACGTGGAAATAATGGTTCAATGAACACAGTTGTTGTCTCCACGTGCCACTTCAACCTGACCCTCCACATCTCTATTGAAACCTCTAACTTTGAATAAGCCACCGTGTGTTTCATGGATCATTTTACCCTGGTCAGTTTAGCTGAAGTGGAAACAGCGTCCTGGACGTTTTTTGTAAATTTCAAGCGTCTGAATAGAGAATAGTTTCCAGATGATTACGTTTGGCGTTATGTACTGATTTGTTGCAAGAAATACGTCATCTGTAAAAGGTTGGGAGCCTTTGTCGCGTTATAATAGTAAATTGTGAAGATGTTTAGCGGTATTCCAATCCTTTTTGAAAGGACGTGTATAAGGTATTTATGCATCTTTAATTCGGATTTACTACATTTACAAACTAGACTAACACTATTATATAAGATTAAAATCTAAAATGGGATATGGAACTAATAAAGGTTTTTATTTTTATTTTTTATTCTTTTATTTCTATTTTATTTATTTAATTCGGATTTACATTGGTTTTCACTGTTTTATTATGAAACGAATAGTGCGGTATAAAATAATATTGGATCTAAGTACATAAAAAGAACAAAGGTAAGTCAAGG
This sequence comes from Acrobasis repandana, assembly GCA_963576875.1. Taxonomy (NCBI): domain Eukaryota; kingdom Metazoa; phylum Arthropoda; class Insecta; order Lepidoptera; family Pyralidae; genus Acrobasis; species Acrobasis repandana. Next base: position 20,925,213 of record OY756219.1, read on the forward strand.
ATTTTTCAACGACGTATTTATTTTTCTTCCATGCTAGTCTGGAAGGAAGGAAAATACTAAGAATATACCAGCTTCTTTTCATATCGTAAAAGACGATTGAGGGAATTGTCGAATCATGTTATTAGGCATGCGGCTAGAAATACATCACTATTTTGATTCCACCTTCCCGCCCACCATTACGCATGTTAAAAGCACAAGACCCGAAATGCTCTGTCTGCCCCGTTAGAGATAAAGACGTGAAAGTGTATGCACATTTTTTACCTTTCTTCCTGAAGTTACACTACCAATAAGATTTTTTTTGGGAAAAGAAATTGGCTAGATTGCGGTGAATAGATTATAAAACGATAATGGAAAAACTGCATTATATTGAGTCTTATCAACAATGAAATAGTATGTATAGTCTAATAGACTACATAATATACATACTTTAACTAAAAAGCAATAAAAGCGGAACGTATTATGTATTATGATGTCTAACTCATCATCGTCCGAGCGTATTGCCGGTTGCATCCTCAGCGGTAACGCTTCAGAGCCCGGGTCCGCTACCTTACCTAGGTGATTTGACGTGGTTACTGGTTTTTACACAGAGCGACTGCCGTCTGACCTCCGCAACCCAAACGGTAGACGAACCAATCCTAGGATAGGTTAAAACAAATGCTAGGTGGCGTTTGGGACCCACAAGTATGTATCTCACTCTCAAGAAGAAATTATGGATTATGTTGAATGAACCAGTTTTAAATCATCATCATCATCATCATTTCAGCCGCATAACGTCCACTGCTGGACATAGGCCTTTCCAGCGACCTTGGTCAGGTCGGCTGACCACCTTGTGGGTGGGTGTCCTACGCTTCGCTTGCCAGTACGTGGTCGCCATTCGAGAACCTTTTTGCCCCATCGGCCATCGGTTCGTCGCGCTATGTGTCCCGCCCACTGCCACTTCAACGAGCTAATCCGCTGGGCTATGTCCGTGACTTTTGCTCTGTTACGAATTTCCTCATTTCTGATTCGATCACGTAGAGAAACACCAAGCATAGCCCTCTCCATAGCGCGTTGAGCTACCTTGAGCCTTCTTATGAGACCCATAGTAAGGGACCACGTTTCAAAGCCATGAGTCATCACTGGTATCACACATTGATTATAAACTTTCGTCTTGAGGCACTGAGGTATTTTGGACAGTTTTAAATATTTAAAGGCTTTTCTCAAAGTGGAAACTAAAGAAGACACCTTAAAGAACCTAGTTAAAACTCAGGCCAAAACATTTCATTTAAAACCCGGAAACTTTTAAACAGTATTAATACGTATTCGTGCCGTCTGTCCGACCACGTCCCGTTTATCAAAGCGTAGGTTAATTGCTGAACTGTCATTAAAATTTCGCAACTGTACACAACCCATATTTCTGTGCCAATTAATCTCCAGTTCACGTTAAACGCCGCTTTAATTCGGGTCGCTTCTAAACAAACCTACGTATTAATATTAACACTGCCTCGTACCTTGTACCTCTCAAATATGTCTATACGTTCATTTCTATTTGCATCAACCCTTATGACTGTGTCGTCAGGATTCAAATTTCTTTGTCCAACGTCAAAATTTATGTTGTAACTTTCAAATTCGTGCATCAAATTTATGTGTGTATTATAAATGAGTCTTGTATGTTTTGCGTTAAAGTCTATATTTGATTGTCTGGATTGCTTGGTCTTTGGATACGTTTAGGGTCGCTTAGCCCTTGTCAAGTAAGCTCTGTTTCAGACAGAGGTAATGAAATACCTAGCAAATGAGCCGTGAGTTGCCAATAGCAACCTTTCTCGTCACTCATTTTGTGTTTGGGACCTGGCACGGTGCTGTATTCGAAGTTTCCTAGTTTGGTGTATTGGGTTTGAGAAGTTATTTGGGGTTATTTTAAACAATTTACGCTTATTAACGGAGGGTTGGGTGTAAAATATACGTTTTTGTTACGAATTAACAAATCAAAGTTGGAAACAAAAACACGATTTTGACTCCTGAATTGAAAAATTAAAATTGTCAATATTTTGTTGTAATAAGCCTGGTCGATAGGGGGATAGAGATTCTTGTCCTTACCTTTAGTAATGCAAGGGGCGTTACTAAAGGTAAGGACAAGAAAAGTAATGAGCCTTAGTATAGTATAGTAGAGTATTGACTTAGTTTTAGTAGAGTATTTTCTTTTTAGTATTTGATTATGAAACATCATTCAAGATCTCTTGAATTCAAGGCATTCGAGATTTGTTTGTCCAACCCAGCGTGGAGAGTGTCGGCCAAATCCTCTGGCTACTCTGGCTAAATATGGCTCTGGTAGCACAGAAAGGGTGTTCCTGCAGTGGAGACTAAAAAAGACCTGATGACGATGATGATGAGTTGTTTGAAATAAATTTCATAAGAAACAGATCAGGTACTATCTCAGATAGTATGATCTCAGATAGTATGATCTCAGATAGTATGATCTAAGAGTATTATAGTGATATTTAATTTTATCTTTTTGTCCTATTCACAAATCATTATCAAGTTATCGAGAACCACTTAAACTGATAAACCGCTACGAAATGATAATCATAAATCAATGTCAAAACGATCACTCTGATGCTATCTCATCATATGTGACTTACTTTACTTAATTCCTATACAGCCGCGCGAAATGAAACCTTATGAAGAATTCTATATTGTTACGAGTACAAACTGTGCACACAATAGATATCTAGTTTAATAGAAAAACTTACCGCCTCTACAAGCCGCTGAAGTGAGCGCCGTAAGCAAACGTATCAAAGTTGGGTCGTCTATCAGGCCTGCCCGAACTTTGGATCTCGAGGTTTGTCCCCATGTTGGTAGTTTTAATTGAATTGTTTCAGTTAAGGTCGAACTAGATAGCTGAGATGTGAGTGGGTCATTTAACTTACTCATGCATGAATAGAAGGTTATGTTAGCACACTTTTAGGGCTCAGACAAACAAGGGACAGTGGTCAAGGCTTTTGTCTTGTGATCCGGAGGTAGTGGGTTCAAATCCCACTGAGAAGCATACTTTGTGACAAGTTGGTTAGGATATTGCAGCCTTAAATCACCTGATTATCTGAAAAGAAAGATGATTCCGTACTTCAGAAGGCACGCAAAACTTATACCTATCATAGAATTGGTTCTGGTCTACCCTTTGGGTCAAGGAGATCAGACTGCAATCGCTCTGTGTAAAAACCAGTAACCTCGTGAAATAGCGGACCGCGGGCTCTGAAGCGTAACCGCTGAGAATGCAATCGGGAATACGCTCGGATGATGATGAAGGTCGTACGAGATAGCTGAGATGTGAGGGGGACATTTAACTTACTTATGTATAGGAGGTTATGTTAGCACATTTTTAGAGCTCAGACAGCGTGCAACCCTGGTGGGCGACGGCCGACCGTTGTCGCAAACTGTTGGCCGCCGATGGTCGCCAACTGTATCTGAGTCATAGAAGACAGAAGAGGAAAGGTGCGGGGACGGGGAACGGGGACGCATATTGCGTGTACCTTAGGAGATTCCGTTCTGTATGTAATACTCTTACTGTCTTCTGTCGCTGAGTATCGAGACCTTTCGATCGCCGATAGTTCATACGTACATACACTAATGGTCCCACCTATTATTATTATTCTTTTTTTTTGTTTTTTCTCCTCTGTTGAGAGGTATACACCATATACGCGGGCCAAAGCCAAGCCAAGCGCATAAGGAGAAGGGTCATGTTATGAGATACTGTAGGTAGAAGTGGTCGTCGACGAGCTGAGGAACTTATGGGTGATACGGCAGGTCTTGCGAATTACAGCTTTCTAGATCAAACTGTGTGTGTGTGGGTGATATGTCTAGTGTATCTAGGCTATTTTTCAGGGAAACTTTTTTTTTGGGACCACACTGTACCCAATTTTATCACCCCGCGAGAGAAACTTCCACCTGGAAATGATCAGCCCTTGGCCATTTGGAAATTTTTAAACAGAGTAAGAACGCAGGTGGGCCGTTGTAAGGATAATCTGATCAGGTGGAAAATGATAGACAGATCGCAAAATATTTGCCAGTGTGGTTTCTCTCCAGAAACTATGGAGCACGTACTTACGTGTCCCAGGTGCCTAAACACCGGCACCTGGGATGACCTGATGGCCGCAAATGATACAGCTATCGAAGTGGCCCGATACTGGAGTGACAAAATATAGTAAGTAAAGTACCATCGACACAAGAAGAAGAATCCCTTCTTCTTCTTTTCTGGTATGACTCTTGCAGATGAGAGCACTATCCCTATAGTTAGTTACTGTATGCAAGTTGGGGCTCTTCATTGAGTTTTGATTTCAATTGCTAGGTCCTGATAGCTACTCAACTTTTCTGATATGGTGTTTTGCAGGTTGTGTGTGTATGGCGATGTCTATGAGATATACTTTCTTATTGATTTTGTCATGTACGGTATTGTTAGGTTAGGTCGGTCGGTCGAAAAAAAAGTGGAAATGTTTTTTATCGAAGTCCCAGTGCATTGATTTTCAATGTAAAGCATACGAGTATTGCGCTTTCCTGTCTTAACCTTCCACTTTATTAAAAACAACGACTAGATGCTTTTCTACCCTAGCCAGTTTCAAAGACATTAAACATTGACGTTACATTGACGACGACATTAGACATTGAAGATCCAGAAAAATGTGGTATTACATTATGATGTTCATTTAAACCCTGAAGTGCCTAACCCTAAGATGAGGCAAACATAATTAAGTAGGTATACCAATCATAACAACTTTCTCTGATAAAGGGTCAGTTGAGGCGATAAAAAGTAGAAAACAAACACAGAAGCCAATGAAAACGCAATAATTCCCGACGCCGATACACATCGCGACACGAAAGTGTAATCAAATAACCATTTTATCGGAATGCCCATTTTTTGGGCACAATAAAAACTTTTATAAACGACTGCACATTTGTTCTTGGGCGACCGAGCTTCGCTCGATGGAAAACCCGGAAAAAAGAGGTTCTATAAAAGTGAAATCTACCTTAATCGATTTTTCATTTCCAAAACCATTTACATACAAATTTTCATCAAAATCGTTGGAGCCATTTCCGGCATCCTAATACTCGTAGGGTGATGACGGGGTCAGAAACGTTTATTCTTATTAGTCCGTCTTGTAGATTATTCAAAACTAATGGACCCATATTTTTCAGTTTCACCCTGATCTCCGAAACTACTGAGCCTAAAATTTTGAAAAAAATACAAAATATAGTTCATTGCTTGTAGATTACAGGAAAATCTATAAGAATTCAATCAATTGTACGGAACCCTCTCCACGCGAGTTTCACTCGCACTTGGCCGGTTTTTATTTAGAACCAGCCGCCTGTCTGAAGTCAACCTTTTGGCATGCTTTGTACGAAAAAATTTACACCGTGCCATTCGACGGAACTGCAGCTATTGCACGAAAGGTTTGTACTTAGTCCTTTAGTCGCATTTTACGACATCCGCAGGAATAGGAGTGATTCTATTCTAGGCCGAAAACCACACGACATTCTAACCTCCGTATTAATAAAAATCAGCGATAAAGTAAGATTTAACAGGAAAAAATGGTGCAGACATACCATTTTGGGTTTTGCGTCTCTAAGCATACAGAGCCTAGAGCCCCAAGACTCAAAGCCCACTTTAAACGTGATTTTGGGCGAGAAGGTGTAAAAAGGAATCAAAACAGTGATGGGTTCTTAGCCACATCGCCTATTAACATGGTTCGAATTTTCGCCAATTTCTCGATCGGCTTTTACGACCTGCGCGGAAAGAGAAACAGCTGGTGCATTTTTTGGTCTTTTCTTTTCTCCTAGAACAGCACAGAAGAATCAACCGAAAAATCAACGCTCCTAAAATCGGGTGCAGGTTTTTTATGAATTAATTGATATTTACTTAAATGTTTCTAAATACAGTAAATATTTCACATGTTTGCGCAAAGATAATAAGCCATGCTCGAACAATTAGATTTTAGAGATTAGAACATACCTATCCGAATATGAATCTCAACCCTCCGCAACCAAGGGGGTCTTTAAGACCGCGTCAAACTATCTCATTTGATATATAGCTGAATTAATACCCACTTAGAATAAGCCTGTAATTCTGAATCCATTGCACTTGAAAGTTTTGGAACAATGGAGTGACAAATACGGAGGTATTAAACATGGTTTTAGTTTCAAGAATGTGAATATACGTGGTTGAATACTTCTGGAACAATCTGTATTGTTGTTGTTTATTATTAATTTCGGATTCCGTGTTGCAGACTTACCAAAGTTTCTGTTTGAATGGTTTTCGATGCTTACCTGCAAACAATAAACAAGTTATTAAAATATTGTGAGGAAAAGATTTTTTTTAATTGAATGAAATTTATTTGTTTAGAACACATTTTAACTTAATACAAAAACCAAAAAGTTCTACTAAATACAATTATACATAATTAAAATATTTCTTACCCGCCCCTTAACATTTATGCTGCAAAGGTGCCTAATATAGTTTTACCGCGATGAATGGCAATGGCCACCTTTGAATCAGAAATGAGCCAGAACGGAAGTCACCATTTTTTTCAATCTGTGTCACTTATTCTGAAAGTAAATTTATATTGAAAAATAAATTGAATACAAATATGAAGTCCGTAAGTAGATGTAGAAGTGCACCTACATACATTTTAGAAAATAATGGTCTAAAACGATAGTTTCATTAGTGGACTCTCTGCCTGAACCTAAATGTGATGTTACAGAGCGATGAAAAAGTTCTTGAAGCTTCCATGATATTTAAAATTTTAAGGAATTCCATACAAGTTCAACAATAAGCTAATCAGAGTTTCTATGGGAGGCATTTTTTGTTTTCATATTTCGATATGTGTTCCTTGGGAAAAATTGTACTGAACAACTTTTCCCAAGGAACACATATCATGGACTGAATGTACCCTTAAAATAGTTGTAGTATATTTTGTTAGATCCTATACAAAGTTGAAGGGACATACAAATCGAACTACGGTCTATAATAGATCACTATAGTATACTTAATAAAAAATAATAGCCGAAAAACAAAAAAAAATCGGCATTTTCATACAAAAGTGTGATTTGTATGAGAATGCCAATTTTTTTTGGTTTTTTGTAACAGCCAAAATAAAAATAAAAAGTTTTATAATACTTTAGTGATCTAGTACGTGTATGTCCCTTCCACCTTGTATATTATATCCTTTTCGGAAATCGGTTCGCAAATAAACAAGCAACTTGCTCATACCTCATGTTTCATGTACAATTCATTAAGCCGTCCGAATCAAACCGTCTAATTTGGGGCAATAATACCGGTATTAAAGGCAACATTGTTCTGGGTGCAGTGGGTCGGAAACACCCTCGTGGTTAGTGAAGGGTTAATTCTCCTCCATTACGTAAGAAATATTCTCAAATATTCACAAATATACTCATGTTCTTGTCAATTTTCTTCTTTCATCCTTATATAAGTTTTTGGAACTGTACCTTAACACGACTTTATGGGGCAGAATAATTTGGTAAAAGTGGTATTTAGGTTTTGCGGCCCTGGGGCGTCTGCTTAGAGTCGCAAGAGCAAAAATGCTCTGTCTTTGAAACTGCAATACGAGATTACCAAAGATATATTTATTTTTATTTTAGTATAATATACCCGTGTGGTTCCGGGTTAGAATAGGACCACTCCATCTCTTCCTGTGGATGTTGTAAGAGGCGACTAAAGGATTAAGCACAAACATCTCGTGCTACAATTGCATTCCCAAGGAGGGTTAACGTCGGGCGGCGGCCGGTCGAAAAACTATAGCCAAATCATTTGAACTGTTCCGGCTATTTCTTCTCCATTTTGCAAGGTCTTTGGCATCCTTGGGTGACCATTAACATGCATGTTATATTTGGAGAAGAAACAGCGGGAAAGCGCACCCCGGGCTCCGAAGCAGCACAGCTGTGGATGCAACCGGGAACGCGCTTAGACGAAGACGATATTTTTTTGTATATAAAAAGCGTAAAGTATACTAATATATGTGCAGGTCCCTACAATATTTTTTTCTATTGCACAATTTTTTAAGGTCAAGTTCAATCCATGACATTAATTAACCAAGAAACATACAGAAAACGTATTATTTGCTTCCTATATCGATGCGCAATGTGACTAAATTTGGTACCTACTGGACTTTAGTATTTTTTGCTTATTTCTCATGAATTTGCAGATAATAATATAACACGTATGACAAAATATCATCATCATCAGGTTTTTTTTCATACAAACTCGGATCAGTCGAACTGGTAACTGGTATAGGAGGCCGAAAATTATTTTTCATATTTCGATATAAGTTTCTTGGGGAAAGTTGTTCAGCATCATGGACTGAATTGACCCTTAAAGTGGTTTCAGTATATTTTGTTAGATCCTGTTTAAAGCCAGCCGCATAATAGCTATAATTTCATTTGTTTGGAATTATTTTATTGATAGGAACAATACACCATTGTTTTGAGCTCAATGGTGCGGAAACACCCCTGTGGTTGAAAGGGTTGCGTAGAGGCATTCGGCTTGTACTTGTACTGATTCTCAATTAAGGGATGCTTGAGATTGTTTTCATCATGCTTATTAATTTTGAGTATTTTAAGCTGACTCAAAAAGGGAATATGAAGCTGTTCGTCATCGAGAAAAAAAATATTGATTAAACATGGCGTTCAAGATTTTTTCAGTATCAAATTTTTAGGGTTCCTGTTGTAGATATACATACTTCTTGGTGTAATCAAAACTTAAAAAGAAAAATGACATGTCAAAAATCAGTAGCTAAAAATATACTTCAACATCAAACGTATCCTTGTATTATTTTTCTCCTATAAATAAGTTTTACAACACGTTATCAGCACGAGAATAGTAATTAAAAGAAGGGAACATTAATATTTGATGTAAAGTGTGAGTAAAATTGTTTTTTTTTCTTTTGTCATAAAATGTCGTTCGGTGATTTTCCACGGAGAACATCTAGCTCTCTCACAATGCATAGTCTAGTTTTGGGTAAAAAAGACGACTACCCAACCTGGAAGTTCAAAATGAGAAACTACCTTCTTCATGAAGACCTTTGGGAAGCCATAGATGGATACCCAGATGGTGATGGCACTACGGAAAGTCAGCGTCTTAAAAACGACAGGAAGGCTCTGACAAAAATATGCTTAACAGTAGAAGATGCCGCGATTGTCCACGTTAGGAATGCTAAAACGGCTGCAGAGGCATGGAAGGCGCTACAAAATGCCTTTGAGGATAAAAGCATGGGACGAAGGTTAGCCCTAGAGCGCAAGTTGTACAGATTAAGCCTTACTGAATTCGATGACATGGAAAAATATATTCAAGCTGTAATGAGCACTGCCCTTGACCTATCTGATATAGGTAAGGTTATAGAAGATAGCTCTTTAGCTGCAATTTTACTTGGTGGCTTGACGCCAAGATACGATCCGTTGGTAATGGCTATCGAAAACTCTAATGTAGTTGTTACGACAGAACTTGTAAAAAGTAGACTATTAAGTGAATTAGCCGAAACAGAATACACTATCCCTGCTTTACGAACGGCTACAAAACCAAAAAAGGGTAAACGGAGTGTGGTATGTTACGAATGTAAGCAACCAGGCCATAAAAGACCAGATTGTTTTTTTTTTTTTTTTTTTTTTTTTATTAGAAATTTGAGTGCGTTTGATCTCTATCTAGCCTGATGGGAAGCTAAGATGAGGTCTAAGGTGTATCACGCAGACTCAAAAAATGCCTGTTCACTCTTGCCTTGAAAATCCCTAAATTATATGTATGGGGAAACATCGACGCAGGGAGGGAATTCCACACCTTAGCGGTTCGCACAATGAAGGAGGAGGCGAATCGAGAGGTACGATGAGGAGGAATATCGACCACAAATGGGTGGAATCCCTGTCCACGTCGTGTTGTCCGATGGTGGAATGGTGCAGGGGGAATTAAATTATGTAATTCCTGCGCACACTCCCCGAAGTGCAACCTGTAGAAGACACACAGACTTGCTACCAGTCGGCGATGTTCGAGGCTGTGGAGCCGTCCTGCCGTAAGCAACTCATCACCAACGAGTCTTCTGGCACGTCTGTCGATAGCTTCCAGGGCTTCGAGCTGATAGCGGGCAGATCCATCCCATAGGTGGGAGCAATACTCCATACATGAGCGGACTTGAGCTGTGTAAAGGCTCAACAGTTGGTCAGGGGTAAAATATCGTTGGACCTTGGAGAGGATGCCCAGTTTTCTAGAAGCCGTCTTAGCCCTGGACTCAATATAGCTACCGAAGTTAAGATTTGATGAGAGATCGATACCGAGAAGTTCGAGATGACGGGTGATAGGAACAGGCACACCCCGGAAAGTGGGAGCCAAGTTGAAAGGGCTCTTTTTAGCAGAGAAGAGACACGCCTGTGTCTTAGAGGCATTGAATCTCACAAGGTTGGCATCACCCCAATCGGAGACAGCTTGCAGAGTAAGATTGGTATGGAGCACCATTGCCTCTCTTAGTTCGTCTATTTCCGGTTTTTTTGCCCTTGCACTAGAAAAATATCTTTCCGTAACGGTGCTATCGTCTGCATACCCAAAAATACCGGGCTTTAGCAGATCGTTAATGTGAAGCAGAAATAGCGTTGCGGAAAGAACAGATCCCTGAGGTACTCCAGCATTAATTGCCAATAGGTCAGACGAGCAGCCGTCAAGAGTTACTCGAATAAACCGTTCCCTCAGGAAATCGGAAATCCAAGCACAAAGGGTGGGAGGGATACCGTAAGCGGAAAGCTTCGCTATAAGAGCGTCATGCCATACCCTGTCAAATGCCTTTGAAATGTCAAGTGAGACAGCAAGTGCCTCACCATATTTTTCAAGGGCTTCACCCCAAAGATGTGTAGCGTACACAAGAAGATCCCCAGTAGATCGGTTCTGGCGAAATCCGTATTGCCGGTCACTGAGGAGATCATTGTCCTCAAGGTACGCAAGTAAGCGCTTGTTAATAACACGCTCCATTATTTTCCTCTGAGGAAATCCAAGAAAGAGAAGGATGAACCAACGTCTTCATTAATAGCACTTGGATTAGGAGACGCAGATTCCCTGAACAACTGGTTTATTGATTCTGGAGCCTCGCAACATATGACATCAAGAAAGGATTGGTTTCAGAACCTGAAGCCTAAAGATTCTGTAAGTGTAACTGTAGCAAACGGCGAAAAGATTAGCTGCAAAGGTTTCGGCGATATTTCTATTTCTACATTGTCTACTGTAAAAAGTATTAGTAACGTTGTATATATACCTAGTTTAAAAACTAATCTTTTATCTGTACATAAGTGTGTACAAAATGGGTTTACTGTTTTATTTGATAGGGATGGTTGTAAACTTTTTAGAAGTGATACTTTTTCCTTCTCAGGTGATTCAGTTTTAACCGGTTCTGTTTGCAATGGGCTGTATAAGTTAGACTGTACTGTCAATACTCCATGCAATACCGCCGCTTATGATGTATGTACAGAAGAATCGTGGTCTAGTTACGAGCTGTGGCATAGACGTTTAGGTCATTTATGCCGTGTCGGAATGGACATTTTGAAAAAAGGTAACGTAGGTATAGATTACAAAGTTGTAGATAAGAAGAATTGTATTGCGTGTGTGGAAGGCAAACAAGCAAGGAAACCCTTCAAGAAGATTACATATGACAAGGCAACATCTTTGTTAGAACTTTTACATTGCGATTTGTTTGGCCCGATGTCCGAAGTTTCCTTCCAAGGTAAAAAGTACGGGTTGATATTGGTTGACGATTTCTCACGCATGATATTTGTTTATTTTTTGGCTTCCAAGAATGAGGTGACAGAAAAGTTTAAATTTTTTTTGTCACAAGTGGAGCGTCAAACTGGAGCCAAAGTTAAAAAGATAAGGACGGACAATGGAACAGAATTTGTTAATAAGGAACTTGCTAATGTTTTTGCTTGCTGTGGCATAGTTTTACAGACTACGGTGGCACATTCTTCTTAGCAAAATGGAATTGTTGAACGTAGTATACGCTCTGTGGTGGAGAAAGCTCGTTCCATGTTGGCAGGAAGTTCTTTATCCAAGGCATACTGGCAAGATGCTGTACAAGCTGCCGTCTATCTTAAAAATCGCTCCCCACACCGTGCTCTTGGCCATTTACTAACACCTTATGAGAGGTGGTATAATACCAAGCCGAATTTGTCTCATTTAAAGGTGTTTGGGTGTCGAGCACTCGTACACGTGCCTTCATGTCAAAGAAAGAAGCTTGATGTGAAAGCCAAGGAGTATATATTTGTCGGTTATACCGATCATGTAAACAATTATTTATTTAGAGATGCTCTGAACCCCAGAAAACTTATAAAGGCCAGAGACGTTACATTTTTTGAAAATATTTTTTGTAGTTTGAAGTCTACTGAAGAACCTCGTAATTTTATAAATAATTTAGATTCCATTTTAAATATGTCTAGAGATGAGCCACAAGCTAGTTCTCATTCTCCTGATATGGTTAGTAGAGAAATTACGGATTATTCTTTACCAGGGGCTTCAACGTCTACTAGTGAAAATTTGTCTGACAATACCCATTTGTCTTCGGTATGTCCACTAAGGGGGGAAGAGGTTTTGCTACCACGGTTGGAGGTTGATCCGCTAGTTATTTCAGAAGAAACAGAGCGCAGATATCCTTCGCGTGTAAGAAAATCGCCTGACTTTTATTGTGCTGTGATGGCAGCAGACAATAATTTGTCTGTACCGCAAAGTTATTTTGAAGCTATAAAGTCAGATGATGCCGAGAAATGGCATGCAGCGATGGAAAGTGAATACAATTCCCTCATAAAATTGAAAACGTGGAAGTTAGTGGCCAGACCTGACAAGAAACTAATTCAGTGTAAGTGGGTTTATAAAGTAAAAACCGATGCACATGGCAATATTGTCAAACACAAGGCCAGACTTGTAGTTAAAGGCCATAGTCAGGTTCCTGATATTGATTATAAAGAAACCTTTGCACCCGTGGTCCGGCATTCATCCTTGCGAACTCTGATAGCACTCGCCGCTAATCTTGATCTCAAGATGAGACACTTGGACATAGAGACTGCTTTCCTCAATGGAGATCTCTCCGAGGAAGTCTATATGGTCCAACCTCAAGGTTTTGCTGTTAAGGGTCAAGAAGACAAGGTTTGTTTGTTGCAGAAGTCCTTGTATGGACTTAAACAGGCACCAAGGGCGTGGTATAATAAGTTATGTGAAACATTAGATAAAATCGGTTTTACCACGATACCATCGGAACCTTGTGTTTTTAAAAAACTTTTTGGTTCTGAAACTATTTTATTGGCAGTCTATGTTGATGACATAATAGTTTTTTACAAAAATGACTTGTCATTTGACAATGTCAAAAATGACCTGGAAAATTATTTTTGTTTAAAAGATTTAGGCCAATTATGTTTTTATTTAGGAATAAATATTACTCAAAAGGAAAATAAAATAGTGCTGAATCAAGAAACGTTTATAAAAGATTTATTAAATAAATACGGAATGTCCAACTGCAAGGGACAAAGCACCCCGCTTAATAAAAGGTTGGACGATGAACCGAAGAGTAATGGTGAGCATACATATCCGTATCAGAATTTGATAGGATCTTTAATGCATTTGGCGGTGAATACTCGGCCAGATATTGCATTTGCTACCAGTTACTTAAGTCAATTCAACACTTGTTACAGTAAGGCTCATTGGGATGCCGCAAAACGTGTCCTGCAATATTTGAAGAAGACCAAGGATCGCTCCATTGTTTATCGGAAGTCATTGAGTCCTCTAGTAGGGACATGTATGTAGATGCCGATTGGGCGAATTGTAAAGATGATCGTCGCTCGTATACAGGTTATCATTTCCAGTTAGCTGGTGGACCTATATCATGGGCGTCCAGAAAACAACCTACAGTGGCGTTGTCGTCCGCAGAGGCGGAATATATGGCTCTTACGGATGCTGCAAAAGAAGCATTGTATTTGCGACGTTTAATTGAAGAAGTGAGTGGTCAAAAACATGAACCTGTAGTTATATACAGTGACAGTCAAAGTGCCCAAGCTCTGGCAAAAAATCCGGTTTATCACTGTAGGACTAAACATATCGATACTAAGTATCATTTTATAAGGGAAAAGGTATCACAGAGTCTAATAAGTTTAGCATACCTCAAGTCAGAAAACATGACAGCAGATATTTTGACAAAATCATTAGGACGTTCTGCCCATAATAAATGTTCATTAGGTATGGGCTTGACTTAATAGTTTTTTCTAATGTTTATTATTATTTGCTGTTATTTGTTATTTTTTTTGCTTGTATCGTTTTGATTAAGGGGGGGTGTTGTAGATATACATACTTCTTGGTGTAATCAAAACTTAAAAAGAAAAATGACATGTCAAAAATCAGTAGCTAAAAATATACTTCAACATCAAACGTATCCTTGTATTATTTTTCTCCTATAAATAAGTTTTACAACAGTTCCGTACCCAAATTGTGCAAACCCTATTTAGGGTCTGCTCTCGACGTATAAATGACCGACCTTATTATGACCTATGAGTGACGTCGCTTATACGTCGCTGACGTCAGTTTGCTACCTGGGATTGCTGAGACTCCGCTGTCTGTCCGTCTGTCACAGGGCTCTATCTCTTGAACCGTAATAGCTAGACACTTGAAGTTTTCACCGATTATGTATGACTGTGGTCCGCTATAACAACAAATACTAAAAATAAAAAAAAAGTTTAAAATTAAAGGGGGTCGTCATACAAAAAACATGTTTTTTCAGCGTTTTTAACTAGATCTTTATAATGGCATTAACTAGATACTTGAAATTTTCACAGATTATGTATTACTATGATTGCTACAACAACAAATACTAAAAATAAGATAAAATTAAAAATTAAAGGGGGTCGTCATACAAGAAACGTGTTTCTTTAGCGTTTTAAAACATTGTATGGAGGTACGGAACCCTTCATGTACGAGTCCAACTCGCACTTGCCCGTTTATTATAAATAGAAAGATAATTATTGACCGAGCCAGCGAAGCGAGATTGGTTAAAAATGCTTTTGTCAGTCTATCTGTTCTCGCCTACAAGTCGCATTTTTCAACATTTTTTTACATTTTTTAGACGGAAATTTGCAAAAAAGCGGAAAAGAGGAAACTTTGCTGTAGCGTTATTTATTGACGGATTTCAATCAAATTTAAGAGGCCCACTAATGACTTCATTCTACACAAGATGTTGCAAAAAAAATCCAAAAAAGCAGCCAAGTGCGAGTGGGACTCGCCCATGAAGGGTTCCGTGGGAACCCTTCATGGGCGAGTCCGACTGGGCAAGTAACATTTTACGATTTATGACGTATTAAAATAAACTAATTACTAGATCTCGTTTAAACCAATTTGCGGCGGAAGTTTGCATGGTTAATGTACATCATATATTTTTTTAAGTTTTATCATACTCTTATTTTAGAAGTAACAGGAGGGGAGGGACTAACATTTTACCACTTTGGAAGCTCTCGCGCAAACTATTCAGTTTAGGAAAAAAATTATATTAGAAACCTCAATATCATTTTTGAAGACCTATCCATAGATACCCCACACGTATGGGTTTGATAAAAAAAAATTTGAGTTTTAGTTCTATTTATGGGGAACCCCCAAAATTTATTGGTTTTTTTTCTATTTTTGTGTGAAAATTGTAGAAATAAGAACTATTTATCGCCAGATCACTTAGTTTTTATTAGATAACTTATTCGTAAAGGAATACAAAGTATGCAAAGTGGAAAAAAACGGAGCACAGACAAAACATAGAGGGAAGCTACCATAGATGGATAGATCTATGCCGGACGGATGAGGTTGCATTTGTACCTTAGATCATTTAATACAGGATAAGCCTTACCTGCGCGTTCCCCTCTGCCGAAGTATAAGATCGCATGCTCTAATACGTTCTATTTAAATGTAATTACTTAAAAATCGATATAATATCTTTCAGTTTAGATTACGGCAAAAATAATCGAGTCAAATTTGCAACTGCTTGCACCTGCCATCCCAAGCGATTTTTTATCTTATTTACTGCCATAACCATACCAAAAAGATCTATAATCGCTTATGACAATGCTTTTTGAGTGACGAGACATCGCATTACTATCGATGACGATAAAAATCACAGTTCCTTGATCGTTTTATTTGTGATATAATTTTAATATCGAAATATTTTAATTTTTTTACAAGCTTTTATTTAGATTTACCTGTCCCGTTGTCTGTCTGTCTGTAATCAAATCTTGCAAGTTAAATTTGACCCACTTCCTGGTTTCCGATTGAGCTGAAATTTTGCACGCATACGTATGTCGCGTGACAATGCAATATTATGGCAACATGGGATCTGATCTGATGATGGAGCTGGAAGGTGGCCATAGGAACTCCATGATTAAACGACATAACCCCATCAAGTTTGGGCTCGTAATATTCATCTTGACGAGTATTTTGTCTTTAGATGGTATCCAGGGTCTGATGATAGGGCTGCAAGGTGGCCATAGGAACTCCGTGATTAAGGACATAACCCCATCCAGTTTGGGCTCGTAGATTTGTCTTGACGAGTATTTTGTCTTTAGATGGTATCCAGAGTCTGATGATAGGGCTGAAAGGTGGCCATTGGAACTCCGTGATTAAACGACATAAGCCCATCGAGTTTGGGCTCGTATGATTCATCTTGACGGGTTTTTTGTCTTTAGATGGTATCCAGGGTCTGATGATGGAGCTGGAAGGTGGCCATACGAACTCCGTGATTAAACGACATAACCCCATCTATATATGTATTTATTATAAAATATACAATCGTTGAGTTAGTATCCCATAATACAAGTTTTTTAGTTTTCTGTTTCGGCTATTTCTTCTTCACTTCGCAAGTTCTTTGGCATCCTTGGGTATATAACTTTATTATATTTGGAGAAGAAACAGAGGAGAAGCAGCACAGCTACGAATTCAACCGGGAACGCGCTTAGATGATGAAGATGATAAAATATATATTGTCGAGTTAGTATCCCATAATACAAGCTTATAAGTTTTCTGTTTCGGCTATTTCTTCTCCACTTCGCAAGGTCTTTGGCCTACTTGGGTGACCATATTATATTTGAAGAATAAAAAGCGGGGAAGCGTCACAGTTAAGGATGCAACCGAGAACGCGCTTAGATGAAGAAGATGATAAAATATATATTGTTGAGTTAGTGTCCCATAATACAAGTTTAAATACTAAAAAACTTGTATTTTATTGTAGTATGCTTGAAGCGCCACGTAGGCAGTTTGAATAATAAAACTTATTAAACTAATTAACAAGTTTTATAGTATTCGTGAAGCGCCACGTGGGCAGTATAAATAATAAAACTTGTAAAACTAAATAGATACTAAACAAGTTCTATTATTTAAACTGCTCACGTGGTGCCTCACGTGACGAATTAACTTCTATCCCGAATTTCCGACATAATTATATGAAAACATTCCAGAGTTAAAACGAACGTAATTTTTTTTTCCGAAATATCGATGTCGATATTTTTTTTTTGTTGTTCAATCCTTTTGCACTAGGGTGTATTATTACGTGTACATACACATTTGTTTTAGTGTGAGTCTTGCTAGTGTGCAGAAAATAAACTAGTGTGTCAATTTTACGTAAGTGTGCGTTTATAACGACACAAATTATTTTTGTGACTGTGTGTGTTTTTTAGATGTAGTAGTACCCTTCCCCCGCACCAAAAACGGCAGAAAGTTTTGTAAGAAGATTTGTCTGCGTAACTTATCCTGTATTAAATGATCTAAGATTTGTGCCTATGATCCATCAACATACTCGGTAACTTGGTAGTAGATAGAGCCACAGTAGTTTGGCGTCTAGAGTTCCAACTAATTGATCCTCCCTGGAACAGAAATATGTAACCTGTGCAAGAACGCCGGTCATCCTTTGAGCTTGCCCAATCAGCATCACAATAGCCATGTGTAATTTTTTCTTTAGCACATTTCTTGTAGGTGTGTCCTAAGTCTTGTGTTCCCTTTAAGAATCTCATGATACGTTTAAGAGCAATATAATGTTTTTTTTTCTGGTTTGTTATTAAATTTGCCTAACATATTAACAACTAACTGATATCGGGCCTCGTGACTTGAGATATATACAAAAGACATCCAATAATTTCCTGGTAAGATTCATTATCTAGAATATCATTTTCATTACTGCTATCATAAGTACTGTTCATATCTATTGGGCTTCTAACGGCCTTACAGTTAGTCATTCCATATTTGTTCAGCACTTCCTGTATGTACTTCTTTTGATCCAGATAAACAATACCTTTATCCCTTTCTCTCTCCACATGAATTCCTAGAGAGGAGGTTGATTCACCAAGATCTTTCATTTTAAGTTTCTTATTTAATTCATTTTTAATGAAAGTTATCGATTGTTGATTATTTGAAAAAATTAATAGATCGTCCACATATATAGCCACAAACAATATATGACATTCATCATTAATTTTATGGTAAATACAAGGATCCAGGCTCGATTGTAAGAGGCCCATGTTTTTCAATGAGGAGTCTAGCTTTTTGTTCCATAATCGACTGGCCTTTTTCATATAAAGGTGGTTGAACCATATAGATTTCTTCCTCAATTTCTCCTTGAAGAAAAGCTGAAACTGCATCCATTTAAATGATATCTAAATCATACCTGGCAGACATAGCAAATAAATACCGCAAAGATGACATTCTCACCTAAGGTGAATAAACTTCTTTGTAGTCGATCCCCTTTCTTTGCGAGCAGCCTTTGATGACTAATCTTGCTTTATATTTCATTATTTTACCATTCTCATTGGTTTTTGTTTTAAACACCCATTTGCATGGTATGGCACGTTTCCCAGAAGGTAAAGTAAGTAGTTCCCACGTTTTATTTTCCATGAGAGAGCTGTACTCCTCATCCATTGCATCTTTCCAGAGTTGAGCACCAGTACCAGACAAAACTTCCTCAACAGTCAGTGGGTCTGTAACCTGCGCAATATAAGAGAAATTATTGTTTTGTAACTTCGCCTTTTGACGTGGTCTAAGCGTCACATTAGTAAAGCAATCACCACTATAATCATATTCCTCACTGGTATTGGGTGTATACGTTTCATCATTTTTATCATTTGTACAGCTGTCAAAAGATATATCTGAACTTTGTGCAGACAAAGTGTCATCAGTAAGTCCCCATTTTGTGCTGTCAGATGTAGTCTCTCCTTTTTCAATACTAAGATGTTCATGATTGGGTTCAGAGCTGTGATCTGTCGAGCTGATAGGAAGTATGGTAGTAATTGGCGATGGTACAGATTCCTGAGTCATTTTTAAAATTCTCATTGAATATAACATCTCTGCTTATTGCAGTTTTATTGGTGTTCAGGTCATACAATCGGTACCCTTAGGTATTATCGCAATAACCAGTAAAAATTAATTCTTGTGACTTTTTATCCCACTTTTTTCTATTCAGCTTTGGTATGTGTAGCATTGCCTTACAGCCAAAGACTTTTAAATTAGAAATGTTGGGATTCTTACCAGACCATCTCTCGAACGGTATTACCTCAGCCAAAACTCTACATGGTGATCGGTTTACTACATATGCAGTTGCTGCTACAGCTTCTGCCCATAGATATTTCTTCAGATTTGCATCGAAGAGCATGGATTTTGAACGCTCGACCAACGTCCTGTTCACACGTTCTGCCAAACCATTTTGCTGCGCCGTGTACGGGGAACTTGTTTGGTGTTTGATGCCGGAATCTGCTAAAAATTATAGAAATTCTTTATTACAGTATTCTTTACCGTTATCTGTTCTGAGGATTTTTATTTTCCAGTCCTTTTCATTTTCTACCTCCTCTTTAAATCTCTTAAATACTGACTTTATATCCAGCTTGTTCTTAAGGAAATATACATAAACCTTCCATTAGTGATCGTCAATGAAAGTTATACAGTATTTCGCCCCACCAGCTGGTAGGGTCTCCATCGGGCCACATAGATCGGAGTGGACAACTTGTAACAACCCGTCAGCTCGAGAACCTGACTGTGGAAACGGAAGTCTGGCCTGTTTTGCTTCATAACAAGGAATACAAATAGAATTAACATTATTGTTTGTTATATTTATACCTTCAGTGCAAGATTCTAATTTCTTTACATCTGCCATGTTTAAATGTCCCATTCTTCGATGCCAGGTGTACAAATCGGCTTTAATATAGCTTGAATAAGCACTGCATGCATTACCATTGCGAGTATTTAGTTTGTACATATTATTTATTAATGTTGCCGTAGCCATTGCAATTGTCTTTTGGGATTAAATATATTGCAGCCTGTGTCAGTAAATTTAACCTTACAGCCATTTTTAGTAAGTTGACTGACTGATAACAAGTTTGCTGTGAGCTCCGGGATACATAATACATTTCTCACCTGGATGTAATGCTCTTCATTACTTATATTAGTTTGAATGTTAACATTACCCATTTTCAAAACCGTTAAAGTGTCATTATTTGCCACCCTTATCTTCTGGATCGGAGGGGGCTGCATATCATACATCCAGTTTTCCAGTCTTGACATATGCATAGTAGCATCTGAGTCGATGTACCAGTCACTGTTATTTATGGAACTGAAAGCTAAAAAAACGGCTGAAAAAATATTGTTATCATTATCATCCTTCGACTTCTTCCGAGTGCACTGATTTTTGTAATGACCATATTTATTGCAATTAAAGCAACGTGGTCCTTTGCCTTTATGTCTGTAACTATTCCTGTGCTTCGTCATAAATGCAGATGACTCCGAAACTTTAACTTCTTGCAAGAGTTTTGTCTTTACGAAATCTGATGTGATTGTTATGTTACTACTCTCCAGGCCCATGATCATGGGTTTGTAATCATCTGACAAACCCGCCAGCATGAGTATTCCTAGCCATTCGTCTCCAACCTCGAAACCAATATTTCGTAATTTATGAGCTGTACTCATAAGCTTGTTGACGTATTCTTCGACACTGCTGCAGTTATCGAGTGGAGTATTGATCAGGTCTTTTAACAATCCGACTTTTCTCGACTTTCCGGAGTCCTCCAATGCCACTTGTAGGTTTTTCCAGACTTCTCGGGATGAGTTGGCATTTTCTATATGTACGTAATTGATGGGATCTACCAACAAGAAAATGTTGGATTTTGCTTTAGTGTCTTTTTTCTTGTCGACGTCAGTCCCAGGATCAATACATTCCCATAGATCTTCTAATTCTAAATAGGATTTCACTGCAAATTGCCATGTAGAATAGTTGTCGCGTCCAATCAATTTGTCAATATGGAGGTTGGAATTGGAATTCATTTTTACGACTTCGAATTTCGCGAAATAAATGAATCTGACATTAAATAGGTTAGGGAGAGGCCCATAACCTATAGAAATAAGAACTATTTATCGCCAGATCACTTAGTTTTTATTAGATAACTTATTCGTAAAGAAGTACAAAGTATGCAAAGCGGAAAAAAACGAAGCACAGACAAAACATAGAGGGAAGCTACTATAGATGGATAGATCTATGCCGGACGGATGAGGTTGCACTTGTGCCTATGATCCATCAACAAAAATCTTAATGCGGTTCACAAAATACAACTACTTACCAAGTTTCAACAGTATAGTTCTTAGAGTTTCTGAAAAAAGTGCAAGTGAATCCATAAGGGTTCCGTTTTTTGCCATTTGGCTACGGAACCCAAAAAACGGGAGTGGAGGGAATAAAAGAGAAGTTTGCTTATAGCAAGCTGATAAAAAAAATTATCATCAACAGCCATTCCACTGCCACTGGCCTCTCTCAATGCATTCCATCCACCTCGGTCTTGTATAAACAATATATTTCTCAAAATATTTTTACATTGTTCAGTTTATAGCCTAATCTCAAAGTATCAAGTGTCGATACAGGGTGTTACAACACTTACATTTATGAAGCCCCCACTGACCGGTGAGATCGAATGACTATCTTATAGACACTTTATCATAAAGTATAAAATTTTCGCGTAAAACCTACGGGCCTGTGGAACAGATTTTATAGCGACACCTAGACAAACACAAGAGTGAGTAATGCGAAGAGAGTGACATGTCATTTCTGATAGACTTTAAAAAGGAGGTACGTGTATGTCTTTGACCTACGTATTGATATTTTCAAAAAATGTACTTATATGTAATGCATTTGGGTGTAACATTCAATGAATGCAAGAGAACATGAAGTTTAAGAATTTTCTTTACTGTTTGTCTACTAAGTTGTACAAAAAAGATACAAATTCTTTTTTAAGGCAAAAGAGTAAATAATAAACGGGCAAGTGCGAGTCGAACTCGTACATGAAGGGTTCCGTACCACCGTTTATTGTTTGACGACCCCCTTTAATTTTTAACTAAATTAATATTTTATTATTTGTTGTTATAGCGGCCATAGTAATTCATAATCTGTGAAAATTTCAAGTATCTAGTTAATGCCATTATAAAGATCTAGTTAAAAACAATACGTTTCTTGTGTGAAGACCCCCTTTAATTTTTTTTAATTTTTTTAATTTTTCTCTATTTGTTGTAATAGCGGCCACAGTAATACATAAACGGTAAAAATTTCAAGTGTCTAGCTATTACGGTTCAAGAGATAGAGCCCTGTGACAGACGGACAGACAGCGGAGTCTCAGTAATAGGATCCCAATTGCACCCTTTGGGTACGGAACCCTAAAAATGATATAAAGTCTATTCATGTTTGAGTCAATTACTTATTTGCTTGCAAAAAAAATACACTATCTGTCTAGAACTTTCCAAACGAATAAAATCTAGAAGTAGGTTACGTTATACGGTATATTTGATCAGTGTAGGAATGCCGGAATCGAAGGCATACCTGAATTTACGACGGTAGTTAAGTTTTAACGCCTCTTCGTTTGGGGTTCATTTTACTCTCCTCAGATGTGTAGAATTTAATTAAGATTTACTAAAGCTATTTAAAACATGTCCGCCATTTTGAAATGGCAAATTCTGTAACATTTCATTAAAATTTTAAACACAACACTGGTATGACTCTTCATAGATTCAGAATAACAAATATACCTACTACTACTACAAACGAAACAATTTATCTGTACACACGTCGATGTGTGAGTTTTATACTTAGGGTCGCACTGCAGAATTAATTTAATACTTACCTACTAACGAGTCTTAATGGTAACTTAAATAATATACTGCAATGGTCTAAAAACTTTGGTATCACAGTTAACCCGAAGAAATGCCAAGCAATTATTGCGGGTAGTGGACGACAACTGCCAAACATAAATTTAGATGTTTTGACACCAATTAAGTATAATGGTAACATTGTACCGTTTTTTTAAAGATCTTGGCCTAGTTATTGACACCAAACTAAATTGGATCCCACATCTTGCTGAGGTCAGTCGGAAAGTCTTTGCAACAATGCATTACCTGAATAACCTCAAAAACTTTCTTCCTATCAAAACCAAAATTATGCTGGTCCAATCTCTCGTTCTCCCCATTATCGATTATGCTGATGTGTGTTATTTGGACATAACTGAGGATCAGCTCAGTAAGCTTGAACGCTTCTTAAACAATTGTATTAGATTTATATTTTGTCTTCGCAAGTATGATCACATATCTGCTTATCGTTTTAAGCTTAAATGGCTCACTATCAAACAGCGTAGAAATCTACATATTCTTTGTTATCTTCATAGTATTATCTATAATCCTTCTGCACCCAGTTACATGATATCTAAATTTCAGCTCCTTCGCTCAACTCACTAAAGAAATCTACGCTCCTCTAACACAATGCAACTTGCTGTTCCTTCTTACCGTAATGGTTTCTTTTCTAATTCATTTGCCGTAACGGCTGTTCGGCTCTGGAATGCCCTTCGAGATCACACAATCGTGATAATTTCAAAATGCTGGTCAAGAAATATTATCATTTATGGAATCAAATTAAATTCTCTCTGCTGTATATAATATATAGATATGTGTATGGTTTAGTATATACGTATGGTATTTATTTAATGTTTATGTGGATATATATGTATTTTTGTTAATAATTCAACCTCTTTTTTTATGTCTTTCTTTCTTTTTTGTAAAATTTGAATTTTGAAGTTTCGAATTTACTGAAAAAAAAGAGATGTGATTCTTGAAAGATCGGCATTTTTTGAAAAATTTGAATTTTGAAGTTTCGAATTTACTGAAAAAAAAGAGATGTGATCTTGAAAGATCGGGATACAGATTTGTTTTGATTTTTTTGAAGTAAATAAAATATTATTAATTTGACTCTCATTAAATAATTATCGTACGGATTGAAGACACAGTGTGGTCAAATGTGGTTCGCGCGTTGAAGTGGCGGCGCAAGTTGCGAGAGCTAATAAAGAAAGCATAACCCGCTGCTGGTTTGTTGAAGCCCTAGAAGGCGGCTCAGTAGCATTCTCTTAGCCTCTTTTAATCTGAAAGGCCTGACAATATTTTGTGCAGGGTAAGTTCAATAGTGAATTGTCCCATCGTCCCGTGTATTTACTTATTTATTTGATATCGTTCATTATA
Organism: Acrobasis repandana; assembly: GCA_963576875.1. Lineage (NCBI taxonomy): Eukaryota > Metazoa > Arthropoda > Insecta > Lepidoptera > Pyralidae > Acrobasis > Acrobasis repandana. Next base: position 20,949,751 of record OY756219.1, read on the forward strand.
TTTTTATACATTTTCTTTTCAGTCTTTCTAAACGGATTTCTCCCTTCTCTTGGACTCAAACTCGATCTACATTTTTCCTCTTTGACCGTCGGAGCGTGTGAAGCAGGACCTATAGAAGACGAGAAAAACATGGACCTTATTTTCCTTTCTTTGCTTTTCTTTTTTTTATATTTGTAACGTTTTTCCCCAACCACAGTTATATAAAAGTACGTAAGTATTAGATAATAAGTGCGCACTTAGGTATATCTTAATACTTTTTTTATCTTTAAGTTCGTGTGTTCGTGGAATACGAATTTAACTGTTCTTTTATATATTTTGAAAGTTCAAAAACACCGTGCCATTCGGTATTTTTATTTTGGTTTGATTTTTGGCACATAATTTTATATTTTTACATTTATAATTTTTGTCAACCCTGTAATCCGTCCATTTAAATTTTTAATTATATTTCTTTCAACTTCTTTCTTGGTTCTTTTAACTTTTAGTTATGGTGATCGATATTTTTTGTATCTGCAGTATGTATTGTTATAAATCTTTTCGTGTATCTTATCAAGAATTTTAACTTTAACTTTCGTGTATCTATCAAAGAAAGTCGTGTTTGTTACAACACTTATAACTCGAGAACGGCTGGACCGATTGCCATGGTTTTTGATTTGTTGGATTTGTTTCCGTCCCGAATAGCAGAATAGATCTTAAAAACAATGAAAACTCGATATGTGTAATGAATACTTAATCATTTCAATAGATGCTGATTTGTTTATTACATGTCAAACATTTGTTGTCCAATCCTGTCAAATAGTGTAACAACTATTTTTTTTTTGGAGCTTATGGCCTGGTTGCTGAGACCTTTAAGCCACAACTTTATTTTTTTCTGAAGACATCATGTGTGCGTTCAGAAATTTATTTTTTGTAAAATGTCTACAAAGTTCAGGTACTGTTATATTTGTTTGTGTTAGACATTAATTTTCGAAAATTATTTATTAATTATTTAATTTTTAATTCCCGAAAATAATAGCTAAGATTTATTCTACAGTAAAAACATAAAATCATCGGAAAGGAACGGAATTTAGGGAATAAAAAATCAGTTGGTAAAGGTTATAAGATTAAGAAAAAAAAATCTACAGGTTAACAACTTGAATGAAAATCCTATTAATAAATTAATCCGAGTTTTATTTTTTTTTCACAATCTGCACAACATAGTTTTCAATCATTTTTTTCTGACATGAGTTTGAAGTACTTAATTATTATTTTTTATTTTTATTCTCATTCTGTATGTATGTTTTCATCATCATTCATCATAATAAAATACTTTTTTGTTTCTATCTATATAAATATATTATTTTGTATCATTGTTTTACGTTCATCAAAGCCTAAATTAGTTCAGCTAAAAAGTAACACGACATTCATTGACTGTTAGGCGGTACGAAGTTCGCCGGGTCAGCTAGTTATTTAATAAAATTATGTTGAAATTAATAATATTTATATTAGGTATATGTATTTATTGTGTAATATTATGTAGGAATGTTGTATTGTAATGGTGCTACAACTTGCACCCCTTTTACCAACTTCTCGATGTGTCCCAAAGGCAAACTGGTAGATAATGCATAGCGTTAAGTTTGACCCATTGTAATCAATCAAATATGAGATTTTGTGCAATAAACTTAAATAAATAAATAAATAACGAGTTCGACATATTTACGATTATATCTTTCCATACCGGGAGATTTGCGAACACTATGACATAAAAAATATTCACACGTTACACACACAAGTTACAGAAAAGTCGGAAACAGCTACATACGAGTAATATCACTTCACAAATATTTTTTATTATGTCCATTGTCCATTTCACCATTAGTTTACTTTACTGATTATTATTGAGTCATTTATAATGTAACGCACTAATTTCACTAATTCACTATTGTAATATAGTAATTTGAATATTCGGCGCAAAACTATACCTATACGGTAATTATATGAATGGAGTTTTTGGCGGGAAGACAAGGTGTTTGGTTGGGGTTTTCTTTAAATTATTTTGCAAATTGATTTTAGTGGACCTGATAATATGAAATTGGTGTTGTTTGGTGTTATAAATGCTCATGCTCCTGAACAATAATGTGAAATAGTTAAAGTGGACAGTCATAGTATGGCTGTAGTGATATTTGTTTCGCGGACTGTGTGGGCGTCTTCGGGCGTCTTCCGCCACTCAATCGGCTATGAAAACCAGTGGACTCGTATAGATTTGTCGCCAGAAGCTCCCTTAAAGCAATCAAAGGCCTACACCAACCTTTGATTGTAACTTGTTAGGAAAAAAGAATTTCCCACGTTTTATTAACTTGTTCCTGGCTAAATACGCAGTAGCGTCAAGCCATAAATTAAAAATAAAAAAAAATATATGAATAAACACAGAATAAATAATACTAACGTACAGAAGTCTTACTCAGCAAAAAAATTCAAAGAAATATCTACTCAATGTGGCTAGCAGTATGGTTTAATTTAGCTCACGTCAGAAATCAGCACCTTTTCGTATTAATACCTAGAGTCTAGGTATTTATACGAAAAGGTGCTGAGTCTTCAATTTCATTCTTATTACTATGGACAAACGATTGGTATAACTGAATTTACCACCCGGAGGGTTCACCTGCGCGTATAGTAATAATGTAGGTACATTTTCGATACCTAAACGGTGAGTGAAAGAAACAATTTAAATGAAATCTCATTTCTGTTAAGCAAAAACTCTGTTTCTCATTATTTTCTTATACAATTTTTAAATAATTTAAGATATTGCTGAATTATTTAAGATTTCTAAAATTTCAATGTAACAATAACTTATTTTTTTCCCTTCTGGGACACTCTTTCACATGACTGCACGTCAAAATGTTTCAATTGTGTAAATGTCAAAATGTCCAGAATTTAATTGTTTAAATTTCGTAGTGTCAAAATGACAAAACTTCACATTGAATTTATGTTAAATCGTGCTTGTGTCAGAATATTTAAATTTTACAATGTGTTTATGTCAAGTCATGTCAGTGACCAAATATATAATTGTTACAATATTTTACTATCTAATCGTGTTAATGTCCAAATTATTGACTCTAACAATGGCAAAAATATACCCTTCACGTAATAAGAACATATCGTTACTGAGAATTCTGGAAATTTATCTCTACTTTTTATTGTAATTTAAATAACTTATTCGGCCCGTTTGGTTGTCTAGACGCGATTTTTGGCAAAGTCAAGGCTACGACGATGCACTCGTAATAGTTAACTTTTAAAGTACACTCAACCGCATTTAAATGTTATAAAATACTGAAATCAAGTATCACACCTTTTTATCCCGTGTATTTTGCACCTAGCTGCTGGTACTCTCATATTCGGTATTGTTAATGTTGCCATTGTCAATATAATTATATATTAATACAATATTTGTTATCTCACCAGTAATGGCTACTTTTACACACGAAAAAAATCAAGGAAAATCAGAGCTACGTTAACAAATCCAAATAAATGGCACGGGTCAGATCGTATCAAGTGCTAAAAAAAGGCTGAAGACCTACGAACAACAATTCTCTAGAATCGTTACTAATCTCGAAAAATCATTCCACGCGATATGTACCGCGGCGGGCGGGGCTTAAAATATAAACTGCGCGGCGCGACAGTTCGCCGTGACACTCGAGTCATGCGGTTGCGTCGCAGAAGTTTCCTTTGAGAATATTGCTATGTTTTTGCGATAATCGATTCATTTAAAATGCCGTCATGTGCCGTGAAGTGGTGTAAAAGCCATACAGACATGAAAATTAGTTATTAAAAAAAATTGGTTGTCTGTAAATTCGATTTACGACCATTCCAAACTGAGCCGATCGCTCGAGCCGATCATGCCTCTCTCTCGTTCGTGCCGCGCTCTCGCTTGCGGAACGCGACAATGACGTCATCTTTTTCGTGCATGCAGCCCGTAGTCTCGAGTTATTAGACGTTTTCACGTCAAAAAAAGTAACACGTAATCAAGGTTATTTATTTTAGCGTAGCGTACTGCATTAGGTACCATCCGCGCGTTGTTCTTCACCGCTCGTTGCGTTGACTGCCCCACCCGATCGACGACGACGCGTGACCTTGTCGCGACCAATCGCACGCATCTTTGTCTATGTGTGCGTTCGAGTGTTTCGTTGTAATTACTGTTTATTTGTTTGCGTAAATGGAATCAGAATCGAAGCGGTGAATGTAGGAGCGTTAGATCTCTAGAAAATTATACCTCAATGCTGAAGACCAACAAGTTTGGTATAAACTCTCTACCAACCACTAAGCTCTGTATTAAATACGAGGAAAAAAAGGTAAAATATATGACCGGAACAGAAAAAAATCCAAGGGGTAACTAGGTAAATAATCATATCGACGTATCTATCATATATAATATAGTCAATAAGGGGCAAAAGCCATAGGCGGATGGGTTCGCAACTGAATTGGACTCTAAAATAATTTCGTGGTTATTGCGAAAACGGTATACTGCAAATGTTATTACAGAAATATGTTTGTTTAATATTTGTATAAACAGAACTATTTAGATTTTAAATAGGTACTAACTTTTTAGTATCTAGACTGAAGTCTATTTACAAGTAATTATTTGTAGGTTCATGTTGTATTATGAGTTTGTATTATAAGTCCTTTCTAACCTTAACCAATTTCGATCCAAGTTTTGATTTTATTTGGCTGTGATGACATTTAATTCAAGTTTAATACTCGTAGTAAACAGACTACAAATTAGTTCAATAAATGTTAAATAAAAATAAGACGTTGAAGATAATATCCATACATTTATCTAAGCGCACGGTAGTGCGCAGGCCAAGTTCCAGCAACAGGCCGCGCGCATGCCGTGCACTATTTACACGTACCGTTTTGACCCACTTTTGGCCCCCTGTTGCTTAGTGCCTATTGCAAGTACAGAGATAAATTGTAACTACGTAATCATATACTAGTACTAAAGCACTATGCCAAATTTCATAGATATAGCTTCAGTAGATCCTGAAATATGACCCTGTTAAAATAGCAAATTTTGGCACTGAGTGACTCACTCACTGACCGGTAATCAAAACCTCTAGGCCACTTCCAATTGTCCTAGCGTTATGAAATTTGGCACGCAGGTCGTGTTTTATATGTAGACTAGCGACCCGCCCCGGTTTCGCACGGGTACAATACTGTTACTAATACCACCTAATACTACAGAATGTCTTTAAACCTCTAACAAAACGGGCGAAATTTAGTCAAAACAAACAGAAACAAATTAATATAGGTACCTACTAAAACTCAATGAAATAAGTAGGTGGGTATACTTTTATCGTATGAAATACCTATACTCTTCAGGACTAACAATACCTACAACAAACACTAAATAAATAGGTATTCAAGTATCTATCCATCATAGTTACAACAAACACAAAACAACAAATTTGCCCAATATTAAGGATCGAGCGCGCATAATCGCATTCGGCCTAACTCACTCGCTGCGCTGCGAAAACACGCTCTGTTATTTTGCGATGACTTCTAAGTTATTCATTTATAATAGTGTAGGGTAAAATAATCTGCATGAAATGCTTAATGCGAACGTTCGACACTCGACTCTCGTGCGCGTACCTGAGAGTTTCTCTGATTTTGTTCAGCAAGGCGTTGTGAACGTTCAGGTGAAGATTCTCCCATACGACGTATTCTTGCTGCCCGTGCTTGGAAACTATGTTTAGAAAGTTGATACCTGGCTCTCTTAGGCATTTTCAAATGTTTAAGAAAAGAGGGGGAGGGGGGGAGGGGGTATAAAATATTGTCATGTATAATAGGTACGATTTCTTAAAAAAAAGTATTGAAATCCCACCAAAAGCATACCTGTTAAAAAGGGGGCCATGTTCCTATCGGCTTATTCATCATCATCATCCGAGCGTGTTCCCGGTTGCATCGTCAGTGGTTATGCTTCAGAGCCCGGGGACCGTTACCTAACCTAGGCGATTTGACGAGGTTACTGGTTTTTTTACACAAAGCGACTGCCGTCTGACCTCCGCAACCCAAAGGGTAGACCAGAACCAATCCTAGGATAGGTACACACGCTAGATGGCGTTCGGGACCAACGGCTTTACGTGCCTTCCGAAGCACGAAATTTGAACTTGGCAGGTTAATTTAATTATATAAATAATAAATTTAATTATACAATTAATCAAGTGTTACGTACAACACGAAAACCTGCCAAGTTCAAATTTAGAAGTATTATAATTTTAGATATTTTTAACCAAGTACCTACGTATTTTCACAACTATACCATATTTTCAGTTGGGTGTATTGTAAAGTGAATTTCGGCCAGATGGACCGTTGACTTGAATAAGGTGGCGGGAAGTGGCTGGATGCGGAAGGCGGAGGACTGGGTGTGGTGGTGAGTCTCGGGAATGGCAAATGGATCAGGCTGTTGATGAAGATGATTATGATCGATTTTAAAGTGCATCTAAACTTGGCATTGGATTGGATTTCAACCCTATTTTAGGCGAACAATTAGCCGATAGGAACTTGGCCCTCTTTTTAACAGGTATGTTCTTGGTGGGATTATAAAATTAAGGTGAAGGTATAGGCAAATGACCTTGAAGTGGCGCCCTCATTTGAAATAAATTGTTAACTCGTAAATATGGAGATAATTTCAATATTGCTCTTCGTCATGCACTAGATAGCCCTTTAAATTATTTTATGAACCACCGTTAAAAGTATTTGTATTAGTCCGTCTAGCTTTAAAACTTGCCTCCGCCAAAAGTGGCCACGGCAAGTTTTAAAGCTAGAAGGATCACCAATAATAGTTTCAACGGCAGTTCATAAAATAATTTAAAGGGCTATCTAGTGCATGACGAAGAGCAATATGGAAATTATCACCATATTTACGAGTTAACAATTTATTTCACACTTCAAGGCCATTCCTATATCTTCACCTTAAGTCCTTTGGTGAGTAAATCACTAAATAATGGTAATTGATGCGGTTTTTTAACCCCCGATAACAAAGAGAGGTGTTATAAGTTTACCGTATCTATGTGTCTGTGTATATGGGTGTATGTTTGTGACATCGTAGCTCCTAAGCGAATAGATCGATTTCAATGCGGTTTTTTTTATTCGAAAGCCTTGTCTGTCGAAATGGTTCTTAGTTATGTTTGATGAAATTCAGTTTAGCCGTTTAAAAGTTCCTTGGTGTGAACGCTTCAAAGTCGTGTTTTCTTTTATCTCACAGAATTAATAACTATAGAATCCATCATCATGCCCAAAACTGACGAGCCAAAAACCACTCTTATATAGTGTTGATCTACTTTGACGCGAGCAGTTAGTCTATGGTCGACAACCGTGTGAACGTGTGGAAACCGTAGAAATTTTAATTTTATTATGCCGTGTTGTGCTGTCAAAACGTGCAAAAATGCTGTTGGACTGAAGAGTAAGCAGCATGGGATTACATTTCATCTGTAAGTACCTAATCCAATAATCAATTTATTTAATAATTCAATTTTTTTCATTTAATGTAAATACAAAAGGGCGAGTCCATTTTGTCATACAAAAGGGCGAGTCCATTTTGTGAGTGTTGCCAGTATAATCAAAATATTTTCCCGGATTGTACTTTTTTACAATAATATTTTTTAGGATAATATTTTTTTACACAACTGTCACTGAAAAGAATTCAGGGTCCATGTATTATATTTTTTATATTATTATTTTATTTTCATATCTACTTTTACATAAAGCTAAACTTAAATTATCACTGACTAATTTGACTCACTCATTGACATAGTTATTTGACCTGTTCCCGGATGACTGTGGGAACGACTTTTATTGGAATGTATAGGGGGTGGGGGAGAGTCGAGTACCAGAAAAATCTGAAAATTGAAGATTTGAAGAAATCTGACGTGGAAGGGGTACAGCCTGGCTAAACGGTAGCACTTGGAGATTTGGCCCCATAGACAAAATGAAAGGTGTACCTGATCAATTACCAAAGCCCATATTTTGTTTAATTTTAGAAAAATAGTCCCCCCCTCTTACAAATTCGATAAAAGCGCCCCCAAAGTCACTTGGTGGACAGAAGACCTCCCCCCCCACAAGTAATTTTCACGAGGCCACAGGAGGAGCCGGAAGGGCGAGACCGAGCTATCCACACCAAGGCTTGCTTTTTTTTTACATTTTTGGAAATACAAGATGGCCGCCTAAAGTCGACTGCTTCCGATTTGGATGAAACTCGATGGCTAGGCGTATTGTGGGTTTTAAAATCCAAATTAGTCATTTTTGGTAATCCAAGATGGCGTCTGGATTTTAGTAAAAAAAACTGATGTCGTTCATATCGTCTCACTGGGAACTCGTAGGGGTCTGAAATTTTGTATACTAGGGCAAAGAATCCTGCGGAACTTGAAACTGGAATCAAATTTTGGATTCAAGATTACCCGATAACCGAGGATTTTATTATAAATTCAAACAAGGTACGTTTAACAATATATTTGTAGTTGATGAAAACCATGTAAATGGTTATATGCACAGAAATAATCTTATTAGAGCGGTTATTGATACATTTTTAGATATAAGATTACATTATATTTTTAAACGTAAGTCACAGCAAATTAGTTCCGAGTCTAAACGACAATATTATAAAAAGCTAACTCAACAAAAGCTTACCTAGTTAAATTCAAATAACATGTTTAGTTTTGGTCCCTTCACATTTGTATTTTACCATAATTCTTAATTTTAATCATACAATTTTTTTTTAATTGTTCACTGTGTTACACTAATTCTTCGTAATTGTAAGACATGTTGCAACTAATTAGCCTTTTATCTCTAAAGATTCCAAAAAAATCTGCCAGATGCCACTAGTAGGGGGTAAATTTATTTTTGATTTCCCTAATACTTTTCTGGTCAACTTTAAAGTTTTATAAATGGCAAGTTTGTTTTTGTAACTCATTTTAGTGATAAAACATACATTTGACGTTATTAGCAGATGGGAAACTAAAACATTTGTACCCCCCTACTAGTGAAACATCTGGTGGATTTTTTTTAACCTTTAGAGGAAAAAGGCTAATTGAAATTCTTGATAGTAGACACTAATTAATTTGTTTTACACTTTTTTATCACACTAAGAGCTATTATGTACTTAAGTACAAGAAAAGACACCACATATCACTGTTTGTCCCGTTAAATTGTAGCTATCTCCATAAACTTCACTTAGTCGCTTGCTAGCTCTTATACGCCTATTCGACAGTTTATAAGCGAAAACCATAAGAAAACACTGTAAACATAATTAAAAATGCCTTGTTATGTGTTAAAATACTGTACGAATAATTTTATTCAAGGATGGTAATCAGATTTCATTCTTTGAAAATTAAATATGGACGATGAAATTCTCGCCGCCATATTTAACGATTCGTCGGTTCTCTTAGCAAATCTAGCGCTACAGATAACGACTTAGCGCTGCAGTGTGATAGCATTTTCCTAAATATAACAGGGGCCAATGTTCAAAGTACATAGCTAGTTTGTATATTTTATGTTGATGTTATGATCTAAGATACTTCTTTTATTTTAGCTTTTTTTGAGACATTCTGAAATTTAAATATAGAATTCAAATTTTTGGCAATCCCACGGGAACCTCACATTATTCCGGAGTAAAAACTATCTTGTGTTAATCCAAGTTTTATCCTATCTACATGTCAAATTTCATTGTAATCCCTTCAGTCGTCTTGGGGTGAAAGAGGATCAAACATTCATACATACTGTATTGAATACTTTTGTTTAACAATTATTTGTACGTAATAAAATTTTTATTTTCAATTGTATTTAATTTTTAAAAGCAGGAAAATCTACCTAAACCTTAAACGCTTCAAGCCATTGTACGATTCAAATTTATTGGGGGTTTTTAGCAGCTAAACAATAGGTTAGTATATTTTTGCATAATCAACACAACTTGTAAAACGATTATGCGAAAATATACTATGCAACATTCATTCAGTACCTATGAATAAAAAAAAAATATGTTTGTAATTATACTATCAATAGTTAAAATCTAATATTTTACCTAAACATTAGGCTGCACGAAAAACCGCGGGCTGCTTGCAGCCTGCAACGGACGAAAAGCTAGTTTATTAGTTTAATTTTCGAAAATAAATATTCCCTTTATTATGTGAACTAAATTATGAGATTACCCAAAAAAGTTGTACATCGCCCCTGAGCTAGCAACATTATGAGGGTGTGAAGAGCGGTAAGTGCGGGACGTACGCCATGTTTTTGGACACAACGCATTGCTTGCAATTATGATAGAACGCGACTTCTGTAGTTATTAATTCTGTGTTTTATCTGTCTGCCAAATAAACTTGTTTAAGTACTTAGGGTGCCCAGCCCACCCACGTCAGACTTTTTGTAGGAGCGATAGCCGGGCCGATTTTTGTTTTGTAACAATTTCTGAATTACTTTTTGTAGGGTCGTGTGCGTTGCACTATTGCAATCAGTACATTTTATGCTTCTCCTACAAAAAATCGGCCACCGATTATCGGATGTGGTTGGGCAGCCTTACATGTAGAGCATTTCTCCGGACAGGTTTAAACCTAAAACTGGCGACATCACTCAAAAATTCATAAAGAAATTAAGGTGAATAAAGAAGCAAATGGCCTTGAAGTGGCGCCCTCATTTGAAATAAATTGTTAACTCATAAATATGGTGATAATTTCCATATTGCTCTTCGTCATGCACTAGATAGCCCTTTAAATTATTTTATGAACCACCGTTGTAAGTATTTACATTAGTCCATCTAGCTTTAAAACTTGCCTCCGCCAAAAGTGGCCACGGCAAGTTTTAAAGCTAGACAGATCACCAATAATAGTGTCAACGGCAGTTCATAAAATAATTTAAAGGGCTATCTAGTGCATGACGAAGAGCAATATGGAAATGATCACCATATTTACGAGTTAACATTTTATTTCACACTTCAAGGCCATATGCTTCTATATTCACCTTAAAGTCGTAGTATCATGTTGACTGTACGGGGAATTTATCATGCAATACTCTCTTCTCGTTGGTTCGTTTCCAAATAACAAATCAACCGACATGCATGTTTGTATGAACTTCAGACTTATCATTTTCCTTCTTGGCAGATAGACAATGGAAAGTTGAATATATTATTATGAGGAGGATATGGTTTTTGTTCGTATAAAATTATCTTTCTGCGTGCCTTTTTTACTCGCGTAATTACTTTGTAATAAATAATATTAAATCTTTCTTTTACTTACTTTTCTTTACATTTCTTTATATTTATTTATCAATAAATAATTCATTTTTTTTAAATTATTTGTGCTGGTTTTTGTGCTGGTTAATGCGTTACTGTATTTTTATTTACAACTTTATTTGAAAAGTACATTTTCCAAGCACATTAGAAAAGGCGGTCATGATCATCCGAGCGTGTTCATGGTTGCCCTCAGCGGTAACGCTGCAGACCCCGGGGTCCGCTACCTAACCTAAGTGATTTGACGAGGTTACTGGTATTTTACAGAGCGCGACTGCCGTCTGACCTCTGCAACCCAAAGGGTATTTCAAACAAACGCTAGATGGCGTTCAGGACCCACAGCTTTGCCTGCCTTTCGAAACACAGAATCATCTTTTTTTTTCGGATAATCAGATGATTCAAGCCTGCAATATCCTTTTTTTTTGACGCGGAGAAAATCTCGTCGGATACCTTATCGGTTACGGGACACCGGTAAGGTTATGTGGTGCTACCACTAAAAACTCCGCGGTGTCACCTCCTAGCCGCTATCGGCCGGGGCCGTGTGCTTCTCCATGCTCCACAGACCCGGCGCGGCTGGCCGCTACCTTAGTGGCCACGGCTCGCCCATGGCCTCACGGCACCCTTTGCTCAATCAGAAGGGCCGGAGCAGCCATCGCTTTGGCCTCTCGGCCCGACAAGGCCAGGCGCGCTGACACGACACGCACCTGCCTTCCACTCCGGAGGGCTGTCCGTTGGACGATGGAATCCCGTTTCCACTGTCCAACTAGCCCTCATATTTAAGGGCCTGCGAAAGCAGGCCCTGCCCCAGTCCGCCTGACGGTGACCGAGGCCCACCTAGCCGGCCGCAGGTAATAAGGAATGCTGCAACGTAACACCGACACTCCTCTTCCCCTGCGGCCCCACCGATGCCGTGCCAAGCGCCACGGCCGCGCTTGGTCGGCAACGACACACCGACACTCCTCTTCCCAAATGCCTATTTACAGAGCAACACAAGCTTTTATTTCACAAACCCTACAAAGAAATGAATGGTACATAAGACCACATTATATAATATAAATTATACATATTTTAAGATGTGACTATGAAAGTTTGCATTAAATATTTAGGTTAAAATAGCAGCTTCACTGATTCAAACATGTCTCCACCCCCAAGTGGAATCCAAACTGTGTAATTTCCGATAACACGATACAATGCCCGTCACACAGCACACACCCGCAGCAGGAAACAAGCGACGCCGCGCGGCGAGCTTGTTTATCGGCGACACGTCAATCAATGCTTCCGAGGGCTGATGTGGGATAATCGTAGATGCGGCATTTATTTAGGTAAGTACTTATTTATTTTTATAAAATTTATTGGTACGTCAAATAGTCGGAATACTTCACTAACTACTGTTTTTTAACCCCCCAAAAAAAAGAGGAGAGTTATTTTATAAGTTTGACGCTAATGTCTGTAGGCATCGTAGCGCTCGAACGGATGGACCGATAACGATGCAATTTTTTTTGTGAGTATTTGGAAGAGCACGAGCGGTGTCCTGAACCCACTGCTCAGATTTCATTCAATGGCTTTAAAATTATAAACTACGAAGTGTATCAGTAAAGTGACAAAGCATTGTAACAAAACATGGAATAAAATTGTATGAAAAGCTAATGAAAAGCAATTAAGGCCGTACCTGAATTTTCCGGGGTCCAGTGCTGCCCCCATTTAAAATAAATCATTTTAAAGAAAACGGAGACATCATTTAAAATTTTGCAACTACCAAGTCCTAGATAACCCTTCAAAGTATTCGCAAATGTGCGTATTAAAGCTTAAAGTTCTCACTTTAAACTGTAAACAGTGGTTCATAAAATACTTTGAAGGGTTATCTAGGACTTGGTAGTTGCAAAATTTTAAATGATGTCTCGGTTTTCTTTGAAATTATGTATTTTAAATGGGGGCAGCACTGGACCCCGGAAAATTCAGGTACGGCCTTAATTATTTTGTTTTGTGCTCGAATTTGACCCTGATAACGCCCACTAAACCCATGATGATAGACGATGTCGAGGAAGATATGCTTACTCCGATATATACATAGATAAACATTCAAGATCCAGGACAATTTGAAAAAGACCATTTTCCAACTTGCCTTGGCTGGGGATCGAAATCACCCAGAGAGTCCAATACCCGTTCACGAAATATACTCGAACGATGAACTGAACATCGTAAAAATTCTGAAACGACACACTTAAACTCGACTGGGAGTCACGGACTAGCGTGTTAACCAATACACCACAGAGGTCAGTTCAGTTCAGTTCTGTGCCCACCCAGCCAGCGTTTCGCAGCAAGAGCGTAGGAACTATGTTCACCTTGGCATGGACGTGACTGCACTTACAGCCACGGGCCGATATGCGAAAAATTTCATTTATTAAACTTTATTTTAAATGTAATAGGCGGACTTAGCCATACGCTTTATCTATCCGTCAACCCACCACCTAGAAGACTTTGGGTGGCTGTGGTGTAAATTATATGAATTACATGATGCCGTCTCCAAATTGCTCTCGTCATTTATATTACACCCGCCGAGCCGGCGCCCGGACCAAAATTGCAAAGCCTTAGTGTTCGTTCGTTAAAAGTTATACCTGCCCCCTGGTGGTATGGAGTTCTATTGCGAAACTCCGTCGTTGACTAACTATTGCATGTCTGAATGATATTGTGATAAATGTTCAGAGTTAAACCACGTTAAACATGAGAACAATATTTGTTTAAGTTTGGTTTCAAAAATCGAAAAGGTTTTATTTACTAGTAAATAAATCCTTTTCAACAGTTCACTCACGTAATATAGTCGGAAGGGCCGACCAGATTTTCTTTGAAGCTGATATATTATAAATAAAATAAAAAATAAATAAACAATTATGGCACACTAACCACATTGTCTCGAAAACTAACATATTTTTTTAAAATTTCGAAGAATTTGTATCTTTAAGTTTGTTGACAGTTGACTTTATGTGGTGTTTACAGATTCAAGAGATTTTGAAGTGAATATTATACCATTATTTTTATTCAGAAATAAACATAGTTTGATCAGAACTTCATGGCCAGAGCAGTAGTGTGTTTGTATTGTGATATTATAAAACTAGAGCTAGAAAATGCTGACATTCGTGTTAAAACCCCCTACGAAAAAAAGAAGTGTTATAAGTTTGACGTATCCTTATGTCTGTCTGTCTGTAGCATCGTAGCTCCTTAACGAATAGACCGATGTCGATGTGGTGTTTTTCTATCGAAAGCCTTGTCTGTCGAGATAGTTCTTAGCTACTCGTATGTTTAATGAAAATCGTTTCAGGCGTCCAAAAGTTATTGACAACGCTTGAAAGTCGGAGGTTTTTAAATTTTTCAGGCTAAATAAACTTGTTTCTTTACACACGACTGATGTAATCGTAGAAGCCTACGCGTCTTTTTTACGGAAAAGCTGAAACATCTTTCAGCAGTTGTTCTTGGCAGTACGCCATCTTAATGAGGGCGTTGATCCTAATGCTATTTGGTAATGTAACCGGCCTTAACCCTGTCCAAGGCTGGTAAAGATTCCCATTCAATACATATCATTCGGATTTAATATGAAGGCCAGAAGGTTGAAATGGTACTGAGCTGGTCACACAAACCGTAGGCCTAATTATTTTTGGGTAAGATCACCTCTTACTGGATCCCTACTAATACCAAAAGACCCGGTAGACCAAGCACGCGATGGCGCGATGTACTTGAAAAATTTAATACCAAATGGAAGGAGATAACACAAGACCGGACTGAATGGAAGATGTGGAGGCCTTTGCCCAGCAGTGGGACACATGACGGCATGTATTATTATTATTTCATACACTTCTTCTGCCTTGTCCTTATCACACTACTATGTGAGGCCGGCACAGCTGTCAGATTTTCCATCTCATTCTATCCTTTGTCACATTTTCTGTTACTCTCTTCTTACCCATATCTTCCTTTACGCATTCCACCGTTTCCTTGGTCTCCCTTTGTTTCGTTGTCCCCTAACTTGTACATACATACACTATCATGTCTTCATCCCTAATGGGGGTCAGCTTTAAGTAGACAGAGCCCAGGACCACAACACTTAAGTTATTTTTTGCGTGATGGTAAAGATGGAAAAGGGTATCAAAATAGAGTGATGGGTTGCTAAGTCACGTCACCTATTACCATAATATGATCCGCACTTTCGCCTATTCTCTTGATCGGCTTTCACGACCTGTGCGGGAAGTGAAGCAGCTGATACATTCTTCTTGTTTTCTCCCAGACCAGTATGGAAGACCTAAAATCTACAAAAGCAATATTGCATTTCATTCAAAAAATCTTCTGTATTCCTGTGAATGGTCGCCTTAACGTAGGCGTATGTGCGTAATAGTTGTGTTGGCAACCATGACTCTTTCTGACGCCTGTTTGGCTGCTATATTGGCTGCCATACAACACACAGATTATGTTCTCGTAATAAGTATTCGTAGGATACCAAAGACATGCATTGGTAAGGTTTTTATGTAACACCGATATTCTTCTCACGGAAGGACAGTAGAAGTTAAAAAAAAAATTTTAACAAAATAAAACCAACTTCAATTTTTTTTAACAGTTTCTTCCATTTCTCCAAAGTTCTTTATCATATCTTCACCAAATTAAAATGGGACCAACTTGGTAGTAAAGGCTTCCAAATAGAAAAAGAATCATCAAAATCGGTTCACAATTGGGTTGTTTCCTAGTTCAAAAATAAACTATTTGGTACTGTTATGAGAATAACACGTCACAAAATAATGTCACTTGTCATTGATCACATCTATTTTGAACGTGATTTTAGATTTATTAATGCAGAAAAACGAATTATTAAGAGCGTCATTTGACTCCAAAAAACTATGACGTCACAGTCCGATATTTCATACAAATCGCATAGAAAATGTTTGTTTTGACGTTAAGAAAAAAAGTATCTGATTTGACTTGTTGGAAACTAGCGGATTGGCGAAGATATAGCGTAACAAACATACATAAAAAAGAAACATACCTACAGTCGAATTGATAACCTCCTCTTTTTTGAAGTCGGTTAAAAATAAGATTTTCTTCTCACTGATTTACATTCAAGTTTTAAAATAAAATAAAATATAATTTTCTTTAAGAGTACGTTTTGTTATGTAACTACCAAATTTTGCCCTGTTTAAACGGACAAAACTGATTTCTATGTTTTGTACCTATGTATGTATTTTATATGTTCCTATATATGTTATAAGGTGACACAAAAGCCACAAAAGGATTCTTATATAAACGATATAATTTTTTAGGTTTCGGATGCTATGGTACCACCTAGAGGGTTATATTGCAAGCTAGCATGCATAAATCTGCACTATTTTGAAAAAAAAAACAGATATGTATATACAAATATTAAAATTAAAATTAAAATTATAATCCTACATTTATAAATATCTTTCTGTGACTATAATGGTAAACTAGTCTACTGTCACCTTGTTATGAGAGCGGGGACTTCTAACACATGCATTCTTTATTAAAAGAATTCCTTGATCGCAATCCAGAATTTTAAAAAATCGTTATTGAATAGATGATTTTGATTTCATTTTGAAATATTACAAGACAATTTTTATTGCTTTTTAATCTTCAAAACACTGTCTTCCCATAGCTCTAACCTTGGTGTTGTATCGATTTGTTTGCGATACTCGCAACAGACTCGCTGGCGCCTGTACATCGCCTGAAAGCTTTCACTTTTCTTCTTACTTATGATCGACCTTCATGGGGAAAGCCATTTTCTTGTTGATCGATTACAGAAAAGTTAAGTTTGGAGTAGTATGCTAACAAACTATTCTTCATTTCCTGACAGCAGTGAATAAATAGTACCTACCTGAGTGACCGAGCTTCATTCGATGGAAAACATGGAGAAAAAGAGGTTCTATAAAATTAAAACATAGTTGGATAAATTTTTCACCCCTGAAACTGGACATAACAAATTTTAACGAAACCTTTAGCGCCGTTTCCGTGACCTTCTATTTATTAATTAATAAATAATATTAAAAAAACAAGAATTGCTCGTTTAAAGTAATAGGTGATAGTTACGTTCTCGGGCTTTGCGGCTTAGTGGAGGCACACAAAAACTGAAACATATTGTAAGACAACAACGTTGCTATCTATTAAATGTAAATTACGTTATAACGTTCGGACTCTAGGATTTTTTTTATTTTTACACGACTACTCCAAAAAAGGACTGTAATATTTTAAGGGTTCATATATTCCATTATAAGTTCGAAATTCCTAAACAGATGATTTTTAAACGTATTGTAAGAATCCTCATATTATCACAAGTGACATAGACTTTATTTTGGAAACTTAAACACAGTTATAAAAAATATCCTTCGATGCTGGTCTGGGACGACAGAAAAAACGTAAAATGTACCAGCTGCTTCTTTTGCCGTACAGATTGTAGAAGCCGATCAAGGGAATAGGCGAAAATGCGAACAAACAGCAACCAATCAATCAGAATTTTGATAATTTTTCACCTTTTCGCCCACTATTACGCTAAAAGTGGCCTTTGGATCTAACTGCCCTGGGCTCTAAGCTGCAAAGATCCAAAATGCTCTGTCAGCGCCGTTAAGAATATACACGTGATAGTATATATATGATGAATATAAAAATATTACCATTTACTTAGGTATACCTATCCAATTTCAGGTTCCTAAAAAATTCTTTTAATTTGGTTAAACAACTGCGCCTGCACGCCCCTCGTCAAATTTAAAAGTAAAGGACGGTCATTTCAGGGTGTCATGTGCGTTTTGGACCTGAAGGGGAATTTGGCATATTTTGACGTCACGGGAAAGGTGTTTTTGTGTGTGTGGTGAGTATTTACTGTAGTGCGTTTTGGTCCAATAAAGCAAGGTACATAATATCTTTGTCGAAATATTTACCTACATTAAAAAAAGTTATTATTGCGCAGCTGCTGCCAGATCATATAGCGCAATCGCTCCATCTAAACATAGTTCCGATATTAAAACAAGAAATAACGCCAAAATCAACTTGACTGTTGATATAGTAAATAATATAGATAATAATGCAGCTTTCTACCTTAATATACATGACTATACTGTTGCGCAGCTGTTTATATATACCGCAATCGCTCCATGCAAAGATAGTTCCGATTTAAACAAGAAATAACGCCAATATCAACATCACTGTTGATATAGTAAATAATACAGATAAAAATGCTGCTTTATTACTGGAAAGCCTACCTAACGTAATATGCTTGACTACATTAAAGAGAGTTACTATTACGCAGCTGATACCAAGTTACATACCGCAATTGGTCCATCCTAAGATAGTTCCGATATAAATAATAAATAACGCCAATATCTGTTTATATAGTAAATAATACAGATAAAAATGCTGCTTACTGGCAAGCACTCGCCATAAAATGCAGTCGCGCCACCGGGCCGGAAATGCGCCCGCCACCGTTTTTCATCGCCCGTCAGCTTTTTACAGGTCGTCTGGGTCCGCCCTTGAAATCATTACGTACGCGGTACGGTATGTACGTTAGTTTTTTTATTTTGATAGCGATATATGATGCTGTCTGTAGAGTTTTATCAATAGAGAAACGGATAAGAGTTTATTTTTAACTCTTATTCGAAATGTTAGACAAAATGATAAAAAATTTTCGTGCTAATAAGACCCGTAATGTTTATAAATCATGTATTCAAAGCGAAATAATTTAAAAGTCTATTTTATATTTTTCGATGTCTATGTTGTTTATGTAAAACGTATAAATTATATATAACTAACTATACGATACAATGTATTTTATATAGGACAGTAGTGTATACTATACTGTATGATCGCTACATAGTTCGGCCCTCGCTGCGTACATTTGTCGGCCTGTATGTCTGTATGCTTATATTTTTTTTATGCGGTTTCACTAATAGATTGTGTGATTATTCCAGGAGGTTTACGTACCTATATAATTTTATTTATACAAACAGAGCTATGATTCTAAAACTGATATATGATGGGTGTGAGACTTGGAAGGTGCTGAAAGACCTGACTCATCAACTTGACGTATTCTTAAACCCATAGCCATAACAATATAATGGGTATTTTTTGGCCGGACACAGTTATCTTGAACCAGGACTTGTGGAATCTATGCGAAGAAGATCCAATTGAAGTACAAATCCGTAGGCACAAGTGGCTCTGGACCGTAGTTGAGCCCATGATTGGAATCCACAGGGCAAGCGTAAGCGTGATCGCCCCAAACAAACTTGGCGCCGCACCGTTATCTCAGAAGCTAAGCTTGGATTGTCCTGGAGTGAGATCAAGAACGCAGCGATTGACAGATCGGATTGTCGACGAATTGTGTCTACCCTTTGCCCTGACAGGGGAACATAGGAAGCGAAGAGAGCTATGATTGGTTTTTGTCGAAAAAGTAATTTCGGACGACGCGTCAGGCGCTTTCATGAAAAACGCTGGCTTAGTTTTACGAGATGTATAAAAACAATGTAACGTACAATAAACCGGCCAAGTACGAGTTACACTCGGGTGGAGAGGGTTCCGTACAATTGATTGAATTCTTATAGGTTTTCCTGTAATCTACAAGCAATGAACTATATTTCGTATTTTTTTTCAAAATTTTAGGCTCGGTAGTTTCGAAGATCAGGGGGATCACGTCAATTTTCGTCTTCTTTCATGAATAAAATCAAAACTGTTTATTTTATAATTATAACAAAAATATATTTGAGATCCTCATAATAATTTCTTTTTTATATATGACACAGTAAGGTTTGCAAAACTTTTTTTTCAATTTCCGAATTTATCCCCCGAAAATGACCCTTATATACCGCACATATGTGTTTGGGTCATAGGATTATACCATCCTACCAAATTTCACCTGATTCGGTCCAGTAGATTCGGAGAAAATTGGCTGTGACAGACGGACGGACAGACAGACGCACGAGTGATCCTATAAGGGTTCCGTTTTTAATTTTTTGTACGGAAGCCTAAAAAACATACAAAATCCCTATATACTCGTACGTACCTTCCATAGCTAATGCCACCTGCCCATAAAAACGAATGCACCATGTCGGGCGTCACGTCACGCCACCGATGAAAAACGATCGCGGCTGCATTCCTCGGTTTTCCCGGGAAATGGGAGTCTGGATGGAGTGTGCGCTTACATATTTGTTTGTTGGTTTGGAAGTAATTTTTGCCCGACTACGGCGAACCCAAAATGACGGTTATGTATTTAGCTGCTATGTATGTATGTTATGTTCATCTGTTCCTGCGTATTTTTAATGATATCCATGATATCTTTACAAGTGGTATCGTTGGAAGCAGGGACTGAATAACCCAAAAAATACGATATCTTTCAATTGCGGTATGACGTCATATCGAAAAATAGCGATTACCGTTGAGCCGGTCGGATGGTAAGAGGCCGGACGGGTTGACTCTCATTCCATGGGAGAGGGGTCGCTGCTTGGTATGGGATGCGACTTGCGTCAGCACCTTTGCGGCCTCCCATTTAACACGGACAACCCGCATGGCGGGGGCGGCGGCTGAATGGGCAGCCACACAAAAAGTCTCCAAATATGCCCCGCTTACAACCACATACCGTTTTGTCCCTTTCGCGGTCGAGGTGAGCGGGGTTTGGTGCGCGGAAGCCAAGGGTTTTATGCGGGAGCTAGGGAGACGTTTAAAAAATAATGGTGCTGACCCCCGCGTTGAATCGTACCTGGTGCAACGCATATCCCTCGCGATTCAACGGGGGAATGCCGCAAGCGTCATGGGCACCTTTGCGGCAGGTACGATTCGCGGCGGTCTTTTAGATTAAGTGTATATGCTGTAAAATAGATTTAAGAATTGTAAAATATTTTAGACTGATACTTTATTTCGATACACAAATTTATGTCAGTACCCTAAGTTTTTGTGTACAGATAGTAAAAGGTATATTTTGGTACCGGTACTTGAACGTTAATAAATAAAGGTATGAAAGAGATAGATAGAAGAGAAGAACTGGCGACACGCGACGAAAACAGGTTCTATCAGGTTCGCCGACGCACGCGCTCGTGTCTTACCTACCCTGGATCGCACCCACACCCCTCGCCCCACGCCCCGCAACGGTCGATGCTTTGTTTTTCGGTACCGATATCGGATAAAGGTTAAATAACGGTATGGCCCTACCTTTATTTTATTAATGTACACTTATTTTATACCGGTACCGTAACGTTATACGGTAACCGCTTTCAGTCCCTGGTTGGAAGCGTCTTGGCTGTCCGTTGGTGCTTTGTGCTGGTGCAAATTCAAATAGCGCCCTCTATAGGCCATAAAGAACTAAATAATAAAATAAATTGAATCATACCAAATGAAAGGGTACATAGCGTATTAAATGACAGGGCTTAATTAGCACAAAATGACAGTGTACTGAGTTTGAATAACTGGATTAACGTAATTTTTAGTAATAATTTTCCCATAGTTGGTTTTTAGTATTTTTAAACTTATATCTGGTACATTAAACATGGATACATCAAAGTTGTTTCTATTTTTCAAACTCCACAACCATTTCAAACTAAGTCAATCATCGTTGTTAAGGTAAATCGCTTCGAGTGAAATAAATTGCTGCTTACATAATTTGATCAAACTACTTTGTAAGTTCTTTTGACCTTCAATTATTTCCATGCTTCCATGTTGTAGCAAAAAATAAAATTACTTAGAATGTACTGCTTCTCTGCTGCTGAACTGCTTCTCTTTCCGCGCAGATCGTAAAAGCCAATCGAGAGAAAAGGTGAAAATCTGAATCATGCATCATGTCAATAGGTGATGCGGCTAGCAGCCCATCACTAATCTAATTCTTTTTTTTCCATCTTTACCACCATAACGCAAAATATGGCCTTTGGGTCTGAGGGTCTGTCTACTCCGTTAGGAATAAAAACGTGATAGTGTATAAAGTATCTAGGTCTGAAAATAATTCACTTAAATATCATAACCATGTTTAAAGACTTGTTAAAGTTTCCGTATATTATATAATATGTGTGTATAATTATTGATTACGTTTCTAAATTATGGGGGTAACAAGTTATAGTTATATTATATGAGATCAAACATATATAAAATTTCATATATAAAGAACATTATGATATATTGTTTCTAAGTTGCCTTATTTAAAATATACAATAAAATCTGAAATCATGGTAATTCTTTTCACGTAGAGCTACTTAAGCGTCGTTTTAGCATCTTAATTTAAATGTGAATGGGTCCCTTGGCAACGGTTTTATTGGTCTCTCTTCCTGACGAGACGCGTTATTCCGGAGGAAAGAGGTTTTGGATGGTACCTATATGTACTCGTTCTTACTTAACGACTGTAAATGTGGAAACTTGCGGATATTGCCGTCTAGTCGGATTTTGTTTTGACAATATTCAAAGTTAGTTTAGGCACAGAATAAATAATACTAACGTGCAGAAGTCTCACTCAGCAAAGAAATTCAAAGAAATATCTACTCAATGTGGCTAGCGATATCGTTTAATTTAGCTCACGTCAGAACTCACCACCTTTTCGTATAGATACCTACATCCATTGCAAGTCAATTTCATTCTTATTACTATAGACAAATGATTCGTATAACTGAATTTACCACCCGGAGGGGCCGCCTGCGCGCATAGTAATAATGTAGGTACATTTTCAATACCTAAACAGGGAGTGACACAGGCCTGGTTTAAGAGTCCGTTACCATACAAACGTAGTCTACGTTTTTTTTTTGAAAATGTCAGATTTCGGCAAAACGATGTTATTTCTAAGAAATTGCATTAATCTGGTTTTAACAGTAAAAATATGAACTTGAAGAAAACATAAGGGTGTAAAAGATTTCCATACTCATGGGCAAATATGATATGATACACTATATTCTCTTTCCAGTTCATATTTTGACTGTGAAAATTAGTTATATGCCTAGATAAATGGGTTGTAAGTCTTATATATATATATATATATATATATATATATATTAATAATAATTAAAGGTCGATTAAAATTCAGCCATTTATGTTCAATAACTTTCCCTTTAAAAACCTTAAATTGAAATTCACGCCTTCTGCCACAAGCGTGTGAGTGGAAAAAATCACAATATGCAAATAGAAAATTGACTTCCAATTTTCCATCACGTCTTGTTTCATAAAACGGCAATTTGGCGCAAGTCGGGATCAAGCTGGCTGCAGCAAGGGTGCATAAAAAATCAGTTTACTCCTACTGGAACTACTGGTTTGTGCAGTTTTAACTTCCTAAAATTAAACGTCTGGCTGTTCAGAGAGGACTGGCGGCCAGACAGAGTATTTTGGGTCTTGGCGGACAGAGCCTAGGGCTGCATGACCAAAGGCCACTGTTAGCATGATGGTGGGTGAAAAGTTGAAAAAGGAATCAAAATAGTGATGGGTTGCTAGCCGCATCGCCTAATAATATGATTCGCATTTTGCCTGACTACCGTACAATGATGACAGCCGGGACCAACGGGCTTTACGTGCCTTCTGAAGCACGAAGAAAAGACATTTTTATGTTACTTGTGGTCACCCATCCCATGGCAGACCACGCCTGAGATTCCTTAACTTGCGAAAGCGCTAGCAATATGTACTCCCACAGGTCCACTTAGCGCCTCATTGCATCAAACTTCACGCATGTTGGGATCTTACACCTGCACGAAGACATCTACTAAATCCCAGTATATCAGCTGATACTGCTGCATATGTATATAGAACTACCCATCGCAAATACATCAGCTGATAAGGTTCATGTAAATATTGGCACGGAATATTCCATTGAGACTTCGAGTCATGTAACTTTCTAGTTATCATAACTCGAAGGAATATTAATTAAAAAATAATAAGGAAACAATATTTTTGTTATTGTATTCTTACAATAACAATATTTAAGTTACTTCAGTAACTTATCTATCTAATTTCATTAAACTTAAGTATCTAAATTTCATTAAAATTAAGTAGGTATCTAAATTTGCCGTTTTATTTATTTTTAATCATAAATCGTGCCATTGCGAAAAACATTATCAGTGGGTATGCTAAACTAATAAAAGCACAAAATTAACTTTTTTTACTAGTATGGAAACAGACTTTTTTAGATCCAAAGGGAGTATTTTGTTATGGGGGGCCGTCAATAGGTTGCGAGGGTCCAAAAGGGGGTTGAAAGACGACAGATAGGCGCCAGTGGTTAGTTGCACATGATTGGAGACGGGGTAATCGTATATCAAACTTGTGAAGTTGTGACATTTGGAGTATTTTTATCTCATTAATATCTATCATCGTGTTATTTGTACGAAACAGTGTATTTTATATTGGATAGTTATTTTCAAAAGCATACGCTTCGCTAAAACTAAGCACCGTACCTATCTGTTGACAGTATTTTTTTTAACAATTCATTTGCTATAATTTAAGATATTTTACAAACACTGCTTGAAATGTCTTAAATTAATATGTCAAATTTAGATGAAACAAACATAACATAGATATAAGTTTGAAAACATTAGATTACAGAAGTACTATCTTCGCCATCATTGTTGTCTTTCCATATAATGACCCGACAAGAGCATGGCTCTCAACTTGGCTTCTACACATTTACACATTTACATCCAATCCTTACATCTTGCTTTAACATCAGATTGTCTTGATGGTACCAAAATATTACATGTTTACTAGACTTAAGTGCACATTTCAGGTCAATTTGATCAGCTGTGCGTGGAAAATGGTTATACGTTTTGAAAATGACAACTTACGAACGATGTAAATTAATTAAAAGCTCATCATCAGGTCTTTTTTAGTCTCCACTGCAGGAGCACGACCCTCTATGTACTACCAGAGCCATATATTAGCCAGAGTAGCCAGAGGATTTGGCTTACACTCTCCAGGCTGGTGAGACGGGTTGGAGAGGTTAGCTTGTCTTTTCCCAAGTCGCCTTCTATATACATGGAGTGGTCCTATTCTTCTCTGCCGGGAACCACACGGCAGTTAAAAACTCACAATAAAAGCTTAAAAGAAGACAATAGCAGCGTGTTCAGTAGCCATATTATTCAAGTAAAATAACAAACAACAATTCAGATAACATTTGACAACACTTGAACCCCGAACCCCTAAGATCTAAGACATTAACATCTATAAGTCAACCACTCCGGGAGATTGCGAGCGGCGCCGGGGCGGCGACACATGTATTTGTTTTGCGCCACTATATTAGGTTATTGATTGTCATGTTGTTGGTCATCACTTTATGAGCGATGGGTAAAAAATAAGATATGATATGTGTTCGTTTAGTTACTAATAAGATGTACAACAAAGTTTGTAGTCGAACGCAATTTTGTTTAATGTCTGTGAATTTACACAAACACACAATTAAAAAAGTTAGAAAAACAAGTGCTGTGTAGGACCCGTTGACACCCTTTGGGTACGGAACCCTAAAAATGATGACTTTTTCGTATTCAGCCTTGGTCCTAGAGAATTCAATAAGTTAGATAAGGTCGTTAAAAAATAAAAGTTTGCTTCTTTGTAACTGTAAATATAGTTAAAAAAAATCTTTTCTCTATTAACAAAATTTTACACAGGATTTTTAAATCCAAATGTATTTTTTCGTCAGAATTCATCCCGGAATTTCTTAAATAATTCAAACCTTCAAATCTGACAATTATTTATTAATTCATTTCTGGCTTTAAAACCTCCCATTCACCCTTTCAAGGCTGTACAAAAGCGAGCTTTCAGGCGCACCGGAAGTGGCCGGGCGGAAGCGACGAAGGTTTGGGCGGTGCTGCATGCTAAATGCATTTACATATGCTGTAGTCTGTAGCAATTTGTCCTTAGGGGTTAAATAAAGGAAATGCTTGGTTACGCGGATAGGGTTTAAAGCACTTTAGTTTATTTGATTCAGTGCCTTTTAAATCGACCTCATTGATGGTAGCGAACTTAATGAGGTAAAAAATGAGATTTGAACCGGTGACTAGGTTTTTATCCAGGAACTCGCTCGAGCTATCGAGTTTATTCGTTTTTTCACCTTGTTTTATTACTTTCTTTAGATTAGATATAGTAGATACTTAGGTAGTTACAACATTTTGATTTCTTATAAACTAAACAGGTTGATTAATACACCTCTAGCTTTATCGAAATCTTGGAAACAGAATCACTCATAGAACACAAAATTATAAGAAAATTTACTTTATATATTTTTTTCTCTTAATTTCTAATAATTGGCTAACCTACTGACTTTAGCCCCTAGTGACTAAAATCACCCTGTATATAGGACAGTATCGATCTCAGATTTTAAGAATGAGCCGCTTGAAGCGGAGGCAAGAGTAATAAATTCTCAATATTATGATACTGTCATTACATTTTTTTTAGATAAAGGCTCTTGCCACTCATCGTGTATGGTGTTTAAAGTAATAATTTGCATTCAAGAAAAAATTACTGTATAGCTTACAAACTGCTTCAGTGACTACTTCAATCTCACGAGATTTTAGATTACCAATTCGAATGCGTCCATAACTTAGCACAGCATCACTTACGTATACCAAAAAACGTCATTTCATACTCCCATACCTGAAACAACAACAAAAACAGTTAAGTATACATTTTGAACCTTCATACCCAGTACTAAAGCTCAAATTCTTATGTTAATACCATTTTAGGGAGCCATTCCTCGCCGTCATATCTCTTTGTCGTTACTCAACTGTGAAAGATGAGTTAAGTTCGCACTTATCAATTTTGTATTACTTGACCTGCTTGGGAACTAGAGTTATTTAATTTGCCAAAAGTGGCCGTTTTTCGCAAAGGTGCGTAGTAAAGCTTAACGTTCTCACTTTAAGCTGTAAACAGTAATTCATAAAATACTGTGAAGGGTTATCTAGGATTTGGTAGTAGCAAAATTTTAAATGATGTCTCCGTTTTCTTTGAAATCATTTATTTTAAATGGGGGCAGCACTGGACCCCGGAAAATTCAGGTACGGCCTTAAGTTTTCGCTGAGGGAGATACAGGGAATTGTAGTTGTTTTGACGAATAGTTCTTTTATAAGGAAACTTTCAATGTTGATACAGGGTCTGTAGAAAACAGAAGCTAAACAAAGCTTATAAACAT
Organism: Acrobasis repandana; assembly: GCA_963576875.1. NCBI lineage: Eukaryota > Metazoa > Arthropoda > Insecta > Lepidoptera > Pyralidae > Acrobasis > Acrobasis repandana. The sequence continues at coordinate 20,977,110 of OY756219.1, forward strand.
CAGTGTGACCTCTCCAACCCGTCTGGCCAGCTTGGAGAGTGTAAGCCAAATGATCTGGCTGCTCTGGCCAAGTATGGCTCTGGTCGTACAGAGGTTGTGCTCCTACAGTGGAGATTATAAAAGACCTGTCGATGATATACGGAGTCTAAAAAATTATACTGAAACTATTTTAAATACTGAACAACTTTCTTTATGTCTTATAAATACAATTATGTCGAGTTAGAATATGATTTTTTTATTACATTTTCATACAATCTAGGTCCAGTGCTGCCCCCATTTAAAATAAATCATTTCAAAGAAAACGGAGACATTATTTAAAATTTTGCTACTACCAAGTCCTAGATAACCCTTCAAAGTATTTTATGAACTACTGTTTACAGTTTATAATGAGAACGTTAAGCTTTACTACGCACATGACGATTACGATTTGAATGCAAAGTGAATATTTTTTTTCGTATTTCGATATACTTTTATACAATACAATACACTTTATTGCACAAAAGTAAAAAACAGAACATAATTATCTTAAAAATTAGGAAATGCGCAAAAGGCGGCCTTATCGCTAAGCAATTTTTTTCCAGGCAACCTCGTTTATATAGAAAAAAATGATGGGAAATTAGGTAGTGCGGGGTGGTCAATATAATAAACATACTATTCTTTATAGGGAAAAGTTGTACAAAATGATGGAGTGAATCACCCCTTAAAACATTTGTACTTAGTTAAAAATAACCATAGGTGTGGTTTCGATCATGCTAAAAAGAAATAAATACTTTATAAAGGATAACAAGTAAGTTTTGCAAAACATCACTGTACTATTAGGGAAAACTATTGTAATCCAATAAAAATAACGATAAATCAAAAGGGCTGAACGGAAAAATTCCACGAAAAGTAAGGGACTTGAAGGGAAATAATTTTCTTGCTTTATTTTTCTGATGACGCATAGTATCTCTGATGATTCACTTCTACATGCCTTTTATTATTGTTAGTCACCATAGAACCTACCACAAGAACCTACCTTCGGAACCCGCACTTTCATTATAAAACTACTTAATAAGACTGACAGTCAACAAACCTCAGGGGAGGCCCATGGCCAGCAGTGGACTTCGTATTCTGAAATTCACTGATATGATGATGATGACAGATATAAGGAATATAATTATACATGCTGCCAGCCTTCTGGGCACTCTTCCGCAGGGGCAGAATTTGCGGGATATTTTTTTATTTATAATAGTTTGTATTTATAAGCAATTTATTTTTATTATTTAAGTTTTTTTTAGTTACTTAGTTTTAGTTTAGTTATTATTAGTTGTTATTGTTGTTTATGTTCTTACTATGTGAAACTAAAATAAACAAAAGCTAGATTACATATGACACACACGCCGATATATAAATATATACCAAAAAACTATTTATTATGTTATTTTAAGGACGTCTGACATGTAAACTGGTAAATATATGTAATTGTAACCTGAAATAAATTCATTTTGAATTATTTAATTTTATTTATTTGCTAAGTATGAAAAGTTGAAAAAAGGGCATCTGATATAATTTTATTTGGGAAAGTAGTTCTGTAGCTGCCTTTTTTCCGGAAAGTTGCTCATAATAATTAACTGAACTTGCACTTAATTAATAAATACCGATTGCAACATTGCAAGCCTGTAAACTGCAGGTGCCTTTTAAATCTGCATGTCTAAATGGAACTACAGCACCTACCTACGGAACCCGCCCTTCGCAATATATAACGAATTTGAGCGCTTACATCAAAGCTCAATTTTGCTGTCAACGTCACATTACGAATGTATGGGGAATTAGGGTTGACGACATTCCAATTTCCATTAATTAGTTTTACATAAATGATTGGTTGGTTGATTTTACCGTAACTGGCATTTGCCATGTTTATATGTTGATAAAGTTAATATATCCAGCGTGATGTATTTATGGATAGATATCTTTTCCAAAACAGGAACCTTTTTTTTTACAAAAAGAATTATTTTCTTTTTAGTCACAAAAGTGACGAAATAATTTAATTATTTTAATTTGTAAAAGTCGGTTAAAACATTTATATAGAAAATACTTAATAGTCTTTACGAGGATTGCTATCCGTTAACTCCGGAAAAAACCAGACACAATAGTTAAACAATGGACGCCCGGTCGGATTCGACCGATAGGTGGTTGACGGGTTAAGTTCCATTGTGTAAAACCTAATAATAACCGACCGGAATGTTAAGGAAATCCATGAGTTACTGATTATACCGTCTATAAAGAAAAAATGCCTGATAAAGGTGTTGCTTTTTTATCTCTGAATATATGTATCGATCTATATCTAAGGCATGAAATCGGTTTGTCAGTATTTAAAAAAAATAAGTGTTATAACGTACCAAGCTTACCATTGCAAATGTATAAGCCATCATCTCATACATTATAGCAAGCAATTCATACGTACATAGGTTTCACTAATTTGACTTAAACTTTTACTATCAGTATAAGCAACCTTACGATGAGGTAAACTATGTCATTATGTCAATAGAAAAATCTTAGAGTTTAAGTAAAATCAATAAAAGTGTAAAGAAATCACTCGACGGGTTAATACGAGTATACTCTTCGAAATTCCTCCCGACTAGCTAGCTAGCATTTAGCATCCCTTCAGCTCTACTCAGCCGAACACATTGCTGGACACTCAGCCAGACACAATAGAAAAACAATTGATCTACGTCTATAGACCTAATGTGTCCAGCAATGTGTTAACTAGCTCTGTGTGTGTGGATATCCCATACAGCAAGTAAGCTATAGAATAATTGTATCAATAAGCCCGTTGATCCTAAACGCAATGTGTGGCTACGCCATGTTGTTTGTCTACACAGATGGCGCCAGCAGTAAAGGGTTTTTGTTAATACACAATGACTTACTATATATATATATATATAAACTATTTAACGTAAGTACTAGCGAAGTAATACTTTATTAAAACCATTAGGTCACGACACACGACTAACCTAACATAGATGGCACTAGACACAACCTCCAACCTTTCTTCGACACTGACTGTACCCTTTTATTTATTTCCTTTTTTTTTGGCTGCCAGCCCTACGCGTTTACCCCACTGCACGCGTTAATACCGCACACCTTTCTATTTAACCGGGTTCCGTTAATAAACAATGACTTGTAAACTCGTTACGTGAGTTTGCCGACTCATTTGTTTCTACTCAATTATGCACTAAAAACACCAAGGGACCAATCTTATGAAAATTGTTTGAATAATTTAAAGGCTAACGGCCGAGGTAAAAATAAAAAAGCGGCCAAGTGCGAGTCGGATTCGCCCATCAAGGGTTCCGTAGCAGCAAGTGACATTCTATAAAAGTTCTAAGTAATAAGTATTTAAAAAAAACTGCTTACTAGATCTCGTTCAAACCAATTTTCGGTGGAAGTTTGCATGGTACTCGTAATGTGCAACTTATATTTTTTTTTTAGTTTAATGATTCTTTTGTTTTAGAAGTTACAGGGGGACACACATTTTATCACTTTGGAAGTGTCTCTCGTGCAAACTATTAAGTAGTTATTTAGAAAAAAAAATTATATTAGAAACCTCAATATAATTTTTGAAGACCTATCCATAAATATCCAACACGTATGGGTTTGATGAAAAAAAATATTTGAGTTTTAGTTCTAAGTATGGGGAACCCCAAAATTTATTGTTTTTTTTTACCGCACAGAATACATCTACTTACTAAGTTTCAACAGTATAGTTATAGTTTCGGAAAAAAGAGGCTGTGACATACGGACGGACAGACAGACAGACATGACGAATCCATAAGGGTTCCATTTTTTGCCATTTGGCTACGGAACCCTAAAAAAATCGATAGTATTTTTTATGCCTACTCCAGTTTTCATGTGAATGTCGTAGAAGGTGAATTAGAAAATACAAGCTAAACAGAAGCTTATAAACATCATTGAGACCTTTCTCACCCTTTAGGCCAGCATGGAGAGTGTGGCCAAATCTTCTGACTGCTCTGGCTAATATCTGGCTCTGGTAGTACAGAGAGACACTAAAAAAAGACCTAATGATGATACGAGTAGGAGCAGTGGTAGGTTAAGGCTCTGGCTATGGGTCTGTGATTGTTTGCGTGTTGTGCCATCATGATGATTTACCATCATCAGTACACATGTGTGTACTGATGATGGTAAATTAAATTAAATATTTAAACCTGTATGTATACACCGTGTATGTACGAGTAGTTTACCTTCTTGCAATAAATTTATTTTTATTTCATTTATTTATTGTGAGGCAGAGTTCGCTCCGCACTAAGCGCGACTTGTATCTCTGAGACTGACTGACTCATGTAAGGTAATTTTCAACTACCACCACTTGCTTCCGGTGAAGGAAAACATCGTGAGGAAACCTGCACATTAGTTTACTAGTGTATAATGAAATGACAGTCATTGAGTTAGCTCAATGATGTCGGATGCCTGATACTGCAGATAACATGATTTGCATTTTCCGCCCTCGATCGGCTTCTACGATCTGCGCGAGTATAGATACATAATAAATACCAGGTATAGGTAAGCAGCTAGAACATTTTTTTTATATACTCACCATCTGACTTGATCAGAGACTATGTTTTCTGGTTTTTAATTTTTTTTTAACAGTTCCGTATTAAGTATATAAAATATGTACTCCTACAATTTTCCGATTATAATACCCATTGACCCGTCACAGTCTCGCCGAAACCTTGATTTTGGCGGAGCTAGTACATTCAGAGTTTATGTTTTCACCCATATAAGCATAGAAGAACATACATACATACATACTATCACGCCTGTCTCCCACATGGGTAGGCAGAGACTATGGACCGCCACTTGCTACGATCCTGATGGCAGATCTCTCTCGCTTCACCTACACTCATCAACCTCTTCATACAAGCCCTTCGGTTACGGGTACTTCTTACCTCTCCCTTTTTCATAACGTCTGCAATCTGATCGCAGAAGAAAATAAAGTAAAGATATGTAAAAATAATAATAAATAAGCATAGAAGAAAATACTTAAAAAAATTTTTTTTAATTGAAAAAAGAACTACTAAATAATGAAGGAAAAAAAATCTACGTGCACAACACAAAGAAAGTAAAATTTGAAATTCCAGACCGAAAGTTGTCTAAGACTATTTTACTGTCTATCTGGATGTTACTAACTGTTCTACGCCGCAACAAGGCTCAGACGTGTCTGAAAATCTAGAACTTAGACTGAAATTCCCTTTGGCACGGGAAAGTTGCAAACAGCTGCTTTGAAAATGGCGGATTTGTACGAATAATTTTGCAAAGCTTCTGTTTCGTTGAAAAGATGTTTCAATTTTATTTGAAAGCAAAAGTTTATTTTTATACCGGAAAGATAGGCTCATACTACTACCATAGGATGGACTTCAACATTTGAAATTACATACTATTACGTATTTAGCCCTAATGGGGGCAGACAGAGCATTTTAGTTCTTGCGGCTCTAAGCAGACAGGCCTGGCCGAAAAACTCAAAGGCCACTTTTAGCGTGATGGAGGACGATAAGGTGGAAATGGGAATCAAATAGTGATGGTTTCCATTATCATCCATTCCCTCGATCAGCTTCTACGATCTACGCGGGAAAGAAGCAGCTGGTACATTCTGAGTTTTTTCTTTTTTCCCAATCTAGCATGAACTGAGAAGATGGACATCCAACAGATGGTTTTTTTCTTCTTATCGCATGTACTCTAACGACAATAGCTAACACTGCCTCGTGGACCGTTGTTAAACCTAGTTAAAGTTTATATCGCGCGATGGACTCGTGCCATTCTGGCCATTATTATTACGTAGAACGAGATAGTGATAAACAATAGCACTTGATAAACGCTGTCGCCGGTGTCATGCTAGGCTGCGGCCTTATCACGGGAATTCAAACTAAATATCTATAAGTACTTAAATCTTCATCAGTTAACTTTATGTAGTAACAAAAGAAATTTTTTACGTACTAGTGAACTAGTGTGCAAGTTTTCTCACAATTTTTTCCTCCACCGGAAGCAAGTAGTGATAAATAAAAAAATATCGTACATAAGTCAGATTGTAAAAATGGAGGACAATGCCAAGTCTTGGGTTGATATGTGCCGAGAATTATGAGGAGGATGAACTGCAAACTCTAAGAACAGTCGGGCCGGGCAGGGATCGAACCTGGGACCGTTCAGTAATAGGTTGCATTCTTAATCAACTAGACAACTACCGAACAAAAACAAGGTGATTTGACCAGTTAATGCAAATCAGGTGGGCCGTGTGCATCTTTACCCGACTGCGCCAGAAGGAAGGTTATGTTTTTCTAGTGTATTTAATAAGTATAGGTATGTACGAGTATATTCCTTTGGCACTCTCTGTAGCCTTAACGTAAAAAGAGTAACACTGGACATATAAAAAAAATTAAAAAATTTCATGATTATTTTTCTCTTTTCTTTCTTTTAGTACTTAATTACTTGTTGCCTTTTTAGACAACGAAACATCTAATTTAGTTGCATACAAATTCACAGATTTTTCCGGACACGAAATTAAAAAAATAATTCAAAATATCTTTATTATCATAGGATATTTATTATATCTCTTAATAATAGTCACTTTGTTTTGTTTTGCACAAATGTTGCCGTCAAATCGTTACTTACAGCTAAGTTTATGCCGCTTCCTAGGCGCAAGTGCAGAAGAAGCGGCATAAAAATACAAATAACCAATAACTTATATAACAACTTAATTCCAAAAACTTCATTCCGGAATTGCACGCCAAAAAGTTTATTTTAAAAAGTCAAAAACGCCACTACACGACACAGCTCGCACAAAAGGTTTGCAGCTGTGTGTATGACACTTCATTTAATGAGTTGAAAACTTGTGCCGGCAGTTGTATGTTGTTAAATATTCGCGGTTTAATTAATGTTGTCGCGTTGGTTGAAATTAACCGCGGGAATTGTCAAATTTCTGTTCGCGAGTTGTGCCGTTTTGTTTGCGGAATTTAATACTATTTTGAGCGGACAAAAAGTGATTTAAATATGTTATTTTAAAATATATTGTTCAAAAAATTGGTTTTTGAACATTATTCCGATTTTATGACCAGAGGCGCCCATCTAGGACAAATAAATAAAATCAAATGGTTTTTCAAAAATATTTTCTATATATCTAATGGAAATCAGAATTAACATTATCACTTTATTGACTTACTAGGTATAAAGATATTAAATTCAACTAATGGCACTACTGGATCCTGTCTTCGCCCTAAGTCAAACAACGTAATCATAAAATGTTACAGTGATGTGTAAGATATAGAAATACAAGAATAAATTTATAAATTAAAAGTACAAACACCTAGGACTCGTCTAAGGATCTAGGCAGTATTTTCTTTTCAAGCTTTCTAAGTAACTTTTTCTTGGACAGACTGACCAGACAACAACTTGTCCATTACAAACTTCGCTGCACTCAAACAGTGAGCGCCCAGCGCTAACCGACCGAACTAGGCTTAACTTAGGCTTAGCGAACTTGTGTCTTTACTTGGTCGAAAGATTTAGGATACTCGTATATATACATACATATTATGACGCCTGTTTTCCACAGTAGTCTGAGGCAATAACCTTGCACTTGCAGTGGTTCGGTATTGTTGATCCCTTCGATCAACAATACCGAACCACTCCAAACTCGTGTCATGTCTTTTAGTCTCCACTGCAGGGGCACGACCCTCTATGTACTACCAGAGCCATATATTAGCCAGAGCAGTCAGAGGATTTGGCTTACACTTTCCACGCTGGTCAGACGGGTTGGAGAGGTTTCACTGATGTTCACAAGCTTGATTTAGCTTGTGTTTCCTAAGTCGCCTTCTACGACATCCACGGGGACACTTGGAGTGTCCTATTCTAATCTGCCGGGAACCACACGGCAAGCCAAACTCGTGTATTGAGTTCTAAATACAAATGTTATTCCTCTGGTGGATGGCATAGAGATCTTTTATATACAGTTTGCACTTAAAAGTAATGCTGATTTATCGTCCCATGATAGAAATTGCGTGCTCTTCTTAGAATAGACACAAACTCGTGTGTCTTGTCAAACGGATTTGGCCACATTGACCTTACCTATTTGTAAATTCTCTCTATCTTAGTGTTTCCTCTTAATAAATAAAGGTCTTTTCAACTATCGTCGTTGGCTAGAATAAATTATAATTGTAGAATCATATTTCAAGATCGGTCTCAAAGTGCGACTGCGCGGGTAGATTGGATTGCAAATGAGTTCTAGGAATCCTTTGAGCGAGGTCCTCGCGGACGCTTACTGTCCAGTTTATTTGGTGGAAATAATATTTATTTAAGGAGGTAGTAGTTATACCTACTTCTGTCTGGTAAAAGCCGTTGGTGGATTTCACCCTTTCACTGCTCAGTTTTACAAATGATGAAGGCTAGAGACTGTTGCGTGAAACTGTAGAAGAAGGGTAAAAGATACATTATTATGTCTTTATACCTAACGGGGTAGACACATCCTAGGGCCGTAAGATCCAAAGGCCATGTTTAGCGTAATGGTGAGGGTGAAGATCGAACAAGATTAAGTTTAAAAAATGGTTGCCTGTAAAGTCGGTTTTACGGGCGAAGATTTTACGTGACAACGGCGGCAGACCGATCATAGTTGAGTGGGAGAGAGACGCAAGGCATTCGGCGGGCCTCTCTCTCGTTCGGTGACTCATCGTAACGTTACCGAGCGTTACACTTTTTCATAAGTGACTCCCAGCCGCAAACTAATTTAAGACGTTGTCACGTCCAAAAAACCCTACTTCGGAAACAATCATACTGAAAAGTACATTTATCCAGTTCATGCAAGTACAGCAGAGAGCATTTTGAAAAGCCTTTTCATTTGATACCCCACACGGTAGGATTAGATTTATTTTATTTTTTAGTTCATTACTTTATGGCCTACAGAGGGCGCCACAGATGATTTACGGACAGTCCATCAAGACAATTCCGACGATACGTGGAATTAAAAAAAAAAAAAAAAGAAATTGAAGAACGTATATAGCGTAGTGAGAGGACAATAAAAAAAATGTAAAAACAGTCTATCAAAAAGAGATTTGCTGATAAATTAAGAAAGAGCGAAAGCTTTAGATTATTCTAAGAGTAAGAGACTTTTATTCCGAAAGCAATGATTATGCACAAAAAAATAAGGATATACATACTTACATAAAGAGAAAAGGTATGACATTTTAGCCAGATTTTAGCCAGATATTGCCGGAGGGATTATTATCATGCTTTAATTAAATTAAACTTCGACTCCTTCACAATTTCTTCAACAAACGCTACCTTTGACCGCTCTTCAATGGGCTTTTGTAATAAAAGTCTTTTGTTTCGAAGAAGCGCTAGAAGTATGAAAGAAGTGGCTTGTATAATAACTTATTGTTTTATATTTTAATTTTAAACAATGCGTTACAAGTATAATAAATTATTCACTTTTGTACTAGAATATAACGAAATTAAACTAGAGCAATTATCTGAAACCCTAAATTATATTTACAGTCTGACACGTTCTATTTTAACTGTCGTATAAAACTCGTCGTGATCGCTATTTCGAGTATTAAGTATCATTTTATTACTTGTCTCTCACCTGTAGGAACTTCAGGTAAGCTGAAATTACCCCTAGGGTTAAGGGGTAAGGTTGAAATTCATTCAAAAGCAACAAGACAATTAAAAAGGCTCGTTTGAGCAAGAACCTATGTATCTAACAATCACATAATAATGAAAATCATTTTATGACTCAGGCAGGCAACTAATAAAAGTTTAATCAATATGTAAAACAAGTAATTATTACAAAAGAATTTATAAAACAAGCTTTTCTTAAAACAATGAAACTCAAGACGAATCAATTAAGCCCAAACTCGGTTCGGTTGTTTTATCACAGACATGCCGTGGCCACCTTCCTTCTTCATCATGATATCAGGTCATTGGTACCATAATATCGCATTGGCACCCAACTCACATAAGTATGTGAAGTGTCAAGTCAATCGAATAATCGGAAGTGGGTCTAATTTAGGTTGCAAAATTTTATTACGGACACAAAAACTAAATAAAAGGTTGTAAAATAGTCTTTTTAGGATTTTTTGCTGCCACATCATTATGTCCGTAAGCTAAAGCTGTCTCATGGTATGCAGATATTTAAAATGATAGTTTTGGATTTTAACAGTCTAAAAAATAGTACCTACATCAAGAAACTCATATCATAACCGAAGATCACAATGGTTTGACAAGTGGGCACATGCTTCTATATATAAGGCAAATCAAAAAAAATTGAAACAAAAATTCTATTACCTTAAAAAAAATTCTTACAAATGCCTTAAAAAGTTCCAAAGAATAAGTAAATTTCCGCGTTTTACCCTGAATTTCTAACACAGACATTAAAACATAATACGGTTAGAAATTCAGTGCCCACGGAAATGAAAATATAAAATCTCTTCCAAACCGTTCAGGTCTGAATGCGTGTAATTTTAATGTCTCGTGTGAGCTCAGACGTGTATTTAATTCGGCGGAAAGTTGTGGTAAAAGCTATAAACTTATAGCGTTAATTTTTATTTATTTCTTTAATTTATTGCACTATAAAATTAATGTTCAATAGGTATAATCTTAACGCTAAGCGCTGTCTAACAGAACATACCTTTGCGACGTATAAGAGAAGGCGATAAATGGGGTGCAAGCGTATACAAAACAGGAATGAGAAAAAAATATATATCTAGTTACTAGCTAAGATACATAAACTACGCCTACATTTAATATATAGAATAGACGAGGGAAGACAAGGTCATCTGCTACGACACGATAATTTCATTGAAAGATAGACGGGAAAAGAGGACCAGGAAAACCGAGGCATAGCTACAAGAACCAGATAAAGGAGAAGGTGAACGTCGTACAGCGAAGTAAAACAGTTGGCGGATGAGAGAGACATATAGAAGAGAATTCATACGTCCATCGTCAAGAGCATAGCTCTTATATAAAGTAAAGTAGTTTAAACTTGGTTACCTACTCTTTAGTATAAAATCATCTGTACGTAAGCCTTTACCTGATCTGCTACGCATGTGCACAAAGTAATTTAAGAGAGTTTCGAGAGGTATCTATTAGTAGTGTATTACAAATATACAAGTAGGTATTGAGAAACATCAAAAAACGCTTACTCTTATAACTTGAGTGAAATCACAAAAACGCAAACTGTATTTCTGTAACGCAAATGTTCTTACGTGCCGTAATAATGACGTAATTAGGCCCTCAAATATGTAACCGAGTCGTTTAGTGTAACCTCCGCCTAACTGCCTAAATGTAAGTTACGTCATATCGTTACGTTTTCGAATAATTGTGGCAACAATTGCGTATTTTAATCCATTGTGTGAATAAAATTAAGATGGATTTAGCACTCCGGACCACCCGTACCAGTTAAAATATTACCATTTATGGTACAGGTTTATCCTGAAAAATATACTAGTGCGATGATAGCGTCTTTTGTTTTGGGTCATATAAAGTATTTGGAAATATAGGCTTGCACATTTAGGAGAAAAGAAAAACATAGAATGTAGCAGCTGCTTCTCGTCCCGCGCAGACTTTAAAAGCCCGTCGAGGACTGACTGACGATGGACTTTTCCACCTTCTTGCCCACCATCACGCTCAAAGTGGCCTTTGAGTCTTGCAGCCCTGGGCTCTGTCTACTTAAACACGCACAACCTAAAATGGTTTGTCTGTTTGTACGATACATTCTCCTACAAACTTGTGTCACATGAGCTAATTAATTTTTACTACTGGCACATCAAAGTTCGGATAGTACCGACTAAGGCTCGCACTACACTAAATTGGCAGCGGTGCAAAGAGCAGTTTATAATGTCTTGTTATTAAAAATACTCGTCGCGTCGCTGTCGCTGCCAATTCAGTGTAGCGCGAGCCTTAACGCGTATGACCCTGATAGTACTTAGAGCGATCTTAAATATTATCAATATTAACGAAATAAAAACACAGAAAAGTTCTAGCTCTATACATGAAATTTATCAATAGAAAAAAATTGCGAAGTTGCCTTTAAATCACCTCAGAATTATACTAAAACGGAAAGTATTCAAGAAATACAATAAATTAGCCCTTGTAACTTTGGATTATAATTGTATTAAAGATGAGGCAGTCATCATGTCTTATTTTTTAAATAACTCTTAAATATTCTTTGTGAAACGAAATAAACCTCAAAAACCAGAAACGCGTAAACCTGCTTCATTGACCCGCCGCGATCTTTTCACCCCGCATGGCTCACTGTCTCGCTTCGGCTAGAGTAAATTTGTGTGCGTGGAAGCGGGAGCAAAATTTAGATTATCTGCATCAGGTGCAGCCTTAAGCGACTATCGCATAATGTACTCAAAGAAAGGAGTCCCCAAATGCTATCTTCAAACTCGCGCGTACAGCGCGAGTTTGTGTGACGAACAAAAGACGACAAACGGTTTTCATTCTACTCACCAACAAAAACTTAGTGCAGCGCTAAAACGTGCCTGCCACTTGTCATTCCTGTAGCCAGCGTCATTTGTAAAGGCATTATTCGCACCTGCTCCAACTGACCGCAAACAGAAGGTAAGCAATATAAATTAATATAGGGATTAAGCTCTTTGGGGATAAAATGACGCTCGTCAAATTTATTACTGATATACTCGTCGTATATTACGTTTGTTTAAAACCTATCCTAGAATTGGTTCTGGTCTACTCATTGGATTACGGAGTTCAGACGGCAGTCGCTCTGTGTAAAAACCAGTAGCCTCGTCAAATCACCAAGGTTAGGTAGCGGGCCCCGGGCTCTGAAGCGTTACCGCTCAGAATGCAACCGGGAATACGCTCGGATGATGATGTAGTATAGTTGAATGTTGATCAAGATCTGAAAAGTTTGATTTAATTTAAATAGCAAGATTTTCAGTAATAAAATAACTTATATCTTTAAAAGAATACTCATATAATAGAATAACTCCATGAAGCCTGTTTTAATTAATTAATTGTCAGTACCTAAGTAAAAAAAATATATATATTATTAATTCATTTGTCTCCTCAGTTGTTTGAAAAAATATCATAAGTTTATCGATGTACGACATGACATTTTTATATACATATTTCGATATTTTTATGGTTAACTAGCATGAAACATATACATATAATTCTGTTTCCTCGTAACTACTACGCGGCTAAATCGATTTTGATTAATTATTATATAACTATAAGCCGCTTACAAATCTTCATATATGTAATCTAAATAAAAATATGTAATTTAGACCCCATACCTACGTATATGATTATATAATACATTAAATACAGAGATAGCTAACAAAGAAAAAAAAACAAAAACGTATACAAGTACAAGAAATCACTTTCTTCTAGTGCAAAACATTATGTAAAGAAATTAAGTAAGAATAATTAAAGGTTACTTAAGAAACAGATATGTGCAGTTTAACTTTTACCTTTATAAATATGATAGTCGTGAGTCTACAATCTAAAAATCTATACAACCATACAACCATCTATACACCCATCCGTTCATCTAGCCATACTTACCAACATTCGCATTTATTAAAATATATGTAGGATTTAATTTGAACCACGTACTCGTAGGTATGTAAAAATATATTGACCTTTCTGTACTACTCACGTGTTTAGTCTATATTACCAAAAAGGACATGGCCGTGGTTGAAGACGCCGATTCTATATATTCATGTCAATGATCTATAATGATCTAGTATAACCCTGAAGATCACTATAGTATAATGAAATTAAAATAAGTCAAAAAACAAAATAAACGATATTACCTTTCTAGAATTCTATTAAGACCAGATAGCAATAATACCATAAATTTCGTGTAAATTGAATGCATATTTGCAACAATGTAGGTTCATTAGTGTTGTTATCTGATGGTCGTTTATAACCTCAATTCTACGGAACTATTCGACATTTACCAAAGTAATTTAGTGTTATTTTGGTTTAGGCTAAAATGTAGCCTAATTTACACATACATTGTTTAGATATGTCTATGTATCTATATTTAAGAGCTATGCTCTTGTCGATGGTTAATTGGGTGGATAATTAATATATTAACCAGAGTAGCCAGAGAATTTGGCCTACACTCTCCACGCTGGCGGTTTATAAACTCAGTTTAGCTTGTTACCTAAGTCACCTTCTACGACATCCACGGGAAGCCTTGGAGTGGTCCTATTCTACACTGCCGAATACCACATATTGTAATTTAATTATTTATTTTTAAAGTGAAAAGCTAAGGGTGGCCTATAAGTCGTGGGCTCTAACTAATCTACCCCGTTAGGGACAAAGATATTATTGAGTTTGTAAACAAAATTATTACAATCTTTAAATTGTGCGCTTATAAACTGTTTCATTACATAACGTGACACATATTCTATCGAACAAAACGAGGCTAAAGCAGGTCACACACGTGCTGTATCTTTTATTCAGAGGGCTCCCTGGGCTCAGCCCTAATTAAGGGGTGTCACACACCTGCGTTTTAATCACGGTCTCATTATTATACATGCATTTCAGTGTCGCTTTAATTAGGGTTTCAGATCTGATAGGTGTGGCTTATTGGCCGGTGGGTTATACAAGAGGATTACGTTGATTTGATATATGTTTTGATGACCTCCGTGGCGTAATGGTCAACGCGCTAGTCCGCCAATGCGGAGGTTTTGGGTTTGATCCCCAGCCAGGGCAAATTGGAATAAACGGGCAAGTGCGAGTCGGATCGTACATGAAGGGTTCCGTACCACCGTACAATGTTTTAAAACGCTGAAGAAACACGTTTCTTGTATGACGACCCCCTTTAATTTTTAACTTTATTTTATTTTTAGTATTTGTTGTTATTGTGGTCATAGTAATACATAATTGGTAAAAATTTCAAGTATCTAGTGAATGTCATTATGAAGATCAAGTTAAAAACGCTGAAAAAAAACACTTTTCTTGTATGACGACCCCCTTTAATTTTTACCTTTTTTTATTTTTAGTCTTTTTTGTTATATCCGCCACAGTAATTCATAATCGGTGATACGCTATTACGGTTTAAGAGATAGAGCCCTGTGACTCACGGATAGACAGACAGAAAGACGGACAGACAGACAGACAGACAGACAGACGGACAGACGGACAGACGGACAGACAGCGGAGTCTCAGTAATAGGGTCCCGTTAGCAACCTTCGGGTACGGAACCCTAAAAACTAATGGCCTTTTTCAAATTGTCCTGGGTCTTGGCTGTACATATGTATTTATTATAAAATATAGTATCGTTGAGTTAGTATCCCATAATACAAGTTAAAACTTACTTGGGGGTTAGCTCAATCAGTGCGACTTGTTCTCATTTATTTATTTATGTTTGTGTAAAATATGCTGACTGTACTGTATCTACATACATAATATATGTTGATATTACTAAATTAATTAAAATTTCCATGCAAAGAAAAACGTGGAATGTACCAGCTGCTTCTCTTTCCGTGCAGATTGTAAAAGCGGATCGAAGGAATGGGTGAGTATCATAATCAAGATAATAGACGATGCAGCTAGCAACGAAGATTTTCAAACTTCACGTCCACCATCACCCTTAACGTGGCCTTTGGGTCTTACGGCCCTAGACTCTGTCTGTCTCGTGAAGCAGTGGCGTAGCGTGGGGGATGCCGGGGGGCCATGGCCCCGGGCGGCATAGAAAAGGGGGCGGCGGCAAGGCTTAATATTATTTCATGAGTTTTGACACTTCTGCATGGGGCGGCTGGTTATAGGCAAATTAAAAGACTCTTATTTGCGCCCCTCCCCGAGCCCAGGCTGCGCCACTGACGTGAGGTATCAAAAAGTGATAGGTGTGTGTATTCACTCACATACTCACCATCAAACTAAACATGGCTTTTGAGTCTTGTGACCCAAAGGTTTGTCTATTCCGTAAGGAATAAAGACTCGGTTGGTTTGTATGTATCATGCATGAAATTCCGCATTGCACCCAAACCAACAGCAACTCGTAAAGCAAATGGCGTCCATCAGAATCGTAATAACCGACCACTGTTGGCCATAACACAAATCTGGAGAATTAATCCTGTGGATGCGATGTTTTGTTCCCTTACGCAATTGAAACTTTGTGTAACTCAGTTTTGTTTTGTTGTCTTTAGAAAGGTCAATCAGTACGTAATAAGCATGGTATATAAAACATGGTATTCTCTTCCCATGACAACTGGGTCACGTGATTGACCCAAGAATACGTCATCAGTTTGGGAGTGTTGCCACTGTGTGTAGTTGAATGCCCTTTTTAACTCAACAAACCAAATGAATTAATAATTAAATATACAAATTTTCAATCAGTGGTAACACCTATCGTGACTTTCTGACGTAGTCTTGGGCCATTGCGGCACATTGCGGGAAGATAATAGCTCAAAATCTCAGATATGGACTTGGGTATAAACAGACATTACTGAGAAACCATATTTATCGTTATTATATTGCATAGATGCAGTATTTTTTGAATTATTTTCTAAACATATAAAATCCTATCGGCAGTAACTCAGTAGCACCCTTCATTAGGGATATACGTGTTTACAAATTTACGAAGGACAATAAAAGCGGTATTCATAAAGCTGAACCCTCGCGGTCACGCTCATTTACCTCGGAATTATACTTAGAGGATGCCTGAGAAAGTTTGGCAAGCCGCAGAATTGGGTAACTATTACGAAGAAAAATGTAAAACATTTTCTGTGATACCTTGGAATTTTAATTACAGCATTTGTGAATGATAAGTGCATAAAGGGTAGAAAAGTATCTGTCCATAAGAAAAGTAAAAAAAAAAATATTATGCTAACTTAGAATTATATTCGAGAATGCCTTTGGAAAGTTTTGATAAGTTACAGAATTGGCATGTGTCTAAAAATGTGTGTAAAATATCTTAGGATATGTTTTTTATTAAACTTATCTTTACGACAAAAAGGACAGCTTGAAAAAAAAATTTCGAAATTTGACATCAAAAGTAAAAAGAAACACATTTTTTTGATAGAACCGAATGGTCATAAATGTTTCCACAGAACTTTTTATAGAGGAAAATCAAATATCACCCTCATTATCGTCCTCGCTACTTCCTGGAGTCGGCTCTGTAAGTCAACTGAATCCACTTCTTTCTATCATTTAAATACCATATTTGCACTAGCCCCCCGTTTCTTCATATTTTTTTTTATTTTTTTATACGGACAAATCACACTGATTAAGCTAGCCCCAAAGTAAGTTTGAAACTTGTGTTATGAGATACTAACTTAACGATATTTTATGATAAATACATATATAGATAAACACCCAAGACCCAGGACAATTTGAAAAAGGCCATTTTCCAACTTGCCCTGGCTGGGGATTGAACTCAGAACATCCGGATTAGCGGTCTAGCCACCATTACGCCACGGAGGTCGTCAAAATTTGACCTTACACATTCTTTCTCGGTCTTCCTATCCCTCTGCAGCCATTTACCTCCAAATGGACCGTCCTCTTATCCAGGAATTCGGCATCCCCTTTCATGATGTAGCCATACTAAATACCTATTTGGATAAAAAATAAACCTGAAACGGGCAAGTGCGAGTCGGACCCGTACATGAAGGGTTCCGTACCACCGTACAATGTTTTAAAACGCTGAAGAAATACGATTCTTGTATGACGACTCCCTTTAATTTTTAACTTTTTCTTATTTTTAGTATTTGTTGTTATAGCGGTCATAGTTATACATAATCTGTGAAAATTTCAAGTATCTAGTTAATGCCATTATAAAGATCGAGTTAAAAACGCTGAAAAAAAACACGTTTTTTGTATGACGACCCCCTTTAATTTTCAACTTTCTTTTATTACGTAATACATAATCGGTGAAAATTTTAAGTGCCTAGCTATTACGTTCAAGGGATAGAGCCCTGTGACAGACGGACAGACGGACAGACGGACAGACAGCGGAGTCTCAGAATTAGGGTCCCGTTTGCACCCTTCGGGTACGGAAGCCTAAAAACACAGTATTCTCGACTAAATAAAATGCCACTTACTCAGTTATACCAGAATTTCACGAGCATCCCTGCGTCTTACCAAAGTTCGCAATGTTTTGATTTCAATGACGGGACATGTCTAATAACTTGTTAGAACCCTTCTTAGACAATTTAACAAGCCAGGCAAACGAATTTAGACCTTTTTATTCATATCAATAAAGACGATATTCATGGCAAAGTACGATTGGTACAAAATGCATTTAAAGGTATTTGGGAGTTTAAAGGAAATGTTGTGAGGTAGAAGCTGAAAGGAAATGTTAATAATTAATACACGCTTCGCTTATTTGCTTTTAATTTCCAGATGTATATAAAGATGAGTTCTGTTTTGAGAGATATTTTACGTTTTATTATTTACCTTTAAACTTCCTTTAATGAAAATTAAAGGAAAATGTATGTAAGTAAAATGGATTATTTCAGAACACATTTGGAAATGAATGATAATATTCGTAACTTTGTTTACATACTTATTGAAGTGAAAGCTTTTTCAAGCGCGTCGGGCATTTTTAAGATGAGAAAAAACTATTGAACTCGCGACACTGTTACCGACAACTCTTTGTTCAAGTAT
Source organism: Acrobasis repandana (assembly GCA_963576875.1). NCBI lineage: Eukaryota > Metazoa > Arthropoda > Insecta > Lepidoptera > Pyralidae > Acrobasis > Acrobasis repandana. The sequence continues at coordinate 20,995,731 of OY756219.1, forward strand.
TCACTTCTGTTGGCACTCACGGAGTGCCACTAGCATTCCGTGAGTGCCATCAGAAATGAAGTTTTTTTTATTAAAAATGTGTGATTTGGTATACAAAGTGGAAGGGACATACCCGTAATAAATCAAACCACGGGCTATACTAGACTACTATAGTATAATGAAATTAAAAACACAGCCAAAAAACAAAAAAAAAATGGCGTTTCTATACAAATGGCCAAAGGAGCATACAATAGTAAAAAGAAACTTTTCACAGCAAATGTATCCAGAAAAATACGCAAACGCCTTATAAAAACGTATATCTGGAGCATAGCACTTTATGGATGCGAAACGTGGATACTGAATAAAAAAGATAGTGATAGGCTGGCAGCTTTCGAGATGTGGTGCTGGAGGAGAATGGAAAAGATCAGTTGGACGGAAAGGAAAACCAATGAGGAAGTATTAGAAATAGTAGAAGAGAAAAAAAGACTGCTGGGCGAAATAGAAAATAGGAGAGGGAAAATGATTGGTCACTTAATACGACATGACTCCTTATTTAAAAACATACTAGAAGGAAAGATAAAAGGTAGAAGAGGTCCAGGACGACCAAGAAAGAGCTATGTAGACCAACTGAAAGAAAAAGCAGGGGTCATGTCGTGTCAAGCACTAAAAAGTAAGGCAGAGAACCGAGAAGTTTGGCGCATACTCCACCGACAAGAGCCACTAAGCTCTTAAATAAGAAAAAGTAAATACAAATCGTCCGGCCGGCCGCACACTTTTCTATGGAAATTCCAAAATATTTTTTTTGTTCTTTGGCTGTTTTTTTTATTTTATTATAATATAGTGATCTAGTATAGCCCGTGGTTCGATTTATTAAGGGTATGTCCCTTCCACGTTGTATAATATACAACGGTATTATAATTTCAAAAACATAGATAAACACAAATTTTTCCTCATTAGAGAAATAAATAGGTATTTTGGAACGTACCAAAATACTCAACTTTCAAACCATTTACAGAATCAACTAAGTAGGTGTTAAAATAAATATGTTATAAATGTATGCGTCGCGAGTCTCATTCGCCCTGAGGAAGGCCTCCGGATGAGGTCGAAACATGTCGGCCAGTAGCTGACTTTTTGCTTGAGTTACTCGTTTATCGCATAAAAATAATTTATGTGTCTCAAAATATTAAAATAAATTTCAAACAAATTGTTTATTCGCACACGATCAAAGTGCCAGTTAGATTTAAAACTGACCACAACTGTCGCCCTACAAGGAACAGAATAATTTATAAAACGAAATAAAACTATGAAGATGGGGAAAGTTGTTCAGAATTGAAACGTCAGACCCATATCACCGTAACCGCGGCATAATCAACAAATAAACGCTTTTTGTTTGGAATTCTCACTTTGACAGTTTTGTATAAAGAAATCTAAATAGATTTTATTCTGTCCTTTATTGTTTTCAAAATTTCCGCCGTCTAAAGAATGTGGTGCAGCTCAAAATTAGGTAGTTACCTATATGTTCTAACTAGATATGCCTAGGTATACCGTCTTTGACTCTCTTGCATTCTCCATTCACTGATTGTCTGGAAGAGATCGTTTTAAACAATATAAGACAATGGTGAACTGGTAGAAAATGCCATTAAGTTTTACCTTTTGTATTATATCGTTAGATTATTGTACAATAAATATTAAATAAAATAAAGACCGCCCATTTTATTCAAAAATACTACAATTGTGTGAAATGTAAACAAGTATACATATAGTGTGGTTATAAATATCATATAACCGTACTTACTTGAGGGCAGCGAGGGTGCCTCGAGGGTGGTGACGTATGTCCAGGTTATGGACCAATAACTACATGAAATATGGCCGCCATTACTTGCAAGAAGCGCTCAGTCGTCACATTTGTCTGTTCATTCGGAATCCTCATGATAAGCTGATGGCTTCTTTTTATTGGATTGAGATTAAAAAGGACTGATGCAATACGAGTATTTCAGATAAAGACCAACTTGTAAGGATGGATGAAAAGAGATTACAAAAAAATGGTTGCCTGTAAAGTCGGTTTTACGGGCGAAGATTTTACGTGACAACGCGCGCGGCAGACCGATCATAGTTGAGTGGGAGAGAGACGCAAGGCATTCGGCGGGCCTCTCTCTCGTTCGGTGACTCATCGTAACGTTACCGAGCGTTACACTTTTTCATAAGTCACTCCCAGCCGCAACCTAATTTAAGACGTTGTCACGTCAAAAAAATAAGTGTGAATGGAAGAGCTGACAGGGTCGGCCTCGGCGAACATTCTGCGATCAGATTGCAGACGTTCTAAAAAAGGAGAGGTAAGAAGTACCCGTAACTGCAGGGCATGTACTCGTATGAAGAGATTGATGAGTGTGAATTAAGCGAAAGTGGTCTGTTAGGTTCGTAGCAAGTGGAGGTTCATAGTCTCTGCCTACTCCTGTGGGTTACAGGCGTGATTGTATGTATATATCACTCGTATTTTTCTAAAATAAGTGTAGTCTTCTTGCTTTTTAAATGAAAAATAGATAAATTCAAAAATAATCTGAGTCAAGTTCACAGCGGTACTCTGAATCCATTTAAATAACCATTTTAAAACCATAACGTTTGATTTTAATTCATTTTGCAAGTAAATAAGTCTCTGATTGGAAGTACTTATCAAATCTGTGACTAACCTTCGTTGGATGTATATTAAATTCTACATACTCGTGGGATATTATTAATTGCACATCTAATAAATAATCACCCATCAATTTAATCTCATCATTTATATACTTTTTTACATCAAATAAATCAACAATCTTATCATAAGTACTGATTGCACAGCAAATAAATACTGACTGCACATCAAATTTATTAGGTTAGGGCAAACCTATAGGTTAGGTTATGTTAGAACTGCGACCAACACACGCACGAGCCGAGCGAGCGAAGCGAGCGTGCCGCGGCAGCGGCCGGCGAGTGCTAGGAAAGTTCTATCCATTTTACTGCGCCACAAATATAAATTGCAGTTTGTTTAGTAATATTTTCAGTTGAGTATTTTGCTGTGCAATCAGTAATTTTGATTTGCGTTTAAATACTACCCCATACTCGTAGGTAAATCTTTTATATTCGATTCTACTTGTCAGGCGGTTTGATACATTTGATACTTGATTTTTTTTTTATATTTGTTGTAGTAGTTAATCGATATATTTAAAACAAAAAATATATATTTGAATACGATGCAGTACAAATCAAGAATACAGTATTTGTTTTTTAAGAATAATGCCATGAACTGAAAATGAATTTACATTAGTACGTTACAGCAGCGTTACAGATAAAGTTCTAAAACTAAACACACTGACTTGAAACTTGGTAACTGCAGTCCCTGCACTATAATCTATGTAAATGCAGTGTAATGCAGTTAATAATAATAATGCAGTTAAGCTAGGATTGTCTGGATGCAAATGAGACATGCGTCGTCTTGCATTTTAAAATGGCTGCTCTTGCAGTTTTTAGCCCGCTCCTGAAATTGGAGATTTAGTTAGTGGGGGCATATTTATCACACTTCGCATTTGCGTTGGATGGCTAGTTCATGCAATCTGAGATATTGTTTTTTTCACCACCCTAGATGATAGTACCTTTGTATGTTGTTGAATATCTTATTTATTCTTTTAATAACATTTTTTTTTTAATCCTAAAGGACACATAACCTTCTTCTCATTAAAAAATGTTCCACGTCTGAGCTTTATTTTTATCAAATAATAGCTATTGAAAGCTTCATTTTACTCCACGCTACTTTATTTGTAAAGCAAGCTCTATATTAGCTCGGGCCAAGCTCCTATAATTTATTCTCGGAACCACACTTTCATATTCAAAGGCAATGCAAATAGTGGAAAATAAAGATAGTCAACAGAAGTGTAACTCGTGTGGTTACATCGCCTTCATCTTTTACTGTGAAGATTCAAGCGCAAACCTGAGGTTTTGGAGTGGTCCCATTCTACTCTGCCGGGAACCACACAGTTCAGCAAAATCCAAATTTACCATAGCCTTGCCGCTTCCGCTGAGCCCCAGTAGACGTGGTAGACCCAAGAAATGCTGGCTTAACGTCATCAAGGATGATATGCGTGCCAATGGTCTTACTATCAGAGATGCTCAATACCGTGTGAAGTGAAGAAGCCGAAAAGCGGACAGTGTTACAGCTGAGGATACAAATACACTGAGATGAAAGAAAGTAAAATCAAAATATACGTAGGTAAGTCCAAGATTTGTTTTAAATTTTCTGATATCTTAGAACTTCGATCCAGACAGTTTATTGGCATGCTATGTAATGATATGCGTACAAATTGTCTTACTGCCAAAGATGCTCAAGACCATGTAAAGTGGAGAAGTTTGAAAGCGGACTCCAGGCACAGTGTTAAGCTGAGGGACTGGTCAGCTTAACTCCGTTTCTTAAGACTACTCAGTGTAACTTATTTCTGTAAATTGGATTTGGCACTCGTTCGCAAGCTTTACATATTTTGTTGTGATAACATTGTATTAGGCATAATATCTTTGTAAACTGACAAAGCCCTTGCGCGTAGGTGATCAATACTGTGTAAATGAGTTTCTTTCGGCGTTTCTTCTCAGCAGTGGTCGTTGCGAAACGCCAGTATCGGGAGCTTTTGAACAAAAAATAATAATTTAAATATAAATAAACTTTACACGTAATGTACACTATAATTATTGATGTGTAAAAGTGCCTGCAAAAGCCTAATTACTAAATAAATATTTGATTTTGATTTTTGATTTTGAGGATGCAAATACACTGAGATAAAAAAATGTAAAATCAAAATCTATGTAGGTAAGTCAAAGATTTGTTGTAAACTTCCTGATATCTTAGAATTTCGATGCAGACAGTTTACTGGTCAGCCCAGTAATTATTCTTTTTGAAGTGAAACCTTTTTTAGCGGCTTTGTGCACTTTTTTTGTAATGGGTAAAAAATGTTTAAATCGCGTCAGGACACGTGTACTGATCGAAAATTCGTAAGACGGATGGAGAGTAGACAGCCGGCGCGGCGTAGGAGAGGAAGTATCCCCCTCTCTTTCTACGGCGCGGCGAAAATGTATGCCTGCGCCTGCTGTTTCGTTTAGCTGAGAGATAAACTTTTTGATGTAATATAAATTGACATGTTTGTGTACGATAGCGCAATAAATAAATATTGTATTCTACCACATAAATGATAGTACTTTTATACTGATAATTAAAGCAATTCGTGCTAAATTATTCCCTAACCATTCCAAAATATCAAAAATGCACAACGTTATTATTCAAGTTTTCACTTCTGCCGGTACTCCCGGAGTGCAACCCGTCTTTTTTTTACACGTTTTTGTTTTATACAGGCCTGACACGATTGATTATGATTGAATCAATCGTGTCAGGTCACTATGCCAGATTCCTTACTGACCGAGCGAGCCCATTTCAGCTTACGCGCTTACATGCATAAACTGTCGCGTCTGTAACTATCTTTATTTTGTGCAAACATGTACTGTATTTATGATTCAGCTGCGCGCTGAAAAATGCATTTGTAGATTTGTTTATTCGCTTTTAATGTAAAACTTGCAGTTGGTTGTTTTACATTTTTATTACATTGAAATAAAACATTTATATAAGACTATTAATATTTATGACAGAACACAGAGCCGCAAGGCCCAAAGGCCAATTTTAGCGTGAGCTATATGCCTAGATAGGTATATGCAATTTTTTAAAATTACAAAATACTACCGAAGTCTGACATGTCATCCCATCCCAATCCCAACTATATTATAAATGCGAAAGTGAGTTTGTATATTTGTTTGTTTGTTTATAAAGCTTTATTGTACACAAAACAGAAGCAGATATAAAACAGAAAATTAAACATACAATGTATGTAATGTAATATGGCGGATTTGTTGAATTTGTTTGTTTATTTATTTGTTTGTTTGTTTGTTCACGCTTTATCTAATGAACCAATCTTCTTGAAAATTCGCATACACAGTTAGGAGTACTGCGGAGGACATAGGGTACCCTTTATCCCGGAAAAAGTAATGTCCCCGTGGTATACGCGAGCGAAGCCGCGGGCAAAAGCTAGTTTCAAAATAAAAGCTAAACTACGTGCATATGGAAAAGTCTAGGGTAAGGGGACTCATGATACATTTAGTATTAAACTATTAAGTTGCCTAATGTAATCGATATTAATAACAAAAAAATCCCAAAGTTATAACTACAATATCAAAAGTAACCAATTTCAACAGGACGGACGGAAATACAGGCGAAATTATTTCTTAGAAAAGCGATCATTAAAAAAGCTGACCACAAAAGCTTTTCTAAGAAAGCTCGCAACAGGTGCGGGCGACGCCGCAGTATACGCTTGTATTTGTTGGTTTTGAGCCGCAAAAGGCAACAGCTTTGATGTAGGCGGAAATAGACGGCTGTCGAATTTTATAATGTTATGATAGGACCGCTAATTAAGAATGGTTTTGTAATAATTACAAGATAAAAGTTTTTTTTTCATGGTATAATTGTAAAGCATTACTTGGAGGGGCGACTGCGTCAATTCTAAAATCTTTGCTGCATGCTAAAGTTTTATTCAAAATAAATTTATTGTAAAAAGCATTCCAGGTTTCATTCAAAATAACTATTTAAAAAAATCATTTTTATAAACAAGCTTTTATTTCAATGCTCTTTCAAAAAGAAAAATAAATTAAGAGTATGTTATTTTTTTCTTCCTTTATTTAACGAACACGCCTGTATGCCTTTCATATATAAACATCTCCTCTCACCTACTGGAAGAGATCTCTTTTGAGATAAGTAGAGCCTTTGCACAAATTTTGGTTGTATTCTCTGTATATATTGTCCGTGTACATACATTGGTAAATAAATAAATAAATTTAGATTCAATTAATGAATGTGATATGAATGCCTTACCTGAAGACATCAAAAGTATCTCAAACAGATACTTATTTAAGAAGAAAGTTCACACGCACCTTTCTTTAAAATTTTCGCAGCAGAATTAGTCATTATCTTAAACATTTGTAGTATATATATGTGTTTGTATATTTATATAAGTATTTATATGTATTAAGTGTAATATATAAATGTATTTAAGTATACTTGTAAATAGTAAATTATTAAGTACATCTTTAAAGCGCCTATCGCAATTAAATAATTTCTGTTTTTCCTAAAGGTTGACTGGTAGAGAATGCATTAGCGTTAAGTTCACCTTTTGTACCATTTTGGTCAATAAAGATTTTAATAAATAAATAAATAAATAAATCCAACAATTTATTACCTCATAGATTTTATAACACCTATGTACGTTAAGTTAAAGTTATATTTTATTTGTATTCTGGTTATCTACATAGTGAAATCACGGTTTTATATTATAGGTACATATAAAGTTTATGAGGTAATAAATTGGGTTTTCATAATAATTTTTTATTACTTAGTTCCGTCGAATATCTCTCGGCTCCATCATCGGAAAAGCTCATTGACTGCATAATATTGTATAGTCATCCGATTTACAAAAGTAAGCAATGTTTTGGAACTTCTTTGAAAACTGGTTTAAAATTGAGATACAAGATTTGACCCCAACAAACAAGATACATAAAAGCTTTGTTAAATGTTACTTGTTTTCGTTCGACGTGAAAGACGATCAAACAAACACTTTTTAAGCTTGACAAGCCATCCATTACAGAATTTTAAAACTATTCCCCACTTGTAACTTAACCAAGTTGAAAGGAAGCAAACTATCATACCAATCTAAGATAATAATTTTAAAATTATATTGTCCTTAGACAATATCATTTTAAAATTATATTAATACTTAATTGTTTAATAATTATAATTGTTTTTCAGTGTTGTTTAGGGTTCCGTACCTCAAAAGGGAAAAAACGGAACCCTTATAGGATCACTTCGTTGTCCGTCTGTCTGTCTGTCACCACCCTTTTTTTATAAAGTTAGTAAATGTATTTATATTATTTATACGAATTGTGATAGATTCTGTACTATTCTGAGGACACCCAAGTCGTCTAAATATATATTTCGAGTTGAGTTATCTTTATTACAATTAAATGTATTAATTAAGCCCAAAATACCATTTCTGTTTGGATATTCCGTTCGACCCGTAATAATATTTAATGTCTCTAAATAGGAATAAGAAACAATTACAAGACGAGAGAGGCGAACGTGCCTAAGATAAAGACAGACAAGAAGATACTTGTACTTACGCACTGTAACCATAAACGCACACGCCAAACACAAGGGTTTAAACGATTTACGCATGATTAGCAATAACAACGAGACTATGTAGTTTGATAAATTCATATTTAAATTAACACGCTATGTATTTTTATTTTTTATTTTAATTTATTAAAACACATACAATTATATACAGAAATAAATAATATAAGATCTAGACTGTACTTCAAAACTGTGTTTACAACATGATTATAGTGGCTATAATCATGTTGTAAACACAAACTGCGTTTCCAAATAACACTACAAACATTATCCGATTTGGCATAAAATATGGCACCACTATTTATTTTCTAGACCTATTCGTAAAAGTCAGACTGCAAATATTTTACTTTTCTTTAAAATATACGCGTTATACAAATAGACATTTTTGAAGAGCATAGCTAAGGTGTAAAAGATGGAGAATTGGAGATTCGAAAACGTCGGCGAAGAGAAACGACGGCGCTACTTGCCGCGTCTAATCTGTTTAGTGCGTATCTAAAACAGAAGGACCAACATAAAGATCTTGTCAGTCGGGGTCATGTAATTGAATCCCCTAAGTTTGATTAGTTGCGATGCGTTACTGTTATAGTAGGCCCTTAATTGCGCTGTTTTGTCATGATTATCAAGATTATTGTGATGTGGACGTGGGGCATGGGGATTAGAAGTGTCACGTTCATGAGTGTCTTCTGACCTCTTATTTTTAGATAATTTGTTTTGTACATCACAAACTATATTTTATTATTTGGCTTGACTCTGTTTAAGTAGATACCTATATTTTAATTCTAGTGTTCTGAAAAAAAATATATACAGTTAAATATATACTAAATATACACAGTCTTTCTGTATATTTTTTTTAATATATTAATTATTTTTTAATACTTAAAATATAGTGTATCTACACTATCAAATCTGTATCCCCGACAAGGCAGAGAGAGCCTAGAGCCGTAAGATCCAAAGGCTACTAATTAGCGTAATGATAGAAAAAGGGTATCACAATAGTGATCTCCCCCATTCTCTTGATCTGATTTTATGATCTGCGCTGGAAAAGAATGCAGCTGGTATATTTTACTTTTTTCCTTTTCTGTCAGACCAGTATTTCTTTTATTTATTTATATAATCTTTATTGCACAATAAAATAAACGTTCAAGTGACGGACCTAATGCCATATGGGAGAGAATACCTTCCCTCCCGGTCAACCATTGGCGGAGCAGAAAATATGTATGGCTGGCGTAATAAAATTCACAAAAATAAGCAAACTTAATATAAATAAAATATATATAATCAAAAACACATATACTTATATACAAATATACTTTTAAACATATAATAACTAAACATATATACTAACATGCTTAAAATACAATAGATATACATATATATATAGTATTGAAGAATTATTAAATATATATTGTATTTGTATGACAGTTTTTTGTGACCAGTATTTATTGATAGATAGACGTCCGGGGTAGAACACGTGATAGCACAGTTGGAAAAAGCATAGTCGTATTTAGACCAAAATCGCAGGTGCTTGATTCCCGCTCACGTGGAATTTTGTCACCATTTACGAGTATTTCCAGTACGTTAGTACTGCATCTTGAATGCATAAAAACCCTATAAAAATGATTGATAGGATTTTAAATTTTTTTTTATTTACGTAATTATTAGTTTATTTCAATTATTTGAATTGGGTTTACAATTGCTGAATTTAGAAATCACATTTTAAGCAAAAAATGCCTGTATTAGGAGATATGTTTGTAGGAAACATCTTTGAACAACATTTCCAACAGCAAAGAGCGATACGCTTCTCAAATTCATGTTGCGTCGCAACTCGCCACTGGTGAATATTATACAGTAAGACAGGTTTTACGGCAGTTGTCTAGACTGTGGAAGAGGAACACGATTATACAACATTAGGACGATTTCCCAACGGAACATCCGGGGACATTTTTATTTCAAAATGTCTTACTTGTACTTTTGTATCAGTTTCAACAGATATTTACTCGAAATTGGGGTTATTTTTTCAAAATAGGCATACGTAACAACATTTTCAAATGCTAATCTTCTTCTTGTAATTTAAGAGCTCTTTTCGATGGAGTTAAGACCTTTTATCCTCTTTTTTCCCCGCCATCTTTTTAGTATCCGTAGTCCTAAACTTTTTTTATTTTTTAAATTAAAAATGCTAGTATAAGTATATGTACAGAAATATTTATACTCAATTCAATGGGCAAAACTTGATACCAAATTCAGTCAAATTGTTTGTGGAATTCGGTTAAAAATACATATTTTACGTTTATTTAGTGCCAAATAATGTGTCTTAAAAAAATTGTGTGGTTTTCCTATCTAGCTAAATATTTATCTAGAGAGAACATATGATTTGAGGTTTTAACCAAAAAAATATTTAAGGTTTTCATATATATAGAACTTAAAATGGGTTGAAGTATTACATGGAAAGCAACAAACAGCTGCAAACAGTACTTACTTAGTAACAACCTTACAACTATTAGAATCTATTGCACCATTAGTACCATAACCAAAATACCAATCACGAAGTTACCAAAAAAGGTAAAAAAATAAGCAAGTAACAAACACGACCATGTCTCACTTATTCTAAGAGCAACACGTTATATTTCACTGCCGTACCAGGAACTTTGCATAGCATACGGTCATAATTAAATTCAAAGTAAAACTCAATCAGTTCGCAAGGCGAATGGCAACAAAATCAAAACACGTTGATTAATTGTCACAGGTGTCACACTTCGCAAAATATTTAGGTGAAGAATGGCATCCTGGATGTCATCCAAGAAAACTATAGTACCCCTTTATTCATCCCAAAACCTAACCTATAATTTACGCATTAAAGTCACATCTTCAATGTCGACATTTATAATTTCCAGTCCGCAAAACTTCAACAACTGAAGAAATATCTCAATTCAAATTAAATCATAAATTACCCGCTTTCGGTTCAAAATTGAATGACAGGACGCATAACATATTGTGTAATAAATTTGGTCGTGAATATAAGCCGGCAACGCGAAACATCCGGCTCGAAGGACCAACTAATTACATTGGTCATGCACATACCAACGCGCGCGCCTTTGAGCGGCGCGTGCGCAAGTAACGCCTAATTGAGAGCCAGATTGATTCATTAGTTCGCTTCCTTGGCGATTTGTTACATGTAGTCAGATGGTGGTCTTGTTGTAGGTGATGAAACATATGTTACAAGAAGGAGTGAAAAGGATTCACTGGAAATGTTTGTTAAAGGATCTTATAACTAGTTATGGATAAGAATATTATGGGTAATAAAAAACCTACCATACTATTAAACCGTAATGTAATTGTCTGTATATGCCTCATCATAACGATAACTGATATGTCACACTGTGTTGGGTTTGAAAAATACGCACATTGGAACATGTATTTTACTTCTGATAATTTTTTGTATCGTATTTCAATAAAAAAAAATAAAGAAAGTAGTTCGGTATCGTGGTTTTAACTGGCTCAAAAAATTTGCCTGTTAGTTAAAAAGTCAACGAATGGTTGATATTTTGTAATCCGTAATAATCTTCCTAATTACATTGACTAACATATGACCATACCTAAAAACAGTCAGCTTTGGCATGTTTCTAGTATGGTGGCAATAAAGATAGGTAAGAAGACACGAAAAGAAGAAGAAAACAGATATTTAAGTCAATATCCTACTTAACACGCTACCTGGCACCAACTATACTAACATCTCTGAATTCCTTTACAACCTGCTTATATTTCCCTTTTTCTTAAGCAACAGAGCATCTACACGCCTTATTAGAAAGACAGAACGTAGACTAGAATCCCAGGCATGCAATGCAATGGCATTTAAATGGGTTGCTATCTTAGTAGTTACCAATTAGAAAGGCATGTAAAACTATTTGTACATTATATTGGGTAAGACTGGCTAGTGTTGAACATAGATTAGAGTTATAAAAGCGATATCGTGTTATTTATTTCATGTAAATCATGATAAAGTAGTAATGGGGTTGATATGTTGTAAGTACTCGTAGTACTCTAACTTCAACCACAGAATATGATGCTTCAACTTCCAGCAGCATGGACCGTCGATTAATCCGGATAAAGTTTATATCGCGCAAAGGACGAGTGCAGAGATATGGGATTCCTTCCTTCCACGCTATTATTATGTAAAACGAGATAGTGGTATCGCTTGATCAACCATGGCTGCGGCCTTAGCACGGAAATTTAAACCAAAGATCTTCGCTCTATAAAAATGTACATGACATTGTCATAACAAGATAAAAGTAGTAAATAGAAACGTAATCAAATTTGCCATTATACGCAGACAGTTTTTAGGTTTCTGTACCCCTCCGCTGCCTGTGCGTCTGTCATAGGGCTCTATCTCTTGAACCGAAATAGCGAGACACTTGAAATTTTTACCAATTATTACTGTGGCCGTTATAACAACACATATTAAAAATAAGATAAAATGAGAAACATACAAGAAACTTTTTTTTTCAACGTTTAACTGTGTATGGAGAGGGAACCCTTCTAGTACTTCAGTTTTTCTTTTACTTTATCTACATAGCTTTTCCATGATCTTCCTGAACCTCTTTTATCCTTCTAAGTAGTATTATTAAATATGACGTCATATCAAATTGTTAATCATTCTAAAAATTTCCCTCTATATTTTCTATATCACCCTTCAGTCTTCTTTTCTATCGTACTCAAATACTTCTTCATTTTTGATTTCCTAATCAAATAGTATTCAACCACCTGCATACCTAACCAAATCAATAAATCTACAGGAATCCCCAGAGTGCAACTCTCAAACGTAGTCAATGATCGACAGACTCAAAACAAAAACAATAAAAAAACACAGGCAATCAATTTTACAGGCAATCAGTACGGAATTCCCCAGGGTTGCTTTGAAGCGACGATATTTGAATGTTGTCTGAGTTTATTGGCTGTTTTTCATATCATTTGGATTTACATGTTCTCATTTCTGTAGCATTTTTGCTACCTACAATGTCTTATTCTTATCTTGGCGCGTTGGTTGCATCTTTAGCAGTGCTGCTTCGGACCCTGGGATGTTCTTACCAGCTTTTTCTTTTCCAAAGATAATATACATGTCAATTTTCACTAAATTACTATTGTTTCTTCCTTGCTGGTCTAGAAGAAAGAAAATGCATAGAATGTACCAGCTGTTTCTCCTCCCGTGATATACCAGATAGTAAAAGCAGATCGAGGGAATCGGCGAGAATCATATCAATAGGCGATGCGGTAAGCAACCCATCATTATTATGATTTTCTTTTTCCAGACGAACAAACATCCATGTCATTTAGTCAGTCTGCGACCACGAAAGATGTATCTCTTATTAGAAACGTCAGACAAAACAATAAAAAAGGTTCGTGCTTAGTCCCGTTGTATATAGAGGTACTTATATAATTGTTATATATACATATATATATAAATCAGGTGTTCAAAGCGCGATTGTTTAAAAATCAATAAAACATCCATGTTTACAAACTTTTGCATAAATAATAAGTAGCATTTTTCGAATACAAAAACTAATTAAAGTTAAAAAAAGATCGTATTTTCAGGAAGTTCAACCTTAAACATACACCAGAACACACTTAGCGATTATTAAGTGAGAAATGAGCGCTTTATTACTAGTTGTGAGCTACTGCTCTTAAGTTGGGCTGTTTTGTTGGGGAATTGCCTCAAGACTTAAAACTTAAGAGACGAGACAAAGAGATCGATGGTACATAAGTCTAAGTTTTGTTGCTGCGAACTGAGAGTTTATAGCCAAATCGTTTCGACTGTTCTGGCTATTTTTTTTTCGATTTTGCATGATCTTCGGCATCCTTGGATTGACATGCATATTATATTTGGACAAAAAAAGCGGGAGAGTGCACTGGTTCTGAAGTACAGCTGAGGATGCAACCGGAAACGGGCTAAAGATGAAGAACTAAGAAGTTATTGTTTATTTTTTCGGTACCGTCTCTGATAAAAACAAATTATTTTGTAATATGTGTAATGCATGCCACTATGGTACCCGGCAGAGTAGAATAGGACCAATCCAAGTCTTCCCGTGGATGTCGTAGAAGGCGACTTAGGAAACACAAGCTAAAAAAAGCTTATAAACATCAATGAGACCTCTCCAACCCGTCAGCGTGGAGAGTGTAGGCCAAATCCTCTGACAGCTCTGGCTAATATATGGCTCTGGCAATACAGAGAGGGTCGTGCTCCTGCAGTGGAGACTAAAAAAGACCTGATAATGATGATGATGTGATCTCAGATCATAAAAACCAATCGAGGGAATGTGTAAAAATGCGAATCGTGATAATAGGCGATGCGACTAGCAATCTATCACTATTTTGATTCCTGTTTCACCTTTTCGCCCACCATCACGGTAAAAGTGGCATTTGGATCTTGCAGCCCTAGGCTCCATCTGCTTAGAGCCTCAAGACCCAAAATGCTCTGTCTCCCCCACTAGGATAAAGATTTGATGGTGTAGTAGTAATAGTTTCTAGTCTACCCGTGTGGTTCCGGGTTAGAATAAGACCACTCATCTCTTCCTGTGGATGTCGTAAGAGGCGACTTAAGGATTAAGCACAAACATCTCGTGCTGCAATTGCATTCCCAAGGAGGGTTAACGTCAGACTGCGGCCGGTTGTAAAACTTTTCGCACAAATACATACCCAAAGAGGGTTGACGTCAGGCAGGCGGCCGGTCGTAAAACTATAGCCAAATCATTTAAACTGTTCTGGCTATTTCTTCTCCAATTGCAATCCCAAGGAACTTAACGTCGGGCGGCGGCTGGTTGTAAAATTACAGCCGATTCATTTTAACTATTCCGGAAACTTCTCCACGTCGCAAGGTCTTTAGCATCCTTGGGTGACCACTGACATGCATATTATTATGAAGCAAAAGCGGGAAAGCGCACCCCTGGCTCCGAAGCAGCACAGCTAAGGATGCAACTGGGAACGCGCTTAGACGAAGAAGAATTGTAGTAGTAGTAGTTTCGTGGCTATATTGCCAAGTTTCGATTCCTTCAGTAGCCCGAAGGTCCGAGTCTTGGTAAACATATTCAGTTTGCTGTCTGTCTGTGTTTGAGTTTATGCTTAAGGAGTGGATGGCTTTAAAAATATGATCAGCCAGACAAGTAGACAACAACTTGTATGATATCCTGCAAAATTGCTTGACATGTTTGTTTAATGCATTCCTTGGAGATGTATTTTTCTCACTTCATTATAAAATGGTTAAACTGACTGACCCTAGGCATAAAAAGTTAAATTAGTAAGAATGATGAAAACAGAGGAATAATCATGTAAAAAATTACTAACATAATTGTTTTATCGAAGTGGAATACTCTATTGTTACATAATTTACCTAACTGGGTGCAACAATTTTACAGAATCAGATAAGATAAGATAAGTTTTTTATTTGCAATAAATAGGGTTAATACAGGTGTTAGGAAAATACAATTAAATACAGTAGCTTAACCTATTTAGCCATATTCAATAGCATGCAAATTTTTCACACATTATTAAAATATTATTAAATCAAATTATTCATGCATCGAATTCGCAGACTTTAACTTTATGTTCTAAAAACTCATTAATTGAATAAAAACTTTTTTTTTAGCAGCCATTTGCGCAGGGATGATTTAAATTTATTAAATGGAAGCTCTTTAAGGTGAAGACATAAGAGAAACCGTGTAAACGAAGTGATTTTGGGCAAATATTTTGGCTTAAATATAGAACGTGAAGTTTTGAAATATTTATATACTGTATAGGATATCCTAGTGTTGCTTTACGATTGAAAATGCTTGCTTTTAGTTTCTATTCACATCCAGAAATAATTTGAAAAGCATCGATCTGTTATTTTTTGGGCAAAATTTTTATCATTATTACAAATCCATTTTAAACCTATACTGGATATATTTGTGACTTTAGTTTGTGTCTATTATTCAACATTCCAATAGTTGGAAAAAGTAATCAAACAATTGAATAATTTAGAAAAAAGTATTTACGCCTACTGAAAACATGAAAACGTCAAAACTATATTTGCTTGCAAAAACTATCAGGCGCAAAAGCATTCGGCGGCGCGGCGTTGCCGATCTGTACACCACTTGTGAACGCGACGTTGTTGCCACCTCGTGCATGTTTCTCTGGCATACATATAGATACATATGTATGCTAGGTATTCTACTAAATACGAGTATTTCGATATAAGTATTTGATGGGAAAAGTTACACTGTGATATATTTTTTTGGAGTTGTTGTTTAGAGTTTTGTGAGTTTAGTTTAGTGCTTTAGTGTTTGTTTTACAAAATGGGTAATAAGAAGGGAAGAATATCGAAAAAATCCATAATGCTGAATCGAAGAAAACAAATACTAAAAATAATTGATGAGAGAAAGCAACGATTCCAGCAAACGTGTGAAGCTAATAATGCTGGTCATCCTGCAGGGCAAGTATCTAACCTAATAAACTACTTAGAGCTCATACAGACTACAGCACGGCACTTTGTGAACGGCAGGTCGACGGGAGCAGTTGACACCGTGGCGGCAGCCATCGACTGCCATACCGTTGAAATGGTGTCACAAAGGCCGCGCCGGTCTTTGAAAAAGCCGATGCCGCTTTGTTGTTATGCCGACGGCAGTTAAAACGAATAGACTTCTTCATCTAAGCGCGTTCCCGGTTGTATCCTCAGATGTGCTACTTCGGAGCCTGAGGTGCGCTTTCCCGCTTTTTTTATGTCATAGGACGGCAAACGAACAAGCGGGTTACCTGATGGTAAGTGATCACCGCTGCCCATGGACAACTGCAACACCAGGGGTGTAACAAAAGCGTTACCGGCCTTTCAGGGGGGAGGGGAGGGGGGATGGGGGGTGGGCTCCGGCTCTCTCACTCACCGAACGAAGCATAGTAGCGGTGAAGGTACTACTCCGACGTCGATTTTCTGTGAGAGTGTGGTACTTCCCCGGACGAGCCGGCCCATTCATGATACTAGCAAAACTGAGTTTTGCCGGTAGCGTGGCTCCTTTTTCTATCCAAATATAACATGCATGTCAGTGGTCACCCAAGGATGCCAAAGACCTACCTTCCGAAGTGGAGAAAAAATAGCCGGAACAGTTAAAATTATTTGACTTTAGTTTTACAACTGGCCGCCTCTCACGTCAAACGTCCTTGGGAATGTATTTGTGCCAAAAGTTTAACAACCGGCCCCGCGCTCCTTGGGTACCTATACAATTGTAGCACGAGATGTCCTTTAGTCGCCTCTTGCGACGGACACGAAACATACATGGAGTGGTCCTATTCCAACCCGGAACCACACGGGAAAGTGAAACGAATAGACTAAGTACTCGTAGGTACTCATGTTTATTTTGTAAGTAGGTGTTTGATAAGCATTCATCTGAATTGCAATGTAAAGTTAGATTTTCTTGGTCTTGACCGCGCGTTATAGGTACCTCGCGGCAAATTTCTCGAACATCGATTGATATACCTTTCTTGCTCACTTGCATTGGCGGGACAATACACAAGAGCTAGAAGGGTATATCAATCGGTGTTCAATACGAGTATGTTTGCTGGGAACTATACAGAGTAGTGTCGAACTGTCGATTCAGAGACTTCATTGTTTTTATAATAGGGGATCGGACAGGTCTCACCAAAAAATCTTTATTCTAATTAGAAATAATGTTAATTAAATAAACTGACCATTCAATGAGTATTTTTGTGAATAATAATGATTTATATTTTTAAATGAAGAAATAAAATGCGTTAATTGCAATATTTATAATCTGTTCGCAACCTTGAACGAAACACCGATCACAGCGCGTTACGTCATTCGTTTGTTTGTTTGTTTTATATCTTTATTGTACAAGAAATAGTTACAGTTAAAAAGTTAAGTAATAATAGACCAAAATATTTTGTACAATGGTGGACTTATCCCATAGTGGGATCTCTTCCAGTCAACCAAGTATCAGCGAAAGAATACAATCAATGGACATAACGGGCAAAAGTCAACGTACAATCGCAATAAAATACATTTAAAGTTTTAAATCTAAAATAAATTATATATTATATATTATATATCTATAATACATAAACTAATACATAAGAAAATAAAGTATCTATAAATATTCACACTCGTGTGATACTATTTAAAATCTCGCCTAGCGGCTCGATTTTTAAAACCCACACTCGTGTGTTATACTTATATCCCTCATTATGTGACAGTGTCATAAACTAGTATTGTTTCATTTTACATCAACTATCAACATACCCAGTTTTAATACTTTATATAAACACAATAGGGATGACTATGCAACATTTAAGGTGATACATGAAGCCCAGTGCTGCCCCTATTTAAAATAAATTATTTAAAAGGAAACGGAGATATGAAACTTTTTTCATTCAATAATAAATTAATGTCATCAATTTAAATACATTTCATTTGGCAAAATTCGTCAAATATATGTGAAATCATATTAACGGAGATATCATTAAAATTTTGTTCTAGTAAGCCCTAGATAACCCGTCAAACTATTTTATGAACTACTGTTTATTACAAATAATTTATTTCAAATGTGGGGCAGCACTGGACTTCATGTATCACCTTAATCACTGAACGCAAAGCATGCACTGGTCTTGATTGATTGATTTTTAATGCATAAAACTATTTAGGTAGTTGTAGCGAAAACTAAAAGAACTGTCGTAACATTCGCGGTCAGATTTTTTCAGATTTTTTTTATCTATCAATTATTTATCAAGTTTAAAATAGTACCTATTATTTATTTTTAAGCTGTGAATAGCGTAGTATTTTTTTTCTAAACGATTATTAGTCATTTTGATTTCACCACGAATATGACGCGGAAAACGAAATTTGAAGAAATGCCCATGTATTCAAACTATTTTTTCCAAGTTATTTGAAATAAGAAATGCTAAAAAGCAAAATACTACCTCGTTCATCAGTACTTGTTAGTAACTTCCTAAACATAAATACTGCTGTTGTATCACGCAGTAAGGTTTTTTTTTATAATTTCTTGGTTTGTATAGTCCTTTAGACATAACCTGCAGGAAATTTATTGTTCCGGATTTTTTTGTTTAAAGCAATATATTTCTAGCAACATAAAAGTAGTTTGAATTAATAGCAAAGAATGTAAAACGTTCGAAGTAAAACGTCAAAACATGGATACAAACTTTTGCAAAAAATCTTATACGAGTAATCTCTGCAAAATATTTTGGGCGACTCTGATCACACGCCATTACTCTATAATCTGTGCTATCATACAATTCGGAGTGGTGCCAGCGAGGTCTTGTCAAAAGTTACCTAAATTTACAAAAAGTAACCTTTTTACAGGAAAAGAAACCATTTACATTTTTACCCTACTTCTAAAAAAAGAGGTTATCAATTCTTCGCAGTCTTTTATTCATTTATTTTTTTATGTATGTTTACCATATTCGAAGACGCCTAGAGTGATTCGAAAAATTCTTTTTAGGGTTCCGTATCCAAAGGGTGCAAACGGGACCCTATTACTCAGACTCCGCTGTCTGTCCGTCTGTCACAGGGCTCTATCTCTTGAACCGTAATAGCTAGACACCTGAAATTTTTACCGATTATGTATTACTGTGGCCGCTATAACAACAAATACTAAAAATAAAAATAAATTGAAAATTAAAGTGGGTCGTCATACAAAAAACGTGATTTTTTCAGCGTTTTTAACTCGATCTGTCACAGGGCTCTATCTCTTGAACCGTAATAACTAGACACCTGAAATTTTCACCGATTATGTATTACTATGACCATTATAACAACAAATGCTAAAAATAAGATAAAGTTAATATTTATTAAAGGGGGTCGTCATGCAAGAAACGTGTTTTTCATCGTTTTAAAACATTGTACGGTGGTACGGAACCCTTCATGTACGAGTCCGACTCGCCTTTGCCCGTTTATTTACATAGACTAAAATATCTTGACAATTAAAAAAAAAAGTATTAAAATTTTTTAAGTTCAAAATTAAACGCAAATATCCTCTATCCTAATTAGGGTTAAAACAACAACTTATAAGTACAATAAAAAGGTAGCATGAGCTTATTAATGAAGTAAATGTTTTTATATTGATTAAAAGTAAAAGTGATATATTTCGTTCATGTACTCACTGTAAAAATAACATTATAATTATTTATCCCAGACCGACGATTGTTCTAATAACCCTTCTAATTTAGTCTACAAAACATTAAAAAATATAATTGAAATAAATATTAACACCAACTATAAAATTACTTTTTTCGCACTATGCTTTGTGTTACCAATTAAAGATTTTTTGAATTTGCCGCTCTTTTTTAATGCAGAGATATGCTGGTTTGACTACTAGAAAATTTAAAAATTCCGTTTTACGTATACTCCGAAAAGTCACCAAAATGTATCCTTTTGTGTAGTGTAACCTAGAAGTAACCTGACGGAGTTAAAAATCACCTAAACGGTTACTTATGTAACCTTCTGGCAACACTGATTATTCGGACAACAACTAACGACAGCTATATTGCCGCGCAACAAACAATTTGAAAACTTAAGTCTGCCTGCCGTCCATTGTATTTAATTCCTGGTTTTTTTAATAGATGGCGCTGGCTATGTGTCGAAATCGCCAAGGCCATTTGCCTATATCTTCGCCTTATTAAGTGCAGATGGTAATTTGTTATAAATATTTTTGCACATTGCAAAAGAGTTATTTTTATATTTTTCAGTTTTTGGTACCACATTTAACACGAGTCTATTACAATTTCTTGTTGTTCTAAGAAAGAAGTGTTTAGCTTGAACAAATAAATGCTCATTTAGTTTCACAAAGATGCTTATTCCTAAAATGTATAAGCATGGCAGGGTTAATATATTGAGCGACTTGAAATAAGGTCTACTCGAAATATATGGTGGTATGTTGATAATTGCTCTTATGCATCTTTTCTGCGCCTTAAACACTCTTTTTATGTTGGTACCATTTCCCCACATAATTAAACCGTATCTAATTACAGACTCGACATATCCAAAATATGCTGTTAAAGCTGTATCTTTATTTGCAACTTTATTTAGTTTTGAAATGGCATATGCAAATTTGTTTATATTACTGCAAACTTTGTGTATTTGTCGCTTCCAATTTAACTTCGTATCAATAATTAAACCTAAAAATATCGTGTTATCTGCATTCTTTAAAACTTGTCCGTCAAACTGTATGTCAATTGATTTATTTTTAAAATTATTAAAATTCATTAATTTTGTTTTTGATATATTAATTTTTAAATTATTTTTATTCAACCAATCAACTACCAATTGTAAATTATTTAAAATGTCATTTTTATGTTGTAAAGGTAAAATTCTTGTCAGTAGTTATTATTAATGATATGTCATCAGCAAATAAGATTGATTTTTGGTCAATAGTATCTATTAGGTCATTAATATAAAATATAAACAAAAGTGGTCCTAAAACACTGCCTTGTGGCACGCCAAATTTATTTTGTTTTTCTTCTGACCTGTACGTTTGAACAATCCCATTTTTATCCACTTGCTCAACTTCTACACATTGCACTCTATCAGACAAAAACGATTTAACCCAACTTAAGGCCGGACCCCTTATGCCTTTGCATTCCAATTTGTCCAGTAATAATTGATGTGGAACAAAATCAAATGCCTTCGTCATGTCTAAGAATAGTACAGATGTATACTTCTTTGCATTAACATTATTTAGAACATTATTTACTAGATTAGACTAAAGTAGCGTAGGTGGAAAAGGCGATGAGAAATATTGACTGTATAGTTACTATTTCTGATTGATCGTTACATGTATATGCAATGATTTATGTAGTACTTACCCACAATATTATCAATCTTATCTCTAGAAAATAATGATGTTAAATTTCTGGAAAGCGCAAGGTTGGAGGTCGCATAATGTCTCGGCTGAAGAACATCCGACAATGGAATGCTACCAAAACAGTGGAACAATTGCTTGCCATGATTAGACCACTCAAGTTTAAAGAGCTGACTGCCAATCATCAGGAATAAAGCGGCACATTGTGTATAGAAAAAATAAATAGTTTTACAATATTTTATTTGCAAACATGAACCATGATAGCACCACAAAAAGCGAAAAAAATTACTTCATAAAAATTTATAGCTCCATGCAAAACATTCCAGCAAACGCATCACGCATACATAACGTCCAGACGATTTATGACGGCTATAACAATTATCAAAATAAATACTGATTTATGGGCGATGGGACAAAGGTTGTCAAATGGCGACCACGACCTAGCCAGCGAACCGTAGGACCCACCCAAAAAGTGGTCAGACGATCTGACCAAGGTCGCTGGAAAGCGCTGGATGCAGGCCGCACTAGATCGGTTATTTTGAAAATCCTTGGGAGAGGCCTATGTCCAGCAGTGTAAGTTATGCGGCTGAAATTATGATGATATGAATTAATATCACGTCTGTATCCCTAACCGCGTAGACAAAAACTAGGGCTGTACTACTAAAAGGCCACTTTTAGCGTGATGGTGATGAGTGTGAAAAAACAATTAAAACAGGGATAGGATGCGGCATCACTTATTAACATGTCTCGGATTTTCGCGTTGCCTCGATCGACTTTTACGATCTGCGCGGGAAGGAAAGCTGGTACCACAGAATAGATACTAATACACCGTACAGAAGTCTCACTCAGCAAATAAATTCAAAGAAATATCCACTCAATGTTGTTAGTGATACGGTTTAATTAAGCTCACGTCAGAACTCAGCACCTTTTCGTTTATATACCTAAACATCCATTGCAAGCCAATTTTATTCTTATTACTCTGGACAAACGATTCGTATAACTGAATTTACCACCCGGAGGGGCCGCCTGCGTGCATATTAATAATGTAGGTACATTTTAGATACCTAAACGGGGAGTGACACAGGCCTGCTGGTACATTCTAAGTTTTTCTCTCCCAGTTCCCAGAACAGCATAAAAGAAAACTTGTAACTCCTGCACCAGCTGGGTCATCAAGCTCCAACTAATTCATTCGCAAGACAACCCCTGCAAACTCCTTGCAGTGTAAGACATCAGAGTGCATATAAAACGCTGCAGACGATATATGGTGGAAGTTTAAATTCGTACTCCAATTCGCTGGCTCGTGTCGAGATTAAGTTTGTTGGCGTGAATATTATTACTTGCTAGATTCTGTATGCGGCTTCTTGTGCATACAGATACAGTTACATTATCACGTCTTTATCCCGGGTAGGCAGAGTTCCGGGCTGTAAGACTCAAACGCCAGTTTTAGCGTGACGGTGGGCGTTAAAATTGAAAAACGGATTCTAAATAGTGATCGGTTGCTTTGATTGAGCAGGCTTTCCGGCTAGCAACATGCTTGCTATTATCACAGAATAAATAATACTTACGTACAGAAGTCTCACTCAGCATAGAAATTCAAAGAAATATCTACTCAATGTGGCTAGCGATATGGTTTAATTTAGCTCACGTCAGAACTCTGCACCTATTCGTAAAGATACCTAGACATCCATTTCAAGCCAATTTCATTCTTATTACTCTGGACAAACGATTCGTATAACTGAATTTACCACCCGGAGGAGCCGCCTGCGCGCATAGTAATAATGTAGGTACATTTTCGATACCTAAACGGGAGTGACACAGGCCTGCTATTACCATGATTCAGATTCTCGCCCATTCCCTCGATCGGCTGTGACGATCTGCGTGGGAAGAGAAGCAGCTGGTACAAGTTTTTTTTCTTGTACATTGGGATAAAAAATCAGGATATGGAGTGTTTACTTATTTACGAAAAGATTTAACTAAAGAGTAGACCAATGGTGTTTTCAAGCATTCTCCATCGATTTGAAAAAAGTAACGTGGACAAGACAACGTTGGAAACGGCATATAAATCTGTAAAACATACTTGAATGGGTGTCTCAATCCGCCAATTTCAACATATTTTCTTATTGGAACAAATATTAAAAAAAAAAGATTTTTTCACGTTCATATTGATGGACGTTTGAAGGATATGTAAGTCGGCAATATTTACATCCAGTATATGCACGAAGAAAACTTAAAAAGAGGCAATGGCAAACCACTCCATTGCATTATCTCTGCCAAAAATCATCATTGTGTGCGTCTCTTTCTATACAATGTCACCGACAAGAGCCTGGCTCTTAAATGTAGATAGATAGATATGTACGAAGAACCTTGACCCTCCAAAAAGAATGCTCAACTTAGCTAGATTTTATACCTATATAAAAGTTGAAGATGATGCGGTATCTGGAAGAGTTTCTGTCAAACCCAAGCACTACGGTACGGAAAGCAAATAGGAAAACCACCGTACTACATTCCCTAAAGAGGAATGGAGGCATCTCCACTTAACTCCACCGACAAGAGCAAGCTCTTAAGTTAAAGAAAATAATAGTCGGAAAAATTATTTCATACACACCTTGTTTCCCGAAAAACATCGAAAATCGCTTTTCCGATACAATAGCCAACGAATGCCATTAAAAGATTGATAAAATCGTGAAAAACAAAATGAAAATAAAATGAAATCGAATATTTCCGCCAATGACGATCGGAACGCTCGTCGAAGCAAAAAAAAGTATTTTGCTGAATTTTACAAATACTCCATTAATTGAACAATCGGAAGGGTTGAACATAGATTAAATAACTGAAATTTTTACTTAAAATGTTTCAAGAGATTTTCAGAATATACATATACTATTATTAAGGGAATATAATAAAATATTCTTATGTTCAATCCTTCTATTTTTTCATTTTCTATTTTAAAATTGACTTTAGTTTCTTCCTTGTTGGTCTGGGAGAAAAGAAAAACTTAGAATGTACCAACTGCTTCTCTTCCCGCGCAGATCGTAGAAGTCGATTGAGCCTTGAATGGCCTTTGAATCTTGCGGCTCTGGGCTCTGTCTGCTTAGAGCCGCAAGATCCCAAATGCTCTGTCGAGCTGCTGTCGAGTCCGACACAATATATTCGGACACACTGTCCGAAACGACACTTTTTAATATCAATATTTTTTTCACTGACAATTCGGAAACCATTAAATTATTGAAGCTTTAGTACAGTCAGAAAAAAAAGTTTTATATATGTGGAAAAAAAAGCGTTACCAAAAATATTTTAGAGTGGCTCATTCGGCCTCAGCTTATTCTTAGTGAAAAAATATTAAAATTAAAAAGTGTCGATTCGGACAGTGTGTCCGAAAATATTGTGTCCGAGTCGTCAGCAACTAGCTCTGTCTACCCTATTTGAGATAAAGCTGTGATAGTATATGTATGTATTACTTTAGTTATTATTTTCCTTTTTCTCAAAAATGATTTAAAAATGGGTATCTGTTAATTTATCAAATAACTATGATATTTTAGTTTTTTTTTTATATATAATTGTACAGTACATTATATCGTGAATTGTTTATATTGGGATACCTACTTCCTCGTAACTATTTAAAGAACTACAAACGGGTGTTTCGATACATTGAGACAAGTCAGTATTGGTTGTCTACTTGCCTGAAGGGTTTTTTTTCTCATAATCGATCATACATATCGACGATCATTGTTGTTTTATTTTGAAGAAGTGGCTGAAATTTAACTTGAAAGTAAAATTTCAGCCACTTCCGGTTTCTGATTGATATGAACTTTTGTGCGCTAATGTAAATCAGATGATAATGCATTATTATTATGACAAGAAGCTGATCTTGATGATGGAGCCGGAAGGTGGCTATAGGAACCCTGTAATAAAACGCAAACCCATAGTTTGGGCTTATTACATTTGTATTGATAAATGTAGGTCTCACAATAAAAGCTTTTTTTTGAGAACATTTTTTGTTTAAAGTTCCATTACTACAAACTCCTGATGCCTCGTCTATTCTTACAACTCTTTGTCCAGGTACGAGATTCCAGAATCGGGCTATGGTTGTGGGGTGAAGGCTTTAATTAATAGAAGCCAAATATTGACGAGTGTCTCGGTTAAGGCGAAACACGCTACTCAATGATCAGTCTGTTATGTTGACAACATATAATTAGGTAGACATACGTTAGTGTATGATTGGCGCATAACGTAATTTTGTGTAAATAATTAACATTTATACGCAAAAAACTTACGAAGATCAAAAAAGAGATTTGTTAAATAGAATGTTTAAAATAATATAAAAATCTAAATATTTCGCCGAGGTAAGTCAGTAACTTTGATTCATCTTGAGGAGCACTTAGTTATTGTTTAAATAAATATTATATGTGAAAATTAATGAATAAAACACAGCGAAATATTGTCGAACACATTCCGGCCTTCATTCGCTCTCGACGTGACATTTCACTGTGTTTTATTTATTAATTTTTATATATTTTGATTTTTATATTAATTATAGATTATACATTTTTAGATATAATTTTCATGTAAAAAGGTAATTGTATAAAAATTTAGAAATTTTTAAATAAATTTCAGAGGTATGTTTGTGATATTTTCCTATCGTGTTTTGGATATTGTGTCTCTGTAAAAAAAAGGCCTTAAGATTCTTATGTAAAATTTTTGAAAAATAAAATTGTAGAAGTTTAATTACAGTATTTTTTAAAACACTCACAATATTGTGAGCTGTGAACGTATAGCGCCTTAACTGACTAGCTAGAAGACGCCATGGCAACAGAATACCGCCGTAAGATAATTGTCTCAATCGGAGAGGTAATATTTGAGTCTCACCCCATCGATGGGGTGAGACTCAATCAATTTTTAATCCGTGAAAGGTTTCGTCAAATTGGGAATTGTTTGAGGATTGTCTTACAATATAGAAGGTTAAACAACTTTGATTGTGTTTTAGATTGGTTACACCTGAGATTCTTACAAAAGTGATGTATTTCTTTGTATTCGTCTTAATAATAAACTTGGGTATTTTGGTAAAATTTACACAAGTTTATTTTTCAGAAAAATTAGAAATAGATAGAATTTTTCAGTATGCCAAAATTTTATTATATTGCCGTTCTAATAAAATAAATATAATTAAAAAAATACACTCGTTAACGAGTTAAAGCCATAAATTTTTTCTTATTGCCGAAAACGCATATAAAGCGTTCAACTAACGCGCGAGATTATAAACTACCGATAAATTGTGAACTGTAAAGTACTGCTCACAATATAACGTATTAAAATACGGTAATTTATAATCTTCCCTCGTTAAACCGTCCAATTGTGAGCTGACATTGTACTCTCGACGTTCATAATCATATGGTAACATACACATACATTATTGTCACGAACATATGTTCGTGACAATAATGTATGTGTCATAAAAAGTTTTTCTATTCTATTCCTATCTATAAAGATAGGAATAGAATAGAAAAACTTTTTATTGTACACCAAAAAACATGGATAGCTCAGCTAGAGATCGAAGATGATACGATTTGAGGAAATCTCTTGACTTCATCAACACACAATGGTAATATATACGTATATTCTACAAATACATTGATTTAATTCCTAACACTTACCTTTATAAGTTTGTTCTGCAGCTTGGTGACCGCCATCTTCTCCCTCTGCGTTCTTCTTTTCTCTTCTTCAAGCTGCGCTTCAAGCTGCTTGATGCGCTTTTCCAGAAGCTCCTGAAACAAGCATGTATATCATTAGTAGAAGCTCGGTGGCCCGGTGGGAGTACGCCTTGCTACCGCTTTCGTAAGTTAAGCAACCCCGGGCGCGGTCCGCATTTGGATGGGTGACCACAAGTGGCACAAAAACATCTCAAGCTCATCCGCGCTTTAGAAGACACGTTAAGTCTTTGGTTTCGGTTGTCATCATTGTTTGTCAATCATCGAGGTATGTCAGATGCCTTAAGGCAGCTTGAAAAATCTGACACCAGTTTTACCACATTATCTAGTGATATCCGCGGTCTATCTCAGCATTTTAATGCTAAATCTTTTTAACTAAGAATTCGACAAAACTAATAAGTAATAAACGAAAAACAAACAAAAAAAAATCAAAGCGCTCATTTTCAATTAAAGATCCCATTGAAAAGAAAACGTTAAACAAAAGAGATTCAAACTGGGCTTACTGAGACCGTTTGCGCCAAACAGCGACCATTAAAACACGCTATATTCCTTTTAATTATTTTTTTACTCCATCAAGTCGTAATTTAGGTAAATACTCTTCATTTTGTGGGAAATTAATGACGCGAATGCGATGTTAAAAGAATTTTGCATTCTTTAATTGGACATATTGGTGATATTAAAAATACTATAGGTAATATGTAGTCTACTTAAGATTTTTCAAATTCTAGAATTAAATAGGCTTTTAAATAAAAAATAATGGTTAAAATCGGTTCACAATTAGCGAGGATATGGCGTAACATAAATACGAAAAAAACATACGGGTCTAATTGATAACGAAAAGGAAGAGTCCTATTTAGAAGTCGGTTAAAAAGCCAGCCATATTTTAAACTGACAACTCTAGCAAGTAACTAGCAATCCCCAAAACTTAAAAATGCACCTATTAGACAGACAACACCCCCATTAAACTTGTCTAAGTCGGAGGAAATGGTCCGAAGGGGTTCGGAGCTAACCGGAAGTGACGTCGTTTATCCTCAGAGCGCCCCCTGGTGGGAGCAAATGTTTGCGGGACGTGCAGATCTTGGCAGTTCAGGTGTAAACTAATTTAATGTGTTTTTTGTTTGTTTGTTTAAAAAACCAAAAAATCGTTTTAGGATTTTCCAAGTTGTGGCTTAGTGAAAGGGTTGCTAGGCCATTCACCTAATGAATTTTATATATGTAAATACTATATGTCTGATTTCAAATTTGTTTTTCGTGTAGGTAAGTGGCTAACACCGGTGTCAGATTTCTCCAAGCTGCCTCAAGGCATCATAGCTTGACGACTGCCATACAATGATGAGAAAAAGGGACCTATACGGCTTGGCGTGACTTCAGAAGCTCGGATTATATGTATGATACACAGATACATTTCTTTTTAGAACATATATAATTATGTTCCAAATCAAACTACATATTTTTAAAAAACCGTTACCGTTTGCATGAAGTGCTAGGTACGACATATCATGAAAATTATTTAAGCAAGTAAAATTATTTAAAACTCAAATTTATTTTCGCGAGTAGTAAGACAACTCTTACTAACTAGGAACTTAAGGCCGTACCTAAATTTTCCGGGGTCCAGTGCTGCCCCCATTTTAAATAAATCATTTCAAAGAAAACGGAGACATTATTTAAAATTTTGCAACTACCAAGTCCTAGATAACCCTTCAAAGTATTTTATGAACTACTGTTTACAGTTTAAAGTGAGAACGTTAAGCTTTACTACGCACAATTGCGAAAAACGGCCACTTTTGGCTAATGTGCGTAGTAAAGCTTAACGTTCTCATTATAAACTGTAAACAGTAGTTCATAAAATACTTTAAAGGGTTATCTAGGACTTGGTAGTTGCAAAATTTTAAATAATGTCTCCGTTTTCTTTGAAATGATTTATTTTAAATGGGGGCAGCACTGGGCCCCGGAAAATTCAGGTACGGCCTTAACCTGTCAACTATGCTTAAAGTAAGCTAAAGCGCAATTAGTTTAATTTATCTGTTCCTCTAATAGTCACCTGTCCCAGGTCCAGCAAAAGATGGTGGTCATTTGTCTAAGAGAGCAGACTATCCCTGAGAAAGTACAGTAAGAATTCAACAGCTAATCAGAAAATGTCCCATTTGATTTTTTTTTATAACGTTAATTGTCGCAAGGTTATTTTAATTGATTAAAAAAATAAAAAAAACCGGTCAAATGCAAGTCGGACTCGTACATGAAGGGTTCCATACCTACGTACAATGTTTTAATACGCTAAAAAAGACACGTTTCTTGTATGACGACCCCTTTAATTTTTAACTTTATCTTATTTTTTGTATTTGTTTTTACAGCAGCCACATTAATTCATAAAATGGGTGAAATTTTCGAGTGTCTGGCTATTACGATTCAAGAGATATAGCCCTGTGACGGATGGACAGACAGCGGACTCTCAGTAATACTTCCCGTCCCCTGGCACCTTGGTACCCTTTGGGTAGGGAACCCTAAAAACAGTATTTTGTCAATTTAACCAAGCGAGTTGGGCAGATTAACTTAATCTAGATTTCATAAAAATATAATAGGTACATAGGTATTATTTTATCCATTGCGAAGTTTTACAGAAAATTTAGGCTATTACTGATTACAAGTTCCCAACGTAGAAATTGATAAAAGGTCTTTTTAGGGTTCCGTAGCCAAATCGCAAAAAACGGAACCCTTGTGGATTCGTCAGGTCTATCTGTCTGTCCGTCCGTCCGTAGGTCACAGCCACTTTTTTCCGAAACTATAAGAACTATACTATAGCGAGAGACACTTCCAAAGTGATAAAATGTGTGTAACTTCTAAAATAAGAGAATGATAAAACTAAAAAAATATATGATGTACATTACTATGCAAACTTCCACCGAAAATTGGTTTGAACGAGATCTAGTTAGTAGTTTTTTTTAATACGTCAAAAATCGTAAACCGCAATTTACCTTTAGAACTTTTGTATTATGTTACTTGCTGCTACGGAACCCTTCATGGGCGAGTCCGACTCGCACGTGGCCGCTTTTTTTAACTAGAACTAAAACTGCTCCTATTCTTATATGATCCATCAGTTAATTCAGTACAATAACGAAAAGTAACAGTTATTATAGAATTTTAAATTGTGTAAAACCAGCAAAAGTCCCGTTCCCCATATCAATGAAATCATTCATGTGCAAATAAATGCTTTTCTGCATAATTTTCCTTAAATTTGGATTTAAACATTATCATTTCCACTTATAAATCATAGTTCACTTCCTATGAACGCTTCATTAACAAAAGGGCGACATTTTCCAACGCTTTTCTAAGAACAATGGCAAAGTTACCCTTAAAATGTGAGCCGAAAACTCGAAAATGAATTTTATAGCTTGAAAATAAAGGTGGTTGTCGCTAAAAGATTAATATTTGTCATTCATTTCAATGGATAGGAACAAAGAGATATTGTTACTAGTTTGGCATAGATAATTTTTTTACAGAAAGACCAATTTTATGAATTTGCTTGCTTGCCTAGCGTGCTGATTTAGGGTTGGGCTAAATCTGGTAGATAAGGCCTTAGGCTTTAAGTCCGCCATTACACTTGTATTTGTGTATGAAGTTAAATAAATAAATAAATCTGGCCGTACGAAACAGCATTTTCCTATGCTGCTATCCTTTTCTGTCGCTCAGAACGGGTATAGAGTAAAATAGAGCGGGTGTGGGACCTCGATCTGTCCCGGCGTAGTCAGGGGAGTTCCAATCCAACATAAAAGATAGGACGTGGAGTGAGACTCAACAACACAGATACATTAAATTTATTATACTTGTATCAAGAATTATAATTAGACTTTTGACTAATATATTTAGCCGATAAAATAAATAGAAAAGTAGTTCTGAATATTTTTCCAGGTAAAGAGATGGTAGTGGAATGAGTCAAAATGAAGAGGGATGTGTAAATTATTCGAAAATGCAATGAAATGAAATGAAGAATGAAAAGCGGACAGAATAAGATCAAGAAATGAGGTTAAAACATGATGCATGATGCAGTCTCGTTACACGAGTATGCCGCGGAATCGGCGATACGGCTGCGTTCCCGCTCTGTTTTTTCAATGCTGGATTATTATTAGTATAGTATAAAAAGCCATCTGACTGCTTGACATCTATCAACTATTGACTTTACTCGAGATAGTTTATGTCTTATGTCACTAGACCGTCGCGCGCGCGATATAAACTTTATATGGGTTTGTCAACGGTGCCATGCTACGGGGACTGGAAGGGTTAAAGTCGTTTGGAATGCCGTCTTGAAAACATATCATCTTCATAAGTTACCTTCTGTACAGAATTTTCTTCTTTGTCATAACTGGCGCCTCCACACGCGTTATAAATACCATTACGTCATGGAGGGGGTGAAATCTTTTGGAATGACGTCGAAATTAATAGCGATCGTTATTGGGAATTGATACACGGCCGCTTTCATCCGCTTCTGGTAATGTGTCAAGTTGTTTGTGAAACGGAACCGTTTTATAGTTGTTCTACAAGTAAGTTATGAAAGGTGGGCATTGCTACTGTCGTGTGAGGATCTTTTGGTGTACTATTTTCCTATCTAAAGAAATACTTTTAAACAAAGTAGATAGCTATCAAGTAACTAAATCTGTAACGATTAATTTTTGTTAAGTTTTCATACTAAAAGTAATGTAAGTTATTAATCGCAATTATATAGACTACGTCTGTTTAGACTTTAGACTTGAATATAACTTTAATGTTGTTTCTATTGACTGTACGGGGGAGAGGTGCGGGGACGGCGAACGGGGACGCGCGTAGTTTAGGAGATTCCGTTCTGTATACTCTTACTATCTTCTGTGCCTTAATTACGATCATCGTCATCATCATCATTCACAGCCTTGAACCTCCCACTGCTGCTAATAATTATTAATCTTAATTACGATATTTTCATCCAAATGTACCATAGAAAGGCAACGAATTTATCGGATTTACTTATAAGGCATTGATACCGACCCAAAAATGCAAACAGGTAGGTGCTCAATAGACTAGCCGGCTGCCCATACGTTTGTGCAACGACCCCTTTGGACAAACTAGTATCAGTCAAAAGATGAGTAAAGGAAGTTTAGTTACTTCACAACTAATTTTTTAACTTGTTTCTTGCGTCAAACTATTTTTATTTATTTAAAAACTTTATTGCACAAAAATGTTGTACAAGTGGTGGACCTAATGCCATATGGCATTTTTTACCGGTCAACCATAAGACCAAGCAGAAAATATGTGTGGCTGGCAAACTATGTCGGGTTTTAGGCTTGAAACTACGTCAAGCGGACGCTCCGGACGGGTTCAGTCCATCTCTGCCATAAACCCTACGTGCGATAGAGATAGCTGAAACCGTCGCGGGTCACGTGTCTTTGTCGCACAGAGACAGACTGTACCCGTCCGGGGCGTCTGCTTGACGTTGTTTCAAGCCTTAGTTATCCTAATCCTAACTAATATTATAAATGCGAAAGTGAGTTTGTATATTTGTTTGTTTGTTTGTTACCTCCTCACGCTTTATCTACTGAACCAATCTTCTTGAAAATTCGCATACACATAGTTAGGAGTATTGAAAAGGACATAGAGTCCTTTTCATCCCGGAAAAAAGTAATGTTCCCGTGGGATTGGGATACGCGAGCGAAGCAGCGGGCAAAAGCTAGTTTTAGATATAAACTTAGGCGGTGATCCCACTGCACCGCGCACCGTCGCGGAGCGCGGCGCGGCAGATTTTTAACATTGTATGCAAATAGCTCAGTTTGTATAGATAACACGCCTACTCCCACCCAATGAAAAGGCGTCACCGCGCGGGAGCGTCAGTATGTAGAAATCGCGCTCCGAGACGGTGCGCGGTGCAGTAGTATAACCGCCTTATGTACGTAAAATATTAATCATTCGAATGTATTCCCAGTTGCATCCTCAGCGGGTAACGCTTTAGTGCCCGTCCGATTCCTAACCTAGGTGATTTGAAGAGGTTTGAGAGATTTTGAGAGGAAGAGACCTCTGCAAACCAAAGGGTAGATCAGAACCATAGGTACCTAAAATCTCTACAATTTATTATCGTAAATAATTTACATAGCTCTCTAGCAATGGTAACGTAATTTCCGTACATCCAATGCTACATGCCGTGACCTATTACGTTAATATACAGGAGCCGTTGATCTATAATTGCATTTACATCGTGCCATGTTGTGCCTGTATTACTGCAGTAATGTTAATGCTCTTTATTTGAGTAATCTTGATACATCTGTGAAAATGAAGAATTTATTTACTAAGATATTACTAATATAATATTTATTTACTAATATAATACCTCTATTTCACCACATATTCCTGCTCGATGCAAGCGCTTCCCACCCAGACTCTGATTTTTGCAAAAATAACATTAGATAGCTAATTCTTTACATAACAGCTCTAAATGTTTAATGCCACTTGTGTTCATAATTATAAGTACCAGTAACAAATTTGACAATAGTGTTAACCGCATACACTTAAATTGTCTCAAAGTGCATGGATGGATTTTTCCAATATAGTACGATACGACTTCTACACACATATTCAAGTAAGTATATGCTTGTAGAGTGACATTAACTTACATATTGAGCCTTGTATCTGATATACCTATATAAATAAATATTAATCAACCTACAACAACAATAGCCTATAAACAAAGTTGTGTAACACGTAAATTTAATATAATCTGTTGTTGTGAGTCTATATTCTCCACTCCTATCTTCCATCATCTTCACCTATTTTCCCTTATACTCGTATGCGAGAACTCGCCTGGAGCGCCGGAACAGGTCGAGGTCCCACAATTCTATAGTAGTCGTCAAGCTATCATGATCAGGTCTTTTTTAGTCTCCAGTTCTCCACTGCAGGAGCACGACCCTCTCTGTATTGCCAGAGCCATACCTATATTAGCAAGAGTCAGAAGATTTGGCCTACACTCTCCACGCTGGCCAGACGGGTTGGAGAGGTCTCACTAATGTTTATAAGCTGTGTTCAGCTTGTGTTTCCTAAGTCGCCTTCTACGCCATCCACGGAAAGAGTTGGAGTCGTCACGTCAAGCTATGTCAGATGCCTTTCGGCAGCTCGAAATATCTGGCACCAGAGGAAGCCACTTACACACACGAAAAACCAAACAAAGCAGTACTGAACCACAGGCCGGAATCTCCTAAGGTACGCGCAATATGCGTCCCCGTTCCCCGTCCCCGCACCTCTCCCCCGTTTTCGCCTCGATGACTCACGTTGGCCGTCAAGAACCGGGGGAGAGGTGCGGGTGAGGGGAACGGGGACGCATATTGCGCGTACCTTAGGAGATTCCTTTCTGTTTACTCTTACTGTATTCTGTGACTGAACTGTAACACAATGATATACGTGTAATTAACGTGAGCTACCTGTGTCTTCGAGTAGGCGTCGCAAATCACATTCAGCCTGAGGAAGGCCTCCGGATGAGTTCGAAACATGTCGGCCAGTAGCTTACTTTCCACGTGTGTTACCCGTTTATAGCATAAGTATTACTCGTAGTAATGTCTGTGTCTCACGTAAGTTTTCACCAAAAAATACATTTCTGTATTTTATACCAATGCTCTTTATAGCGACCATAAGGTGCACCACTAAAATAGTAGTGAGCTATTAAAACCCAATGGATTTTGTTGATGCATCATCTTCTATAGGTCAGGAGTGGCGACGGGTTATTGGATAATTTATTATATCAACAGGTTTTTAAATTAAATTATTTACAGGCTTTACATTAAGATCTACACGACCGTTTAGTATACGTGATCGATGATATGCTAAATGAACAAAATACTATTTGCTTATTAATTACATACATAGCCTAGTGCACATTACGTACGATTATAAGGATACTCTTTTGAACATACATATATATACCTTCCAACTTTTTCCAGTAGAAAGAACTCGTTTTCCCCAGCCATTGTTCAAAGCACATTCACTATTAGTATAAGCCGGTCGTCAATTCCACAAGATTCCGGCTTCCCTCCCCAAGCTTGTCAATCTGAAGCGTTCATTAGCAGACATAATGGAGGAGACAGATCGGGCAATCGGTCAACTTCACCCGGAACGATGGGAACCTTACAATTGAGGTAAATTGCTAGTCTTTTACTAAGGTACTTTTAAGAATTAGCAAAATTTCTGTAACCCATGTTGTGACATACTGGGAACAGAAATTTTGATTAACGACATACTGGTCAAGACATACTGCATTCTCGTCAAGCCTTCAATTTATGTTTTTCTGTAGGTTGGTCAAGTTCATTCTAACGCGTACTCGCCAATATACAGTAAATAAACGGGCATGTGCAAGTCGGACTCGTACATGGTACCGTACCACCGTACAATGTTTTAAAACGCTGAAGAAACACGTTTATTGTATGAGGATCCCCTTTAATTTTTAACTTTATTTTATTTTTAGTATTTGTTGTTATTGTGGTCATAGTAATACATAATCGGAAAATTTCAAGTATCTAGTTAATGCAATGGCATTAATAAAGATCAAGTTAAAAACGCTGACAAAAACAAGTTTTTTGTATGACGACCCCTTTTAATTTTTAACTTTTTTTTATTTTTAGTATTTGTTGTTATAGCGGCCACAGTAATACATAATCGGTGAAAGGTTCAAGAGATAGAGCCCTGTGACAGACAAACAGACAGACAGACAGACAGACAGACGGACAGACAGACGGACAGACGGACAGACAGCGGAGTCATAGTAATAGGGTCCCGTTTGCACCCTTTGGGTACGGAACCCTAAAAATAAAATAAAATGAGGGGTTGACGAGAATGCAGCCTTGACCAGTATGTAGTAAATCGAGTTGATTTATTTAGTTTTAAGACGTTTCACTCCTTGCTACTCGTATTATAATAAAAAAAAATAACAGAAAAAAACAACCGACTTTATTTTCTTTGAGGAGTTTGTTCCATATCTCCAAAGCTCTTTATTATGTCTTCACCAAATTGATATGGGACCAATTTGGTAGTAAAGGCTTTGAAATAAAAAAAGAATCATCAAAATCAGTTCACAATTGGTGAAGATATAACATACATAAAAAAAACAAACGGATACGGGTCGAATTGATAATCTCCGACTTTTTTCTAAAGTCGGATATAATGAACTATGTACCTACATAAAGTTTTATACCATTAACTTTTCGATATTTAAAAAAAAAAGCCGGCCAAATGCGAGTCGGACTCGCCCATGAAGGGTTCCGTAGCAGCAAGTAACATTTTACGATTTAAGACGTATTAAAAAATAACTATCTATGGTACCGAGACCGCTATAGTTTTAATTGAAAGTACATACTTTGAGGTATATACCACATTTTTATCAGAATTATTTTAGTAATATTTCAAAAGTTACGGTGGGGGGACACCTCAAGTTTTAACTTTGTATTAGATTATCTCAAGACTGGGGGTTTGATCTACATAGTTTCAAAGCAGTTTTTGTTGCATTTTAAAAGACCTTTTCAACGATACCCCACACGTTGGGGTTAGTCTAATGTAATTTTTTTTATTCTCTTTTCGTTGTATGGGAGGGGCTGAAAGAAATATTTTTTTCATAATTCTAAAAACCAACTTTTGGAACTTCAATATCTATCTCTCCACCAATTTTCGTGACAGTAGCGACAGTAACAACAATCGGTGCAGTAGCGGCGGAGTACGAGCCTGACATGACAAAACTATAAGGGTTCCTCGTGGACTACTGACACTAACACAGGAGCAATTAAACAAACTTGAACGTCTTCAAAATCTCTTCATCAAATATATATTTGGTCTGCGCAAATATGATCATGTGTCTGAATTTCGTGCACAACTCAAGTGGCTCCCAATTCGACGTCGACGTGATTGGCATATCCTTTCCTTACTGTATTCCGTCCTATTCAATCCTGCTTATCCTAGATATCTTAGAGATCAATTTGTTTTTTTTTGTGAAATCCAAAACAAAAACCTGCGCAGCACATTTAACCTCCGTCTTATAATGCCACCCCACAATACTTCATTCTTTTCTTACTCATTCTCAGTCCAAGCTGTTCGTCTGTGGAACTCGTTGCCGGTGTTGATTCGAAAAGCACGAACTCTCTCTAGTTTTAAAAGTCAAGTAAAGTCTCACTTTCTTTCTTTGTACTGAATTTAGTGTTTTCATCGTTTTGTGTATTATGTACCTAGTTATTTTGTGTATGTGTCACTACACTTTCATAAGATACGTGTTATGTATGTAAGGATATATAGGTATGTATGTATTTTTTGTATGTATGTATAAATATATAAATGTATATTTGTAACTTTATTGCTTGTATTTATGTACTTCTGCGCCATACCCACTTTACAACTTGAAGTCCTACTAGCGTGGTTGCCTGTAAGATATTGCTTTTGCAATAAGGCCGCCATTGTACATACCATATTGTTAACATTATTTACTCTTATGTATTCTTGGTGCAATAAAGAGTTTATTATTATTATTATGTTCTCTCAAGGTTTATCCTTCACGGGACGTATCCCGGACCTTTTTTTATTACGGAACCCTAATGATAAAATATTGTTGACTATTGTTCCTCATACAATACAAGTATCAGCATCTGAAAAGCATCACTTTGATTACAGACTATAGTGCCCCACAATTCGTAAATAATTGTGTGACTCCTAGTCGGGGAGGTTGCATCATTTTTCACCGCCGATAAATTCGTTTCACTGTCGAGATGTCAACCCGGGATCGCTTCATTCTGTGTGCGTACAGACATAGCATTGCTAAGCCTATAAAAAATAAGACCCTATTGTGTTGTTTATTGTTTGGCCTGGCTTAGGTGATGAATCCATGGTGAATCCTTCACAGATTAAATACTAGTTACTACGCAAAATAGGGATGTGGATTGGGTCCCAAAAAATATTATTTTATTTACCTAGTCCATCAGTTAGACTTTTTTTTTTTTGACATTGACATTAAATAAAATATTAGTTTATTTAAAAAAGAAAGATAAAATTATTTACATATTTACAGATATAGAAAAATTATTTTATATTTATAATTACAGACAAAAAAAAAAAAATATTAGAAATAAATCAGTTAGATTATCCAAAAATATAGGACTCATATTTTTCGGATTGTCTCAGTAGTAAAAATTCACAAAGATACAGCACCTACATCGATATATCGAAGCAGGGCGATTAACTTAACCGTCTAGTGAAAACCGTGACGTTATGCGAGATTTAAATGCGCTGTATGTTCGTCAATAAAGAAGATTGACAGAGACCCATAGACTGGTGGTACCGTCTTATGACGAAGTGTAGGACAATGAAAATATTACTAATTTGTTTGTCTTGAATTATGTAATAAAAATGTAATCATACCATATTTCTACAACTTATGAGTAAAAAGTTATATGCATATAAAGTTAGTATGGTAAAAAGGGTAGAGACGTTACAAATGGAGATAACAAAACGTTTTGACTTTTTTTTGACACATCTAACAGTGAATAACTGTACTTACAGACTAATATTTGGCTCTGGTAGTACAAAGAGGGTCGTGCTCCTGCTGTGGAGACTAATAAAGACTTGATAATGATGATGACACCTTTTTTATTTATTTTCGCTGAAGCTTCGTCCAGGTCTCAGCCTAACTCAGTCTGAGGCCACGTTCCGTGTTTCCCGTAAGCATTAATTTTGTATAAACTTTTAGTATGTACGAGTACAGTCCTGTTGCTTTGCTCCCTAAGTGTCCCATTGTGCAACAGTATCAATTGTGCGAGGTAGCTGTCGCCGCATTGTCTTGCACACCATTTGTCCATGGACGACAGAGGCTTTGTATCGCTGACTGATTACTTTACCTACGTAGAGTATATAATCATGCTATAGAATAATCTTGGGTTCCAGATAAATGTACCTAATAATGTTCTTATCGTCAATGATATGAATGACCGAAATTGATCGAATGAGGCAGACCAAAGAAACATTGGATGGAGTAAAAGTGGGATAAGCATAAGGCAGAAGAAGAATGTTCTTATCGTCAATATATATTATAAAGATATGTATTTTTTTAAGCATTAGCCGTCGTACAGAGTACAATTCCACCAATAAGATTTTCGTACAAGCTTTTTATTGTGAGGCCTAAGTACGAATCAAGACAAATGTAATAAGCCCAACCTCGATGGGGTTGCGTCGTTTTATTTTAGGCTGTCAAAAAAATCTGACACCAGTGTTGGCCACTTACACACACGAAAAACAAACTAACTTATTATCAATTCCATCGAATGACGATCAGAATTAGAACCAAATCAAACTGCTAGCTGTTATTTTATTTTATCGCCTAAAATAATATTTTGAAACAGCGAACAAAGCAAATGAATAAATCCCAAATATCACCCAGACGCATTCAAATGAATTCGTTGTTTAAAAAATCCGCTATCGAAACTACACAGCCGCATGATTCATTGCCCATTCATTGCGTAGATCCAAATCCGCAAAACACAAGCCTATTACTTATTCAACTATAGCTATATAGCTCCAATGTTATTCGAATGGATGTAATAAAAGTTAGCCATATTTGTGTTTTTACGTTGTAGGATTTAATATTCAACCATACGGATATATGGCGCAGATAAACAGCACGAACGTAACTAACTTAAATACAAGTTTATTTGCTATGTAAATAAAAAAGCCGACTGTCAAGAACGCCATCTAATGATAAGTAGCGGAACTACCGATACGACTTGATATCCTTAGCGCCATCTAATATTTGCCATCTATTCTGCTTTAATATCCCTCCTCGAAGTCACATTACGCCATATTTAAATAAGGCTTCTTTACTCAAAATGGAATCACGTAGGCAGCTTCATCTCGCTAGCTTGTTGTTTGACATAATTAAATTTCAAAAGCCAGAGTATTTATACGAAAAATTACTTTTCTTGTCACAACATCATGCAAGGTCTACGCGTCCCGTGCTTACAGTACAACGACACAAGACTGAAGCATTTAGGGGGAGTGTCAGGTACGCGGCAGCAAAGTGTTGGAATAACATTCCACCACTCATTAGAAACGTTACATCTAAATTTACTATAAAAAAATTGTATAAATTACATCTTCTGGATATGCAAAAAAATGATACGTCCAAACGCTTTGCTTGCCGCGTCAGTCGAATTTATGCCCTGAATGTTTGATTTTTTATTGATTTATTATTATTGATTTATTATTATTGATTTATTATTATTGGCTACGCCTGTTTTTGCATGAATGTTTATTGCAGTAGTTGTTAAGTGTTATAGTTTTTTTTTTTTTTTTGTTTTAATTTAATGAGTGGTAATGTTAATTCTACTACTTAAGCTACATCAATATTGTTACTTTATATTTAATATAATTATCATGTTTTTTTTTTAAATTGAATAATTGTATTTTTTGTCAATTGTTTCTGTTTATTTAATTATTTAATTTTTAATATTTTTATCAATTTGTTAAGTTCTTATAATTCAAGTTACATATATTTTTACTGCTTAAATTTTAGTTATAATTATGATACAATCTTTTTATTTTTTTTTGGCATCTCGTTCGCGCATTCTCAAAGGCGCCAGCTGAAAATCAGCTGTTACTTCTAGTGAGTAGCGTTTAGCTGAGCTGTAGCCTTTTTGTGCACTGTGCCACACAAATGCATGCATGCTTAGTTTTAAGTACTTATTTAAATTTGTAATTGTGTACCTTATATTATGTATATTGTGTGTTACAGAAAACAAATAAATAATTTATCTATCTATCTATTATTTGCTAGAAAAAGCCCTACCTTTAAATAGATAATCCCCAATAACTTTTAAATGGCTGAACCGATTTTCATCAAACATAGCTAAGATCCGCCGCAAGGGAACTTGCTTTGTAGTTTAATAAGTAGTTGTAAGTATATATTTTATGAGTAACTTGTGAATAAAGAGAGTCTTAATTAAGTCGTCTTTCAATGCAGTCGCCTCCTACATTACAGCTTTCACGTAAAAAAACCGGGTTCCATCTATCTGGTAGAATCTTGATGCTCCGAATTTCATTTGGCATAACATACTTGGCAGAATGTTAGTAGAATATTTCAAACGCATAAAAAATATTTGATATAATATTTGTTTGGCCGAATATTTATATGTCCGAATATACAATAGCATACTTTTAAGATGTCAGAATTTCATTTAGTAGAATTACCTTTTAAATACATAACGTTTCGCATAATTTGTTTTAGAATAATGTTTTATTAGTGTTACTTTTATTTGGTATAATTTTTTTTCACCTTCTAAGAAGATGGCATAATTTCATCAGCAATGCAAATCAAAAGCATAAGTAATAATGAAAACCATACTCGTTCAAATCTATACTATTGTTGGTCAACATAAAAAAAAAGCATTTCGAGTTTGCTCGGTTAGGGCAAAAATATAGGTTAGGTTATGTTAGAACTACGACCACCCAAGTGCCAAGGTAGACAGCCTTTTCATACTATAATATTTTTTTTATTACAGGGAAGAAAAAACCACATACGTTTATAATCTTAGTCTAGTTTATAATCATGATTCTGCATTGAAATGACTACGTACACGTATGAAATAAATACCAAAAGGCGATTCTGACTGCGAACTTTCTGCGATATAATGATTATACTTTTAGATTATTATGGCTATAAAATTTATCCTATAAGATTTTTCTGATTTTGCACGCCTCATAAGCGAAGCGCATGAGGTAGTGCTCTACTCTCGCCTTACAAAAATCAAGTGATTTTTTTAACTAAATGTGTCTCTATTTATTTTCTATCGCACTTGTACAATAATATTTACACATAAATGTCAAGGAAAACACCAATTTCAACACTTATGACATTTTTAAAAGACATTTTGCCTTTTAAATAAATAAAAACAATGTTTAATAAAATCATTTTGTTGACGTCCGTGTGTCGGTATGTATGGAAACTGGCGTAGTCACGATAACTCCCGAAAAACTTATCTGATCAAGTCCATTTTTTTTTATACGCTTCAGTATTATCCAAAACTAAGTCCTTTCGAAGATCACGGTTTAATTCAATGTAGTTTAATCGTAATTATTATTATAAAAATACAGGTGACATATTAAAAATAATTTTGGATGTGAGGTTTGTTGAAAGAGTTAATACCTATGTATGATGAGTACGAATGTGTAACTGGCAAGTAAGAAAAGAAGTAAAAAGAAATTTGAATAAAGAATGTTCGGATTTTGTTTGTTTTATTAAATATGAAAGACGAATAAATGTAAAAGAAGCGATAAGTTAGTTAATATTTTTTATTTAATTTGCATTAACTGATTGAGAATGAAAAGAACAATCAGTGGTAACACTTTTTTTGACATTCGTGACGTAGTCTTGTGTCTTTTTCTTGTTTTTGTTTAGTTTTTTTGAGATTTCTCAAAATCTACCGGTCCGAATCGGTTTAAATTCACAGAAAATCTGAGTTGTATACAACTCTTTGGAAAGCTACTTGTTTGGTTCCGATCGGTTTAGTTGTTCAAGAGTTATAAGCGGGTCACATACACACCCACACACACATACGGATAGGGTGCATGACACTTGCTCGTGAGTGGTCAGGGAAGATTCCTGAGACCTTTAAACGTCGAGATCTGATAAAAACTCGACTTTTCAAAAACGGGGTGAAACTAATAACGTCCCGAATTTTGAAAATTTTCAATTTTCTCAAC
The DNA here is from genome assembly GCA_963576875.1 of Acrobasis repandana. Taxonomy (NCBI): domain Eukaryota; kingdom Metazoa; phylum Arthropoda; class Insecta; order Lepidoptera; family Pyralidae; genus Acrobasis; species Acrobasis repandana. Next base: position 21,039,239 of record OY756219.1, read on the forward strand.
GGGAAGTTAAAAATAAAAGTTACAAATAATCTCCAGTCGTGCGTTAAAGCCGACACATACTTTTCTTCGTTTTAAGTTAGCAATAAAACAATCAAAATCAATTTAATTGTGAAAAATTAGATTATGAGGCGTGCACTTTTGGATTTTCCAAACTATTTTAAATTATTGGTTTTGAATCTATGATAAATGAGTAGATGCCAAACTAATTTCTACTAAATGACGTTTCTGTAAGCCGCTGTAATGCAAAATAATATTATAACATAAAAAGTTCTACCATAAAGGACCAAAAAAAAACCGCATCGAAGTCGGTCCATCCGACCGACAGACATTAGCGACAAACTTTTTATCGGCGGTTAATACCCTTTTTTTAAGATTGAAATAAAGTTATAACTACTGACCTGAAAGTAAATCATACCTAATTCACGCCAATACCACTCAAAGTCGTCAATTCGAAATTACCATAAACAAAGTCGTGTAAATGAAATCTCTTAACGTATGAATTTGTCCCGGGCAGTGCCGTTCCCGAGTGAGCTGTTCCCGGATGATGAGTGACATTAACCCGGACGAATTAAATGGGACCCCGTGAAACCTTTACAAGTGTGTTTTTCAGTTGCAAGTTAAAGGAGAATAGCAATTAAAAACTGTGAAGACCTAGTAATAGAAGGAAATAAAACAATTTAATATTCACGTGTTTATCCCTAATGTGGCAGATAGAGTATTTTGTAGTCTTGTAGCTCTGAGTAGCCGAAGCCCAGAGCCACATGAGCCAAAGACCAAAAAAGAGGTCCAGACCGCCCTCCGACGACTTGGTTTGGTACCATTTCCAAAGACATATGAAGACGATGGACCTGAATCCAGATATGACACAACTTCAAGAGATATGGGAAATAGGCTCGGGAAAAGAAGCATTTTCGATCGGTTTTTACGATTTGCGCGGGAAGTGAAGCAACTGGTACTGTTACAATCAAAGTTTGTCTTTTTTCCTAGACCAGCAGGGAAGAACTTTATAAATTCTTTTCTCGATTTCGACGACACGAGCTCGGTGGACCGGTATGGGGGTACGCATTGCTAGCGTTTTCACAAGTTAAGCAACCCCGGGCGTGGTCCGTACTTGGATGGGTGACCACAAGTGGTACAAAAATGTCTCGAGCTCCTCCGTGCTTCGGAAGGCACGTATAAGCCGTTGGTCCCGGCTGTCATTGTATGGCAGTCGTCAAGCTATGTCAGATGCCTTAGGCAGCTTGAAAAATCTGAACTACTAGTTATTATAAAACAAGATACAAAATACATACATATGACAGAATATATATTTTTTATTTCGCATAAAAAGTACTTTCCTTAAATATACGAGAAGCTATGATGTTCAAAACCAACCTGTACTTTGGCGGTATTCCCGCTCCACGCTTGCACTTTAACACACTCATAACTTCAACACACCCTCTTTCATCCATCATTAGCGGACAATGGCTAATCTAACGTGAGGGCGCTCCATCACCCGCACCAGATCATAATTAACGGGAGATTACGTTGGACGATACGAGTATCATACCTGACAGTTTGAACAAAAGTCTTGCATACTGCTCTTGACAGCTGTCAATTAACTTTTGTTTACGAGGTTAAATTATACTTCAGATATGACAAGTAGACAAAGCCAGGAGTCGCCAAACTCGTCGGTCACAACACAATCTGTCCTAGCAATATAGTGGGTCTAAAGTGAGAAAGTACAAGGAGTTTTTCGTGTATAAATGGCCGACACAAGTAGTGACAGGTTGCTAGGCAATGTTTTAAATAAACAGGCAAGTGCGAGTAGGACTCGTACATAAAGGGTTCCGTACCAACGTCTAATGTTTTAAAACGCTGAAGAAACACGTTTCTTGTATGACGACCCCCTTTAATTTTTAAATTTATTTTATTTTTAGTATTTGTTTTTATTGTGGTCATAGTAATACATAATTGGTGAAAATTTCAAGTATCTAGTTAATGCCAATAAAAAGATCAGGGTTAAAAACGCTGAAAAAAAATACGTTTCTTGTATGACGACCCCCTTTAATTTTAATTTTATTTTTAGTATTTGTTATAGCGGCCACAGTAATACATAATCGGTGAAAATTTCAAGTGTCTAGCTATTATGGTTCAAGAGATATAGCCCTGTGACAGACGTACAGACGGCAGACGGACAGACAGCGGACTCAGTAATAGGGTCCCGTTTGGGTACAGAACCCTAAAAATGGTAATTACTAGTGGTTTTGTCAGAACAGTAAACTTCGCGTCGCGACCTCTTATAACCATGCAATAACCGACACTTTCTCCTTACCACTGGCTCAGCAAAGCCATTTCAGTGAAATTCGTCCATATTCACGCTACGGCAAACATCCCCTTTTCCCCCCACTCCCTCCTTTTGCAACATCTTGTGTAGAATTAAATCCTTAGTGTGCCTCTCAAATTAGATTGAAATCCGTCAATAAATAACGTTACAGCACTGCCTATTACTCTCCCAATTAGAAATCGCGATTGACTTAAACATATAAGGCCGTAGCTGAATTATCAGGGGTCCAGTGCTGCCCCCATTTAAAATAAATCATTTCAAAGAAAACAGAGACATTATTTAAAATTTTGCTACTACCAAGCCCTACATAACCCTTCAAAGTATTTTATGAACTATTGTTTACAGTTTATAATGAGAACGTTAAGATTTACAACGCACATTTAACAAAAGTGGCCGTTTTTCGCAAAATCGCGTAGTAAAGCTTAACGTTCTCACTTGAAACTGTAGTTCATAAAATACTTTGAAGGGTTATCTAGGGCTTGGTAGTAGCAAAATTTTAAATAACGTCTCCATTTTCTTTGAAATAATTTATTTTAAATGGGGCTGGACCCCGGAAAATTCAGGTACGGCCTCAAATAAATTAAGGAACTTGTATGCCAATTTTCATCAAAATCTGTTAAAAATGCAATCCAGACCAAGATGATTCCGTTATTGAAAAAAAATCATCTAGCTCTGTAGCTTTGCTTCACTAGACACATTAACCTTGTTCCTGCGGCCAAACCTTAGGGAATTACCACCAGACCTATTTATTAACTTGGTGAAAATTTCTCAGGTTGTTTTTGTAATGCAAGCTGTATCATTAAGAACAATGAACTGCATTTAACGATGGCCACGTTCTTTTAAATCGTTTTAGCACCTCTTCCGTGAGCCCGGAGCTACTGGTAGTTTTCAAATTGAAGTTTAATGGAAATAGGATTACGGTGTTTGCAGCTGCAATGGAAAAGAGATTTCTTATACATTTATTTCATTTTAAAATTTTGTTTGTTCCCAAATCATATTCAAAGTCAAAAATTATTAATTTATCTTTGGATATTTGTATTTCTTTCAATTTCATAAAAGTGGCTGACATCAGATCTTTTACTTACAGCTAAGTTTAGTGTCACTTTCTATATTTAGAACAAATGGCGGTTACGTACCGGCAAGCGCAGCGTAAGACATCCATACTAGGGGTGGTTGAATTGAGCAAGGTTGCAGGAAAACGCTGGATGCAAGCCCCTTCCAATCGGTCGTTTTGGTAATTCTTGGAGAGGCCTATGTCCAGTAGTGGACTTCCTTTTGCTGATATAGAAAATGTGACAAAAATAAATATATCCCTTACGGACCCGGTCAACACAATTGTGACGGTATTTCAGAGCAGAGACAATATATAACAATAAAGATATAAACAACCAAGACCCAGAAAATATGAAAAAGGCCATTTCCCAACTTGTCCTGGTTGGGGATCGAACCCAGAACCTATGGAGTAGTGGTCTAACGTGTTAACCATTACGGTACGGAGGTTGTTGGATTTTTTTTAAGAAAATTTTTAAAAGAAAGAAATTGAAGAATATTAAATTTACATATATTAATTAATTTAACTAAGTTATATTATATATATTAATGATAAGCATATTATTTATATGTACCTACATATATACATACTATGATTTTATTTACTCAAATTAAATATAGTCGCTTCTGCAAATCATTATACTAAGTTTGCCCATGTTTTCCTATATCTTAATAGAATAAAAATGTACCCAACATCAAAAACGCATTATAGGAAATGCGATGAAAGCGGAGAAAGGGTCCATTTTAAAACAATTTATTTTGTTCTAAACAGGCCTTTACCCGCTTTCTATTTGACCACTGCTCTTGATTGATGGACTTGTGCGGGACCCTTTGGATGCTGGAAGATCGTTGCTAAAGTAAAAAAAAATTTCAAAGTGTAGTTCTTTAGTATTTAATAATAAACCTATAAACTATAAATTTTCTATAAAACAAAAGTAATAATTACAGCTCCGTTTTTGAAATATTTAAATTGAAGAAAAAAAAATTGTGAAATCCGTCCATATATAACGCTACAGCAAACTTCCCCCTTTTTCCCTCTCCACTCCCTCCTTTTGGACTTTTTTGCAACATTTTGTGAAGAGTAAAATCTTTAGTGTGCCTGTCAAATTTGATTGAAATCCGTCAATAAATGACGCTACAGCAAAGTACCCCCCTCCCCCCCTATTTCTCCCCCAATAAAAATTCACGGTCAAATAAAAAAAATCAATAAATCAAGGAACTTGTGTGGCAATTTTCATCAAAATCAGTTGAAAAGTTGAAAAATCCGATCTGTAGGCGAGAACAGAAGACAAAAGCATGTTTGGCCAATCTCGAAACTGAGACCAAGGCTCGGATACCAGGTTAAAATATTGAACCACCTCATTAGAAACGCCATACATTTTAAAAAGAGCATTAACATATCGATTCCGCTTGAATTTGGGTTCTGATCAAAGAACCAATAATAAGTGTTTTGATCAGAACCCAAATAATATCGATTCCGCTTTCCGCTCGAGCGGAATCGATATTATTTGGGTTCTGATCAAAGAACCAATAATAAGTGTTTTAGTTTGCGAAACCAGGTTAATTTCGTTCGGATCATTTTGGCTCCACCTACCGACACCCTTTACCCGCGCGCCCGCCTGTATCTTTCTTGCTTTATAAAGTAAGTTCAGTTCAACTTGTCTTGAAAGGTGACGGGAAGCTCCGCTCCCAAATCGTTTGAAATTAACCTGGTTAAGCCCGGCGAATATAACGCTCGCGTATCGATTCCGCTCCTAGCGAGTGTTCGCGAAAAACCTGGTTAGGGATGTTAATGAGCTGATATTTTTCAAACCGTTCCCAAGCCCTGACTGAGACGCTTCTTCGCTCGCTTGGTCTATAATAAACACACCTCAGATAGAGAAGGTGCTTTGAAATGCTTTAGGTGCACAAGGTAAATTTAAAGCTGTGATTTAAGTATACTGATGACATGAGTAAAATAGGTACTCTAAAACAGCGTGTAGACAGAATAAGCGGTACAGGATGATTTGTCTTCTCAGCGCAGGTGTACACGTCGAGTCTATAATGCTCATTACTTTGTGACTGATAGCGTGGTCTTGTTGAGAATATCAAAGGTTATTTCATTAAACAGTACAGTAAAGGTTAATATTTACTTTTGATTTCGTTGGATTTGTGGGGGCAAGGGTAGCCCTGAAGTATGAAGCTTGGCAGAGCGACCCAGATAGGATATGTGTAAAGAAGTGGAAAGTGGGTAAAACAAACGGAAAAGTTTTAAGTAATTTATCGAGTACACTGGAAATAGACAAACATGAAAAACAGAAGATGAAAAGCAATTAGTAGGAAGTATAGTAGAAAAATCAAGAAGAGAAAAGAACTGAAAACAACGTTAATAATATCTACCGAAAATTTCAATAGCGATAAATGACATGCAGAGAGAATTTGATGGACGGTTGTTGTCAAAAACTGTGACCAAAAGTCGGTATTCTTCTCAGCGTGTCGAAGTGTCGATGTTCGAAATTAAATATTTCTCTTGGCCCAGTATTGAGCGACCTGAACTGCGTTAGGGTTGCATTGTAAAGGTTCTCCAGCGTACCTTCTCCTTTTTTAAAGTCTGTTAAAACATGGCGACACTACATAAAGGCGAACTGGTTGATAATTATTAACGTTAAGTTCGACCAATTTTAATCAATCTTTTACAAGATATTGAGAAAAAACAACTTTAGGATAAACAATAAGATGACTACGACAATATAGCGTACAATAATCAAGATGATTTAAGTGGCAATGACACCAATTTGGGTTAAATGAACACTTGAGAGATCAACGCTCGGTGTAGACAACTATTACTTATAAGTGAAAAAATACGGGGTTCCTGTATCATAAATTCCACGCTCGTCTAGGAGAACAGAGAAAAACGTAGAATGTACCAGCTGCTTCTCTTCCCGCGCAGATCACAAAAAATGGGCGGGAATCTGATTCATGTCAATAGGTGATAGCAACCCATTATTTTGATTCGTGATGAAAGTTCCACCCTCACATTTACTATCAGTTTGGGTCTTGCAGCCCTAAACAAGGCTCTGAATAATGTATAATAATAAGATAATAAACTTCGTCAAGGAAAAGTAGATCTACGCATCTATAAGAATCATAGGAAAATTGTTATCTAGTCTTACTTCTTAAAACGGGATATCAAGTCAATTATAATTATGACATAACAAACAATGTAATCTCAGTCCATCCATATAACTAATTTTAAGTTTGTTAGTTGACGTCTTTGGAGAAAACGTGCAGTGCAGTTTGCTGCCGCTTCTTCTGCACTTGCGCCTAGGAAGCGGCGTAAACTTAGCTGTAAGTAACGATTTGACGTCAACATGACGAGAGGAGAGAGAGAGAGACGAGATATTATAAATATCCTATGATAATAAAGATATTTTGAATTGAATTGAATCAAAAAATATATATTGTAATTGAAATACAAATTCGGAAAACGAGAATAATAATAAGATTGTTCGGAAAAACATAACGTAAGTTTAGAAAAAAAACAAATTAGAGAAAGATAAATGAAGTAAAAGAACAAACTTCTTCTTCTTCGTCTAAGCGCATTCCCGGTTGCATCCTTAGCTGTGCTGCTTCGGAGCCCGGGGTGCGTTTTCCCACTTTTTCTTCTCCAAATATAACATGTCAATGATCACCCAAGCATGCCAAAGACCTTGCAAAATGGAGAAGAAATAGCCGGAACAGTTAAAATGATTTGGCTATAGTTTTAAAACCGGCCGCCTGCCTGACGTCAACCCTCTTTGGGAATGTATTTGTGCGAAAAGTTTTACAACCGGCCGCCGCCCGACGTTAACCCTCCTTGGGAATGCAATTGTAGCACGAGATGTTTGTGCTTAGTCCTTTAGTCGCCTCCACATCCACAGGAAGAGATGGAGTGGTCCTATTCTAACCCGGAACCAGACGGGTAAAAGGAAAAGAACACACTAACGATGTCAAAGGATAGGTAAGAATATTTCGGAATACGGTATTTGACAAATTTTGAAAAATCGTTTTAAATAATTCTTTATCATGTAAATAAGCACAATATAATAACATTTTCGGGATATCTATTGTATTATCGAAAAATATCATTGTTATAGTTTAAATTTTCACAACTGCGCCAAGAACGCTAATTTCTGTCAATGCGGCGGATTTGTCAGATGACGTCACACGCAAGTGACACAGGTTTAGATGTTGTCCAACAGCCTATTAATAAGAAAATTAGAAAAAATAACTACCTTGTGATAAGATCCATTATTGCTGTTGCCACTATAACCATAATTGTAACTATTATAAGTAGGATAACCTCCCATATACTTATTCTGTTTAAACATTTCACTCACACTGATCACTAAAATATTTACAAAACACACGCACTATCAATTTGTGTATAATAACAATTGTTCCGTAACGATGCGCACGCGTCACGAGAACAGACTGGACAGCAAACTTGAGTCAATTAATGAGCACAGAGTCATACAGACACACAGATACGGCATTTATTTAAATTACTAATTTAAATTAATTACTAATTTAAATTACTAATAACTAATTTTTAGCACTTAAATGGAAGTCTTTAATACAAGTAGATAACGCGTTACATACAAAATCAAAGCAAAATTCTGTTCGCTAGAATAGGCACGATGACTGAAAAATTATTTTAGGCTCATCGGTTAGATTATTAAAAAATATTGTTCTCATATTTTTTCTTTTCTCTGATAATAAATCATCAAATCTGAAAATAAATAACGAAGTTACAGCGCATTTAAATTTGGCATGACATCACGCTTTCGTACGATTTTTACTTTTAACTTAGATACTCTGTATCTTTGTGAATTATTACTTTTTTGATAAACTGAAAAATACGGGTACATTCTTTTTGGATAATCTAACTACAGACTAATTAGAATAATACTTTTCTGATCCAGTCATCATCCCTATTTCAAATAACATTCACTGTGAAATCAACCTTATTACGAGTACACTCCGTATAAAGAGTTTTTCTTGACTGAACTAAACAAAATAAGAGCTCACCGCCGCCGGGAGTGCGCTCTTATTAACCGAACCGTATTTTCTGCGCCGACCCGATTTCTAGTAGTATTGTATTATTTAAATAATTATTACTACTAAGAAATTTTAATGTTATCTCCATTGAGGAAATTTAACCATGAGTTGTTGATTCACAGAGAAAAATCGAAACTACAATAAATGTAAACTTTGGTCAAGTAGATTTAGTTTCCTAATGATTTGCTACATTTAGTACCTACGCATCTAGGCTTAGCGTGGGTTATATCGACCATTGTTCAACTAAAACTAAACACCGCAATTAGCTTAGCCCACCCACCAGTCATCCATTTTGAGACTTACATATGGACTTCTTACTGGCCATGACTACTCAAATTGACCATTAAATTTGTCTATTGTGCAGATTGTGCGATGTTCAAAAATATGTTTTGTACAATCTGTCTATTTACACTTATAAAACGCTGTATTTATATTTATTAAATGCTAGCCAGCTTCAAATCCCAAGTAAAGTCTCATTTTCTATCTTATGAAAGGTAAATCTCGTCCTCTTGTTTTCACTTCGTTTCTTTATCTTGTAATTTTTTATATGTAAGTTGTATGTATTTAAGTATGATGTATATGTATGTTTATTTAAATTATTGTAAGTATATAAGTATGTTTATTATATTGACCACCCCGTACTACCTAATTTCCCATTAATTGCTTTCTAAATATGCGAGATTGCCCGGAAGAAATTTCTTAGCGATAAGGCTTCCTTTTGCGCATTTCCTAGTTTTTAAGATTATGTCCTGTATTTATTTTTTGTGGAAAAATGGGTCTTGTATAATATTATTTACTAGCTATTACCAAATAAGTTTTATAAAGCATTAAAATTTAAGTATTGTATAAAAATATACATTATGTATCTACGCTTATAACAAAAAAAATTCTGCAGCGTAGGTACGTTACTCTGCGGACTTCAATAATGTCTCTTTGATATAGTTCAATGAAACGATTGTTTATACGCTATGAATAAATTGTATATATAAATGTGTGAACATGCCAATAGTAGATATTCCAGCTTCTTGCCCACCACCATGGTAAAAGTGGCCTTTCTTTTTCTTTCGAAACACGGAATCATCTTTCTTTTCGGATAAACAGGTGATTCAAGCCTGCAAATATCCTAACCAGACTAGAAACAACTTTTCACAAGGTATGCTTCCTAGTGGGATTTGAACCCACGACCTGCGGATCACAAGGCAAACGCCTTGACCACTGGACTACGGAGGCAAAGTCTGGCAAATAAACTTATTTTATTAATCAAAATCTAAGATCGTAAGTAATTTCCAATTAAGAGTGTTCACTTCGCCCTTTGATCTCAAAAATCATAGTTCCCATGCACAACATTTCTAATTATGACGAACGTACCGTAATCCAACAACACATGGACAAACGGATTACTGCGTCAAAGGCCTCCATTTGCGAAATTTGTTTTTCCATTACTCAAATTGGGTTCCACTGCACCCTAAGTGGCGGGGAGAGTTTTTGTGTGCTGTTGTGACTGGAAGTTATGGATGAAATAAAGTAGATAAAGATCGTGACTAGACTATCGTGGGCCCTTTTGATTGTTCTCTTATTTATTTTTACATTGTCTCTAGTTTTTTAAATTTCACTGCTCACTGCAATGGTTCAGTGGAATATAACAAAAAATAATATATAGATTTAACACGATATTATATTTAAACAAATATTTCCTGCATTTAAATTCTTTCTGCACTAGTATAATAATGATATAGGACGAAATCAGTCCATGATACTGAACAATTTTCGCGAAAGAAAAACTAAGGTATCTTTGGGAAATTCCACGGAAAACATAGATATATAATATCTGTGTAAAAACCCCTACATACAATGTAAGTAGAGGTATATTTTACTAAACCTTATTAACTCAATTAGTTTAAAAAAACAAAGGACCTTATAGGTTTAAAAAACTTTATTCTCATAAGAAATTTACATTTCACTTAAAATGAGATACCTACTACATTACATTACATACTACAGTGAGTAATATTTACAAAATAAACATTAAGTGCTGGTCGCGACGTATGATTTTAGTTTCTTTTTAAATACATTTTTGCTCTTACACGTTCTTAGTTCATTTGGCAATTTGTTATACAGCTGTGCTCCCATCAGAAAGAATTGTATTTTTCCCGTAATTAGTCCGTGGTGTAATTAGGTCAAGTTTATTTTTGGATCGAAAATTGGATTTGATTTGTCTTGTATTTAGCTGCATGTTGGATTTTGTAGTATTTGTAGTAATTTTTATAATCAAAACACATGTATTGTATCTGTAAATTTGTGTTAAATTAAATATTTTAGTTTTATCATATAGTTGTTGTGTTGGTGTACGGAAACTATAATGTAACGCGTTTAAATTGGTTGGTGCAGCAGATGCGACCTAACTAAACAGTTATATATAATTGATTTAACTTTTTTTGGTATGTATAACGGTGATGAACTTAAAGTGGAACTGGGCAGGACACCTGGCCCGACGGAGTGATGGCAGGTGGAGTAAGGCTCTGACCGAATGGTGGCCCAGAACGGGTGAGAGAAGCGTCGGGCGTCCGCCTATGCGATGGGTTGACGATATAACCAAAGTCGCGGGTCGCACCTGGATGAGAGCAGCACAGGATCGAGATGGGTGGCGTCGACGAAGAGAGGCCTATGCTCAGCAGTGGGCGGAAGAAGGGCTGGGATGATGATGATGATGAATGCGCCATTTTTCGAATTGATCCTAATACAGGTGTTAATTTGTTTTTGACATGTTCAATGTGTGGCTTATTCTACCTTATAATTGAGTAAGTAAATATCCTTTCAATCCATTGCAGGTTGAATAAAAGAGACTCCTACGTGGGATGGGATAAATCCGCATTTGTAGATTTGCTCTTTCGTATTATGTTGTCTTTAATACTGAAATGTTTTTGGTACAATAAAGTTATTAGAAGGATCTAATTAATGAAGTACGTAATGAGTATATAGTTAAAAATAAATTAATGATGTGATAAAATTAAGATAATGATAAAAAATGAATAATGGTAATGGATTTTTTAACCGGTATCACCGCGACTTTAAAATAAATCTATAAAAATTGAATAACAACACCATTCTATCACAATTTCCACACTTTTAAATGAAAAACAATTTTGTCGACGTAAGTTGGCGTGGGGCCAGTTCCATAACAGAATTAATTACTAGACAACAGATGGCGCTTACGGCAGGTGGTACAGGGTGGTCTGTTAGCCATAAAACTCAATTTTCGTGTAAACTATGAGATATAACAGACTGTATGAGGGGAGCGCAGCGGTGCAAAAATGTTGTGAATTCATTGCGATTGCAGCGTACCTACGTAGTTCCTATAAACAAACATACATTTCGTAAATAAACATCTCCTCTCACGGGCCTACTGGAAGAGATCTCTTTTGTGAAAAGTAGTGCCTTTGTACAACTTTTAGCTTACGTATTCTCTATATACAGGGTTATTTTTAATTAACCGGCAACCTTTTTTGAAGCAAGGTCAGTCCGTGATACTGAACCACTTTCCATAAAAACTGTTTTGGATAAAAGTACTTATTGTTAGGAGACTAGCGCCATCTGCGTGTGATCTCCACAAACACGGGCAAGATTATCGATTCATCGATATTCCGGCTGTGCCCCGCCCTGCGCGGATTGTCTTTGCCCAGTCTCGACTGACGCTATTAATGACAGGTTGCGCTGGTCCCGTCGCGATAAAGCCATGCGGCATTAATTTTGTATTTGATATATTGCGAATATTTTGTGAAGAATTGTCGCTAATTGTTGTTCGTTTGTGTGCCCAATTTGTTTGGAACGGCGTGGAGCCGGAAATTGTTTGTAGTACGGATAAGAACAGTGATTTGTGTCAAATGTGAACGCGTGCCATCGCGTCATTGTAAATTGTTGGTTTTTGACTATTGCCCGTGTGAAACGGAAGTATTTGTAAATTGACTATAAAAGGAACTAATTTTGGTGGCGTGGATGCCCATAAATGTATAAACAGTGATAAGTGTTTGAGTCGGAGCGAGAGACACCGCATGTTACGGTCCGCTGTTAGGTTATACCAACAATAGGTACTTAATCTTGAAGTGTCAAGAAAAAGAAGAAACTTGTTGTGCTGTGGTGAAGTGGTGTTATAAATACGACGTATTCGTTTGGGGCGACATACATGAGCTCATGGGTAGGTTCGCTAAGGGACCCCATTTTCTTCACCACTGACTTGGGACCCGTGCTGGGACCTGAGGCCGTCGCCAGCCCTGAGTAGGACTTCGGGCTCGACGCGAAGGCCAGGCGAGGCTGCCTGAAGACTGCATGGATGCGGTAAGTTTTGTAATTAGTTTAATTACTTTTAATTATATTTAATCTTAATTTATAATTAGGTTAGGAGGTTCCCTGGACCTTATCTAGGGTGGTAGCAGACTGCGTAGGTTTGTTTGTGTGTTTGTTTGTTGCCGGTTGGATTGCCGGACTCGTACCAAGAGCGTAGTTAGTAACATTTCTTGGTAGCAGAACGTAATCTTAGCTATCTGCGCCAACAAAAACAATTACTGAAAAACTAAAAAAAATTCGACTTTCCATACAAATCGGCACTCAACCAAATGGATTTTGTATGGGAGGACGAAATTTTGTTTTCGTTTTTCGATAATTGTTTTTATGGAAAGTGGTTCAGTATCACGGACTGAACTTGCTCCAAAAAGGTTGCCGGTTAATTAAAAATAACCCTGTATATTGTCCATGTACAAAATTCAAATATATATTTTTGGGTTTCGTGAAAGTTGTAGAACAAAAGTTGTTTAGTTTCACGGGCTGAGGTACCATCTGAGAGGTTTTGCGTTATTTCAGTAACACGTTGTATACAGGGTGACTTTTTAAACACCAGCCAAATTCTTGGAGCAAGTTCAGTCCATGATACTGAACTACTTTCTATAAAAAAAGTTATTAAAAATTTATAAAAATTTTTCGTCCGTAATCATCAATCAAATACAAAATCCGTATGGGAAGACGAATTTTTATTTTAGTTTTTCGTTAATTGTTTTAATGGAAAGTAGTTCAGTATCATAGACTGAACTTGCTCCAAAAATTTAGATGGTGGTTAAAAAGTCAGCCTGTATAAAACATTAATGTGTGGTTACATTTTCACAAACGACTTTCAGTGATCATAAAAAAACTCGCTTCACCAACTCAATACTTCAAAAATCAAACAGTATCCCATCAAAGCCTAGCTGTCACCCCGCACACAGGGTTGATGGATTTACTCCGTTTTTTATGCAAATCCAATCAATCACCTAGATAACTGTCATTTAACAGATTGCCCTTTATGTTTGCATTTTGTCAGCCCTGATTAAAGTTTGAGCGTTTGCCAGCCCTGAATTATTGACGGCGATTTTTTGCAAAGGGGAATATCGTTGGTCAGTTGGACAAACGTATCGGTCAAATGTAATACCAAGCAGAAGGTGGCGCCCTCATTTGATATAATTTTTTAACTCGTAAATATGGTGAATATTTCCATTCCGAAATTTCATCCCGAACTGCCGTTAAATTAAAACTATTGTTGGTGATCCTTCTAGCTTTAAAAGTTGCCTCCGGCAAAAGTGGCCACTTTTGCCAAGTTTTAAAGCTAGACGGACTAATGTAAATACTTTCAACGGTAGTTCATAAAATAATTTAAAGGGCTATCTAGTACCTAACATTGAGAAATATGGAAATTTTCATCATATTTATGAGTTAACAATTTATCTCAAATGAGGGCGCCACTTCTGCTTGGATTTAAATACTTGTAACCGTGTCTGTGGCCGTGTGTAGACGGCAGAGTATAATACAATTTGTTATCCCTTTTCCTCTCTCAAGGTTTCGTAATAAGCGACAAAGACAGAAGCATCCTCAGTGCAAAGAGTTTATATCTACCATCGACTGCGATCACCAACTCGTCTACGCAACATGGTTTTTATGGTCAAATCCTCCTTTTATACATTGGTACTAAATTTAAATTTCCTAATTCAAACAATTCAATTTAAATTATGATAGAATGAAATGCAAGTAATGTATTCTCACTCAGTCCACAATTCCACATATCTAATTTTAGTTTAATGTTGTTATTTTTAGTTATCTTATGAATAAATGATTACTTCCATTGAAAAAAAAAATTAAGTAAGTTTGTAAGTTGACGTCCTTGGACAAAATGGTGCAGTGTGCTTTGTTGCCGCTCCTTCTGCACTAGCGCCTTACAACGGCACTAAACGACTAACTTAGGTGTAAATTAGGATTTGACGTCAATATTAGTGCAAAACCAAACAGAGTGACTATTATTAAGAGACTAGCGGCCCGCCCCAGCTTCGCACGGGTATGTATTATACATATAAACCTTCCTCTTGAATCACTCTATCTATTAAAAAACCGCATCAAAATCCGTTGCGTAGTTTCAAAGATTTAAGCATACAAAGGGACATAGGGACAGAGAAAGCGACTTTGTTTTATACTATGTAGTGATGTTATAAATATCCTATATGATAATAAAGATATTTTGAATTGAATTTATGGAGGCCTCTAAGCCAATAGTAGACTGATGTAGGCTGTAAAGATACCTATGCATATATCCTGTTATCTGTCTGTAACAGGTATTGTTTCGGCAAAATTAAGATATTCAGTAGAATCATCATCAGTAAGGATCCAAAACAAACCTGGAACAAAACAGGTTTAACGTAGTTATTTTTCAAAATAACTGCAGCACAACCTTATAATTTGTATTGTATTTCTTGTACTCGAAGAAATATAGTCTATTTCCTCCGCTAAGCAGATAAAATTGATAGTTTTTGTTAACATAGATGTTATCGTAGACTGAGAACTTGGGCCAAGTTTACAATGGAAATTATGTTCACTGCACATTGCTAGATAGTCTAAAATTATGAGATGCCTAATGTGGTAGAAGGCGCGTGCCTGATATCCCCAAATGTTCATCAGAAGCTGAATACAAGAGCATACGGGGGTGTTAGAGATTTAATACATTGTAGATAAAAGATTACATTGTCTTTAGTCTACCTTCGTGGTTCAGTGGTCAAGGCGTTTGCTTTGTGATCTGGAGGTCGTGGGTTCAAATCACACTGGGAAGTATACTTTGTGAAAAGTGCTTCAAGTCTGGTTAGGATATTGCAGGCTTGAATTACCTGATTATCCGAAAATAAAGATGATTCCGTGTTTCGGAAGGCACACGCAGGCAAGTTGTGGGTCCAGAACACTATCTAGCGTTTGGTTTAACCTATCTTAGGATTGGTAACCTCGTCAAATCATACCTAGGTTAGGAAGCGGACCCCGGGCTCTGAAGCGTTGCCGCTGAGGATGCCACCGGGAATAATACGTTCGGAGGACGATGAACACAAGTTTAAAATTACTTTCTTTTCTTTACATTATTTTGCCCCATATTTTATTAATTTTTGAGAAAGTTTTTATACCTCTTTTTGCTGAGCCTAATAAACCTAAGATATGATAAAAAGCATTCACAAAGAAAATTTAATTTCCCTTAAACAAGACTTGAGGAACGAAGCCAAATGAATAGAAATCTTGATAATATCTGAGTTTATGGCTGCCGATGGAGCCGCGCCAAGAAACTAGAGTTATCCGTTAGCACTAAAACTTGCTAAGAACAATGTTCGGGTTGCTAGTTAAAGTTTACTGTATGTGAGAGATCTTTGTACAATTTGGAAATTCTACGTAATTCCAAATTGTATTATTATTAAGTATGTTATTTCTGGTAGTCAAAAATAAATTTTTCATTTGACAAATGCCTTAGGATATTTATAGGCATAAACGAATTAGACAGGCTTTTTGTTCACCTAAATGTATCATGATGAGGTTTTTTTTTTAGTCTCCACTGCAGGAGCTACTACCAGATACCAGATATATTTTGTTATTCCCTGTATAATTTTACATCTTTAACCTTTATGTCTATGAGTTTGTTACTAGATAGGTACCTGTATAGCACAATCGAGTGATAGTTAAGACATTTTTATACCTACTTTAGGTTACATACCTACGAAAGTTTAAGGTATCTTCGAAAAAGATTTGAATACTTCACTCAGATATAGAGTACACACATTTACACTCCTTCATCAACAACTTGTTCTACTACATCACTGACAAATATAACTATTGTCTGTTCCATCTACTAGATAGGGTGAAGCAGGTAATGACGACCCCCCATTAGGCCAATCGAGCTTGTCTGCCCCGTTCCATTCAGAACGAACATTAACTTAAGTGGCACATACGTTATTTGTACCTCCATCTAAGAGGTTACCCCTAAATGCCTGATGATAAATTCCGCTCGAATGATTCCTTTCATGTATAATGGTTATTGTTTATTCATGTTGATCTTGTTCGTGTGGTATGTAGATTTTTTACTCGACTGCGGCGAAACTAAAAAGAGGGATATGTGTTTCGCCGCCATGTATGATCATCTATATCCTCGTGTCTTCTATGATATCCATGGTACCTCAAAAAATGAGGAATCGTTGGAAGCGTCATGGCTGTACGCTGGTTATAGGTGCTGGCTATGTGACGTCATAATACAATTACAAAATATGGTTCCCTCTATAGGCCAAAATAGTACATTACGATATTAGTGCGTTATGGTGGTTATAACACATGAAGCGAAATTAGATTCACTTTACGAGCAAGGGTGTTGAAAATTAAGTAACTAAATAATAAATTGAATCATACCATGTTTGGTATCAAATGAAAGGGCAATTAGCACATTTCAAAGATATAAACATTACTGCCTGTTTTACCCGTGTGGTTCCGGGTTAGAATAGGAGCACTCCATCTCCTCCTGTGGATGTTGTAAGAGGCGACTAAAGGACTAAGCACAAACATCTTGTGCTACAATTGCACTCCCAAGGAGGGTTAACGTCGGGCGGCAGCCGGTTGTAAAACTTTTCGCACAAATACATTCCCAAAGGGGGTTGACGTCAGGCAGGCGGCCGGTCGTAAAACGATAGCTAAATCATTTAAACTGTTCCGGCTATTTTTTCTCCATTTTGCATGGTCTTTGGCATCCTCGGGTGATTGACATGCATATTATTGACGACCTCCGTGGCGTAATGGCTAACACACAGCCAGGGCAAGTTGGAGAATGGCCTTTTCAAATTTTCCTGGGTCTTGGGTGTTTAATTATATATGTAGGTATTTATCATAAAATATAGTATCGTTGAGTTAGATCCTATAACACAAGTTAAAAACATACTTTGGGGCTAGCTTAATCAGTGTGATTTGTCCTTATATATTTATTTATTTATTATATTTGGAGAAGATAAAGCGGGAAACCGCACCCCGGGCTCCGAAGCAACACAGCTGAGGATGCAACCGGGAACGCGCTTAGACGAAGAAGAAGAAGAAACATTACTGCCCGTTTCTCCCTGCTGTGCTAACTGGGTAATCGTACTTTTCAGCAAGAATCTTCCCGAAGTCAGATTTTAGTTTTTAAAACTATATCTTGATAATAATCTTTTAGGTTCTTGTGCAATCATCTCGCTTTTTTCATTTACCTGAGATTTCTTAGGATTTGTTTTCTTAGGAATTGTTATTTGTATTTTCTTGTATATTGACTACATTACTGATCATATTAGCCACAGGAAGTCAACTGCTGGACATAAGCTTCAAGGATTTCCAAAACTACCGATTGGAACCGCATCCAGCGTTTTCCTGCAACCTTGCGCCAAGTATACAATAGGTGGTTTTATTGTATAAAATTTACCAATTTTATAAAGTAATAAAGTGTAAGTTTAGTAGAATAGGACCACTCCAAGTCTTCCCGTGGATGTCGTAGAAGGCGACTTAGGAATCACAAGCTCAAAGCTTATAAACATCAATGAGACCTCTCCAACCAGTCTGGCCAACGTGGATAGTGTAAGATAAATCCTCTGACTAGGTAGGTACTCTGGCTAATATATGGCTCTGGTAGTACAGAGAGGGTAGTGCTCCTGGAGTGGAGACTAAAAAAGACCTAATGATGAATTGAGTTTAAATAATAGAGGTTCATATATTATAATAATAATAGTGCTAAGTAACAAAAATTAAACAAAACTTTAATCAGAGCAATTTACTTCCGGGATAATCTTATCACAGTTTTGATCCAGTTTCTTCGCGTCCAGATGACAACTGGACTTAGCCACCACTGACTCTGTCAAAGACTTCTGCACTGCGATCGACCGAGGCTTGAACCCGATGCATCTTTCTCGAGCATCCAGCAAAATGAAGAAAATAAACAGTACAAAAAGGAACAGGTACACCAGACGATGATTGTCCTCCAAAAACACTACTAGCATGGACGCTACATTCATGGTAAGATTCGAAAAACTGTCCGAGTAGAAGTCGGTAATGTTTGGACACCATTCGTTGAGTTCCATTAGAAAATTGTATAAATTCCGCTGAAAATTTCCTCAAAACATAATTTTGTGAATTTTATATAAGATGTCAAAGACGGATTACTTTTTAAAGGTCAAAATTCAACGACATGTTGACAACTTCTTTTGACCAGAAAAGAGTTTTTATTTGATTTTATTACGCGAGGTGAGCGCAGGATATTTTCTAATAACATTTCGTAATATTCATCGTTAGTACCTCATAATATTAATTCTGTGATTAAAGCCATATTATAGCCAATTTTCCACATATTTGCAATCGTTAATATGATTTCTTTGACATAAAAATGGACTCGTGAAAACAGGATACAAGATACGGGTTCTGGTTGCATTGCCTATATTGACTCCCTAAAATTTTGTCAATTCCCTTCATCGGCTTTAGCCATTTGTGCGAAAAGAGAGTAACTACTTTCTATGTTTTTTCTTATACAAATCAATCCCAACTTCCCAACTAATATTATAAATGCGAAAGTGAGTTTGTATATTTGTTTGTTACCTCTTCACGCTTTATCTACTTAACCAATCTTCTTGAAAATTCGCATACACATAGTTAGGAGTACAGAGAAGGACATAGGGTACCTTTTATCCCGGAAAAAAGTAATGTTCCCGTGGGATACGTAAGCGAAGCCGCGGGCAAAAGCTAGTAATTTATAAATCCTATTATTTTATCTTTTAAAGATAGCACAAAATATTGCAAAAAATCTTCAATTCTTGCAGTAAACATTACAAATATGTAAATATATTCAGAAGTGATAGTATATTTTGCACCAACAAAGCGCAAGCCAGACGGTACTTAAGTATCCTGGTCCTCAAAACCATTAATATTAATACAAGAGTCATTGGCCAGAACCGAGACGGTGAAGACAGAGCTTTATTGGGAACCGATTTGCATGGGCTGTTCTTGCCCATTGGCTCTAGTGTGAGACATGCATATTATTATAAGTACCTAGGAAAAAGCATAGTTTTGGCAGTTTTGTGAAAGTTTGCGATTTTTTTACCTCGTTGTTATTAGATAGGTATAACTATACCTCCGATAATCACTAACTAGTGATTATGGTTTTCAATACAGCTATTTACTACTACAACTTACTACAAGGTACTCTCCATTTTATGTGTATTTCTTGTCTTATGTGTATTTAAGAATTTTAGATTAAAACCTAAAGAACTTTAGAAATGTCACGCACGCGTTCCTCAAATCGCCGGGCACATTCTTTTCAAATATCTCACAAATACATTAAATCCTAGATTTCTTGACATGTTTCAGTCTACATCTAAGAGCCAGGCTCTTGTCGGATTCTATGATTCGAGTGAGCTGATCTTAGATTCGAGTGAAAATTTGACAATTAAGAATCGAATAATTATTTTATATTTTAATCGAATTATTATAATTAAATACTTAATTCGAATAAATTGTGTGAAGATACCAGTCTTCAATGAGACGCACACAATTTCTCTCAATTTCTTCAATCTCCATTTCACACACTAATAAACTTAATAGATTTCCCTTCACCGGAAGCAGATAGGTAAAATAAATATTCGAAGGCAAGCTCAGTTCGATATAATTATATTATATCAAATTTACATACATTAACTAGACACGTTACAGCGATCGCAAAACCTTAAAACAGACAAATAGACAACAGGAAGAAACTCAGAAATAGAAGAATATAACCATTATACTTCCATGTACAAATAAAAAAATTGGCTTGCAATCAACTGACAGAGTTTTAAAGAAAAATTAAATGATTTTTTCATTTTTCGAACTGCTTGAATTGAATCACGGACTGTGTACTCGTACGCACTTTAGGGATTATTTCTCCTTACTGTAACAACTGTATAGTATTTAAACAATACTGCAAAAGTAAATCCCAAACCACAAAATGAATTTTAATTACAACAAAGCAATTAGATAAATGTAACCTAATTAATACTGTTCTAGACGTTTCCACCGAGCTGTAAGAGGATCTAGCCTTATCTAGAATTTAAGGTATTCTGCCGGCGCGTCTATTAAGACTAACTGCAGGTTCGGGCATGCTAATTTAGGGGTCGTCTATGCATTAATTTTGTATTTTAAAGGGTAGCTGACCTGCGAGTCAAAGATTTTAGAATTTACTTAATAAAAATCGTTTTAGGTTAGGCTATTTGTTCGATGTATGCGCTATAGATATATGCGGCCAGCCTCGGCCATTTGAGCGTGACATTCTTTGCATCAATTTAATACCTATCTACTGTGATGTAAACCTAAAAGAATAACCGGCCAAGTGCGTGCGGACTCGTACATGAATGGTTCCATACCTCCGTGCAATGTTTTAAAACGCTTAAAAAAACACGCTTCTTGTATGACGATCCCTTTATTTTTTTATTTGACTTATTTATTTATCTTATTTTTAGTATTTGTTATTTATAGCGGCCACAATAATGCATAATCGATGAATTTCACCGATGTGTGTCTAGCTATTACGGTTCAAGAGATAGAGCCCTGTAACAGACAGCGGTGTCCCAATAATAGGGTCCCGTTAGGCACCCTTTGGGTACGGAACCCAAAATAAAAAAAGATAAAACGAGAAATATCATCTAGTACCTAGTAAATTGTGTCAAAAGCGAAACACTCGGTACATTATCTCATTTCGTTAAAAACAGTTTTGTTTCTGTTATATCTCCCTACGTCCAAAAAAAATATTGAGTCAATTCCAAAACTAAAGAAAAAAAGCTGTCTCTAAAAGACAGCGACAGACTGATAGCGGTAATGTTTTAGGGACTCTCACCTCCACGTAACATCTCCGATCCTAGTCCATCAAACTAGGGAATCCCTTAAGCTCCTAAATCGTGTTCAATAGAAACCCATCATAAAGGCTTAGGAAAACAATTTAGAAATCTAAACACGCATTTAGGCGAAACCAAGCAATTATGGGAAGCTTCTGAAAGCGATTGAAAAATAAAAGGCTGTGTTATCCTTCGTGGAAACTTGCGTTATTTTGGTAAAGTTACTATAACGAAGTGGCATATACAGAGTGAGTCTTTTACTTTTCTTTAATGTCTTTTAATATAAATAATTCTTCCATCGCAACTAGTTGTGAAACTTGGTTGCGATGGCGGCCAGAGGGAACTTTTTTATCCACTAGCCAAATTTTTAGATCAAGTTCAGTTCATGATACTAAACTTCTATCTATTGAAAAAAAATATAAATAAACCGGCCAAGTGCGAGTTTTAATCGCGTGGAGAGGGTTCCGTACAATCGATTGAATTCTTATAGGTTTTCCTATACTCTACAAGCAATGAACTATATTTAGTACTTTTTTCAAAATTGTAGGCTTATTAGTTTCGGAGATCAGGGAATGGTTAATTTTCGTCTGCTTTCATGAACAAAATCAAAACTATTATTATTATTTTACAATAATAACAAAAATATATTTGAGGTCATAATAAACCCTTTCATCTGATATATGACACAGTAAGGTTTGCAAAATTTTTTTCTTAATTTCCTAATTTGTCCCTCGAAAAAGACCCTTATTTTAAAAAAAATATTTATTTACTTTGCACATATGTGTTTGGGTCATAGGATTACAACATCCTACCAAATTTCACCTGATCGGTCCAGTAGATTCGGAGCAAATTGGCTGTGACAGACGGACGGAGAGACAGACAGATGCACGAGTGATACTATAAAGTTCCGTTTTTAATTTTTTGTACGGAACCCTAAAAACTAAAAAAATCGACTTCATAAAAATCTGCGCTAAGCTGAACGAATTTTGTATGGGTTTTTTTTTTCGATTTTAAATAAGTAGGTAATTATTTTTATGAAAGTACTTAGTTTAGTGTGTTCAGAACTTGCTCCAATTTGTCTGGTAAGTAGACAAAAAGTTAACCAACCTGTACCTTAAGTGCTATATAGGTAGATGTACCTAATCTGTGTGTAAATTTTTTTTAAATTAATTTTAAAAAACTTAATTTATAGCGGTGGATACTTATTACCTGAGTAGTTGTAAAATATTTTTTTAATAAAAATTGTAAGACTAGACTTCTGGACTTGAGAAAAAAAAACCGATTCATTCTCCTTTTGTAACAAAGCAGCCTTTTTTCAGTAGTAGCACTAGTAGGTATGTGCAAGAGAGTAGAGACGATACGAAAGAACTTCGACCTCACATACAAAATTTACTGATCGCGAATTTGTATAGGAATTTGAATTTTTTTATTTCATGAAGTATTCCATAAAAAAATATAGAAAAAAATATAGGTACCTAATCCTATAATATAAGTAAGCAGGTTATAGATACCTATTATACAATACAAAGTATACAGGTTGGTGATATGAAAACGACAAAATGTATCTTAGTGCTTAGTAAATATAAAAAATTGTGTACCTAATACTCAAAATTGAACTAAATGAAATAAATTATTTGCTTCAATTTTTCTTCGAAATAATATTTACAGCGCCACCTACCTTATCTCCGTCGGACTTCTCAGTGGGCTCGTCGTAAATGCGTACTTCCCGCTTATCACGCGAACCTCTCCGCGCTAAAAGCGGCGTTTGTGGGGGCGACACCATCGCCAAGCTATTCCTCGCACTGCTTGGTGGCGACTTTATAAATTCTATTTTTCCTCCTTCAACGCAAATATTCGGAGTTAACGGATATAGTGGCGTCATTGCCACATTTGTATTTGCTAAATGATTATAATGATTCTCTTCTAGAGGTAAAGAACTTGGTTTACTTTTCCTGCGGTATGAGGAATCGTAGGCAAGAACTTGAGCTTTTTCTTCGGGATGTACCTGACGGACCTTCCCGGGTGGTCGGTCAGGAGGTTCTGGAGATACGTTGCCATCTGTACACGGGCTTTCATCTCTCTCGTTGTTTGATGTTCTGAAACAAACCAAAAAAACATAAAGTGAAACCTTTTGTTGTCAAAGTAATGGTCTAGGTGGCACCACCATGTCGTAGGAATTCTCGTTTTCATTGTATTGAGTAGTAATAATGAAGTTTAATAGATGGCGCTGGTATCGCACAACATTCCAATTCGATGGTTTTGATTTTTTTTTTCAACAAATTACATCAAAAATGCAATAAAAATATAAAAACAAATTGAGAAATAAAGAAAGCTATTTGACAAAAAATAAAAAATTGATATAATTAGTTTAGTATTCAAGATATTTCGGAAAGTGCTAAAACGCGCAATCAAATTTTCTTTATCTGCTGAGTATATATACTTTCGTGAGCCCTTCTTAAGTGGAAGTGCATTCTTTAGTGTGATGCCACAACTGTTCATAGATCACTAGCTCTCGTTAGAAGGTCTACAGCACGTGACGTCACGCGCTCGTTGCATGGCTACGCTCCTTGTAAAGTGCGCTGAGGACGATCGCCCGCGCGGCTGCGACGGCCCGGCAGCGCACCTTCCTTGTGGCGGCCACCCTGAACCTTACGCGGTTTTAGTTAACTCGTTAGCTTAGCTCGGTTAAAAAATTGAGCACTTCCATATAACGGCGGCGAGCATTCTCGATTGCCAGATTTTTGCAACACTTACATTTGATTTTTTTTCGCAGATTATCTCTAATATGGGAGATAATCTGCTAGTAAAAGTCGCTTGACAAACAAACAGACTTTGAAGTGTGTACATAAATAGTTTGTACGATATGATTTAACGAAAAGATTGAAACCCATTGGAATTGAAATTATCAAATAAAATTTTCTTTATAAAATATATTCTACTAACTATGCAAATACCTATGTAGGTTCAGGGAAAATTCATTCATATCATATCGATCTCTGTCTGTCTGCCTGTACTACTCTGAAACTACTAGGCCGATTTTAATAAAGTTTTCACTGACATATACCTAGATAGAGCCTAGAGCAATGTTTTTAGGAAGGTGGACATACCTATATGAGTAAATATTGGTAAGTATATGTACAGAATGTGGTGTTACTGTAATACTATTAAAATAACTCTACCTACAAAATATTTTCTATTGTCGAGCATGTAGAGTTACTATTTATAGGGTAATATTAGATAAAGGTTTATTTTCACTACACTAACTGGGGTTTAACACTAAAAGGGTTACTAATCATAATGTTGATCTTGGCTTATCAGCAGCATTAATGTCGACGGCTACCGGCTAAACGCATTAAAAAGAAACGACTACATCAAATGTTTAAGTAGACGCCGTCGTAAAACAAAAATTTATGAAAAAAAAAAAAAACAATACTGCCCATGCCTTAGATGATTTTTTTTATTAAGTAGGTAGGTACTATAGGTACATATTTACGTTAATTAAGTACTTGACACATAAATCTAAGGTAGAGCTGTTGCTTTACCTAATAGGTAGGACCCATTGATTAGAAAAACCTACCTGAAACCTCCAGTGTAACAAGAGACAACAGAAGTTTGCGCTGGAAGATTTCAGAAAACGGCTTTGGTTGCAGTTTTTATCGAACAGATCACGTCTTTATCCCTTATAGGGTAGGTAGAGCCGACGGTTGCAAACACCAATGGCCACGCTTAGCATGTTGGAGAGCATAGGTAAGTAGGTACTTAGATGATATATTATGGAAAATAGGAATTAAAATAATGACATAATCATTGTGATACTATGTACATACTTACGTACAAAAAGTACTTACGTAAAAAGACATGGCCGTTGTTGAAGACGGCTGGTCTAGATATATATGTCAATGCATATAATAGAATGAATTCCCTGATTTACACCCATTCCCTGGGTTGATTTTTACGACTATCCAGGATAAGCAGCTGATACGATGTTCAAGGATAAACACTTCTAAGCCGATTTAGTTTTTATCGTGGAAGCAAATCTGAACAACCAGTTGTTTAATCATCGGTAAATAAGTAAGTACCTAGTTCTGTTTTGGTTTGATCATCAGTGTCAATGGATATCTGGTAGTGATTTTTTCCCTTAACTCTTGGTACCACGGAAGACAAGGGGAGTGATGTACTTAACTACCATCAGTGCCTCAATCAAGCTGACTGGTCCCATTTTGGTAAAGGTAAGTCTAGTTTAAGGATTGTAAAATATTGCACCAATTTTTTTTTCTTTCTTTCAAATATCGAGTGTCGTCCCCTTAAATGCCGGTAAACAGTAGCAAGCAAGCACTAAGCTTGCTTTACTCAACCGATTAAAGTGAAAACGAAATAAAACACAGATTACGCGTCAGATGTCCCGGGCACTTGTTTGCCCGTTTTATTATCCTATTGCGATCCTGGATTAGTAGGGATTAGTCTGTGTTTTTATGAGACAATTTTTTAAATGACTTGGATACTTACCAATTTTTTAGGTTTATACCTATAGTGTAGATTTAAAGTAGGTAAGTCCTAAAAAGGACCTATTATTGGCATATTTCACATTTTTATTTATATAGATAAGAGATAGAAAATAGGAACAAAATAAGTACCCTATATACTAGGTACCTACCAATGGTTTTACTCTTCAATCTTCTAACATAGGTAAGTACATAAGAAGTATTTAGGTACTAAAATAAATTTTAAGTGTGTATTGATTTTTGTTAGGTACCATTTTGACGAAGCATGTTGCGGATTTTTGAATGTATTTTTTTCTAATAGATCTATGTTACTAAAATTAAATTTTAAATAAATTAAAATAAGTATGAATTCATTAATAATCAAAAATTAATAAAGTAAAAACAAGATAAATCCGTTCTAATATGAAAAATGAACCGGCCAAGTACAAGTTAAACTCACGTGGATAGGGTTCCGTACAATTGATTGAATTCCTTTATGTTTTCCCGTAATCTACAAGCAATTAACTATATTTTGTATTTTTTTCAAAATTTTAGGTTTAGTAGTTTCGAAGATCAGGGGGGGGGGGGGGAATGGTCAATTTTCGTCTTCTTACTGAATAAAATAAAAACTATTCATTTTACAATAATAACAAAAATATATTTGAAATCCTTAAAACAAGCCCGTTCATTTAGTAACACAGTATGGTTTGCAAAACTTTTTATTTTATTTTCCTAATTTGTCCCGGAAAATGATCCTGATTAAAAAAAAAAAAAAATTTACTTTGCACATATGTTTGGGTCATAGGATTACAACATTCTATCAAATTTCACCTGATTCGGTCCAGTAGATTCAGAGCAAATTGGCTGTGACAGACGGACGGACAGACAGACACACGAGTGATCCTATAAGGGTTCCCTTTTTTCATTTTTTGTACGGAACCCTAATAAATATACCTACTGCTACTAATATCATCTTAATTGAATAAAGAATTCACGAGCGTAATTTAATAAGTTACCTACATAAATAAATAAACACGTCAACACGCGGAATCAAAACGAATGTAGATACCTACCTACTCTCAAATCACACATCAAAGAGTTAATTGATAAATTAGTGCCACTCCATAAACAGCTGATGGACAGTAACAAATTACCAAAGTCATGAATCACAGATAATTTGGAAGTCAGATAAAATTACTACATGTCAATGTTGGCAATGATTTACCTAGGTACTTGTCACAAGATTGTTGATTGATTTAGAAACTTTTACACTGCGTAGTCTGTCCGTTGATACACTTCTTGTCTGTATTGCAATCATCATTGTCTCATTTCAGATCATCATTTATTTTTTTTATTTATTTCACTTTATTACAAACGTTATAGGCGGACTTAAGGACTGTATGCACAAAGCCATGTGGTCGGATTTGGCTCTGAAATATGCAAAATTTTCCCGCTAGGGGGATAAAAATGTCAAGATGAAGTTACATAGAGTTAATAATGTGTAAACGGGACAATAGATGTAGGTAATCATAAATTGTAACGTAGAAGCTTACTTGTTTCTTTTCGTCAAGACTTCCAGTCCGCGATACTTATTAAAATTTTCAAATCAATCAAATCAAAGAATTATTTTGTTTGAATTATTATTTCTGAATTAAGGCTTTGGCAGACGTCATTATAATGTACTTAACACTTTAGTAGACAGGCTATCAGTAGAAAAAGGCTAAAGTCGAAAATACAGTAGTATGCGTGAATGCAAGACGTTTATTTAAAAAGCGAGTTTAAATATATGTGAAATTCATATAGCACTTTCTAAAAAATCCAAGTTATAGTTATTCGAATCTTGCGTAAAATTTATTACTTTTTCAATTTATTAGTCGACCTCCGTGGCGATTCCTTAACACGCTAGTCCGTCACTCGGAGTTTATTTATGTATGTATTTATCATAAAATATAGTATCATTGAGTTAGTATCCCATAATACAAGTTGAAAACTTACTTTGGGGCTAGCTTAATTAGTGTGATTTGTCCTTACATTACCATACATATATTACATAAATATTACATTTTGCCAAATCTTGTGTGTAAGAGATCAAAAATAATTTTTGTATTTCGTTTGTTCCTTGGTGAAAGTTGTTCAGTATCATGGACTGAATTCAGACCTAAAGTTAGGCAGTTGTTAGTTACATAAAACAAGTAGGTACTGACTACGGAACCCTACACTGCACGTGGCCCGTCACGGCACGTGGCCGGTTTATTTTGGTTAAGTTGAAATTTTAGGGAACCATAGGCAAATTTATGATATTTCTGTGTAAATCAATATTACTTATCGCTGACATGACGTTCTCAAAAATACAATCAAATAGTATTTTACGCGAGCGGTGACTTGGAAAACTACACGTTTTGTGTTCCACTGACAGAAAATGTACACATTTGAATTTTCTTTGTGAAACAATACGTTTAGCGACCATCTGCAATCGTAACATCTTTCACTTCTATTCACCTTATTATGTAAGTACGGAGGGTAAAAAATGATTGCACGTTGAACAGATCAACAGTCTTGGCGTAGCAGCTGTACGTGCTCAATCAATGACTTGACTGTTTGATTTTGTACAATATTTTTAACGAATCAACAAAGAGCACTAAAAAGAAATCTTTTCCTGAAAACAGCTAAAAAAATTGGTTGATTAATGAAGCAGTAATTAGCATTATTGCACCCTTTTATTTTTTATCTTCTAATAGGTTTTCCTGTAATCTATAGGTAAAGAACTATTTACTGTATATTTTTCAAAAGATTGGGTTCAGTGGTTTCGGAGATAAGTGTATTTTTATTATTTATTTTCAAAAATAACTTCAAAAACACCAACTTAAAAAATATAGAAAAATATATTTAATATTATCATAAAATGCTCTTTCATTTGATATTTTCCGCGATATAGTTCACAAAACCCTTTTTTTAATGTCTCATTTATCTCCCATAAAGTGGCCCCATTTTTTATTTATTTATTCATTTACCTACATTTTACTTCCGTCTTTGGGTTACAAATTTACATTATGTGCACCACATTTCAACTGAATCGGTCCAGTAGTTTAGTAGGGGGGGGGGGGGTAAATTTTCGCCCATTTTCTTAAATAACTTAAAAATACCGATCTAAGAAATAATAAAAAATAAATATATTTAAAATTGTCATACAAAGTTCTTTCATTTGATATGTCAAACGATTTTGTTATCAAAACTTTTTTTTAATGTCTAATTTACCCACCATAAGTGGCCCCCTTTTTTAAATTTAATTTTTTTACATTATACGTCTATCTTTAGGTCACTAAGTTACATAAGTGTAGGTACTAAATCTCAACTAAATCATTCTAATAGTTTCGTAGCAAATTGGCTGTGTCTTACGGACAGACAGACAAGCGAAACCCTAAAAACAGTAAAAACACCGAAAAAATCGGTTCCTATACAAATTTCCCGAGCGGCTGCACACTTTTGTATAAAAATGCAGATTTTTTTTTGTTTTTTGACTGTTGTTTTAATATCATTATACTATACTAGCAGTCCACCCCGGCTTCGCCCTTGGTACACACAAAGCCTATGTCACTCGGGGATAGTGTACCTTTCCAACGGTGAAAGTTTTTTTAAAATCAGTCCAGTAGTTTCGGAGCCATGTAATGCAAACAAACAAACAACCAAATCTTTTCTCTTTTTAATATTAGTGTAGATAAATAGCCTACTATAGCCTGCCTGCCAAGCCAAGTATAGATCTAGTATAGCCTGTGGTTCGATATATTACGCATAATGTCAATTCGTATTTTGATATACATTCATGGGGAAAAGTTGTTCAAAATTTCAGACTGAATTACCCCTCAAAATAATTGTAAAACCCTAATTAAACAGCACCTTTTATTACAAAAGTTAATATGATTCCGCGACCCGAGAAAGTTCCAATCCGATTTTCACCCTAATCGCCAATTAAAAAATATAGGTAATAAAACAAACCAAATTATTTTTTTCATTGACTTAATTTTCAATAAAATTTAAAAAAAAAATGTGCGATGCCGTATCTGCGATAGCATTACATCTTTACTTGAACGTCAACCAAATGTCAAAACTGTACCATAGTGTAGCAAAAGTATGACATAATTTGGCTGTTTGTACATAGTTTTTATTGAAATATTTTAGACTGTAATGCAATTTTACGTAATTTGAAAATTAATTTTTTTGAAAAATTCGACACGGCCTCCTTCCTGAACGCCCGGCGGGCAACTGAATTTGTATGGAAGAATCATGGCCGCCATTTCAGAGATTTCTGTCAAAAATGTTGCAAAACATCCAATTTTTAAAATTATTTTTTTTATTATTGCGTGATTGCATTGTAAGCAAATATTAAGAATAATGTTTCAAAATAGCCTTTATTTTTATAAAATATATGCAATCCCTTGTATATTTCTTTACGCAGATAAACAAGCCAGTTTGTAGCAAGATTTTCTAAAATATTTCTTTCAGGTTTCTTTACAATTATCTTACTTTTTCTGAATGAAAATAAAAAAAAATACGATTTTCGTCTACTGGCTAGTCTATTCACCTATAACTAGGTATGTAATTTTCTTAGTGGTCTTTTCTACTTAAGCCATAACTATTGCCCGCGCAAAGTGCGTTTTGCATGTTTTTGGGTAAATTCAATGCTTGTTTTTAGGAAAACTACAAAATATTTTAAAAAATCCTTTTTTTCGTCTACTGTCCCAACTCTTCCTCTATCTATGTGTATACATTATTTGACTTAAATCAAACGCTTTCTGTACAAACTTGTTGCCCGCGCAAACTCAGTTTACATGGTGCCGACCCTTAAAGCCATAGGCTTTATTACTATCTACCAGTCAACCCACTGGTGATGCCGAGAAAAAGGAAATTTTAGAAGGAGATCATCATGCATGTTTTTTATAATTCTTTGTAAATGCAATTAATTTGCATTTTAATGAAATTGGTTATTTTTATGAGAATTTTATCAGAAAATTTATGGAGTAGGTTAGCGAGTAACTCGGTAGTTGTTTGAAATGTAATTGTTAGGTGGGTACTTATTAAATTTTTTAAAACTCTCTCCCAAATTGATTAGATAACGAAGATTTAATAAACGGGCAAGTGCGAGTCGGACACGTACATGAAGGGTTCCGTACCACCGTACAATGTTATAAAACGCTGAAGAAACACGTTTCTTGTATGACGACCCCCTTTAATTTTTAACTTTATTTTATTTTTAGTGTTTGTTGTTATTGTGGTCATAGTAATACATAATTGGTGAAAATTTCAAGTATCTAGTTAAGGCCGTACCTGAATTTTCCGGGGTCCAGTGCTGCCCCCATTTAAAATAAATCATTTCAAACAAAACGGAGACATCATTTAAAATTTTGCAACTACCAAATCCTAGATAACCCTTCAAAGTATTCTATGAACTACTGTTTACAATTTAAAGTGAGAACGTTAGGCTTTACTACGCACAATTGCGAAAAACGGCCACTTTTGGCTAATGTGCGTAGTAAAGCTTAACGTTCTAATTATAAACTGCAAACAGTAGTTCATAAAATACTTTAAAGGGTTATCTAGGACTTTGTAGTTGCAAAATTTTAAATGATGTCTCCGTTTTCTTTAAAATGATTTATTTAAAATGGGGGCAGCACTGAACCCCGGAAAATTTAGGTACGGCCTTAATGCCATTATGAAGATCAAGTTAAAAACGCTGAAAAAAACACGTTTCTTGTATGACGACCCCCTTTACTTTTTAACTATTTTTTATTTTTAGTATTTGTTGTTATAAGTATCCGCCATAGTAATACATAATCGGTGAAAATTTCAAGTGTCTAGCTATTAAGGTTCAAGAGATAGTGCCCTGTGACTGACGGACAGACAGACAGACGGACAGACAGACAGACAGACAGACAGACGGACAGACGGACAGACGGACAGACGGACAGACGGACAGACGGACAGACGGACAGACGGACAGACGGACAGACGGACAGACGGACAGACGGACAGACGGACAGACGGACAGACGGACAGACGGACAGACGGACAGACGGACAGACAGCGGAGTCTCAGTAATAGGGTCCCGTTTGCACCCTTCGGGTACGGAACCCTAAAAACTACAGCGAGGTATTACAACAATTTTCACACAAATATAAAGAAATGAACAAAACAAATCAATGTAAGTAAAAAAGATCTAACAAACGCGCAAAATCTCTCTCAAGAAGATAAAACAAATCTCCATCATTTCGACATTTTGAAATTCGGATATTCGCACTAAAACACCAATTCGTATTCAAATGAAAGCCGGAGAGACAATCCGAACGCTTATAAGAACTCATCAGCGCTCGTTTGTTTTCAAAACTTTATTTAGTCCATTTCTAAATACGTCCCTGGGAATGGGAAGGAATTGGGAAGGAAGCATTTCAAATTCGACTAAACGACATATCTGAATAAAATTTACCATGCGAAATTTAACTTTATTGAGATATAATTAGGCTGTAAATTAGTACAGCGAAATTATAACGTTGAAACGAACTTTAATTTTGTAGTTATATTTTCGTCACATGCAGTTTTATTTCTTTTTGACATGTCTTGTGTGACCACAGTGACTATGGAGTTTAAATTTTAATTGGTTGTAATTAAGGTTTAAAATGGGAGATCATTTAAGTTGATTGCTTTACATAACTTTGTCATAACAGTTACAATTCAGAAAGATTTGACTGGACTAATAACAAGATGCGACATTGTCTTGTGTGTCGTTACATAATGGGCACTTAAGTCATGTATTATTGGTTTTCTTTACAGTAGAATATTCAATATGTAGTATTGTATGGACAGTTTTATGCTTTTGTTTATAGTATTAGGTAAGTACCTTTACCTACTAGTGGTTCTGTGAGAACAATTGACCTCGCAAGCCCTTATAACCATACAATAACCGACACTTTCTTCTTCCCCCTGGCTTAGCAAAGCCATTTATGCTTTACTAACTATTGCCCGCGGCTTCGCTCGCGTATCCCACAGGAACATCACATTTTTCCGGGATGAAAGGTACCCTATGTCCTTCTCAGTACTCCTAACTATGTGTATGCGAATTTTCAAGAAGATTGGTTCAGTAGATAAAGCGTGAAGTTAGGATTAGGAAGTGAGGATAGTTAGGATTAGGATAGGATTAGGATTATAATGCAAATATAAGTCCAAAAATTTTTTAATAATCTATTTTGGTATGACATGATCTTTAAATAGGACGATAGGTACGCTTATGTGTTAGTGACCACAATGTTGTAAGGATATTTGTGGTTACCAGAAAGGATGTGGACTTGATTTACTTCCTCTAAAACAAGTTTTCTCACGGTTTTAGCGGATAATCTTAGGATTTGCCAGCTGCTTCTCTTCCCATGCAGATGGTAGAAATGTTCTTTTTCAAATTGACTATAAATAGGTATTGGGTGTTTATCTACATACCTATGTTTTTATAATAAATTAGAGTGAGAGAGAGAGAGAGAGCGCGCGAATTAATTTATTTGGATTTGTCCTTATGTATCACAGACCTACCACTACTAGACCTGCATAGTGCGTGGCCACCTTAGTGCATCTCTTTCTATCTTTGATTGTTGCCTCCACCCATATTTTGCACACGTCACAGAACACACTATGGTTACTAACTTAAAATAACATAACTTAAAATACGCTCAAATAAACCCCTTTTAATCACCTTTTAAATGATAAATTCCCTAAAATTAATAACTTTCTTCGATCGTTTTGTGGTTTGTTTGGCCCAGATATTGACAGTAGGCCAGCTTATGGCAGCCACGCTGATAGAGACAAAACACATGTCAGCGTTTTTTTCACACTCACGTTGTACTGTATTTGATAGTCTCCTTCTAGCAATATCGTTGCAATTCTAGTAGTGGTAGGTCTGTATTATGTATTTATGTTTATTCTTGCTCTCAAACCAGTATTGAAGACAAAGTTCACAGTGTCAGTTGGCACGGGTGACAGGCAAAGCGATGAACAGTGACATCAAAGCGATTCCGGATTGAGACGCCGCGCCGCGTGCGGAATGCATCGAACCGGAACGACAAAACCTCATGCCAAAAAATATTTTTCTTAGAAATGAAATTAATGAAAGAGTTGTCAGCCGCAGGTCTTGCTTATGAATTATCATTTCATCCGTAAGAAGTTCAATGCTTGACATTAATAGCTTTGATCTAGCAATAAATATTCAGTCTAATGTAAGACACATAGTCGATTATTAATAGGTATGCAATAAATAACTAACGTACAAATTCAGCTATTAGCCGACATGTTTCAACCTCATCCGGAGGCTTTCCTCGGGGCGAATGTGACTCGCGACGCATACACGAATACATCCCGAGCCGCACTATGCACATATCGGCAAGTAGCTGACTTTTTACGTGATTTACCCGTTTATTCTAGTTTACATTGTTTCATACTACGCCATCGTCGCCATCCAATATTGTAAACAAAATCTTTTTATAATGCCATATTTCATGCAAAACAGCATTATAAAATGCAATCTCATATTTCATAGCAAAATTATTAAAAAACAGCGCATAAAATGTAGGTTATTATGATATGACAGCTTTATTTTCAACGTTGAATAACTGAAGTAGCTAGACGAAATTCCGCAACGAAGACATATTATAAAAATATGAATTCATATTATTTCATTCACGACGGTCTAGGAGGAAAAAGTAAAATGTAGGTTATTATATTATCAGCTGATTTCAATGGAATGGGTGAAACCTAGTAAATTACTACATAAAGCGAGGCTTCACTATTTCTGGTTCTCAATTTTTAGGGTTCCGTATTCCGACAAGGAACCCTTATAAGATCGTTCAGTCCGTCCGTCCGTCCTAGTCTGTCACAGCAGAATATCTTCTACGTTTATGGACTGATTTGCATGTAAGTTGGTTCGAGGTCACTTCACATATAAATCTCATTTCTAAAAATGCAAAAAAATAAAATTACCCCTTTTTAAGGGTACCTCCCCATACATGTAAAGGGGGGGGGGGGGGTAAATTATTTTTTTGAGTGCACCCCCTTGTGTGGGTTATCGTTGAAAAGGACTATGAAAATAAGGTAGGGTTTCCATTCAACACTTTTTTATCAGCTTTACCATTTGCGAGATATAGCCCGCCGAAGTCGTTTACTGTTAGGACTGAATGAAGCTTGAAATGCAAGAAATGCAAAACAGCGCGGTGGCAAAAATGACTAACTACTAACCCTACTTTATGCGTGGTCCGACGCGCACTTTGCCGGTTTTTTTTATGTCTGCGTACAATTTTAGATCTTGCAATTCTTGGCCCAACTACCCCGGTGTTCTTGCGGGGAGGGTGAGGGAGTTTGATTTGCTTATTTTTACTGACATGGGGGGCGGGGGGGCCTGGACTGCCATAACGTCAGCATTTTTTTTGCATTTCTTGGCAATTTTTTTGTAATTTTGATTTGAAATTAGACAGAAAGGAAAATAACATCTACGAACAATATCTTGCTCATGATAATAGTAAAAAAACTAAAGCAGTTTATTAAAAAACATATCAATGTTTACGTAAAGTAAGCATAGGAGGTGGGGGGGGGGGGGGGGGCAAAAGATTTACTTACTTTTTCTGACAAGGTGCGGAAGGGTATAAATTGGCTAAAATTCTGCTTACGTAATAATTAATCGGTTCCTTCTGCACTTCGCACGGCCTTTGGCATCCTTAGGTGACCGACCACTCACATGCATATCCTTAAAGATGTAAAAGGCAAAATGCGCTCCTGGCTCCGCAGCAGCACAGTGAAGGATGCAACCAAGAACGCGATTGAATTAGAAATTATGGGTCATAATTTAAACCCAACTGCTTCGCAATAAGGAAGTGCAAGCAACCGTGTAAATTTTAGAAGACAGTTACGAGACAAACACGATGCGACCCCGATACTCTCACTGTCAGTCAGACCACCGGCGGAGGCTCGTGACAAATAAGACAATGCCTGGTAATTACTGATAGACTTTCTATGAAAGTACCACTGCAGCATTGTCGTACACAAAGACCGTGAATTTTTTTACTGGTCTTACAACTGTTTTGGCTTTTTAGGATTTTTTTTGAGGTCACTTGTATTTCTATGCTGTTCTTTTTAAGTGACTTAATTCAACAAAGGAGGAAGTTTATATGATTTTTAGGGTTCCGTACCCAAAGGGTGCAAACGGGACCCGCTGGGACATTACGGAGACTCCGCTGTCTGTCCGTCTGTCCGTCTGTCACAGGGCTCTATCTCTTGAACCGTAATAGCTAGACACTTGAAATTTTCACCAATTATGTATTACTGTGGCCGCTATAACAACAAATACTAAAAATAAGAAAAAGTTAAAAATTAAAGGGGATCGTCATTCAAGAAATGTGTTTTGTTCAGCGTTTTAAATTCGATCTTTATAATGGCATTAACTAGATACTTGAAATTTTTACCGATTATTTATTACTATAGCCACTAACAACAAATACTAAACATATTATCAAGTTAAAAATTTATGTGGGTCGTCATACAAGAAACGTGTTTCTTCAGCGTTTTAAAACATTGTACGGAGGTACGGAACCCTTCTTTATGTATGTTCCTAAATAACTTTTCCGTTTTTTATCAGATTAAGAAAATTCTTTTTTATTTGAAAGAGTATACATGCAAGTTGATCCCATTGTTACAAGGTGAAGATCTGATGTTGGAATCCTCAAGAAATCGAGAGAACTTCTCAAATATTTTATGCACACATATATTTTGATGTTTTTGCCAATAAATTAATAATTTGCATTCAGAAAGTAGTATTTTGGCATAGAAGACAGTAAGAGTATTACATACAGAACGGAATCTTCAAGGTCCCTTCCTTGCAATACGCGTCCTCGCACCTCTCCCCCGTTCTCGCCGTGTCGATGGGCGAGAGCGGGCGAACACACCTCCATTGACGTGTGCACGGCGGCACAACAACGGGCGAGAGGTGCGGGGACGGGGAACGGGGTCGCATATTGCGCATAGGAGATTCCGTTCTGTATGTAATACTTTTACTGTCTTCTGTGATTTTGGTGAAGTGGAGCTGATGAAGGAGAGCGGAAATAGAAGAAGCTTTTTTAAAAAAATATATATATACCAATAGAACATGTGACACTTCAAGTTTTCAACGGGAATTAATTACAGTTCTATTTTGCTTTGAATTGTTATTAGAGAAAGTATATTTGACTGTGACTTTACTTACTGGTTGTACGACCGGCCGCTTGTCTGACGTCAAGTCTCCTTGAAAATGTATATATTAATATATAGGGACAAATCACACTGATGTGTTTGTGAAAAAAGTTTTACAATCGCCCGCCACCCGAATTCAATCCTCTTTAGCAGTTACTTACCACAGAATACCTCATAGGTAATGCTTTACGAGTATATTGACGCCCTCTGTGGCGTAATGGTCAACACGCTAGTCCGTCAATCCGGAGGTTCTGGGTTCGATCCCCAGCTAGGGCAAGTTGGAAAATGGTCTTCTTCAAATTGTCCTGAGTCTTGGGTGTTTATCTATATATGTATTCCATAACACAAGTTTAAACGTACTTTGGGGCTAGCTCAATCAATATGATTTGACTCTATATACTTACACTAGCTGTGCCCGCGACTTCGTTCGCGTGGTTGTCGGAATGTTATATAGCCTAAAGCCTTCCTCTATAAATGGACTACCCAACAAAAAAAGAATTTTTCAAATCGGATCATTAGTTCCTGAGATTAGCGCGTTTAAACAAACAAACAAACAAACAAATAAACAAACTATTCCGCTTTATAATATTAGTATAGATTTATTTATTTTAGGACGATGTTTAGTTGCCTCTACGACATCAACAGTAAGAGATGGAGTGATCCTAACCTTTTCCGAAAATCACAAGGCATAATCCACTTTTTGCACAGTCACGTAAAACACAAATATTCATTAACTCCGATTCCCATACACCAATTTAAAGCCACAATTCGTATGATTAACCGCAATAACGACAGAGTATTACAAATTCCAACGGATTTCGCTTAAAATGATCCCTGATTGCTTCCGTAATCGGCTTTTACCATAATTACAGAGACGTCATTAACCTTGTCCAAATGTGTAGCAATTCAGCCGATGAAATTGCGTATGAATTTCATATTCCAGTTTGTAATTTAAATGTTGATTAACATTTCAGAATGTAGATATGTATTATTTAATTTGAATCAAAAATTTAATAATAATAATATACTAATCACCAATATTGAAAAATATCTTACTCCCTCTCTTTTTAGGGTTCCGTACCCGAAGGGTGCAAACGGGACCCTATTACTGAGACTCCGCTGTCTATCCGTCTGTCCGTCTGTCACAGGTCACAGGGCTCTATGTCTTGAACCGTAATAGCTAGACCTTCTAGACACTTGAAACTTTTACCGATTATGTATTGATGTGGCCGCTATAACAACAAATACTAAAAATAAGAAAAAGTTGAAAATTAAAGGAGGTCGTCATACAAAAAAATTGTTTATTCAGCGTTTATAACTAGATCTTTATAATGGCATTAACTAGATACTTAAAATTTTCATACATTATGTATTACTATAACCGCTATAACAACAAATACTTAAAATAAGATAAAGTTAAAAATTAAAGGGGTTCGTCATACAAGAAACGTGTTTCTTCAGCGTTTTAAAACATTGTACCTACGGTGGTATGGAACACTTCATGTACGAGTCCGACTCGCACTTGCCCGTTTATTTCCTATTTGGAGTGGATTCTGTTTGTCTTATTGACCGAACGAGCGAAGCGTCTTAGTTTCGAGATTAGCCAAAAAAAAAAGTGAAAGGACTAGCCGCATCACCTGCCGTACCGACATATATATGTGACGTTCCACGGGTAAAGGTACCTTGTGGACGCTGGCGCTTAGGACGTTTAGAAAAACAATTCTAACAATTAACTTAGCTTAAATAAACACAATGTCGTAAGTGCCAGCGTCCATAAGGTACCTTTACCTGTGAAACGTCACATATGATCCCGTCGATTTTTGCGTAATTCTCGTCCATTCCCTCGATTTGCTTTTACGATATGCGCGGGAAGAGATGTAACCGGTACATACTACGTTTTCTTTTCTTACAGACCATATGCTCGTATCGTAGGTATAAGATGATTGTCTCTGCTTTTGTTACTATTTTTGTAAGCAATTATTCAATAACAAAAGACCATCTAATAGACACCTAAAATTATTCTAAGTATATGTCGAAGATATGAACACACGGTTAAACTGTAATTCCTTACGTCAACACGAGGTTTATGTTATGTACACTACACCACTGCACTGCTAATGATGCTGCTGTAAATTACCTGAAAAGATAAAAAAACACGTTAATATCTTCTAATTTCATTAAGGAACCAATCCACCAGAACGGCTTTAAATAGTTTAGAAGTAACTACTCAGGTACTTACCTTTAAATCACAAATAAAAGTGATTTCATTTGTGATTTAAAGGGTCGAGTACATATGTACTGACAACTTTAATTATTTAATTAATTATTTTATTTTATTTTCTTACAAAAATTGTAAGCGGCGGTCTTTAAGCCTTGGGCTTTCTCTACCAGTCAACCGACAGGTGTTGCAAAGACAATTTGGGCCAAATTAGGAGCAAAAATAACATTTTAATAATTCTAACAGATAATCTGGTGATTCAAGCCTGCAATATCCCTGGAAACTAGTTTTCACAAAATGCTTTCCAGTGGGAATTGAACCCACGACCTCCGGATCACAAGGAAAACCTTGACCACTGGACCACGGAGGCAGTCAACAATTTTAATATGTTATTACGACATTCTTTAATCTGAGGTAAGACTTACATCCCTTATATTCATTTTCTCTGGTACAAAACGACAAAAAGAACAATTTAGAATTTTAGACATATTACACAAATTAAAGTGGCGTTTACAGTTAGGGTCATAAATGACCTTAAAGGCCAGTCTATTGTGCGGGCCCCTGACAGTGATTGCGTATTGTCGATCAAATAACATATTTCGGAGGCATGGCCCGCCCTATGCACTCTGATTTTGATGCAATACGGCAGGACAGAGCTAACTAAACAGTAAGTTTAAACTTGTATTATAGCATAGTAACTTAACGATACTATATTTTTATACTAAATACATACTCGTATATAGATTAACACCCAAGACTCCAAGACCCAGGACAATTTGAAAAAAAGGCACTTTCGAACTTGTCCTGGCTAGGGATCAAACCCAGAACCTACGGATTAGCGGACTAGCGTGTTGACCATTACCACAGAAGACATTAAGAGTAAACAGAACGGAATCTTCTAAGGTCCCGCGCAATATTCGTCCCCGTTCCCCGTCCCCGCACCGCTCCCCCGTTCTCGCCTTGTCTAGGGGCGAGAGCGGGCAAACACACACTGCACGGCGCACGCGGCCGCACAAGAACATGGGAGAGGTGCGGGGACGGAGAACGGGGACGCATATTGCGCGTACCTTAGGAGATTTCGTTCTGTGTTGTCGTACTGTCTTCTGTGCCATTACACCACGGAGGTCGTCACCCTCAATGACCGACCAAAATGGCAGAACACTCGTTTGCAAGTTATTCTCAAGCTTCTGATGTCCAGGCGATAATGACACATCATTATGTCATTATCGTTGCGTTCGTCAGGGTGTGAGCCCTGGTGCGGGCAGACGACGTCTGTGGCGGCAGTTGATCATTATAGCTGCTATTTATAGTTCCCTGGACGGTAAAACATCACCTCCTAAGAAACTGTCATGATTAGACAAGTTTTTCTTGTCTAAATAAGAAAATGCAGGATGCAGACAACTATTAAATATACATACTATCACGCACTGAGAAAAAAGAATGATTGCTGGTGGCAGAAATATTTACCGAGTGACTGCCTACTAATGCATTGGTTCTGCTAATGCATACAAAAGTTTGGTATCTAATAACCAAATTCACAAGTAGCAAAACTGGTTCAGCTATTTATTTTTCTTAGTGCGCCTGTTTCCCACAGGGGTAGACAGAGACTATGGACCTCCACTAGCTACGATCCTGACAGACTTCTCTTTCGCTTCATCTACACTATTCCACACTCATCAATCTCTTCTTACGGGTACTTCTTACCTCTCCTTTTTTCAGAACGTCTGCAATCTTCATCACAGGATGTTCATTGTTCGCCGAGGCCAACCCTGTCTTGATCTTCTATTCATTTGCCTTATAAATATTTTTTGTTAATCTCTTTTCATCCATCCTTTCTACATGCCCAAACCATCTGAACATCCCTTTCTCGATTTTGTCACTGCTTCCTCTTTCACTCCACAACGCTCCCATATCTTCTTATGAGATCTTTTCTTATTCAGTTATACTATGCAAGAGTTATTAACCCTATTTTTAACCCCTCAAAATGTCCGCAGGAAATTTATATTTTAAATGACTGCCGCAGCGTCAACTGTCAGACAGTGCCCGTGATATCATACAGCAGCCACTGATTGGTCCAGTAATTGGCGTGAAGGAACATCAGTAACAGTATTGGCGGAAAACGAAATGTAGTTTTTGAGTACTACCAACTTGGCTATACTTTTGATGGGGTAATGTTTTGCACTTGATTATGCTTCCACAGAATTTAAAGTTCGCTGTAAGGATCACTACATAGTACCTATATAACAAAGTCGCTTCCCGCTGTCTGTCTGTCCCTATGTATGCTTAGATCTTAAAAACTACGCGGTTATTAATGCGGTTCTTTTTAATAGATAGTGATTCAAGAGGAAGGTTTAAATGTATGATACATACCCGTGTGAAGCCGGGACGGGCCGCTAGTTTAAAATAAACCAAAAATACATCAAGTGCGAGTTAAACTCGCGTGATGAGTTTTCCGTACGTCACATAGGTTTGCCTGAAATCTAGTAAAGAACTATTTTCTATATTTTTTTCAAAATGTTAGGTCTCTACTGGGCCTAAAATAAAAAGCTGATGTCGTCCGTAAAGACATGTTATATTATAAGCCAGATCAGCTGAACCGATTGATTTTCGATTTACAAATTACTGATGATCCCGAAAAAATTCAAGTCGAAGTCAACATCATTTATTTAACTTTGTATGTCTATGTATTGTACACGCAAGTGCACAAGAAGCGGCAGCAAACTGCACTGCAGCGTTTTCTTCAAATACGTCAACTTACAACTAAACTTTTTTTTTTGTATGGGGTAGTTATTTATTACGACCACATTTATTAAACTGATATTGAAATTTGATATGTGGGTGTGAAAGTAACAATCCCATGAGAATAGAATGTTCTCTCATGGGATTGTTAAATAATGAACCACACGGGCTACGCCATGGGAAACAGCTTGTCTCCCATAAAAATATCTTACAAGACACTGTTTTCGTATTCTGCCTGATGTGTAAGAGATTCCAGTTTAGTACCAGCGGCAGTAGTTAATATTCAAGAGTCGTTATCTCAAGATATGTCTCAGATAACGTATTCTTAGCAAATTAAAGCTATATTTAGAACTGAAACCGTTATTTTCGATGCAGCTTTCTTGTCTGTATCACACGCAAATATATTATACAACACCGATTTGTTAATAATTTTATATTTTATTACTAAAATAGACGAAAATGCATAAGGCCCATATGTTGGTAAGTGGTTATCGTGGCCTACAGCTACCCAGCAAACCCACAATCACACAAAAACTTTACAAATATATAGACTTAAAAACCTAACTTAGAACGAAAACAAGGATTTAACTTAGGCGGTAATCCCACTGCACCGCGCACCGTCGCGGAGCGCGGCGCGGCAGATTTTAACATTGTATGCAAATAGCTGCTCAGTTTGTATAGGAAACACGCCTACCACCCACTGAAAACGCGTCACCGCGCGGGAGCGGCATTATGTAGAAACCGCGCTCCACGACGGTGCGCGGTGCAGTGGGATAACCGCCTAAGAACTCCTCCAGTAGGTACCATAGATGAAAAAATACAAGAGGCATCCTTCATACTTCACGCAATACTGTGCGTGTTTTTGAAAAATTACTGTAACTTATTAAACTACTGCAGTTTATTTCTCCAAAATTTTACATAGGAATCTTATGGCTTTTCAGACAGACACACACAAACATACCTCTAAATTTGCCTAAATTTACCTTTAAAAGAGATATTAGGTACTATTTAATACAATCACCTTTTTATATAAAAATTAAACCAAAAAATGTATAATCTAAATTACTAGTCGATTTTGCTACACTAAAAATTATAAATATAATACAAAAAAAAACAGTGAAATATTCGTGAGAACATTTATCATTATCATTATTTATAATTTTTTGTGTAGCGAAATCGACTAGTAATTTAGATTATACATTTTTGGTATAAGTGAGTACGCTTTTTGAATGGGGTTGTCAGGCTTGCTACACACTTATTCATCGGCATAGCCGCGCCGCCAGGCGGTAAAATCGAATATTTATGTAGATGAATGCTTTTTTTTTATTAGAGATTTGAGTGCGTTTGACCTCTATCTAGCCTGATGGGAAGCTAAGATGAGGTCTAAGGTGTAACACGCAGACTCAAAAAATGCCTATTTACTCTTGCCTTGAAAATCCCTAAATCATATCTATAGTCGGGGGAAAAGGCGATATGATTGATTCGGGCGGCTTTGTTGTTCGACAAATACTGCCGAACCGACAATGCCGG
This sequence comes from Acrobasis repandana, assembly GCA_963576875.1. NCBI lineage: Eukaryota > Metazoa > Arthropoda > Insecta > Lepidoptera > Pyralidae > Acrobasis > Acrobasis repandana. Next base: position 21,083,093 of record OY756219.1, read on the forward strand.
CCCGAATAAGTGTGTAGCAACCCTCAGTTCTCTTGTATTTGTTCGTCTATGTCCAGTACTACGCCGTGCTACCACAGAATAGGATACTAGTATTCCGTAGTTCCGTACACTCAGCAAAGTAATTCAAAGAAATATCTACTCAATGTGGTTAGCGATATGGTTTAATTTAACTCACGTCAGAACCCTACACCTTTTCGTTTAGATACCTAGACATCCATTGCAGGCCATTTTCATTCTTATTACTATGGACAAACGATTCGTATATCTGAATTTACCACTTGGAGGGTCCGCCGCGCTCTTAGTAATAATGTAGATATATTTTCGATATCTAACGGGGAGTGACAAAGACCAGGCCTTGTCACTGCTACCGCTGCAGTACATAAGCCGTGTGGTTCCCGGCAGAGTAGAATAGGACCACTCCATTCTTCCTGTGAATGTCGTAAAAGGCGACTTAGGAAACACAAGCTAAACAAAGCTTATAAACATCAATGAGACCTCTTCAACCCGTCTGGCCAGCGTGCAGAGTGTAGGCCAAATCCTCTGACTGCTCTGGCTAATATATGACTCTTGCAGTGCAGAGAGAGTCGTCCTCCTGCAATGGAAACTAAAAAAGACCTGATCATGATGACCAGTACTAAGAACATGTTCTTCTAAGAACCGCGTTTACCAAGTTATTCAATCAATCTCATATTTACTTGGAACTTAAATATAACGCAGTAAATCAAGATAATGTCTCAACCACTTAGCTTTGCGTTGCCTGCAGCTCTTCTGCAAATAGCATAACCTAGATGAGTGATTCAGGCCCTGATTTATACTGGCAGCATTGGAATTTATGCTCTTTTGCGTATAAAGGTTGATTTGTGATGGGTATACAGGGAGACTTTTTAAATTTTTGGAGCAAGTTCAATGATACTGAACTACTTGCTATAAAAAAAGTTATTAAAAATGAATAAAAAATTTTCGTAAACAAACGGATTTTGTATGGAAGGCCATACAAAATCCGTTTGGCTGAGCGCTGATTTGTATGAGAAGGCGAATTTTTATTTTAGTTTTTCGTTCATTGTTTTTATGGAAAGTAGTTCAGTATCATGAACTGAACTTGCTCCAAAAATTTTTAGGATTCCGTACCCAAACTGTGCCAACGGGACCCTATTACTAAGACTTTGCTGTCTGTCCGTCAGCTGTCCCTTGAATCGTAATAGCTAGAGACTTGAAATTTTCATATTATTGTAACCGCTATAAAAACAAATACTAAAAATAAGATAAGATTTAAAATAAAAGGGAGTCGTCATACAAGAAATGTTTTTTTCAGCATTTTAAAACATTGTACGGAACCTTTAATGTAGGAGTCCGACTCGCACTTAATCGGTTTTTTTTTGTCGTTACTGGCTACCTGGGTCATAAATCTAATAATAATAATAATATATAAGAACAAATCGCACTGATTAAGCTAGCCCCAAAGTAAGTTTAACTTGTGTTATGGGCTACTAACTCAACGACACTATATTTAATGATAAATACATATATAGATAAACACCCAGACTCAGGAAAATTTGAAAAAGGCCATTTTCCATTTTGCCCTGGCTGGGAATCGAACCCAGAACCTCCGGAATAGCGTGTTAACCATTACGCCACGGAGGTCGTTCTTGTTCTTGGGATGAATATGGTACGCCTAATAACTTGTTAGTTAAATGAGGTTTACCCAAAAAAGGAGGCTTCTTCTCTTTCTATAATAAAGTAATGAACTAAAAAATAAAATAAATACAATCATACCATGTAGGATATCAAATATAAGGGCTTAATTAGCACATTCCAAATATATATTATTAATAACTGACCCGGCGAACTTCGTTCCGCCTGATTTACCGGACTACTACAAATATTTTAAAATCAAAATTAGCCAAATCGGTCCAGCTGTTCTCGAGTTTTAGCGAGACAAACGAACAGCAATTGATTACTAGATTACCAGTTACCTACTCCCTGCTTTGCTCGCAACAACTGAATAAACGTAGGCACCTACTTTTCAGTAAGAATTTTTCCGCAGTCGGGTTTTAGGTTTTAAACATATGTATATCTTTTCATATACAGACACACAGAGGTGAACATATTCTGCGAAGGCTTTACGTTCATATGTATAAGTTCACCAATTTAGCCCAAAAAGAAACAAAATGAATTAATCAATTAAATCATGTATAAACACAAAACAGAGAGCAGGATATGAAGAGGCGCGATTAGACGCGCTGGTAAAAATAATTTAGCGGTTAGCCATATCCTATGGAGTTGGATGGAGTGGTGTTGATGCTGGGAGCTAAATTTGGCCTCCTCCATTTAAAAAAATACATAACATTATTATATACGTATTTATTATAACGGTAATAAATTCAATTATAAATTAAATACAAAAAGAAGACGAAGCATGTTGCGAATATTTTTCTATATTGAGGAAGCACGTTGCTGATTAATTATGTGTTAATCTACTAAAATAAATAAAAAATATGTATTACAAATAGGTATTAAGAGATCATGTCATGTCTTTATCCTTACTCAAAAGTCACTTTTAGCATGATGGTGTTCGAGAAGGTGGAAAAATAAATCATAATAGTGATGGCACAGTATATTTTTCTTATCTTCGTTTTAAAAATAATCAAGAATAAAACAGAGGTAAGCCATATTCGATGTAGTAGGATTAAATAATTTTGATCCTTAAAAGATAAACATTAGAATCTTCACATCAGTGTTGTCATAACAAGTTTACGTATGCTGCTGAGCACCTTATTTTTTTTTAATATACTTACATGTAGGTAAAAGTATATAAAACTTAAGTATGAATATGATATACCTAATAATGATACATAAAAGAGACTCATCAATATTATTAAACGAAACTAATCTACAAGATGTTTAATGGCATAACAAATGTTCTTTGAATGGAAGAAAAGAAAGTAAACAGACCGAACCATAAAGTTCATCGACATTGTCATCATTGAACCTTGCGTTCAATTCAACTGATTCAAAAGACATTTCCAAACAATGACATAAACAAAAATCAAACAAATTTAGCATCTATAGAACCTTCACTCGTTTGAATACTTGAAGATACGACTTTTTTAATCCGAGGCCAATGATAATAATAAACCGATTAATGTGAAAGTCGGGAATGTTTTTGAAAATACATATCTGACACTAATGGCGACTTTAGCAACTTTAGTGTACTTTACAGTATGGCGGCGCCAAAGTGACGCCACTAATTTGCGCAAAATGATTCTGAAAATAAAGTAAGCGTGTTATGTGATTAGGTAATTTATTATGCACGGAGATTTGAGAAATATTTTAAGAAAGATCGCATGGTATGCAATTTTGAGATAAATTGACAATACTCCAATTCTACATCTGAGGATATTTGTTTGTTTGAGCTTATTGGTCTCATAATTAAATCCAAACCCGTGGGTATATAAGTAAGTTTAAAAGTCTTAAGAGTATAAGAGCCCGTATGACCCTGATAGTACTAAGAGCGATCTTAAATATTATCAATAATAACGAAATACTCACTTTGAAATAAAAACACAGCAAAGTTCAGGACTAACTCTATACATTATACATGTTTCGAAATCACGATTACTTAAAATTTTCTCTATAGGAAAAAATTACGAATTTATATTGCCTCTAAATCACCTCAGAATTATACTAAAACGGGAAGAATTCAAGATATACAATAAATTAGCCCTTGTAACTTTGGATTATAATTGTATTAAAGATAAGTCAGGAATCATACGTTTTATTTTTTAAATAACTCTTAAATATTCTTTGTAAAACCAAAAAAACCTCAAAAACCCGAAACGCGTAAACCAGCCTTATTGACCCGCCGTGACCGTTTCACCCCGCATCTCGCTGTCTCGCTTCGGCTAAAGTAAATTTATGTGCGTGGAAGCGGGAGCAAAATTTAGATTATCCACATCAGGCGCAGCCTTAAATGGAGTAATAATAGTCCATTCGTTTAATTGGCACGCCGATGGCATTCACGCCATTTCAACAAATGAACTATATAGATGGGTAAATCGTTTATTTGTGAAAACTACACACTCACACACAACAATACATGAAAGACTTGGTGTTATTTACATACAGGTTTTTAGCGATGCTATGTGTGTATGTATGCTGCAGCAGCAATAAAAGGCTCAACAAAAAGATTGTTCAAGAAACAATGCGCTGATTTTCAGCTATAACCTTAGGTTGCTGCTATCATTTGTGAAACATGCTAAATGTTTTCAAGTATCAATCCCATAAATCCTTGTACTATAACTTATACCTACTAACTAACGTTACCGCAAGTGATGGTCAGTCTTCGGTGTATGAACGCCGACTAATTGCGTATTATATTATGCAGTTCAATGCACTTTAATGCAATTATAGTATATCTATTCGTCTGCAAGAGTGGATAGATTTCTTTATGAATAGATGGGAGGTTAATTGGCTATTGGTTAAGCCTGTCCGTGAACGAAAGTGCTGCCCTTGTATGATATAAATAAGTAATAGCCTCTTGTACCTTATATTTTAGATACTTTCCTGTATTTGTAAATCTTATTTGGTACAATAAAGATTTTTGTATTGTATTGTATATATTTTTTTTTAACGAAGGTGATAATAAAATTTTCTCATATTTTTTTTTTAGATTACATACCATTTAAATTATTTGTTGACATCCTTAAGCTAAAAAGCTTCAAAAGCAGTGCAGTACCTACTAGCTTGTTAAGGCGGAGGTATAGGCAAATGGCCTTGAAGTGTGAAATAAATTGTTAACTCGTAAATATGGTGATAATTTCCTTATTTCTCTTCGTCATGCACTAGATAGCCCTTTAAATTATTTTATAAACTGCCGTTGAAACTATTATTGGTGATCCGTCTAGCTTTAAAACTTGCCGTGGCCAGTTTTGGCGGAGGCAAGTTTTAAAGCTAGACGGACTAATGTAAATACTTCCATCGGTGGTTCATAAAATAATTTAAAGGGCTATCTAGTGCATGACGAAGAGCAATATGGAAATTATCTCCATATTTACGAGTTAACAATTTATTTCAAATGAGGGCGCCACTTCAAGGCCATTTGCCTATATCTTCACCTTAAGCTTTTCTGCTTTTGGAGGTCGAGCTTTTAAAAGTCAACTTGACGGATTTTAAAGCTACAAGGCAGTAAGTATGTGAAACTTTTCAACAATTAGTTTTTTTAATAATTATGTAACAAATTATCAAAACACTTCAAACTATTTTGATATTCGTCTTAATTTTCTTAAAATAAATTTATTTAAAATGAAAGCAGCACTTTTGTTCGTGCACAGGCTTAATTTAAATTGGTGGATGTACGGTACGGATGCACGTTTGTTGAGCTTTCTGACGGGGAATCTAGCCATTTATTTTAATGTAAGTAAGACTAATTAGATATATATCTACAGAAAATTGAAGACTGAATTTTGATGTCTGTTTATTGATATTAACATCATACGTAGTAGCGTAGCATGCAGGTTGCATCCTCAGCGGCAACGCTTCAGAGCCCGGGGACCGCTACCTTGCCTAGGTGATTTGACGAGGTTACTGGTTTTTACACCAGTTCTAGGTAGATCTAAGCCGGTCAGTGCATGACCTGGAAAATGAACGCAATAACCCAAACGAGGATGCTTAAACAAAGATCACAGAAGCAAAAAGCGGAATCTTTTTCTATGGTTAATAATATTTTTTCGTCATCATCCGAGCGTAGGTATTGCCGGTTGCATCGTCAGCGGTAACGCTTCAGAGCCCGGGGTCCGCTACCTAAAACTAGGTGATCTGACGAAGTTACAAATAGTACTTTTCAAAGAAAACATAGTTTCGTTATTTGCCAAATCACCAATTTTTTTTAACTCGATCTTGAAATTGATGCATTTAACTTTATATTATCACTTCTTTATCCCTAACGAGGTAGACAGAGTTTGGGTATAAGACCCAAAGGCCAAGTAAAGCGAGATGGTGGACCTGAAAATTGATAAATTTAATCAAAACAGTGATGGGCTACAAGCCGAACTGCCTTTTAACATGATTCGATCAGATTCTCGACTGTTACTTCGATCAGCTTTTACGATCTGCTCGGGATGAGAAGCAGCTGGTACATTCTACGTTATCCAGACTAGCATGGACGACATGTCTAGGTATCTGTAAATCACTTAATCTATGGCTAGCTAAAAGTCACGCAGTCTGATCCACAGTTATGTAAACCGTTTCGCATTTATATTCCGTATTCGGTGCATCGCTATGGAAAGTGCATTTGCAATGCAGTTACGTTCCCGTTAGGCCTCTTTTTTTCGACCCGGCTATTTGGAAATTAGTGAAAACAAATGCAAAGTTGAACTTAAGGCCCCGCCAGTTCAGAGCCAAGAAAACTGTGAGTGTTTTTAAAAAATCACTGTTATTTATTTTAGAAAACTACTACAGTTTATTCCTCAAAAATTTACATAAAAATCTTAATGATTTTCTACAGACACCCACAATAGCCAAAACACGATTGAGCATTTTTGGCTTTTGGAAAAAAATCACAAACATATATATAATTATTATATACATATTAATATTTTCTACAAACACCTTTTTATATGAAAATTATACCAAAAATTTTTTTATCTAAATATCTATCCGTTTTGGCTACAAAAAAAAAATATATATATAATAAAAAAATAATAATTAATGAAACACGGTGAAATATTCGTTGAGAGCGAACAAAGGCGCGGAGCCGTGCGGCGTGCACGACGATATTTCAGTGTTTTTAGGGTTCCGTACCTCAAAAGGAAAAAACGGAACCCTTATAGGATCACTTTGTTGTCCGTCTGTCCGTCCGTCCGTCCGTCTGTCAAGACCCTTTTTCTCAGGAACGCGTGGAGGTATGAAGCTGAAATTTATATCAATTACTCAGGTCTACTGTCCCTTGAAGCTGTGAAAAAATCAAACTTCTAAGCCAACGCAATCAAAAGATACAGCCGTTTATGCCGCAAATTTTCGACACTTGCAAGGGAATCAAAACCTACAGGGTGCTTCCCGTGAACTCAGAATCTTGAAATTTGGTACGTAGCAACGTCTTATAGCATAGATAAAGGAAAAATTACGAAAACCATAAATTTTTAGTTACATCACATAATATATATTTTTTTAATAATTTTAAACTTACTACCCATTTCCTCATAAACGCGTAGAGGTATTAAATTGAAATTCATACCAAATACTAAACCTTGCAGGTTTGTACGGAACCCTCGGTGCGCGAGTCCGACTCGCACTTGGCCGGTTTTTTCTTTTGTTGTGAAAACCTTACAAAAAAAAAAGCAAATCCTTATAACCAATTTCAGGGGATGTTTTACAACACAGTGGGACCCTGGAGTCACAGACCAAGGTGGAGTTTTGAAACCTGAATCCTTTTTAGAGCAGTGCGAAATCAGTGATTCTAAGTGGAATATACCCAAGCAGGTGACTAAGCATCGTTTGAGCGTCGTGACTCCGTTAAATGAGGTGATTATTTGCTTCAAACTCGTCGCGACTCTCTTTACTCACGACTCCTGTTTTTTTGGTCGGTGACTTATGGAAGGATACGGTGGAGGGAATACGCAAAGCAGAATATGTGTAAAAACCAGAGAGCTATTTTGTAAAACAAGAGGAGACACATCACTGTTTTGTCCATTGACTTATATAGTGGAAACTTCACTTTACCACGCTTGACTCAAACAAGAATTTGATTTAATATTTTGCAAAATGGGTTACAAAACTGAAGAATGTCTTTGCAAACCCTCAATATTTATTTTTAAAAGGCACACCGATATTTTTATTTTATGTATCGGGGTGATGATGATTGCCTGGTCGGTTTCAGCTCCGTGGCTCCGGTGACTTTTTGTTGGTAAACGTGCGATAGCATATTGCACAAGTTAAGACTCAGTTATCAAAGTGGTAGGCTATAGGTGGTCTAGTTTTTAGTTGATCTCGCTTTCTGTCTTCTTCCGCCAGACGGCTGGCCTCAAACTCGAAAACATGGGCATACCGGGACCTTTAATTTTCAACTTTATCTTACTTTTCGTATTTGGTGTTATAGCGGTCAAGTAATACATAATCTGTCAAAATTACAAATGTATAGCTATTACGGTTCAAGAGATAGAGCCCTGTGACAGACGGACAGACGGACAAACAGCGGAGTCTCAGTAATAGGGTCCCATTTGCACCCTTTGGGTACGGAACCCAAAAAAGGGCCTTAAGGTCCAAAGACCACTTTCAGCGTAATGGTGGCCGATGATGCACAGATATAAAAGGAAATAAAAATAGTGATGGGTTGCTAGCCGCATCGCTTATGGACATGATTTACACCCGTTTGCACTAAACGTTAGTTAGGCTTGTCCTAGTTAAAATACACCTAAGCCTAAGAACGGCCTAGCTATAAATGTTGTTTGCACTAACAGATTTATCTTAATCATGTCGTAGCTTAGGCATTGCCTAGTTAAGAGAATGATTGAATGAATGAACAGATTGATTGTTTATGATTTTTATATGTTGGTCTTGTCTTTACATTGATTCAGTCGTGAGTTAAAAGGAGACAAAAGATAAGGTCTTCGACCTTGATGTATTTTGTTTGAAAACCCAAAAACGCCGTAAGGAGAAGGCAGATTTGAATTGTAAACGTTTTGGTACGTTGAATTGGTCTACAATACAAATATGATCGTGGAATAATATAGAAAATAAGCTTAAGGTGAAGTTATAAGCAAGAGACGTAAAGGTGGCGCCCTCATTTAAAAAAATTGTTAACTCGTAAATGTGGTGAAAATTTCCACATGACAGGCAGGCAATGTCTAATATTCACAATACTGTTCTTTTGCACATCCAGTAGATACCACTTGAAGAAGTCGATTTCAAAGAACAGTTTAGTCGTGGTCTTGTTATACGAATTCTCGCGTGTTTTTCATTGTGAAAATTGACTTTTACAAATTTAAAGAAATTTAATATATCCTCTGCCATGTTGAATGCTATCTGTCTAATTTTAAAAAGCTTTGAATTTAAAAGCCATTTTATTACAAAACTTTAAAAAACTGCTTGACCTAACTAAATCAAAACCAAAACACAATATTTTGTCACAAAAATGATCCACAGAACACAACTTAAGAATAGCCTAAACTCAGGCTCTTCCTAATCGGGCTCATAAAGTTGAGAGTTTCCTAAGTGGACTTAGAAATGGCTTAGGGTTAGTGCAATCAAATTATTGTTATTATTATTATTTGCTAGGAGCAGCCTAAACAATTTAGGAAAGAACTTAGATGATTCTTAGGTTTAGTGCAAACGGGCATTAGAATCTTGCCCATCGACCGCCTTTTACAATCTGCGCGGATAGATAAGGAGCTGCTACATACATTATAAGTTGTTTCTCTTCTCCCAGACCAGTATAGAAGGAACTGGCTGTAAATATTTGTATTTACAAAGACTTCCGCACTGAATAAAACATCCTGAATAAATCATTGAACACTGATGCACTATATCCACCAATACCCGTCACACACACGCGGTCTATAAATAGGCAATACGTTCTTAGAACCCTTGTTTAGTCATAGCTCTAGAAATAATGTCCTACATTGTTCAGCGAACTGTTATTGTAGTGCATACTGCTGATGCTTTGTATTGGTTTTCAGTATGGGCAAAGATAATATAACTACTAACGTAACAGATACCCAACGTCATAAAAACTTTTGAAGGGCACGTTAATACTAAGCAGAAACTTGGTAACTTTTAGTATCATTGGCTGAACTTGGCTGTGGTTAAAAAGTCACCCTGTATATCCAATATAAAAAATATATGATGAAAAAATCCGCCACGAGTGGGACTCGAACCCACGACCCTCACGTTAATGCCGTGAGTGCACTACCAATTGTAAGCGTCGGGTTCGAGTCCCACTCGTGGCGAATTTTTTCATCGCATATTTAAATTTGGATACATTTCCGAGCATTGTAATGCTATTAAAAATAATAATTCACCCTGTATATTACACATACATCATCATCATCAGGTCTTTTTTAGTCTCCACTGCAGGATCAAGAACCCCTCTTTACTACCAGAGCCATATATAGCGTCTAACAAAATATGCTGAAACTATTATAAGGGTGAATTCAGTCCGTCATACTGAACTTTCCCCAAGGAACATACTCGTATGTCGAAATATGAAAAATAATTTTTAGCCCTCCATATAAACTCTGATCAGCTGATCGGTCAACTTATATGGGATATCAAAAAATATTTTTTATATTTCGATATATGTTCCTTGGGGAAAGTTGTTCAGTATCATGGACTGAATCTACATTAAAAATAGTTTCATTATACCCTGTATATGCCAGAGCAGTCAGAGGATTTAACCTACACTCTCCACCCTGGCCAGACGGGTTGTAGAGGTCTCATTGATAGAAAATAGATTGAGGAAATACAAGCGTATTTCCTAAGTCGCCTTCTATGACATCTACGGGAAGACATGGAGTTTGCCGTGTGGTTCACGGCAGAGTAGAATCTGCACATACATATAAAATATTAATCTACGGAACCCAATGTTCTTCTCTCTTACCCTCTACGGCTTCGCTCGTATTTTTTACGGTGCAGTAGCGTGACAGATTTGGACCGTGACTGAGTAGAGTACAGGTGGTTGCGGCTTTTCTTCCGGGATTCCGCGGTTTTGTGTTACTAATGGCTTGTGGAGAATGGCGCGGCGGGACAGATCCTTTGTTGTAAGAGTACCGCAGTTAGATCACAGAATAGATGAAACAGGGTGTGAAGTGATGGTGTAAACGCGTGAAGTGGGTGTTTATGTATTCTAATAGACTGGAAGTGCAAACTGTATTCTTTCACGCTGGTCTGGTTCATGTCGTAAAAGCCGATCGAGGGAATGCAAATCATGTGGGATGCGGCTAGCCACCCTTCAACTATTGTTTTTTTTTTAATTGGGGCTGTGTCGACATAATCCGCTAGTTTCCAACAAGTCAAATCAGATACTTTTTTCTAAACGTCAAAACAAACATTTTCTATGAGATTTGTATGAAATATCGGACTGTGACGTCATAGTTTCTTGGAGTCAAATAGCGCTCTTAATATCCGTTTTCCTGCATTAATAAATCAAAAATCACTTTCCAAGTGGATGTGATTAATGACATGTGACATTATTTTGTGACGTTTTATTCTTTTAACAGTACCAAATAATTTATTTTTGACCCAGGAAACTACCCAATTAACTGTCGTACCTTATTCAGTATGACACTCACTATTTTGATTCCTTTTTCCACTCTTCCACCATCACACAAAAAGTGTGGCCTTTGGATCTTGCGGCCCTGGGCTCTGGCAGCTTAGAGCTTACTTACTTACTGCGTTGAGTCAGTGACCTAAAGTGGATCTTGGTCTCTGACACCAGAAGACGCCACTGTTCCCTATTCTGCGCCATCTGCAGATCTTCTTGGAGAAGAAGCTTAGAGCTGCAAATCCAAAAATATCCTATCTGCCTTATTGGGATACCATAATACCCCTTATTATGCTATCCCAACAAGGCAGATACAAGTTTATTTCCCAGACGAATAAAAAGCCTCCGTCTTTTAAGCGTTCACTCTCAACAACTTTTGAACGGCTTAACTGATTTACATCAAACAAATTCAAAAACCATTTAGATAGACATATTATGGCTTTCGATTTTAAAAAAACACATCGAAACCGGTCTATTCGTTTAGGAGCTACGATGCCACAGACTCAGTAACACATACACGTCAAACTTATAACACCCCTCTTTTTCGTTGGGGCTTAGAAGGCGCATAAAGGCGTGATAGTTTATTTACTTATTTGGTACATAGTGCTAATAGAAACAAGAAACTTGCTTTAAATCATGTCTTTATTATTTTTAGGGTTACTGAACGAGTATGGAGCCATGAGTGATGTAAAGTCCCAAAAAACTTTGGTTATATTCCCGTAAACACATCGTAAAAATTCCCTAAATAGGTTTAAATAGACCTAAATAGGTCCCTAAAATAGATTTTTTTTAGGACGGCAAACGAACAAGCTGGTCACCTGATGGTAAGTGATAACCGCTGCCAATGGACAACTGCAACACCAAGGGTGTAACAAGAGTGTGACCGGCCTTTCAGGAAGATAGGTTTCAATGTCGCATCGGTTCAGGAACACCGCTGCAGGAAGTTGATTCACAGTTCCATTTATGGAATATTTAGGGAAATATTGAGAAAATTCCAACGGCACTTCACTATAGCTCGGTATTTTTAGATGCGGAACCCTAATAATAGAACCAGAAAACAATCTTGTTCCGCAGTTGTAGGCTGCACTTACACAGGACTGTACCTTAATAACAGGTGTGCGTGACTATCTCATGTTTATATCTTTATTTCCGTCAGAAGATATGTGGTTTTAAAATTACATAATAGTGATAATAATAATTAAGAACGCCGTTTGTTCAAGTAGCTTTTCAGGGTTCCGTACCCGAAGGATGCAAACGAGACCCTATTACTGAGACTCCGCTGTCTGTCTGTCCGTCTGTCACAGAGCTCTATCTCTTGAACCGTAATAGCTAGACACCTGAAATTTTTACTGATTATGTATTACTGTGGCCGCTATAACAAATACTAAAAATAAAAAAAGTTGAAAATTAAAGGGGCTCGTCATACAAAAACGTGTTTTTTTCAGCCTTTTTTAACTCGATCTGTCACAGGGCTCTATCTCTTAAACCGTAATAGCTAGAGAACTGAAATTTTCACCGAGTATGTATTACTATGACCACTATAACAACAAATGCTAAAAATAAGATAAAGTTAATAATTAAAGGGGGCCGTCATACAAGAAACGTGTTTCTTCAGCGTTTTAAAACATTGTACGGTGGTACCGTTCATGTACGAGTCCGACTCGCACTTGCCCGTTTCAGGTTTATTTTTTATCCAAATAGGTATTTAGTATGGCTACATCATGAAAGGGGATGCCGAATTCCTGGATAAGAGGACGGTCCATTTGGAGGTGAATGGCTGCAGAGGGATAGGTTGATTTTAGTGAGAGTATACTTAAGTGTTTTTATTAAATCAGTTGTTTAATTGTATGCTTTAGCTTAAATAAACAGATAAATATTAAGCAGATAAAATGATTTTATGGAGGTATAAAATAAATTTAGATTTAAAAAAGTATACATACTTAACGTTATAGCAACGCAAAAAATCTATGATGTTTACGACGAGTGATGGTTTTTTTACTTAAATGATTTTCGAAAATTAAATAATGCACGATAATTATGCTTAAAAAATCTGTACAATCAAATCAATCAAACAATTAAAAAACGGAACCCTTATAGGATCACTCGTGCGTCTGTCTGTCCGTCTGTCTGTCACAGCCAATTTGCTCCGAATCTATTGGACCGAATCAGGTGAAATTTGGTAGGATGGTGTAATCCTATGACCCAAACACACATGTGCAAAGTATATAATATTTTTTTAATATAAGAGTAATTTTTGGGGGACAAATTAGGAAATTGAAAAATAAAGTTTTGCAAACCTGTGTCAAATATCAAATATCAAATGAAAGGGCTCGTTATGAAGATTTCAAATATATTTTTGTTATAATTCTAAAAATAAATAGTTTTGATTTTATTCATGAAAGAAGACGAAAATTTACCATTCCCCCCCCCCCCCTCCCTGATCTCCGAAACTACTGAGCCTAAAATTTTGAAAAAAATACAAAATATCGTTCATTGTTTTTAGATTACGTACGGAACTCTCTCCACGCGAGTTGAACTCGCACTTGGCCGGTTTTTTTGAAATATATACCGCTCATATTCCTATCTTGTTCTTTTCATTCGTATTCTTTTATTTTACAGAAAGAATTTGCCTGTATTATGCAAGTATATACCTATCATTTTTCAGCACAGACAAAGCACAGTAATTGCAGCTAGCCCCAAAGTAAGTTTGTATATAGATGACACCCAAGACCCAGAATAATTTGAAAAAGCCATTTTCATCAAATATAACTAGAAAATAATATTTATAACATGTTTTAAGTTATTCTGTAGATATGCTAAAACAATAAACCAATTTATAGCTGTGGCTAAAAGCATGTAGACAACCTCTGCAGTCATCTCAGCTCGGCACGAGTTTCGCAGACATTCGCTGTACCTATCTTTAACCCTTACAGGAGATAAAAACCCCATTAGGGACCTCGCATAATTTATTTCCATACAAGATAAAAGGCGGTTTCAAGTGGGAGGCCTTTAATGTACTTTTTTTATTTTTGAAAGTTCTTTGAGGGTTCATGAGTGGGTCGTGTATTTGATTTTTTTGTCATGTTTGATGTTCACAATTTTTTTTACGTCCATGGCCACGCTGAAAGTGGCCTTTAGTTCTTACTGGCCAGTCAGGGATAAGGAATCGATTCAGTATGTACTATGTATTTATACTAATGGGATCGTCTTGAACGATTACGTAAGCAGAATTTGAGCCATTTGTCAGCAAAAGTTTGCCCCTCTTGTCAGCAAAAGTAAGCAATCTCTTATGCTTACGTAAGCATTGATATATTATTTATAAAATCTACTACTCTTATTGTTTTCTTAAGTAAGTATATTGTTCGTACCTATTTTTTCACTGACTGTTTAATTTTAAATCAAAATTACAGAAATTCGCCAAGAAATATGAAATATAACTAAAAATGTTGCTTACCTACATAACGGAAGTCCAGAACCCCCTAGCCTCCATTTCATCAAAAATAAGCAAATCAACGACCCCCACCCCGCCTTTGGCGCTTACGTAATACTTTAACGGCCCTAAAGCACTCTCTTTTAACCCTAGATAACTAAACTATCCTGGGAGTTACTCAATAACTAAACATTCGTCTAGCGGACTACGCATTAAAAAATCTTATATTATCAACATAATTTAACGTGAGGAAGAAATTGTTACATGATTCGTATAAAGTGCTCGTTGTGAATAGAGATAGGTAGAAATAATTTTATACTAATGATGCCACATACCTTTTATACACATCTACATTATGGGTGTCACAAATTGCATTTTTTACATCTAAGGCATCAATTTTTGGTCTTCCTTAGCAATTTCGACGGGCAAACGTATAATTTTTTTGTAATATTTCATACATAAGGAAATGGAGCAGATTCTTCATATGATTTCACCAAGGATATCTCCTATCATGACCTTGATGTCACGTCTTAAAGTTACCGTCCGAGCAAGTTGCCGCAACCAAGGCTCCATGAGGTGGTTTGTCAGTTTCAAAACAAAATCTCGCCGTGTTATTTGTTAATTATTTTTGATGTTATTCGCGACGTATAATAACATAAGTAGGAGTAGTCTTAGTGCAGATGACCATTTATGATGAGTTTTACTGGATAAAAATCGAAGAGTTGCTAAAGCACATGTCGAATGCTACGTTGTAGCATCTGACGTAGTATGTAGTACGTTTCTTTCCATGTTTGACAATATAAAATCATCCGGTTTAATAATTTGGGTTCTGTTGTCTTTTACTTGATACTAAAAAATCATCTTCAGAACCCAAAGATTGGCACGAGACATCAGTATTAATGCTGATATTGTATTGACTTTCAACCTTCCAATGATTTGTCATCACCACAGAAGTTAAATTATCTTGTTTCTTTTATCAAAGTAATCAATCTTAATAAACGTGAATTTCTACTTTCAGCCTAGGACATATGTTTCCATTTATAAATCCATCAATAATATTAGGTATATGAGAAAAAGTTGAAAGCAATTAGTAGTATGAATGACATCTTACTAATAAACCCTAGTCATTAAAAAATAACCGTTTTTATGAAATTCATATTATTTGTATATTATCTAATTATAATACAAACATTTATTAATTTTTTTTATTTGAAAATACTAATATAAAATAAAATGCAATTTAGATACCTTTGAAAATCTGCACCTGTTATAACTAAACTTTCGTCATCTAGGCGACGCGGTGGTTATAAATCACAAGTAAAGACAATTGTTTGCGCAAACGCCGCATTTGTGCAACTTTTTACTCTAATTATGAAGGTATACAAAGGCGTGCAAGCAGGGGGTACGCGAAAGTATGTGAACTAGACTTATGCAAGGGGTCGCGTAGTCTGCCAGACGAATGTTTAGTTATCTAGGGTTAACAAAAACAGTTTACATTCGAACCATGAACTCTTCTACGATTTTCAACACACTGTTCGCCTTGTTTGTAACTGCCTATGGGTACGAATAGAATACCTTCGCTTGTGGTCCCTGCCCCAGCTAATTAACATCTCTAGTACGGAACCCGGGTCCCCAAGCCATGCATGCGACAAGCATATGCATACATTAGGTACCGCGTGCGTGCCGAGTCCGTGTCACGAAGGTCAAGTGTGTGTTGCGTTGAAGATGCGGCGTGGCTTAGAAATCTTACAGAAGGGGCATGTAACTAATAAAAAAAAAAGTATTTGATTTCTTGGAGAAATAAAATGCTTACCGCCGTATTCATAAAAAATCTGCCCTTGGTGAGTATTTAATTTTTTTTATTTATTTAACTTTATTACAAAAAATGTAACAGGCGGACTTAAGGCCTAGGGCCTTTTCTACCAGTCAACCTACAGGTACAGTTCTGAGTAATCTATCTATTTAATGAATGTAGACTTGATGGATTGGTAGAAAAATCAGCGCACATAAATTCACTAGCATTGTATATACTGATTTGAGAAGTGCAGAACTTATATTTTGGGTCAATGATTTGTAATAAAGCTTTGCATGGTAAGAAATAAGTATTATTTTTAAAACTCATAAATACCTAGTATTTTAAGTCTTGAGCCACTGCAGTCAGCAAAAGTATAACATTGTACACATTGTATAGTATCTCATTCATCTTCAGAGTTTAATCTAAATCGAAGTTGTACTTTATTACATTTTAAACATTGACAAAAAGACGCTTGTGGAATGACTTGTGCCAAAATTTTATTTAAAACTAATCGAACGTGCTAACGCACATGCCGTCTAACATATTGGCAACATTGGTTGGCACTTAAAATGTCTGTAAGAAAATACTTTTAAGTATCACTTCCCAGAACTGATACATGATTTAAAATATTTTAAGACGTTTTCTTTTACGTTAATCCATAAAATGTCATATAGTCAACGTCATAATTTAAATTTAATTAGTGTGTCGAAAAAATTTAATTAGTGTTTGCGAAAGTTTAAGTAACTTCCTAAGTAAGAAATCTTAAGTGGCTTATTTATCTTTTCAGCTTCGTACTATCTTTTGTACTGCTAATCAACTGAAAAATATAAAGCGCTCTCTAGTAGAGTATTAGGTCTACACGTCGGTGCGCTATTGTCTAGAAAGTGTTTATTACCCTCAGTTCAAAGTTCCGAGTGCGGCCATGAATGCATTTGCTGTAATTTCTGAGGCTGTGCAATTTTATTGGACACGAAGCCTTTTTCTTTGCTCTCAAATTGTTACGTAGGTAGGCCTGTCGGTAATAGATAGGTACTGTTTGAAAATATGTTGGAGGAATAGTTCGTTTTGTAGAATTTGTATGCATGGATGCTCATTCTTTCATTCTTTCTCTCTATACATAGTAAATATATAAGTACCTACGGTCAAAAAGACCATGAATTTTCTCTTCAGGGCTTCTGCCTGGCATTGTAAAAATAATATAATTTATAGCTCGGTGGCGCGCTGTGAGATTACATTAAAAGCGCTTTCCCAAGTTAAATTACCTCAGATGTGGTCCGTATACTTGGATGGGTGACAAGTTGTATAAAAAAAATTCGAGCTCGGGCTACGAAAGGTACGTTAAGCCGTTGGTCCCGGCTGTCACCATTGCAAGGCAGTCGTCAAGCTATGTCAGATGCCTTTGTGCAGCTTGAAAAATCTGACATATTGACCACTTACACAAAAAAAAAATCAACAGTTAAGGCGTGTATTAATTCTGTTTTTGCTTTTGTGCAATAAAAAAATCATTCCAATACACAATATCCTGCAGATTTTTTTAGAGATTTCGCTGTAAAAGTAGATACTTTCTTAGAGATTTCTTAAAGAATTTCTAAATTATTCATTGTTCCTACGAAAGTCGTAAACCTCGAGTGTTGAAAGTTCTCGTTGCCAGACTTGCTACTTTAAGAAAATAGCATATTAAATTAATGACGTCATTAAAAGTCGTAAGTTGTCATCTTTCTTCGAAGTCTTAACAATATAGTTCCTCCGACTAAAATATAACGGAGGTTGGAGGTCCGTACAGATGAATACTCATATAAGAAGGTTTTTAGAAAGGTTTTTCTTGTGGTTTCCGGCCAAGAATAGGACCACTCCAACTCTTCCTGTGGATGTCATAAGAATCTTCTTTAAGATGAAGATATAGGCAAATGGCCTTGAAGTGTGAAATAAATTGTAAACTGGTAAATATGGTGATAATTTCCATATTGCTCTTCGTCATCCACTAGATAGCCCTTTAAATTATTTTATAAACTGCCGTTGAAACTATTATTGGTGATCCGTCTAGCTTTAAAACTTGCCGTGGCCACTTTTGGCGGAGGCAAGTTTTAAAGCTAGACGGACTAATGTAAATACTTTCAACTGTGGTTCATAAAATAATTTAAAGGGCTATCTAGTGCATGGCGAAGAGCAATATGGAAATTATCTCCATATTTACGAGTTAACAATTTATTTCAAATGAGGGCGCCACTTCAAGGTCATTTGCCTATAATAAAATAAAAAGCCTTTTATTTCCTGCGAAGTTTTTAGGTAGGTTACAGAGTTTGAAAAAATAATCTCCATATTTACGAGTTAACAATTTATTTCAAATGAGGGCGCCACTTCAAGGTCATTTGCCTATAATAAAATAAAAAGCCTTTTATTTCCTGCGAAGTTTTTAGGTAGGTTACAGAGTTTGAAAAAATAAAAATAAAAAATATACTTAATGTTTAGTGTTAGTTTAGTTTACATAAAAGTAAAGATAAAGATAATAAAAATAAAGTTTGTTAGTAAATCTTAATAAGTTAACTCAGTACTATGTATATTTTAAATCTATGTATTTAATTTGCAAGAACCCTCCTCAGGTAGAGGTGAAGGCCTCCTCTAAAGAAGTCCATATTTCTCTATCATGGGCAGTTTCTGGCCAGCAAGGGCCAGCTATTTTTACAATTTCGTCTGCCCATCTCATGTAGGGTCTGCCTCTCAGCCTTTTGCCGTCTGGACCCTTCCATTTTGTGACTCTGCCAGTCCACCTGACGTCTTTAAGCCTTGCGACGTGACCCGCCCATTTCCATTTTAATTTTTTTGCGTAGGTTAATGCATCTGTGGCTTTGGTGGTCTCTAATTTTTGTGTGACGAATTTTTTGTATTTTTCTAATATTTAGCATGCTACGCTCCATCCCCCGTTGGCAGGTAATAATTTTATTTTTTATTTTTGTTGTATACTTCCAAGTTTGACAGGCGTAGGTCAAGCAGGGTAGGAGGCATGACGTCATCGTTTTGGTTTTGATACGAACTGGCATGTTGCTTTTAAATATTTCGCTTAGAGACCAATATTTGTTCCAAGTATTTTGTATTCTTATTTGTACTTCTAATTCATTTTGTTTTCTGTCAAAACCAATTTGTTTTCCAAGGTAGATGTATTCTTCTGTATATTTCAAAATTTCATTGTTTACTGTAATTTGTTTGTTAATACTGTTTGTCATAATCCTTGTTTTTGAGAGGTTCATTTCGAGTCCTACTTGTTTGCTAGCTGCGTTTAGCGAATCTAGCATGGATTGCAGTTGGAAACTGGATTCTGATAGTATAACCAGGTCGTCGGCGAAGCGCAAGTGATTTAGGTATTTGCCGTTAATTGTGATCCCTGATTTTTCCCAGTTAAGTGGTTTTATTATTGACTCTAGGATAGATATAAATAGTTTTGGAGACAAAGGGTCTCCTTGTTTCACACCTCGTTGGATGGGGAAAGTGGGGCCGGTAGATTCCAGTTTTATTTTGGCTGTGCTTCCCTTGTAAACGTTTCTAATTATTTCTATATATTCTTGTTCAACTTCCTGGTCTTTCAATGCCGTCCATATACTTGAGTGTGAGACGGTGTCGAAAGCTTTTTTATAATCGATAAAAGCGATGTAGAGATCTCTTTGTCTTTCCTGGTATTTTTCTATTATTAGTTCTAGTGTATGTATATGATCGATTGTCGAAAATCCTTTACGAAAACCAGCTTGTTCTACTGGTTGTTTTGCTTCTATTTTCGCACTTATTCTGTTGTTTATGATGGAAGAAAATAGTTTGTAGATACAAGAGAGTAAACTTATAGGTCTGTAGTTTGTAATGTCTTTTGAGTCTCCTTTTTTGTAGATTAGAATTATTTCGGACTCCATCCACTGTGATGGTATTTCAGCAGTTTCTAGTATACGATTAAATAGATGTGTTAAAGGTAGCGCCAGCAGCGGGCATGCTACTTTGATGGCTTCATTGGTGATACCGTCGGGTCCTGGGCATTTATCTGTCTTTAATCGTCTTATTTCATGTATGACTTCCTCTTCAGATATTGGTGTAACATTTTTGATCTTTGTAGAGTCGACCTTATTGTAATCTGTACACTCTTCCGGGTGTGCACTGTATAGAGTTTTGTAGAAATCGGTTGCTTCTTCTATGATTTCTGTACGATTACTTAAGGTTTTGTCTTCACGGTTTAAGCCATCTATCCAGAGTTTACTCATTTTTAGTTCTTTGAGTGCCTTTTTTGAGCTTCCCGTGTGATGCATATGTCTTTCAATATTCTTCGATCTATAAGTTTTATAATCATGTTTTATGTATTTACTTATTAGTTTGTATAGTGCTGTTAGTTCATTTTTTGTTGCTCTAGTTTTAGTCTCGGCATGGTGTAACTCTTGTCTCCTCCTAATGAGTGCCAGTGTGCGCTCTCTTAAAATTTTATGAGTACCTTTTTGTGTTTCTTCTGGTATTCGTGCGTCTTGTAAACTTTGGGATATAGCCTTTATTAATTTGTCGTAGTGGGCCTGTAGCGATGTTTCTTCTTCGCGATTAGTTATATCTTGTAGATGAAATGTGATATTCTGTTTGTAATTTATTATTTCTTGCTCCATTTTCAGTGATGAATAACTATTATTTTTGTATCCCGTCCGTTTTTTCTTCTGTTTTGTGATGGTCAAGGTTGCTCTGATTGGTCTGTGATCTGATGGAAATCTAATGTTTAGGACTTCTATATTTTGGAAGAGGTTGCATTTGCCTATACCTTCACCTTAATTTAACTCTTTTTTTAGGGAATGTAGTACAGTGGTTTCCCTATTTGCCTTCCGTACCGCAGTGCTTGGGTTTGACAAAAACCCTTCCAGATACCGCATCTTCAGCCTTCTTAAGAATCAAAGAATCAAATTTTTATATAGTAACTAAGCCTTTTCAGGCCTTTATACGTAATAATATCCTCACTATAACCACTCAACATTAAAGTAGAACTTAAAACTAATTTACACTATACAAAAGTTTTCAGTGTTAGTACACTAAGAACTATTTAATTTTAAATCAGAGGATTAGGGTGGGCTGATACCTAAACTAGGATATATCCTGTATCTTAGGTCAACCAACGTCAATAATTTTAGTGTACATTACGTGTAATGTTTACTTATATGTAAACTCTTTTTCCTTTTTTAAAAGCTACCGATATTAGCTCAACGACCACTGCTAAGAAGAAAAGAGGTGACGAAAGGACTAAGCACAAGCATCTTATGCTTCATTTGAATTTCCAAGGTGGGTCGACGTTGGGCGGCGGCCAGTTGTAAAGTTTTTTGCTCAAATGCCTTCAGAAAGAGGGTTGACGTCAGGCAGGCGGCCAGTCTTAAAACTATAGCCAAATCGTTTAAACTGTTCCGGCTATTTCTTTTCCATTTTGCAAGGACTATGGCATCCTTGCTTGGGTGACCATTGACATGCATTATATTTAGAGAGGAAAAAGCGGGAAAGCGCACCCCGGGCTCCGAAGCAGTACAGCTGAGGATGCAACCGGGAATGCGCTAAGATGAAGAAGAAGAAGAAGATTTTACGAGAAATTCCTATACCGGTGAGATAAGAAGGTGAGCAACAATGAAGATGAAATGGTATCGCAACTACATCAATGTACCTACATATGTACTTAAACAAACTTTTTTAAATGCTAAAATTATGTGTAACATACTGTGACATTATAAGTATAACATAACATCCAAACGTACTGCGCATCTGTTCCGAGTTTCCCCCATCTATTTCGAAAATATCCCAAAGTCAACTTTGTAATCTGACCGTTACATTTTACCATTGCACCTGCTTTACAGAAATGACAATCGAAAAAGAACTTCGTCGCCTAACGCATCGTTCTTTACAATAAAAAATATCGAATAAATTTTAAAGACATAATTAACGTATAAAATTGAAATACGAATGCTTTAAAAAAAGATCCGTTACGCATGCGCTGTCGAGGCACGAGCCAAAGCAGCTGCGCTGATTGGTTGGTTTTTTGTTCGACATTCGAATTGAATCGAACGTATGTTTGACGCGCAGTCGTTTATTTGTAATTTTGCCTTATGTTAAAGACGTCACGAACTGCCTTTTATGTTTTTTATGAGTTATTGACTAAATCTGTCATTGTGTGAATTGGTTTCACAATTTCACTGTTACTTTAGAATTCTTTAGTATTTATATACATATTTACTTTTTCTTTTTCGTGCAACGTGCAATTGTCATAAATGCTTAATAAATCGAACCACGGGCTATACTAGATCACTAAAGTATAAAGAAATTAAAATAACAGTAAAAAATTTGGAATTTCCATACAAAAGTGTGCCCGGGCAATTTGCATGGGAATGTGGGGAATGTCGATTTTTTTTGGTTAATTACTTACAATTGCAATATAAATGTTTACAATATGTGTTTTTTTATTGAGTTTAGTTTAGTTTAAGTTTTCTTTATGTTGACCCAAAGGTTTGACTGTTAGAGAATTCCGCCCTTTGTACTTGTTACATTTTTATATGTGTACATATTGTGATAAAACTAAAAAAAATATATGTATGTACATAACTATGCAAAATTCCACCGAAAATTGGTTAGAACGAGATCTAGTAAGTAGTTTTTTTTAATACGTCATATATCGTTAACCGCAATTTACCATACTTACACTATTATTAAAACATCAATTAAAGTTACAACGAACTACAACAACTTTCATATTATGTTAGTTGCTGCTACGGAACCCTAATGGGCGAGTCTGACTCGCACTTAGCCGCTTTTTATTTTTCAAGCAGTCGGGAATTTTATTTATTTTACTACTATACATTACGAGTGAAAAATAAAGTGGTACTTCTATTACTTTCCATGTCTACGAGTACATTTAGCTAATCTACGTATGTACTTACATCATAATCATTTTTATATTTTTTAGGGTTTTAAAAAATTACACACATTACCAGAAATCACAATTGCATTCTCAAATTATTAATCTAAAATGGAATCTTAAAGCCAAGACTATAAATAAAGCTCATCCAGTCAGAAAGATTATACAAAAACTTGCTTCCTACTACGTGGAAGCTGGAAAGCTGCATATAAAGTTCTTGAATTGCAGACTCGAGTTACGGATGGACAGACAGACAGACACCTGCGTGGATTTCCTGCAAGACTTTTTGCTTCCTGGCATTTCCTGTGGTGAGCTTTTGCTTAATTCAAGCTTGGGTTTTCGATAGTAAAAACTGAATTCCTTTATACATTGTGTGTAAATAATTATTACAATTTTGTTCAAAGTTTTTGTTTTATTCAATTTAAATGTCAGCTGTCTGATCAGCTCAGGATAAAAATGAGTAGAGAAAGGAAGGAAGGAGTCTTTTGTCTAACAGTATCATCAGATCTTATAAAAACGTTAAAGGTAATTTTAATAAGCCAACTTATAAAAAAGACAGACCTGTTCGATTTGTTTCAGCGATTTGAGTTCAGCGACGGCTGATCCACGCGTCAACTCGTGAACGGGTCGACACCCGAGTCAGCTCGGCACCGTTTTAGACTACTCATCAAAATTTTAACCGGGAACAGAAACCGGGACGTGGCTCTAATTTAACTTGCAAGATTTAACCTAAAAATCAAAAATTAAAAAATTAAAAATCAACATACAGGGTAAGCTAAATAAAACCTATATACCACTAGATAGATACCTTCTTCTTCTTCGTCTTATTTAAGAACTTAGTGGCTCTTGTCGGTGGAGTATGCGCCATACTTCTCGGTTCTCTGCCTTACTTTTTAGGGTTCCGTACCTCAAAAGGAAAAAACGGAACCCTTATAGGATCACTTTGTTGTCCGTCTGTCCGTCCGTCCGTCCGTCTGTCAAGACCCTTTTTCTCAGGAACGCGTGGAGGTATGAAGCTGAAATTTATATCAATTACTCAGGTCTACTGTCCCTTGAAGTTGTGAAAAATCAAACTTCTAAGCCAACGCAATCAAAAGATACAGCCGTTTATGCCGCAAATTTTCGACACTTGCAAGGGAATCAAAACCTACAGGGTGCTTCCCGTGAACTCAGAATCTTGCAATTTGGTACGAAGCAACGTCTTATAGCATAGATAAAGGAAAAATTACGAAAACCATAAATTTTTAGTTACATCACATAATATATATTTTTTTAATAATTTTAAACTTACTACCCATTTCCTCATAAACGCGTAGAGGTATTAAATTGAAATTCATACCAAATACTAAACCTTGCAGGTTTGTACGGAACCCTCGGTGCGCGAGTCCGACTCGCACTTGGCCGGTTTTTTAGTGCTTGATACGACATGACCCCTGCTTTTTCGTTAAAGATAAATACCATCTAGGAAAATTTTAAAAAGGCCATTTTCCAACTTGCCTTAGTTGGAGATCGAACCCATAACCTCCGGAGTGGCGGACTGGCGTGTTAACCACTACCCCACGGAGGTCGTCAATCGGTGATAGGAATCGATTTTTCACAGAAGTAAATTATAAATGCAAGTAAATTGAGCTCTTTTCCACTTGCACAGCGATATGCACGATGAATACGTAATAACGAGGAACGGTAGTTCTCACGATATGTCATAGCAGTTAGATGTACAGTTATTTACCGACATAACAAAAAAGAGAATCAAGTTAGGTTGACGTGGCTTTGGCTGTCAGTACAAATTAAGTTTCTATGTTGCTGCTAAGATATTATAATTTTTAGGGTTCCGTACCCAAAGGGTGCAAACGGGGCACTATTACTGAGACTCCACTGTCTGTCCGTCTGTCCGTCTGTCTGTCCGTCTGTCACAGGGCTCTATCTCTTGAACCGTAATAGCTAGACACTTGAAATTTTCACCGATTATGTGTAATACATAATCGGTGATGGTGATATAATAAGAACGTTAAGCTTTACTACGCACATTTGCTAAAAGTGGCCGTTTTTCGCAAATGTGCGTACTAAAGCTTAACGATCTCACTTTAAACTGTAAACAGTAGTTCATAAAATACTTTAAAGGGTTATCTAGGACTTGGTAGTTGCAAAATTTTAAATAATGTCTGCGTTTTCTTTGAAATGATTTATTTTAAATGGGGGCAGCACTGGACCCCGGAAAATTTAGGTACGGCCTTAATGCACAAGTTCAACGGTCTTTTATTGTAAACTGAATAGCTTTTGAAATTGTTTTATATTGTCTTTATATCTAATTGCAATCTCTGTGCTATTCTATTTCAAATTTTAATACAATAGCACTATTGTATTACAATTCGCATATATAATATTTTCTATTATTGTTGCTGAATGAAAGTGATGCCTGGTTATGATTCTAGAAATGTATTTCCAAGCTTTATTTTAATCATTCCTAAGCTTTTGTTTTTATATTTATCTATATCATTTATAGTACCTTACTGTGTGGTTCACGACAGAGTAGAATTCCACTCCAAGTCTTCCCGTGGATGTCGTAGAAGGCGACTTATATACAACCTAAACAAATCTAAGGCATACTTAGACATCAATGAGAACTCTTCAACCCGTCTGGCCAGCGTAGAGAGTATAGGCCAAATCCTCTGGCTGCTCTGACCAAGTATGGCTCTGGTAGTACAGAGAGGGTCGTGCTCCTACAGCCGATACTAACAAAATAAGACCTAATGATTGTGATAATGATATAGTATCTATTAAAATAGTTAACCTGGAACACTGGTTTATGTTTAAATTGTTTTATTTGTATCTCGCAATCCAACCCCTCTGAATATATTCAGAGGGGTTGGATTGTATTATTAGTATAATACATTGTTGTATTATAATACATACACACTGTTTTGAATAAAAGTGCTTTGTTAGGAGACTAGCGCCATCTGCGTGTGATCTCCACAAACACGGGCAAGATTATCGATTCATCGATATCCCGTGTGCGGATTGTCCTTGCCCGACCAGAAAAATAATCATTGTCTTTACGTCAAAGTCTCAACTGACATTGGGAATGTCAAGTTGCGAGCGAGGCTCTTGTGAAAAATGACTTTCTTGGGTGTGGTCCTGTCGCGTGCCATGGCCGGCTAATTTTGTAATTTTTGATATATATAGCAAATGTTTCGTGGAGAATTGTCGTTAATTGTTTTGTGCCCAATTTTTTTGGAACGGCGTGGAGCCGAAATTGTTTGTATTACGTAAAGAACAGTGATTTGTGTCAAATGTAAAACGCGTGCCATGCGGCCTTATAAAATAGAGAGTTTTTTGACTATTGCCCGTCTGAGACGGAAGTGTTCGTGAATTGACTGCAAAAGTAACTAATTGTGGTGGCGTGAATGCCCATAAACCTATAAACAGTGATAAACTTTTGAATCGGAGTGAGGGACATTCCATGTTACGTTCCGCTGTAAGGTTATGTGAATAAGAAGTGTCAAAAGAAGAGGAAGAAACTTATTGTGCGGTTTTGAAGTGGTATTATAAATACGACGTATTCATTTGGGGCGACATACATGAGCTCATGGGGAGGTTAGTGTAGGGACCCAATTCTCCTCACCACTGACCTTGGGACCCATAGTGGGACCTAAGGCCGTCGCCAGCCCTGAGGAGGACCTCAGGATCGACGCGAAGGCCAGGCGAGGCTGCCTGAAGACTGCGTGGACGCGGTAAGTTTTATAATTAGTGTAATTACTCTTAATTAGAATTCAGTTCAACTCATAATTAGGTTAAGTTAGGTTAATAGGTCCCTGTACCTTATAATACAGGGTGGTAGCAGACTGCGTAGGTTGTTTGGGTGTTTGTTTGTTGCCGGTGGGATTGCCGGACTCGTACCAAGAGCGTAGTTAGTAAAATATCTTGGTATCAGAACGTAATCTTAGCTATCTGCGCCCACACACACACAAACGTATTGTTATAAATAATTTTTATACACACAATTTCATCACACTCGAAATATTAACTATTGAACGGTTTTACTGCTAAACAGTTTATTGGATGATGATTCGGATAAACGTGGAGAGCTCAAAGTAATAATTCAAAATAGCATCATATAACTGCAATATTCAAGAATTCACTAACTCATAAAATAAAAGCACGACACACGACAAATATTCCCTTCCTGATTTTACATTGAAATAATATTTATGATGGGACTCTTAAGGCCGTACTTGAATTTTCCGGGGTCCAGTGCTGCCCCCATTTAAAATAAATCATTTCAAAGAAAACGGAGACATGATTTCAAATTTTGCCAAAAGTGGCCGTTTTTCGCAATTGTGCGTAGTAAAGCTTAACGTTCTCACTTTAAACTGTAAATAGTAGTTCATAAAATACTTTGAAGGGTTATCTAGGATTTGGTAGTAGCAACATTTTAAATAATGTCTCCGTTTTCTTTGAAATGATTTATTTTAAATGGGGGCAGCACTGGACCCCGAAAAATTCAGGTACGGCCTTAATTGGCGAGCCCCTACCGCTACCTGTGTTAGATTAGCAAAATATTTTAATGAATATTTTTTTAATTTAGTTTTTTAATAACTGCATACCCGTTATTTTGTTTTTATATTGTTTTTATACACATGGTATCCTTTATGTATCTTGAAATTTGTAGTCGTATGATAAAAGTTACGCTAGATTCAACATCAAGTCTCGACGTCTAACACACTCGACGCCGTCAGAAATGAAGTACGCTTGAGGCTGTGCGGCTCGAAAGCCTCCACTGTATGAGTTTATTCATGTTGCATGATAAAACGAGGCGGAAAGAGGTTGCATTTTCTTGCGAAATAATATTTTACTAGCTATGTTATGCAGTTTTCCGCATATTTGTTCTAGTTGATGCAATGGCAAACCACTCCATTATCTCTGTCAAAAATTGTCATTGTGTATTTCCATACAATGACACCGATAAGAGCCTGGCTCTTAAATCTAGCTAAAAAGAAAGTGACAGTGAAGCGAGTGAAGATTTTAAAAAATATATATACAACCCTCTTTTTCATTCTATTTGACCCTAAAACTCCATGGTATCGCACATCAAAATTTACTTTTCTTGGTAATACTCATGTAAAAAAATCTTCGCTCTTCTAGCAATCTCCGTCTCGCTATACCAAATCACCGGAGTGGGTTCTTTGAGCGTTCGTTTACTGTTCAAGCGGTAAAGCTTTGGAACGCCCTACCAATGAATGTCCGGAAGGTTCGTAATCGTGTAGCGTTCAAGAGTGCAGTGCGTGCTCATTCGTGCTCTTCGTGAACTTTCAGATAGAATATAGATATTATGATATAATATGTAGTTTACGTATAGTTTATTATATTATATAATATATTATAACCATGTATATTTTGAATGTAAGTTTATTCATATTTATATATATATATATATATATATATATTATATTGTTACTGCTATCCTCATAAGGTAAATGTGACAATATCTACATACCTTGCACCTCCTTCTAAAATTTTCTTTTTCTCGGCATCACCAGTGGGTTGACTGGTAGATAAAGCCTATGGCTTTAAGTCCGCCTATTACGTTTGTAATAAAGTTAAATAAATAAATAAAATATGTACTTATATCGGAAAAGTAGAATAGGACCACTCCAAGTCTTCCCGTGGATGTCGTAGAAGGCGACTTAGGAAACACAAGCTAGACAAAGCTTACAAACATCTATGAGACCTCGCCAACCCATCTGGCCAGCGTGGAGAGTGTAGGCCAAATCCTCTAACTGCTCTGGCTAATATGTAGCTCTGGCAGTACAGAGAGGGTCGTGCTCCTGCAGTGGAGACTAAAAAAGACCTGATGATGATAATGATGATATCGGAAAAATTATATGATTTTCGAAAATCAGATATGTTATACTATCTTATCTTGTGATACAGGTTTTCTATATTGCCATATAAAAAAAAAATATGTTATGGTTAATATTACTATTACTACTCTGTGATATTACTTACGATTTGAACTTGTTATTTATACTAAAATTTGGAGCTGGATCTGTTTTACTTATTTTAGGTTCATCTCCAATTGGACGTAAAGATCTGGACACGCGAATGTCCAGCTGTTATCGCAACGCAAAATAAATGAATTTCATTTTTTTGAATCACGGTTATCAACAAATAAAATGGCATCACATTACATGTTTATGTTAAGAATCCCTTTACCCCTAGACTTTCCCATTCAAACGTATTCTACGTTTTATTTTAAAGAAATTGCATATATCTAGGGTTATAATTGGTTTTTACAGTCAAAATATGAACTTGAAAGAAAATATATGGGTGTAAAAGTTTTCCATACTAATGTTCAAAAATGATATAATACACTATATTCTCTTTCAAGTCCATATTTAGACTGTGAAAACTAATTATAACCCTGGATATGCAATTTCTTTAGTGTAAAAATTTTTAACCGAAATCTGACATGTCGTTTCAAAATAAAACGTAGACTACGTTTGTATGGAAAACTCTGATTCTGTTTAGGGTAAAGCGACTCTTAAGATGAAATAAAATATAATCGAGTGTATTTAGGTAACGAAATAGGGAAGTAATTATTTTGCTTTTTATCTTGAGCATAACAGGCTCTTTATATTGTATACTGGTAGCTGGAAAGCAGAGTATTGACGATCTGTGTTGCGTTTTGTTCTACAAAAGGCTAATTCAGTTGCTTTCCTTGCTCTATCACTTAATTTATGTATTACTTATAAAATGATACTGGTTTCATTATGGTTTGTAAATCTGTACTTACAAACCATAATGAAACCAGTATCATTGAACAACTTATGAAGTACGAGTAGTAATGATGCCATTAAAAACAAATATTGGGACTGTTGAACATTATGATAGGCCCTATTATATTTGCACAGAGAAAGTACATACTAGTGTATCTTATATCCTTTCTTACGTATGAAAATCGGTGTGTCCAGGTGGTGACAAACCCACACTTGTGTCAAGGAAATGGAGCGTAGCAGGAAACATTACCTGAAACAACATAATTTACAATGATTAATGCTATATCACTAATACGAGCGTACTTTAATGATAAATGTGTGGTGTCATTCATAAATACCTTACAGATAAATAGACACATTTACTGAATCAATGGGGCAAGTTGTATATAATATCATGAAAATTGATATACTGTACGGCCAGAAACTTACGCATAGTTTGAAATTCATCCAAATTATAATCTAAAATGGCTGCAACTAGTTGGCGTTTTTCGACAGACTACGAAAAGTAGGTTAAAAATCAAAAGTTTGAAAGATATTAGTTTAAAAAACTTAAATCCGACTATCGAAAAATATGCAGTTATTGCAAGCACAGCTAGTACACATTTTTGAAATTGCTAATTAAACATTTTCATTTGATACCCTATACGGTATAATAGGGATGATGACTGGGTCAAAAAAGTATTATTCTAATTAGTCCGTTAGTTAGATTATCAAAAAACAATGTACCTACCCATATTTTTGACTTTATCAAAAAAGTAAAAAATTACAAAGATACAGAGTATCAAAGTTCCAGAGTGGGGGCTTGTGACGTCACCGATGTGTAAAAATCGTACGAAAGCGTGACGTCATGCAAAATTTAAATTCGCTGTATCTTCGTTATTTATTGTTTCTCAGAGAAAAGAAAAAATAATGTGTACAATACTTTTTAATAATCTAACCGATGGGCCAAAAATATTTTTTCAGCCATCATGCGTATTCGATTTATTTGAATTTTTAATCATTTCTTTATGACCTATACAGGGCGCCATATTGAATTTACCATGACGTCATATAGCCTATTACCAGCGGATAGCCAAGTCGCTTCCGACGTACCTTTGTAAATATACCATAAATATATTAGAGCATACGAGGGTAAGTATAACATTTATGTGACCATACATACTTTCATACATACGTCTGAAATGACATAAACGAAGTGTTATCTTGCATTAGGTTATTGTAAGAATACGAGTATATTATACTATATATATTGTGTCCTTTAAGTCTGTAATATCCCTTTAATTTATTTGAATTTGTATTATTAATAAATAATAAGTATTAGGCTAAGTATAGATAGTTCAACACAATATTTTTTTTGTTATGAAATACATACATATATACATACTATCACGCCTGTTTCCCACAGGGGTAGGCAGAGACTATGGACCTCCACTTGCTACGATCTTGACAGACCTCTTTCGCTTCATCTACACTCATCAACCTCTTCATACATGCCCTTCGGTTACGTGTACTTCTTACCTCTCCCTTTTTCAGAACGTCTGCAATCTGATCGCAGAACGTTCGCCGAGGTCGACCCTGTACCGCTCTTCCTTTCACACTTACCTTATAAATATTTTTTATTAATCTATTTTCATCCATCCTTTCTAAATGCCCAAACCATCTTAACATCCCTTGTTCTACTTTTGTCACTACGTCCTCTTTCACTCCACACCGATCTCTTATAACATCATTTCTTATTCGGTCTTTCAAGGTAACACCACATATCAGCGCTCGCATTTCAACTGCATTTATTCTGCTTTCATGCTTTCTCTGCCATACCCAACTCTCACTACCGTACATTAAAGTAGGTATTAGTACTCCTTTATGAACAGCAAGACGTGCCTTATCTGATACCTTCCTGCTGGTCATAAAGGAATGCAACGCTCCATTCACTTGGTTACCCGCATTCACTCTTCTTTCCACATCACCCTCGAGCTTGCCATCTTTTGTAAACTTACATCCTAAATATACAAACTCTTTCACTTGCTCCACTCTCACCCCATTTATTAAAATATTGCATTCTGTTGAACTATCATCCCTTTCAAAAACCATAACTTTAGTCTTACTTACATTAACTTTCATACCCTTTTTTTCTAATGCATTATTCATATCAGTTATCATCTTCTGTAATTCCTCCTCTGAGTCCGCAAGTATCACTTGGTCATCGGCATAGGGAAGGCATTTGATAAATAACTCATCCATTCTAACACCACATTCATCTTCTTTCAAATCTGTCAAACAACTGTCCATGAATAAGTTGAACAGCCAAGGCGACGCTACACATCCCTGTCTAACACCTTTTTCGATGTTAAACCAGTCTGTGTATTCGCCGTCAATTCTGACACAAGCACTAGAATCCTTATAAAGAGATTTCAGTGCCTGAATCAGATGGCTGCTCAACCCATACGTAGACAGTGTTGACCACAATTCATTCCTTTCCACCCTATCATAGGCCTTTTCTAAATCTACGAAGATGCAATAGACTTTCCGATCTTTGGCCAGAAGTTTCTCTAAAATGCATCTTAAGGAAAAGACCTGATCCGTGCATCCCATACCCTTTCTAAATCCCGCTTGTACATCCCATATCTTCTATATCTTCTATTCTTCTTCTATGTTATGAAATAAATTTAAAAAAATGAAAAATACACAGCTGCACATTTTGACTTCATCGAAGTCGGGTAATAATAAAAGGTTGCTAGACTTTCGTCTATTTAGGGGGATTCTTGCTTCCAGATCATCACAGAAAACTAAATTCAAATCCAACTTTTTTTATTTTCACGACTTACATTTTTTTTGCTTACCCTTGAACTTTTGTATCTAAGAGCCTGTGTGCACGGAAATAAATATAGCGATGTAGTAAAATTTAAAATAATGAAATATATTTCGATTTTATTCGAAAGATAAGGCTGTAAAATAAAACAAAAATGGCCGTAAAAAAATACGAGCGTTGCTTTATTAAAATGTGATGGAAACCCCGAACACGATCTCGACAGGTCTTGATTGAAATTCTGCTGCACGGCTGCGCTGTACGATTTTACAATCAAATTTGCGTATTGTTTTCTTTGAAAATGGGTTTTGTGTATGATAAAGCAGTTTTTTTAAAGCTGCCATAAAAGCATTTATACAAGAAAGGTGCACGGTGCACCAGCTGCTATACTTCTAAGTTTACTTCCTATATCGAATGCCCGGGCTTTTAAAAGCGACTTCAAAAAGGAGGAGCTTTTCAAATCTAATGATTTTTATGTTTATTCCTAAGTAATTTCTCCATTTTTTGGGTTCCGTACCGAAATGGTGCAAACGGGACCCTATTACTGAGACTCCGCTGTCTGTCTGTCTGCCCGTCTATCACCGGGCACTATCTTTTGAACCGTAATAGTTAGACACTTCAAATTTTCATCGATTTTGTTTTACTTTGGCCGCTATAACAACAAATACTAAAAATAAGATAATGTTAAAAATTAAAGGGGGTCGTCATACAAGAAACGTGCTTTTTTCAGCGTTTTTAACTCAATTTTTATAATGGCATTAACAAATTACTTAAAATTTTCATCGTTTATGTATTACTATGGCCGCTATAACAACAAATACTATACTAAAAATAAGATAAAGTTAAAATTTAAAGGGGGTCGTCATACAAGAAACGAGTTTCTTTAGCGTTTTAAAACAATGTACGGAGGTATATAGGTAATGGGTTCCCTTTATGAACGAGTCCGACTCGCACTTACCGTTTATTTAGCTTAATAAATGCAAGTTGGTCCTTTTGTCACCAGGGGATGATCTGATGATGGAATCCTCGAGGAATCGAGGAAACTCCTCAAATATTATATACACTATATTTAATATAAATAATCGTGTACATCAGTACACGATTATTTATATTAAATATAGTGGGTGCGAACCGCCCGCGCGTCCGGGACTACCCTCCGAGCACTCGGGAGAAGCGGGCGTGTCGCAGGCGCATTGAACGATATTCATTGTTTCATTTGTGGTTATCCCACCTAAACTACTTGTGTACGCGGAGACAGCACATACACATATAGTGATTTTTATGTTTTTGACCATAAATCAAGCATTTACATTCAGAAAATGAGTTCTGGTGTACCTACTAGACCAGAAATTAAAGTAGATTTTTAGTTTTGTCGTAATCTGACATGTCGTTTCCAAATAATTTCAATACCTTGAAACGACATGTCAGATTTAGACAAAATAGTGTAAATAAATTGCATGTATGTACACATTTTTTTTTTATAAATTAAAACTTATAAGTACCTACCTCTAAGAACTAAAACTAAAAAAAATACAAATTATGTAATTCCACTAAGATATATACGGCAGCGTGGCCAAAAGGCTGGCAGCATTGCCACGTTGTATGGAAATGCTGATTCTTTGTGCCAGATAATTTTCAGCCCTTTGGTCACGGGATACTTCGGATAATCTTGTAGACAAGTATTTAATGTAATGTATTTTATGTACATATATTATTTAATGTAAGATTTTATTTAACTGGTTTTCTACAGTACTTACCTAAATATTTTATATTAGCTTAAAAAAATCTAGGCCTAATTTTAATATAAAATATTAATTGTTAGATGTTAGATGTTATACACATGTTATTGGAATTTAATATGTATGAGAAATAACGCTAACACAAATCATTTTCGGGTCAAAATACGATTCACATTAATCGCATGTCACCGATGTATCAATTTCACAAGATTACGTTATCGAATCCACATTGCCGAGATTAATGGTTAAACACTTGAATATCGTAAACAATTTACGTATATTATATTTTCTCAAGATATCGTTTTACATAAATATATTCTTAATTCTATTTTTTTCTTCTCAATAAATTTTTTACTGGCATCCTTCGATCTTATATATTGATTGAAGTTGCAAACTATGTTACTTGATATTTAAGGCTAGTAAGTACAGTGAAAAGTTGGTTAAGCCTTGGATATGTGCAAAACTGGGTAAAATAAAAGCTAGATGATAAAACTTCCTAGTTACTTGTGATCCCAGCTACCCAGGTTTCACTGTAATAAGATAGGCTCTAAATTAATAAAACTTAAAATAAGTAGGTATCTATGTTACTTTTTTCCTTTTTTTGTTAAAACAAAAAATAAATTAAAAACAATAGAACAAAAAAAAATATAATAACACCTCGGCTTTTGTTGTCTTAAATAAAGTTCTTATTGCAGAAAATTGTAGCTACAAATTTCAAATATTGTGTGTAGGGATGTATATTAGAATAATAACATCTATAAACGAATAAAAACCTTTTTAATATGCTGACAATAAAAAAAATGCTTGTTTGTACAGATAACCAAGCACAACGGCACGTTCTATCTATATTTGATCATAAATTAAAATAATTAAAAAAGTAAAAAAGTAAGTTATCTTACGCATATCACAATATAACTAACCAATAGTTGTTCAAATTAATTATGAACAAACCTCTACAGAGCATCCGAGATCTTCACCAATGTAAGATATGCATCAGTTCATATTCGCATCCAATCTTATCAAACGTAGGGTTGGCACACAACAGTTTTTGTATTTAGTTTTTTGTTGTTTTCTACTAAAGTAAGCTTTCCTTCTTCAATACTAATAGTTAAGTATTCACAATTGACTTGGGAATACGCTGAGATGAGTGACACTTAGACACACATACTCAGAAGCATATTTGTTCCTACGGGGGTAAACATGACGGGTGTATTTTTGCAGAAATTAAATGAGTCAGAATGACGGGTGAATACTGATAATAAATGTAATAAGATACCTTATGGTAACCTATCATTTACCAGAGCAATCTACCGTCAAAATACCTCGTAAAAATAGAATCGCATAGTATCTTTCGTATTCCCAAAGGAATTGACGTCAGGCAGGCAGCCGGTCGTAAACTATAGCCAAATCTTTAAACTCTTCCGGCTATTTCTTCTCCAACGCAAGGTCTTTGGCATCCTTGGGTGACCATTAAGATGTATGTAATATTTAGAGAAGAAAAAGCGGGAAAGCGCACCCCGGGCTCCGAAGCAGCACAGATGAGGATGCAACCGGGAACGCGCTAATATGAAGAAGAGGAGTATCTTTCGCATTCAGCGCTGTAGAAGGTTACATTCATTGCTTTTCTTTACTTTGGGACCAAGATGAAAAAATCATAATTTGTGTTCTCAAAAACGCTTACCAAAGGTAGACAGTCACGTGACCTATAATAGTAGTATAAAGAAACAAAACACAAATGTTAGTTCTAAATAGAAATAGTCTTTGTATATACGTTTATGAACCTACCTTAATTTACCTACCTACTAAAGGACCTGCTTTAACTAGCAAACCTGTCACAGGTAATGATTATTAAGAAATAGCTGTTCTTAGTGATAGCCCTAATATTAACCCGTCGGTTGGCGCCCTGCTGGGCACAGGTCACCACGACCCTGGATCAGGTTGTCGCTAACGCATGCCGCGTCAAACCTTATTTACGACCTTGCGGTTCAAGTTTACAAGAAAGTTTGCAGGAAATGTTTAAGCCAATTTATTTTTATCGACGTAAAAAACGAAAACAATTGATGCATTTTTTCGATATACATTGCCGCATGCCAAGAATTGCCGAGGGCTAATAAAAAATAATATTAAATAAAGGATGATAAAGTAACGGTCATACTTATCTTTAACATAAATAAAAGGTCATCGTGGTTAACCACAGTAAACACGTATTTTTGTTGCCCAGAAAGTCCTAGGTTTAATTCCCAGTATCCCACACAAAATGTACTATAATTATTTTTCAGTAATTTTTAAGTTTTTAACAACATTATTTAACAGTAAAAGAAGAGAATATAAATACTAAAAAAATCAACAATCGATTAATATCTCTTACGCAAGTAATAGCCAATTAATTCACGAAACCTTGTTTTATTTCTTCCTATACGTACTTAACAAAGCAATTATACCGTCAGAGTTTATATTGATCGAGATAATACACTTATATAATTAAGTACCATAACATATTGAGACATTATGTTACGGTACGTTGTTTGAAAAATAGGCTAACTAGCATGAACGCAATATCTAGACTTTATTTCAGGCTAAATTACAGGCATTTATCTGAGCGGTGCTGACTGGGCAATAAATATCGGATATTGGATACAGGGACCGCCATTACTATTTACAGGGTTGAATAGGGCTGGTATAAAGAAGAAAAAGGGTTTTAAATATCGATTGACAGTATCTGACAGAATTGCAAATAATACATTTGAAAAATTAAATAAAAAATAACGAATCGAATTATTTTTCTACACCATTATACAAATGTGACACATTCATTGATATGTAGATACGAAGAAATTATAAAATCTCATAGTGCTTGGTCTTTAACTTTTAATACAGGTTTTTTTTTTTTATCTTATATCATAATATCCGATATAAAATAATATTTTCCAAGAGTGTTAAATTTATTATATTATAATACGAGTAATATATTCGACCTCTGCGGCATTGTGCAATATCCTGTATAATATTTTTTTTAAATGTTGTAGTGAAATTAAATAGTAATTCAGAATATACATTTTTTGGTATAACTAGTTTTCATATAAAAAGGTGATTGTATAAAGTAGTAATATCTTTTTAAAGGTAAATTTAGGCAAATTTAGAGGTATGTTTGTGATTTTTTTGTATCGAGCCAAAAATGCTCAATCGTGTTTTGGGTATTGTAGGTGTCTGTAGAAAAGCCCTAAGATTCTTATGTAACATTTTTGAGAAATAAACTGTATTAAAACACGCACAGTATTGCGGGCTCTGAAACGACACCTCTCAAGCTAAAATCCATCAAGTTGTTTAGGCTGTAGAGCGTGCCAAAGAAATTAACATAACCCGAACATAACATAACTCGAAAAACATAACCCGCCTTAGAAGGCGGGTTATGTTATATAACATTTATTAACATTACCCAAGAAACATGAACCAACAAACGAAAAAACAATATGAATTTGAATGTGAAAAATAGAAAAATCTAACGACTGCGTTGAAGAAACTTTTTGACGACTGACTTCATTCCTTTTTTTTTAGCAACCCTATTTATAATTTTGTAGGCAAGGTTGTACAAGTTACAAACATTTCGTAAAATAAACTATTGTTTTAGAACGGCGATTGCTGAAATCCTAAAGTTTATAGACCATGCTATCGGCAGGCGAGCTATTTGTCATATTTCCATAACAAATTCATTCGCTGTTTGCAATATAGATTTTATAAATTGATCATGGTAACAATAAAGTTTATTTAGGGACTCCCATATTGCATGGAGTTGAAATATATACAAACAGGCTGACTTTTTATCCAACTGCTACATTTTTGGAGCAAGTTCAGTCCATGGTACAAAACAACTTTCTATAAAAAGAGTTATTAAAAATCGATAAAAAAATTCAATAACTTTTTTAATAGAAAGTAGTTCAGTATCATGAACTGAACTTGCTCCA
Source organism: Acrobasis repandana (assembly GCA_963576875.1). Classification (NCBI taxonomy): domain Eukaryota; kingdom Metazoa; phylum Arthropoda; class Insecta; order Lepidoptera; family Pyralidae; genus Acrobasis; species Acrobasis repandana. The sequence continues at coordinate 21,121,756 of OY756219.1, forward strand.
ATAAAGCAGGTGAATGAAAAGTCACCTGTATAACGACCAACAAAATATCCTCAAAACTATTTTAAGGGTGAATTCAGTCCATGATACTGAACAACTTTCCCCAAGGAACATATGTATATCGAAATATGAATAAACGGGCAAGTGCGAGTCGGACACGTACATTTAATTTTTAACGTTTTTTATTTTTAGTATTTGTTGTTATAGCGCCCACAGTAATACATAATCGGTGAAAATTTCAAGTGTCTAGCTATTACGGTTCAAGAGATAGAGCCCTATGACAGACGGACAGACAGCGGAGTCTCAGTAATAGTGTCCCGTTTGCACCCTTTGGGTACGGAAGCCTAAAAATCATTTTTGACTTTCCATACAAACTCGGATCAGCTGATCAGTCAACTTGTGTAAGAGGTCAAAAATTATTTTTCATATTTCGATATACGAGTATGTTTCTTGGGGAAAGTTGATTAATATTATAAACTGAAAACAGTTTGAGTATATTTTGTAAGACATAGGTAACTATAATTCAGACTTACGTAAATAAAATTGTATTGTATTGTAAACTTGTGTAAGTAAAATTGTCGTGATTATTTCATCATCATCCCAGCCGAAGGAAGGCCTAGTCCTTCCTTTGTCCGCAGCCATCCATCTCGGTCCTGTGCTCTTCAAAATCGATCGAAAACTGGTCAGCCTTTTCCGAATAACGTGTGTCAACCGTTTCCAATTAATTAATTATGAAATTATCTCCCCGTAATTTTAATGAAAAAGTTCACTTAAAGGCTAATTAATTCGAAGTTGGCAACCCCACGTTCACAGAATGATGGCACCATGACTGAAGGAGTATGGTATTAAATTAATCGACGGCATAACTTTAGTGCAATCAGTTTTATACTGCCATAAAACGTTAGTGAAAATAACGACACGGCCGAGCGAGAATATTAAATCACAATCTTAGATTGCAAATTAATTTTTTTTAAATATTTATGACAATGCTATCTAGTCCATAAACAGACTAATGTTTTATTAAATAACTTGAGACTTACCTATCCCATCTTAGGTTCGATTTAAAATAAAACTATAATGAAATTCTACGCTTATATTATGTAATGTTTGAGTAATTTTTTTTGAAGTCCTAAACATTAGATAAATGTACGAATTTTATTAAAAAAATACTGAAATTATACTTCAATAAGTCTAAATTTTGTTTGGCTTAAGATACCTATCCTGAAAAAGATTTTACAAAGTCCACATGCGTACTAGACTGTCTCTTATGAATGTCCCTCAATTTTTTTAAATACCTATGCGTATTGCATAATATAAAAAATATTATAAAGAAAAAAAAAAAATGGTTGCCTGTAAAGTCGGTTTTACGGGCGAAGATTTTACGTGACAACGGCGGCAGACCGATCATAGTTGAGTGGGAGAGAGACGCAAGGCATTCGGCGGGCCTCTCTCTCGTTCGGTGACTCATCGTAACGTTACCGAGCGTTACACTTTTTCATAAGTGACTCCCAGCCGCAACCTAATTTAAGACGTTGTCACGTCAAAAACACTCCACATTCTACCTACAGCTCAAATATTTTCTCCAAGCAAGTCACAACTAAGTTATGGTAATAATAGTAACAGTTATCCACACATTTTGTCTGTGGTCTCGAGCCTATTCCATACATTCACGAGTTCATTCCATACAAATATTTTAGTCTAGTTATTCCTTTGCATTCAATGAGCGCTAAGCCAAAGCCATTGCGTCAGAAATGTTCTATTCAGAACTTTATCTTTGTGGCTGTTATGAGCAAAATGTTAACACTCTCTTGGAAAATTAATGCTTTAATATTAATATTTCAAATCGTTGCAACGTTCAGTTCAAGCTTAAGGTCCATTAACTATTTAAGACTTGTCAGAGTGGGTATTAGGACCACGTTGTTATTAAGGAGATATGAAAAGCAGAAATGTAAACGGAACAGAATGTATGGTCCGAGAGCTTGTAGACATTTGGAGCAAGCTGAAAACTTGTTTTATACTTCTCCTATGACACCCTAATTCAGAACTGCAGACCTGGCATAAAAGTAGTTTGGCTAAATCAACCCTTCAATTTTATATTTACATATTTTTTATATTTTAACGTGGAAAAATTACAGATTGCCACAAGGATACACTCCACTTTGAAAAAAGTTTTAGTACCGCTATTGAGTGTGGCATCATCTTCTCCCACACATAACAAACTATTAGCGATTTCAGAGTGATTATTAGGTATCGAGAGTTGCAAAATATTGGCAACATCCAATTGAAACTGTGCGAACGGTAACGTAACCTAGAAAGTGTGGGTAGGTACTATCGGGAAATCTCCGCCATTAGTATCGGGAAACAATCAGTCGATCGCAATTGGACAACCGTGGTCACGACCAGTAATCACAAGCTGTTACCCGTCTCCCAGCCTTAGGTTCTCACGATTGGGATCCCACCTCTGAGTCTAATAGCTTTGCAAATAAAAAAATATATGTGCCTGTCCTGCGTATTATATCTATATTAATATTATTAGATGCTGCACAGCTGAGGATGTAACCGGAAATGCGCTTAGATGAAGAAGATATAGAACGTCACTATCGGAAGACTATCGTATTTTTTTATGGAGTAACCCCCTGGGCTCTATATGAACGTCTTCATACGGCGATTGTGTATGCACCTATGTGACTATTTTAACTCGTCATGATTATCTCAGGCAGAGTCAGAGGCAACGCCTTATACTTAGTACAACACACGCCTTAAAGTTACATTAATAGCTTTTTTGTTAAAATTAGTCGATCAAATCGTATTCGCACGGATTCGTATCACGATATTAATCTTATCCATTAATAATATTTACGATATTCACGATATATGTGTTTATTTAGGAGTTATGACAGGCATAAAAATGCCAACTATGTTTGTTAGGTATCAAAACTCACTTTATAGTAAAGATAGGTTTTACATTGTCACTATATTTTTTATCTCGTTTGAAATAGTATTTAATTGTAGGCAATAAACTAAAACAGGAGGAAGAATTGAACTGTAGATGCTTATTAAAATAACTGTAAAAAATATTCATCTATCAAAACAATCACAAAAACTAAACTCCTAATACACAAAGTAGTAGACAGACATACAAGAAAAAAGTGCATGATTTACTTTTTGAATCTTTTAACAATTGGAGAATTCATCGTTTCTTTCTGATCTTCAAATATATATATGTATGTATATAATATGTTGTATGTATAAATATAGTATTTATTTTATACGATATTTATGTATGATCATTTAAAAGTACTTATTATTTCTGGATTGTTTCTATCTATTTTAGACGCCAACTATTCTATCTGTTTCTCTTCTCCTAAAGGTTGACAGGGAGAGAATGCTTTAGCATTAAGTCTACCTATTGTAGCTTTTGGCTCAATAAAAATTAAATAAATAAATAAACAAAGACAAGTCTGAAATTCAAGTTAGCAATCTGTCAGTTTTTGCTGAACCAAGAACCTGCCTCATTCCCATGGAAGAGGAACACTGACACGTATAGAAATAGATAACAGTTAGATGCACAATGCTCTAAACTCCACAGACAGTAAATGTTCCTTGTTTTAACAACATCTCAATCTGAGCAAGATTCACGCCACAGGAACAGTGTTGGGAAATGTACAATAATTATTGTATTCATAAAATAATTTGGGATACAAAATGAAAGTGTACCATAAAACGTAGCACTGTCATTATTGTATGCTTTTATACAATAATTGGCGATTGGACCCAATAATGATACAATAATTGGCACAATAGTAGAAATATTGGAATATTCGACAATATTGTGTAACGGTACATGTTTACGGGCGCGCTAAGATTCCTATTTGCACCCTCCCCCCACCCCCCGGTCAGCGAAAAAAATTGGTCATGGTGCGTACATTTTCGCGAATACAATAATTGTACCCAATACACAATAATTTCTAGCTTTACTAGCTTGGCAACACCATAATTCCTCACCAACTAATTCCCAACACTGCACAGAAACATAATCATGCTTTTTACGCAAGAATTTTTATATTCCGGTTTACGTGTATGAAAGCTTTTGTCTACATACCTAATTAAAGAACTTTATCACTCCGCGTGAGAAATTTCCACCTGGCAATGATCAGCGCTTGCCCATTTGGAAATCTTTAAACAGACTAAGAACGCAGGTGGGCCGTTGTAAAGATACCTATACGTAATCTGGTCAGGTGGTAAATGATAGACAGATCGCAAAATATTTGCCAGTGTGGTTTCTCTCCACAAACTATGGAGCACGTCTTACGTGCCCAAACACCGGCACTTGGGATGACCTGATGGCCGCAAATGATACAGCTATCGAAGTGGCCCGATACTGGAGTGACAAAATATAGTAAATAAAGTACCATCGACACGAAAAGAAGAATAATCAAAATCATATTTTTATTGCATATAAGATTTTCGAAAAAACCTGAGCAATGGTGGACAATGGTTAGATCCACTTAAAAATTGTGACATTTTTTATAAATTTGACTACGGATACAGAAAGATTTTTGATAAAGCTTCAAATCCGCAATGGGCTTTAAAGTGGCCATCAAAATCGTTATGCATCTAAAACGGAGTGAAAACGTAACGTCACAAAAGTTACATGCGAGTAATCTATTTCTATGTAGATCTACTGTATGGATTTGCTCCCACGGGCATTAATCATGCTAACGATGTATCTGATTCAGTTCACGATTCTTTGTGCCATAGAAAGTGTTCACAATGAAATATGAAGCCTAGCCAAGTAATGGCAATAGAAGCGAATAAGAAATTAAGACCGCATTTTGAAATGCTTAGCAATGTGGCCGTAAAGAAACAATCGTTACACTCTCGAATTAATTAAATCTCATTATGTATCTGAGCTCAAACTTGGTTTGGTTGTAGTAAATTTTATCCAATTTATACACTCTCATATTCCTTTAAAACGGTTTCATAAAATTGGTAAATTTGGTAAATTAAATTAACGTTTTCGACAATCTGTTGTGGTTTTACAAAATACAAAAAAAAATGTCTTAGTTTCCACTACTAGTTTTAAATCTAATGAGAGCTTAGTCGCTGTTTATTTTTACAAGAACTACTCTTGTGGGCATAAGTTAGAATTGCGACGTGGTTATTACAGCTGATAAGTACATTCTTTTGGATTTTTCTGATGTTTCTCTGTTAAATGTGCCTTTAAAAATAAACAAATAGAACTTCATCCTGCGAACTGCCCACGAGATAAGAACGTAGGGTTATCTGTACCACGTTTGTCTGTCTGGTTTTAAATTACTTCCAGGCTACAACACAGTCTCAGGCATTCCCGGTCTCACTTAGACCAATTATTCCACGCAGACGAGTTAGATCAATTAACAGGGAGTGCTAAATCAGATCTTGTGATCGCTAACTATGATACATGCTCGTGGGAACGAGGGCGCATCGCATCGTGTTTAGCTTTTCTTTTGATAGTAAATCTCATTATAGATTACATATAAGACATACATGATATATTTATCTTCAGGCCATTGAAAATCAGTGTACGAGTATTGCTTCCGGACAATATTACCACTGATCTGTGTCATTTTTGTATTGCTGTAGCACACACATTGAAAATTGTGCAGGTTACCTATATGTTTTTTTGTGTCTGATTTTTATCAATTACTGAATTGTTTTGTATGCGTATTATAGCAACAAATTAATGGCTTAATCTATTTATCTTATCAGTTAATTTAGGCGCATTGCAGAATATTGCGTTTGGCTCTTCATGTGTTGTTTAACTGCAAAAGCGGGAGCTGCTCAGGGTGTTGTATTTGGGTTCTCTTTCAATAGTGAACTCCCTGTAATTGTGTGTCAAACTCACGTTTTGCGTTGCCTTTTAATTCTAGAATGTATCGCCATCTCTGGCAGAGTAGTTGTATTTACAAGATACTATTATGTAGATAGATTTTTTACTCATAATCCTAAAATTATTGAGATGGAAAAACAATAAATTATTATTTTAACCAAAACTATTCAATCACTGACGACGAAGATTGAAATTATTAATTAGTTTCATTATTCATCAAACGAATCATCTGAAGACAATCTCCGTCGAACCTGACCTACCTTCCTTCCGATCAAAGATAATGAGAATGTAATTAATTAAGATATGAACATGGAAAGAGAGAACAAATGTAACACAAGTACTTAGATGTTTCATTGTCAAACAACTAGGGTTCAATAATAAGTCAAAATATATAGAGTTGTTGTAACTAGCGACCTTCAAGAGGACTTCCACACACTTTCTGATATATTTTTAGAGTAGAAAAAGACTACTAGTTGTCTGCCTAGACATTTTATAAATATTTTCTCAGACCGAGTAGTTTCACATGCCACATTTCGAATTCATAAAACTCTGACAACTAATTTTATTCAGTAGTAGGGTAACTTTCTATATTTCTTTTCTCTTTCATATGTGCTTGAGAAATGTAACAACAGTGTTGGTAGTGTTGTAACATTTCTAAGCAACCTAAATGCATCTAAAATAGCTACCACTGTTAACTACCGCTAAAACTGGGATCATGGCTCTAAATGCATTCCGTACCCTGAAGGAGCTTTAAGACAATTTCCACTGAATGGTCAGCAGGAGGGGCTGGTCAGCTTGGTTCCGTTTTTAAGACAGAATATGTGCTACTGAGCATTACTTATTCTATGGAGAACCTACCCGACCCGACAACCCAGGATAGATTCTCCTGGCGCCGATTAACTAGGAGAGCAGACCCCGCATACAGCTAACACAAAGAAGAGTAGCATTACTTATTCTGTTATTGGATTTGGACACTCATGTTTTATAATAGTCTGATTGATAATTTTTTTTTAAACTGACAAAGCCTCTCTAGCCAGTTCAGCGTTTCTTCTAAGCTGTGGTCGTTGCGAAGCTTTTCTTTAAAATAATTGATTTAAATATAAAATAACTACTAAACTTATTGACGTGTAAAATTGGCTGCAAGGGCCTCCTGAGTAAATCTTTTATTCTTTGATTCAGGCATAACATTCTGAGACAGTCGACGCACCACTTAGCCGTCGAGCTCACAGAAATGAAATTGCAATAATTTTCTTTGAAGCTATAATCTAGATTCGCATTCGCCTATCGCAGTAATGGGATAACTACACGCGTGCAGTTGTTTCTTCTGTATTCATTTCAGAATAGACTGACAGCTCGACAAGATATAAGTAGGGTGGTTCCATCCGGTATTCATCCTTGGTAATCTCATCCCATGTAGATAACATGATATGAGAACTATTTTGCTATTGCTACACTCAAATCATTCTTATTTGTTACTCATGCCACAATTTTTTTTTATTATTTTTTTCATTACTCAGTCTGTTTATATATATATGTATATATAAACAGACTGAGTAATGAAAAAAAACATATATATATATATATATATATATATATATATATATATATATATATATATATAACGTATCCTCTTCAGTTCTTTACTCATTCCAATGAAAATTTTTAACCAAGTTTCATAAAAAAATTACGAAGACTTGACGTAACTCAGACAATACCGGGAAAATATAGCTAATAACGCAATATATTAATAAATACCATTATTTGTTAAAAAATAAAGGTTGGGTTAGGAATTCAATTTCGAGGTGAGTAAGAGATAAATGAAGAAAAGTGCAATAGGGACTCATCCCTAATCCCAATATCTCAACATTGTGGGATGAATACGGAACAACCCTATAAGTCGTGTTTGTTATTCCTGGGTTAGCTCTGTTATAAAACATGCCATTTGATTTCATAGAGCGGCTTTATGAATTTTGCAGTTTATATTTCTTGTCGTGTTGAGATTGGCTGGGATGTTTCTGTTTGTGTAGCAATTATTGTCTGATTATAATCATTGACTAAACGTACTACGTCTACTTATAATCAAAGTTTAATATTGCTAGCTTTTAGTTTTTTTATTGCTAAATGTTTAAAAATAACTTATATTATCGGAATATATCAAAATACTTGTTCTCGTACTCCAGTAGGTACCTCAGGGATGAAAAATTTAACTAAGATGAAATTTTTGTTTATATTTAACTATAATTAATATTTTATTACAAAAAATATTCTTAATATATATTTTACTTATAAAAAAATATTTCACCGTATGAAGCAAATCTCTCATTAGGTATTTTCTCTCATTTTTTTATCAAAATAAAACTTTAATATTATAAACGATACAAATACTAAAGCAATACAATAACTATCAATAAAAAGAATATCAAGATACATAAACGATACAAATCCGGAAACGAAATAAAACTAATAGGCCAAACGGCATATCAGCAAATCTATAGCAACCAAACTGGGTAAAACTACATTTAAATGTCATCCTGACCTTCACGAATAAATAGAATCTAAACAAAGCGAATGAACTGGATAAGATCTGCTTCACACAGCCTTGCACTACCTGTTGTGTCATAACCATTTTCCTAACAAGCAGTCTGCCGGCTTCCTTTTATAGTAACTTGTGAGTAGGGTCACCATTTAACACTTTCCAGTACAATTACGGCTATCAAGTGTTTGTTTTTACAAGTGCACGTATGTGGTCAACACTGTTGTCAGATTTTTTTGTTATACTTGGTGACTGCAATCTAATGTGCTTAACGTGCCTACCAAATGACGGAGGAGCTCAAGCTATTTCATGCTACTTGTGGTCACCCATCCAATTGGCGACCACGCCAAGGTTGCTTACATACTAAGAAAGTGGTAGTAATGGCACAGGCCGGAAACTCCTAAGGTACGCGCAATATGCGTCACCCAGGCGTCCCCGTTCCCCGTCCCCGCACCTCTGCCCCGTTTTCGCCTCGATTTCTCACGTTGGCCGTCAAGAACCGGGGGAGAGGTGCGGGTGCGGGGAACGGGGACGTATATTGCGCGTACCTTAGAAGAGTCCCTTCTGTTTACTCTTACTGTATTCTGTGGTAATGGGCACTCCCGCTAGACCATCGAGCTCCTCAACACGAACTGGATAAGATCTGATACACACAGCTTGCAGTCTACCAGCTTCCTTTTATAGCAAGTTGGAAGTAGAAATAAAAAAAGATTATTAGTTTAGAAATTAGAAATTGAAAAAAAAAACTACCTATATCAATTAAAGTTAGATTGGTGATAAATGGAGTTATTCCGATCAGATCCCCAAAATCTGATACCCTAGTGGATCCGTAACTGAATAATAAATTTTTGTCATATATTAACACCTACTTTAAATGCAGCATAGAAATAAAATTGTAAGAACCGTGACAAAGACGTTACTAATAAAAGATACATATTGCTCGCTCGCATGAAGTAAAGTTCATAAGTAATTATATGTTGATGACTTTATACGTAGAATAAAATAGAGAAATAAACACAGACTGAGACATACTACATGTGGACTGTTCTGAGTAATGCTATTCATGGGCATGAAAAAGAGATTACAATTTCGCATAAATCTTTTGAGCTGGCAGCCCTAGTTGGATAGCAGTAGCATAGCAGTGTGCCGTACGTGTAGGTCAGGTTTGGACGAGATTTGTCGGCTGATATTCAATTGAGATGATAAATTTGACGAAGCAGGTGACGCGGATAATGGACGCAGCAAGTTAATGATCAACGACTCAATTGAATTGTACACTAGTGGCTCCGTGAGATCAAGACCTCGCGAGTCTTTGCTTATCCCCTCAAATACGGACCCCTTGAAGTTTATTGGATGAAAAAGTTGTTCGGACAAAGAAACTGCGTCTTAATAAGGGTAAAAAAAAAGTTTTTGAATATTTTTCAAAATGGCTGAAATATTATATTTTTACGTTTTCAACCCCCATATTTGCACCATTACTCTGGCTCGACAAAAAAAATCTATACATATGTAGAATCGTTATCGAACCTGTTCACAAAATTTCACGAGAATCAGATGAGAAATGCGTTACACCTGTAGGCGAGAACAACCGGATAACTGGACTTTTTAGCATCTTTGGGTGACCATTGACATTTATTATATAATTTTTGGACAAGTAAAAGCAATTCAGGCTTTGAAGCAGTTCAGTAAATGTGCTAAGGAATAACAGAACTAATCATGAATAAAGGACTTATTTCTCTTCATAAGCAGTCGTCATCAATCTCCCACTGATGGGAATATATCTTTCAATGAATGCCTCTCACCATGGCCATGTGCCACTCCCATCTATGGTCCGAGAGCTGGCACGAATTTTACGAAAGCAACCTATAAATTTAAAGAAAAGATAAAACTTAAACTTATAAATTTTTAAGTTTTTTTTTTCTTTAAATTTATAGGTTGCTGTAGCCCCGCTACTCACCAGCCAGGTCTGCAGTTCCGTGTTGGGGTATAATAGGAGTGGTATGTGACAAATTTTCAACTTGCCTCAAATACCTACCCAAAAATTCGTGCCAGCTCTCGATCTAGATGTTAATGTCGACATTTTTCTTATTTTCAAATAATTACGAATTAAATGATTTACTCAAATCTAAGACTCAAACAAGTACTTGATTAAATTACACGTATACGTAACGTATGTTACTTATGTGTTACTTAACATTAAGCGTAGTTCTTTTACCTAAGCACTTCGCAATAAAATTTAATGCTGATTGCATTACTTGCGAGATCGTATACCATATTAATTCCTTTCTTTCATAACAAAAAAAAGGCACGGTGTTGTTATAAACATTTTTGCTCTTTTACTTTTGCGAATGTATAAAGGCCAGTCGGCAGTTATTAAAATGCAAATAACTCACTTTCCTTGGGCATTTTTTGTTACGTTATATTTTAATTCAACAGTTTTTTAGCACAATTTCAACTTCCAGTACTTGAATCAGCAGATCGCTCTATTCACCATATTTTTCGTTGCGTATGTAAAAAGTGTCAAAAAATAATTAAAATATATTATTGAGAAGAATAGTTAGGTTTACATTTTATTATATAAATTTAGTACATTCTCCTTTTCCGGCTAGACAAAGCCAAGGGTCACAAGATCCAAGGCAAATACCAAGCATAACCTTGATGGTAAACCGGTAATATAAATAGCCATACTTGCTAACTTATCGCCTTATTTAGAAAGACTCTTAATTCTTCCTTGATTGACTTCTACGACAATTTCATCACCAGGTTTTTTTATTTTTAGTTAGTTGCTGGAGCCTGACCTCCTCTGTACTACCAGAGTCATACTTGGCCAAAACAACCCGAGGACTTGGCCTGCACTCTCCACGCTGACCTGACGGGTTGGAGAGGTGTCAATGATGTTCTTTGTTTAGCTTGTATTTCCAAAGTCGCCTTCTACGTCCTCCACGGGAACACTTTGAGAGGTCCTATTCTCCTCTGCCGGAAACCACACGCCTTACGACGATTTAGTTTAACTTTAACGTCCTACTCGGGAAAAAGCAGCTGTCAGTCTTAATCTCATCAGTTTTTTTCTCCCAATAGCTGGTGTTTTATTTATTTATTCAAAACTTTATTGAGCCAAAAGCTAAAATAGGTAGACTTAATGCTAAGGCATTCTCTGCCTGTCCACCTTTAGGAAAAGAAAAACAGATAAGATAGTTGGCGTCTAAAATATAGATACAATATCCAGATATAATAAGTTCTATTAAATTATCATAATGTATCTTCTTTCTTCGCTTCCAGACCGAAACATGGAGGAAACGAAAGCTTGAAACAAAGCATTTTACGAATACGGAAGTCATAGAAATGACGACGGGAGTCAAACATAGTAGCCAATAAGATCAGGATGTACTACTTGTCGACGATCAAGCGCCAGTAATAACAAATTAGCCGCAAGCGCATGACTCAGCCGGCCAGGGTGGCCACACAGAGAGAGAAAAAAGGTAAACAAAAACAGGACAGGTACGATCTGATACGCCGCTTTTGAATGGTGTTTTGCTTTGTGAAGAAATATAATACTGAATCGAAGTCGCCGTACATGTTCATTATTGTAATGAAATGGGAATAGTACTGATAAAATGGAAATTTATTTAGTAATGGTGCAGACAAATAAATCATGCGATGACCTAATGCTGAAACCAATTAGAGTAGATATGTTATGTTTTACACTTTGCCTTGCTGCGAAATTTTTAATTGTGTTGATATCGTACTGACTCTTTGTATTTTAAACTATGTAATGAGTGTAATCTAAATTTAATGCAAACATGTAATGAAATATTCTAAGCAGTTTATACCAAAGAGTATGCATCTAAATTATACAGGTTATTTTTCACAAATCGTATTTTTTAAAACAACCTTCTACAAAAAAGGCAAAAACCCTATTAATATATATTTTTTAATATTATGTTTTAATTTTTTAATTATTATGGAATGTAACATCTACTTTTTAAGATATAGTTAATGGATTCAGGTGTTACCTGTGGGTGTTACTTTGCGGATTAAAAGTTACATGCTCTTTCAACTTAACTACTTTGTTTGCTTCCGCCAAGAGTTACTTCATGCAAACTATTGCCGGCTAGCGCTCACCCACTACTGCTAGCCACATATCTGCCACCAAGAATAGTTTTTTTTTTGTTATAACTTTATTGTACAAAAAAATTGTATTACTTTTTTGCGCCGCATAATTTTTCTGTTTATCCCTATCGTTGACTGGGAGAAAATGCTCTTAGCTTTAAGTCCGCCATTTGTTAAAAGTATATTTTTGCTTTGGAAAGTTTGATTAATAAGAAAATAAATAAAAATACAAATATATATATATGATACAAAATAACACGAACATCACTAAACAACAATAGGTACAAAGGTGAACTTATCCCATAGGGATCTCTTCCAGTCAACCTTGAATTGAAAGTTGAATCGAATTGATAGTTGATGCATGCCTCTGCCTATGCTGCAATGCGGTGTATTTTTATCATTCGTCTTTTGACAAAGCAAATAAAAACATCCACTTTTGTTATGAAAATAACATATTACTCGTATTTTGAATTTAGGTAAAAGATTTTAGATTGATGTACTTGGTCAATATGGACACATGAGCAGAGCACATGCCATTCTTCATTTAAAAGGTTGTCATTGCATTAGAAAATCCTCGTATCATCTGACGCATTGTCACAACAGTTTAGGCGTTGAGTACAAAGTTATTAGACTGTCTCATTCCGGTTTGTATACCTGTGCTACAAAATACAGAGAATAAAGACAAGAACATTGATAGATACAATGCTGCAAGCAACTTAGGTGAAGTATCTAACTTAAGTACGCCAACGCATGTCTAACTCTGCAACTAACCCAGTTTGCTTGACATTTGTTTTTATTTGATTGCCAATTGAAGGTTACGTTTTTCGGAAGTATTGTCTTTTTAAAGGAAATGCGAGAAGACGAGATTAATCTTTTTTTTGGTTAAAACTAACGTGAGATACAAAAAAAATCAGCTACGGGCCGACATGCTTCGACCTCATCCGGAGGAATTTTCACGTGAGTGACCCGTGGTATCATATATAATGAGATTATTCTTTTTCAGTTTGACGTATTTAAGGCTTGACCAATTTGATAATGGACTATAGAGTCTTTTTATCGCCAGTCAGAAATTTTGGAGCGCCTGCCATGCCGCTTGTCGCGAGATGACTACGCCGAAACAGGCATTTTTTTTTCTTGTAGCTACTTAGCTTGTTTAATATTTCGGATCGATAAATGACAAGTCACAGAATCAGCTAAATAATAATTGGCATATTTTTATTAGAGCGCTATTCCTGACGGTTTTTATCCCGAAAAGGCTGAGTACTGGAGCGGGACTGACTTTTAGTGCCGTTACCCTAATTATACAGGGTCTAACAAAATATACTGAAACTATTTCAAGGCTGAATTAAGTCCATGATACTGAACAACTTTCCCCAAGGAACATATATCGAAATATGAAAAATAATTTTTAGCCTCCCATACAAGTTGATCGATCAGCTGATCCGAGTTTGTATGGAAAGACAAAAATTATATTTCATATTTCGATATATGTTCCTAGGGGAAAGTTGTTCAGTATCATGGACTGAATCCACCATTAAAATAGTTTCAGTATATTTTGTTAGACGTTATATATAATTATTCATTGAGCCAAAACCAATTATGTATGTAAGTTAAGGGAAGCAGACGCGTTGGTTCTCTTTCTGTACACTTTATATTTTTTTCTGTGTTCAGGATTAATAATCACATTATAAATATCTTGTTTTTTACATCCAGCCGTGGCGCCACCGTGACCGGTTTTGCACTTTTTACTTTTAGGGTTACATAGTGGAGCTGACAAATTACTGGGCAATTTAAAAAAACTGTGGCTACACAATAAATTAAGTACTTTTATTTAATGCAGTACATAAAGACTCCTATTAATCTACTGTGTTTATTTATATTACGTCTCACAAAATATGCTGAAACTATTTTAAGAGTGAATTCAGTCCGTGATAATTAACTTTCCCCAAGCAACATATATCGAAATATGAAAAATATTTTTGGCATTTATTATAAACTAGCTTTTGCACGCGGCTTCGCTCGCGTATCCCACGGGAACATTACTTTTTTCCGGGATGAAAGGTACTCTATGTCCTTCTCAGTACTCCTAACTATGTGTATGCGAATTTTCAAGAAGATTCGTTCAGTAGATAAAGCGTGAAGAGGTAACAAACAAACAAATATACAAACTAACTTTCGCATTTATAATATTAGTTTAAACCGGATCAGCTGATCGGTCAAATAGTAGGGAGGCCGAAATTCATTTTTTCATATTTCGATAAATGTTCCTTGGGGAAAGTTATTGAGTATCATAGACTAAATCTACCCTTCAAATATCAGTATGTTTTGTTAGACGTTAAAGTTAAAGTTTACTACTTATTAAATACTTTTTTTAAACTGCCTAACATGAAGTATGCACTCACTATCTCAAATGTTCAGAGACTCAGAATTCAGAAAGAGTTCAGAAACAACTTTTGATATCTTCAGTATCCCAACTAATATTATATTTAATGCGAAAGTGAGTTTGTATATTTGATTGTTTATTTGTTTGTTTGTTTGTTACCTCTTCACGCTTTATCTACTGAACCAATCTTCTTGAAAATTCGCATACATAGTTAGGAGTACTGAGAAGGACATACCTTTTATCCCGGAAAAAAAGTAATGTTGCCGTGGGATAGATACGCGAGCGAAGCCGCGGGCAAAAGCTAGTATTATATAAGTATGTATACTGAAGATACCAAAAGTGAATTTTGATTACCATTTCATTCCAAGTAATGAAATCGTTAAATCGCATTACGTTTCTGTCCAAAATTTGTTTTACATTTGTCACATTACTGAAATTGCGTCTGAGTGTTAGGGGCTGCTTAGGCCCAGGCTCCACTGAAGATAAGCGAGGAGGTGCTGTGTTTTAACAACCAATAGGATTCTGATGTCATCATCATAACATAACTGCTAATAGGCCTCTTTCCGTCGACGCCACCCATCTCGGTACTGTGCTGTTTCTGTTTCCATCGATTCCAGTGTCACTAAACAGATATATTATCACTGTCACTTTCGATGTGTCAATAACGGAAGATCATTGCTCGACAACAACAAACATTTATCGACGTTCCCGAGCTTCATAATCAACTTTGTCGCCTAAATGTACCAAATAGACGTTTGGTGCAACGCTCATGTCAGCCGCGAAAACTGTTTGCCCCACCGGTCACACGCACGGTATCACATGAGCAATCTCCTCTATGTCGCATGCTTACGGACCTTAACACATTCCTGAATCAGCAACCTGAGTGTGATGTGTTTGTTGATGGAACGAATATGGTTGTAAGGAACCTATTGGTATATTGCGAGAATGACAAAAATGTTTTTAAAATGAAATGACTAGAATGAAATAAAAGTTTTTACTGTACATTATTAGTGGTGGCGCCCGTCGTACCAGCTGTGTAAATTTTTTAATTACATTTAGCTATAAGTTCTTTCTATATGCTGTAATTGGTGAAAGCCGTTGTATTTAGTTTTTACAATAAATAAATAAATAAATAAATAGTACAACCTCCCTCTAGAGTGTAGCCCCAGCCTTAACGTTCGAGTCGCGCTTAACTTCTTCTCGTTTAATTAAAATTGTGATACGTCACACACGGAAATTTGATTGCCGGTGATGGATGGTATTCTCGACTTTAATTATTTTATTTGTAATCAATCACGCTGGACTTACTTTTAATTAACGCTTTTGTTTTTGTGTTGTTGGAGGTTTGTTGAATATGTCATGGTAAAGAAAAGAAATTTAAAACAACAGTCTTGGATGATAATTGTATTTGGTTTACAAGAAACTGCGATGGTGATTTTATATGAACAGAACGTTTTCGGCGACATGAGAATAATGAATAGAAAATTTAAGAGCTTATTTAAATTTTATGAAGGTAATACAATACCTTCCTCATGTTTTAAGCTTTATTACAACGTAAAAATGTTTTAATGTTTCTTGCTTAGCTAAACCTAAACGTTAAATTAAAACAATACAGCGCCTATCGCTAATTTAAATTTTCTGTTTTTCCTAAAGGCTGACTGGTAGAGAATGCATTTGCATTAAGTTCACCTTTTGTACCATTGTGGTCAGTAAAGTTTTAATAAATAAATAAATAATACTTAAACTAAAATATGTTTTGTCTCGATCTTACTATGTCAAATATTGAATAGAGAGAAAAGGACAAAACATCAATTTTATCTTCTAGTGGCTCTGTGAACTATAGACCTTGCGAGTCGCGACTGCGAGTCTGTCTTTGCCGCTCACATACTTGTACTGACCACTTGAAGTTTATTGGATTAAAAAGTTGTTCGGAAAAAAAAGTTGCATAAAGGTAACACAAAATATAAATAACTTATTTGAATATTATTCGAATTGGCTGAAATATGATATTTTTTAAGTTTTCAAACCCCATACATCCGTTATTTTGAGAAATTTCTAAAAAACTGGGTCAGACTCTGGGACAGAATAATTATTCTTATTTGAACATGCTTACAAAATTTCACGAGAATTGGTTGAGAAATGCGATCTGTAGGCAATAGACTTTTTGCCAAAGCTGACTTTCGTTCACTTCGCTCCCTTGTTCAAAAATAGGTTTAGCTTATGTTTGATATATAAGAGTCTTAATAACACCTAAATGTTTATGATCTGTAAACCGCTGCACATTTTACACGGACCTACTACATTATGTTGTTTGCAGAGGGAACTAGGTAAAAACAATATTATGAAAACCAGGTCATGCCTGTTCAGTTTATCGATAAGAGCGTCACTTTACTATATTCATGAGTTTTGTGAATGTTTGAATAGCGATAACTTCTTTTGTACATAATTAGCAGAATCAATATTTATTAGGTAGGTTAATAACCCTTATAAGATATTAGTTATGTTACCTACAGTCTTCTTCTCATCTTAAGAGATAAAATTTTACGTTGATTTTTTTTATTATTCCTTTGAGATCCTGTTTGATCTTTTGTTGAATCACTTCTGAGCTTTGGTTTGCTTCCCAGCTTTTTCTTTTCCAAAAAATATATGCATTTCAATGATCTTCCAAAGATGCAGAAGACTGTTTTGTTTTAACTTTTGCTAATCCTAGAATCGAAACCAAATATAAGTAATAGCATTAGCTCGTGTCTCCGTACAGAGCCCATAAAAATGGAGTTACAATCAAGATTTTTGTTTTGACGTAAAGAGAGGTTTTTACACCTACTATCCCGCAGGTCATTTGAGCGAAGAGGAACAGGCGCAACTGGTTGTTGGAGCGAAGGGTAACAGGCGTGACTACTCATTGGAGCGACCAGCAATGGACGCTGAACAACATACAGAATCGTTCCCGTAGAAGAAAACACAACCGAGTGTGACATTGATTTGTGACAATCAACCTAGAGTTTGTTTTTTCTTTTCCCTATAACTTTGCACCTGACCAGTTTTTGTCAAATATCTCCAAGTACCTCGGTTGCCTAGAAGAGATTGCAGTAGTGATAAGGTCGCTTTTTGACATCTGTTTTTTGTATTCTATTATTCTGGGTCCGACATCCAAATCCAATTTACATTCGAATGAATTTTATTCCTTGATATAAGTCAATAGTTTTGGCTAACACCACCGACAAGAACAAGCTCATAAATGAAATTAGACAAGAAGATAATATTTTAGTGTAATAAGATTTTAACTAACTCAATTTAATTCAATTCAAAATATCTTTATTATCATAGAATATTTATAATATCTCATAATAATAGTCACTTTGACTGCTCTGACCCTCTGACTGCTCTGGCCAAGTTTGTCTCTGGTAGTAAAGAGAGTCGTGCTCCTGCAGTGGTGACTAACAAAGACCTGATGATGATGATGATGACGAATAGTCACTTAGTTTTGTTTTGCACAAATGTTGACGTCAAATCGTTACTTACAGCTAAGTACCGCTTCCTAGACGCATGCAAAAGAAGCGGCAACAAACTGCACTGCCGAATTTTCTCCAAGGACGTCAACTAACACACTTACAATTTAAAATTAAATAACTAACCTCTTCGGTTTTCTTTTATGTTTCTACAGGAGAATGAATATACGGAGACTTCATATGCATAATACCTAATAATACTTGAAGTATTTTTTAACAATATCTTTTTACACAAACGTGTGAAGAAACAATAAAAACTTCACTTATGTAACTTACTGGCATGAAAACAGTTGAGCACATAAAACTTTGTTAGTTCAACCTGACCCAGTTGTACCGGTGGAACTAGTGTAAAGTGAACTATTATTGGTGGATTTGATAACATGATGGGAGGTCAAGATAAATTGGTTGTATTGATGCAAGTTATGTTAGTACAGGCAGGTAGTGTGATTGACCTACAGTTGTGTTTGCAATGATAGGAATTTTATGGAAAACAGACATTTTGGGCCGCTTTATATTTATGAAAAGAAAAGACTTAGAATGTACCAGCTGCTTTTCTTCCCGCGCAAGTCATAAAATCCGATTGAGGGAACGGGCAAAAATATGAATCATGTAAACGATGCGTCTTGTAACCCATCACTTTTTTGATTTCTTTTTCCACCTACTCGCCCAACATCACGCTAAAAGAGGTATTTGGGTCTAGTAGTCCTGGGTTCTGTCTGCTTAGAGCCACAAAACCCAAAATGCTCTATCTGCCCCCATTTATACAGGGTCTAACAAAATATACTGAAACTATTTTAAATCTAGATTCAGCCCATGATACTGAACAACTTTCCCTAAAGAACATATAGCAAAATATGAAAAATATTTTTTGGTCTCCCATGCAAGTTGACCGATCAGCTGATCTGAGTTTGTATGGAAAGTCAAATATTATTTTTCATATTTTGTTATATGTTCCTTGGGGAAAGTTGTTCATTATCATGGACTGAATTCACTCTTAAAATAGTTTCAGTATATTTTGTTAGGCGTTATATAGTTTCCCTCGCCTCGCTTCGCTCGCTTCGCTGGCGGTGTGGCCTGTACTTAATACTTTTACGCCATTTTTGGCGATTTTGCATAATTTCTATCCGACCCAGCCTTGGAAATAACATATCTATCAAAATGCACAATATGAATATACTGACAAATGAAACCAACAACAATAATGCCCAGATTCCCATAACAGAATCGCAAGAAGTGCATTGTCTCACGATATGCGCAGTCGCATACTCTCACGCGCTCTTACAATATGATATTGAAAGTATAAGCGAAAGCGGATACATTTCGATGTGTGTGGCTTTTGCTGTCTGGGAAGATTAGTATATTTCAGTGATACAGACAGAGTCAAACTTACGTATTTGTGATTTACACTCTGATTACAAATTTAAATGTACAGATGGATGTACATTCATAATAAGGGTTGGATCTCATCTATCAGCACGGAACAGCACTTTTCTATGCTGTTATCCTTTTCTGTCGCTCAGAACAGTAATTTGCTAGAGCGAGAGAGAGCGACGGAACGCTGCAGCACGGCCGGTGCTGAAGCATTCCGTCGCTCTCTCTCGCTCTAGCAAATGACGCTTCTGTAAATAATAGACAAATAACTGGACTTCATTTCATTGCAGAAAAAAATAATTTTGAGACCGCTTACACATTCCGCCGCCGGCAGCGGTTTTCGCCGTTGCAGCGCCGCGCACATTGCATCTTGTATGCAATATAACACCAAATTACACCAATTTAATATTATAATGTCCACTAAAATCAATTTGCAAAAGAATTTCAAGCAAACTCCAACCTCCAACCCCTTGATTTCCCAAAAACTCCAATCCAAAGAGCAATAATGTACCTTATGTCCTTCCTCCAATAAAACTTGACACGATTTCATTTGTCAAAGTCAACTGATTTTGACAGATGAGATAGTATCATTTTACTAGAAAACGACGTTAAAAAATTATAAAAAAAAATACTAGAAGTTAACCCGTTTAGGTTGGATAATAAACCAAGTCGGCATCAACACTTTTAAATCTTTGATTAACTAATTTACTATGTAGTCAATGTCTACACAATATAAAAAAATGTCTTAAATATTCGCGATTTAATTATGTAGGTGAATAAATAAAACACTTTTCTAAAAATGAGACTCATTTTTTAATAATCTATTGTGCGAGACAGCCAAACAAGTGTAAAATGCCTCTTGTCTGCGTTTTATAATTAGAAGGATTTTAACTAAAATAGATTTAGCAAACATTAATAAGGATAGGAAGGAATAAGGCTGGTCTACGCAGAATTTAATATGCTAATTTTAAATACATTGCCTATTTTACGCTCAGTCAAAATTTTATCATTACAAAACCAGCAATGTATATAAAATCAGCATCTAAATTTCAGCAAGTGGATTCCCAGCCTAAGATGTTAGTTGTTGACCTACATAAGTACCTTTTGATTGTTCTTCTCTTCTTCTTTTCTTATAAAACATAGTTTCGCCCCGTAAAAGATATTTACGAGTATTTAGGTATTTATGGAAGCGGGATGGGCTGGCCTCGTGTATTGTAAGCCAGACCACTTCTGGGCAAAGGTCACCTCATCCTGGATCCCCACAAATACCAGAAAGGCTAGTAAGCCTAGGAAACGATGGCGAGATGAACTCGACAAATTTAACAAACAATGGAAAAATTAAAGATTTGACACGACTCGAGACCGATCAGAATTTAAATAAACCGGCCAAGTGCGAGTAAAACTCGCGTGGAGATGGTTCCGTACAATAGACAATATGCATGTGATTCAGAAACGAACAAAAAAAAAATGTGTAAACTTTATTGCTAAAGAAAAATACCCATATATATTTTTTTTCAATTTAACATGTTTCCATTGAGAAATTAATGATTTAAAAGTTGTCTTTTTCAAATTCCCGCGCAAATTACCGAAACGCAACGCTATTGGCGGAATGAAATGTGACGACACCAAACACTGTCAAACTTAATTTTCTAAATAGTCTGTACAGTCAACCACAAATTAGAAAGAAGGAGAATCTGTCACTGTCAATAAGTTGTTTGTAATTTGTATGATTGTTGGAGGCTATTTTCATTGTTTTGCTAAATTATTAGTGTTCTTTGAGAATTATTAGCTGAAAGTCTGACTCCTGGTGAAAGAAGACTTGCTACAATGATTGAAAGCGGTTTTGTTGTGGCAGATACAGTCAGATAATCTACTTAAAATTGATGTGTTTATGATGACTACGT
Source organism: Acrobasis repandana (assembly GCA_963576875.1). Classification (NCBI taxonomy): domain Eukaryota; kingdom Metazoa; phylum Arthropoda; class Insecta; order Lepidoptera; family Pyralidae; genus Acrobasis; species Acrobasis repandana. The sequence goes on from OY756219.1 coordinate 21,143,435, forward strand.
ACTTCGCAAGTTATTCCAATTTTACATCCTTTGAACTCAGAGGAGTAAAAGCCGCGAGGTAAATAATTTATAGATATTTGATAAATTTCCATTTTTCTCAGTTTTGTACTTATGAGACAAGTCAATCAATTAAATATTATATAACCTAAAATATGGTACGACTATTTTTTGATTTTTTATTTCCTCGATTTGACAGATTGACTCTGCGACATTGACAGTGAGCGGCGACGTCACAGAATAAAAGCGCAAAATGGCACCGCGTTTAAGTCGTCCGAAAATGATAGTAGTTTTTATTATTTTTTTTAAGCTTATTTAATAATATTCCGTAAGTGTGATATTTTTTTCCGTTTATATAATAACTTATAGAATCATATTAAAAAATAAAAAAAAAGATATGAATATACCCTATTGATTGAATTCTTATAGGTTTTCCTGCAATCTACAAGCAATGAACTATATTTTTAATTTTTTTTTTAATTTTAGGCTCAGTAGTTTCGGAGATCAGGGTGGGGGGGGAATGGTCATTTTTCGTCTTCTTTCATGAATAAAATCAAAACTATTCATTTTACAATAATAACAAAAATATATTTGAGATCCTCATAACGAGCCCTTTCATTTGATATATGACACAGTAAGGTATGCAAAACGTTTTTTTTAAATTTCCTAATTTGTCCCCGAAAATGACCCCTAATTGAAAAAATATTCATTTACTTCGCACATATGTGTTTGGGTCATAGGATTACACCATCCTACCAAATTTCACCTGATTCGGTCTAGTAGATTCGGAGCAAATTGGCTGTGACAGACGGACGGACAGACAGACGTTCCGTTCCGAACGAGAGGTTCCGTTTTTTTCATTTTGTGTACGGTACCCTAAAAATGGAGGGACGCTTTTGCCCAGCTGTGGGACACGTGATGGCTGGGAATGAAATGAAATTAGCTATTTATGGCACCATCGGCAATGACCACACCTGAGATTTTCACCTTTTGATTGAAACGTACTTAATTCTAAAAGCCGACCAAGGCTAAGTACTAAATGTAAAAGTATGTTACTAAGTTTACTCGTAAGACGGGATTCACGATCAGCATTTTATAGACTTCAAATTACATCGTTAATACGAAGCAGATGCACATGCACGGCGTACACCTACATACCGGCTATTAAATCAGGCAGTCAAACGAACAGACATTTCTTTACGAAACAGTACCCCTTTCTAAATAGAGAGCTGTAAAGTTTTTTACTGCTGGAGAGTTTGAGCTTTGGTATAGAGATTATGGTGATGGGATGTCCACTGAAAGTTTACAGTTCTAGTCAAGTAAAAGGTGTCCAGAGGCAGTATGGTAAGAAGCTGATTAGCTTTCCATATATGCGAGTGAGTGTCAAAGCGGTATATGTACGTTTCAACAAATCAGGAATTGAGTTCAAACATTGCGAGTACTGGAATGCACAATTTATCTTGTTGTACATTCCAGTGCAGTTAAAAATGCCTTTTCAAACTTTTGCCCCTTCATCCCTTTCGACCTACTGAACTGACTAGATAATTAGACATAGACGAGAAAACCGAATAAGATGGAGTCACGCTGATAACTATCTTTGCGAATGCGTTGCTATTCAGTCGATGGACCATCTTCTATCATGTCCGAGTTGCCCTATGTCATGTACCGACGTTTTATCAGAAACCTGTGCCACCTCACGTAGTGCGCGACGCGCGCGGTGGCACAGATATCTGATTAACCATCTGTACCATTAAGGAACTTAATGAGGTTAACGACAGAGGGATCGCCGTGGCCACATACTTGTCAATGATGATTTGAAATTGAAGCTACAGTGAAACCATTTTGACTCGATAAGAAGAAGACTAGAACTGTAAACAGTAAAGGAAATACCGTCAGCATGGATACCGGCGATATCATACGACGTGTTAAACTGCTAAAGGATCAAGGATCTAATTGCAATCGAGGTGGATAAATTTAATTCCACCATAAGATCCAAGCGGCTATGTAGAATATCAGAATCTACACTGTTTAACGCCCGATCGTAAATTTAACTGTTAATTAGAGCTCTTATATGCAAGTAATACAAAGTTGCTGACTAAACTTAAACCTTACAAGTATAAAAATAAAAGCTTATCTCAAACGATGATGATGCATTAAGGATTGAAAAGGACTTTAGTTATTTACAGGACATAAAGATGACAGAGAGATGCCTGGGGGATTTAACTAAGCTAGTTACCATGCCAGAGTCATGTCCAAACAGGGTAACGAGATGAGCTAAACCGATTATGTTTGAAGATAGAGATTTACGATGTATTTCTAATGCGAAAAGGCTACAATGTAACAAATATGGTAATCATCTTGATGACAAAGATTTACGTTCACGTAATCAATGCTCGAACCACTAATTGTAATGCCCGAAATGCCCGAAATTAAATTATTAAATAGTCTTTCGACTCGGAAAGAAGAAGACGTAACCGTTCATCACTATCAATAAAAAAAAATACTTTTGAATTTACAACTAAATACAGTTAGTATTTTGGTTGTACGCTAAGCGGATTAGTTTATTGAAGTAGTCATGGAAGTTGCACAGTACAAGGCACATGCACATAGTGCGAAAACCGATAGCCATATGGCAGAAAGGTTTGAAATGACGACAACTTACTGGCAAGCGTAAGGTATATAAGGCGGTCAGACTGTTGTCAAACGACCAGGAGCTCAATTTTTCATTCAGGGACTCACATTACGAATGATTTGCGCGAGTGTTTCCAATCGGGCGCATTTCTGAATTGATCGTATGCGAAGGATTTGCAACGAGTGGTCTGAACCACCCGTAATTTTGACATTTGTAACGTACAAACGTCAAAGAAACGTTCCATGGAGTATCAGTTCCGTTTCACGCTGCTTTTTTATTTTTGTTGAAATGTTTAGAAAACCATTGACAAATTTATGATATTTTCTGCGTAACACAATATTACTTATCGCTCACACGACAGTTTCAAAAATACGATGCAATGCGTCGGAACGCCAGTGGTGAGTTGGAAAACTACACGTTTTGTGTTTCGCTGAGTCCCTAAATGAAAAAAAGCACTCCTGAGCGAGGGAGCAAGATCACTGGGTCTCGAACGATTTCAATCGGTAATTTTGAACAAAAACATACAGAACACATCCCTGCACCTCTACCCCGTTCTCGGCGGCGTTTAATGGCTTTGAAAATTGAAACTAACACATTAACGACTCTACATTCTCGGATGTGTAGTTTCGTTTGTAGTACCACAAAATAGATACTATGGTAGTACCTAGTAGTAGGCATGAATGTTTCTCCGCTTCTATAGAGCGCCATAACTGTGGTTCTGTTCAGCAGTGGATGTCATGCGGCGGATGATGAGAATAAATTAATTCAAAATTATTCATCATTGAATACTTCAATCATTAATTAATTGTCAATTTTGTAATTGATTTCACAATTATTTTTGAAATCAAATCAATTACTTACAGCTAGATTTTGTTGCTTTCTAAGTACAGAGGAAGCAGCAACAAACTTTATTAGGTTAATTACCACCAAATAGTCGATTCTCGTGCAACGTCCATCAAATCAACCGAAATCCTTGCACTGGAATTCTGCGCTCAATCCGTTGCCAAGATCTACAAATTCTGAGATAATTTAAACGCCAACTTTGACTTATGTATTCCCAGAGCTTGGGACCGAGGATTTATGTTGCAAATCCGTCTTTAGAACTGCAATAACACCTAAATCAGCGAACGCAATAGCTTATCTTGCTTCTAGGCTAAAATTCAGTTTATAAAGCTCTTGAAACAAATAATTTTTACTTGAAATGTCTAATCTGCAAATTGCGGAGAATCAAACGAGCGTATGAGTTGTGAGTCGCAAAAAATGAGTTACTGAACTGCTGCTTTCTAAAGAACAGAAATTTGTGAATTTCTATAGAACATAAAATCGGCAACTCATTTTCTACGACTCACAAGCACAACTCAGGTTAAGTTTCAGGTTAGGTTTGACTTGACCCTTGAGTGATTTTTCGCGTAAATTGGGTCTAATTTGAGAGCGATTTTCTTATACATATATATAACTAATAAGTACATATATTTCTGTATAATTTATTGTTACCTACATACATATATATTTTAGGAACTACATAAAGGGTCAAACAAAATATACTGAAACTATTGTAAGGGTGAATTCAGTCCATGATACTGAACAACTTTCCCCCAGGAATATATCAAAATAGTTTGGAAAATCAGGAAAAAGGATTCGTTCGAGAAATATGGTGAACGAAAAAACTCGAAAAAATGAAAAACCAAGCGATTTTTTAGAATAACTTAGAGATGAGCCCAAAAATCATCGATGTCGACGTGTTGAGCTCGCAGAGCTCAACACTGCACTTCTGAGCTTACTTTGACACGCTTCGAGTGTAGATAGCGGGAAGTTGTAGGGATAGCTTGCATGGTCAACCGCCTTATCAATTTTTTTATTTTTATTTTAAGAAAGAATATTTTTTTTTTAATTTGTGGATTGACGCTACTGCGTATTTAGCCAGGAACAAGTTAATAAATCGTGGGAAATTCTTTTTTCCTAACAAGTTACAATCAAAGGTTGGTGTAGGCCTTTGATTGCTTTAAGGGAGCATCTTTCTGGTGACAAATCTATACGAGTCCACTGGTTTTCATAGCCGATTGAGTGGCGGACGACGCCCACACAGTCCGCGAAACAAATATCACTACAGCCGTACTATGACTATCCACTTTAACTATTTCACATATTGTTCATGAGCATGAGCATTTATAACACCAAACAACACCAATTTCATATTATAAGGTCCACTAAAATCAATTTGCAAAATAATTTAAAGAAAACCCCAACCAAACACCTTGACTTCCCGCCAAAAACTCTTTAGGAAAGAATATACTTATGGAATTAACCATCAAATTAAGAAATAAAACAAACAAAATCACAACATTCTTTATTCAAATTTGTTTTTACTTCTTTTCTTATTTGCCAGTTACACATTCGTACTCATCATACATAGGTATTAACTCTTTCAACAAACCTCACATCCAAAATTATTTTTTATTCTTTTATTCATTTTTATTTTTATAATAATAATTACGATTAAACTACATTGAATTAGACCGTGATCTTCGAAAGGACTTAGTTTTGGATAATACTGAAGCGTATAAAAAAAAATGGACTTGATCAGATAAGTTTTTCGGGAGTTATCGTGACCACGCCAGTTTCCATACATACAGACACACGGACGTCCACAAAATGATTTTATTAAACATTGTTTTTATTTATTTAAAAGGCAAAATGTCTTTTAAAAATGTCATAAGTGTTGAAACTAGTGTTTTTCCTTGACATTTATGTGTAAATATTATTGTACAAGTGCGATAGAAAATAAATAGAGACACATTTAGTTAAAAAAATCACTTGATTTTTGTAAGGCGAGAGTAGAGCACTACCTCATGCGCTTCGCTTATGAGGCGTGCAATATGAAAAATATTTAGCCTCCAAGTTGACCGATCAGCTGATCGGAGTTTGCATGGAAAACAAAATTAATATTTTTCATATTTCAATGCATGTTCCTTGGGAAAAGTTGTTCAGTACTTATTGATTAGTTTAGACTGAAGTCACCCTTAAAATAGTAGTTTCAGTATATTTTGTTAGACTTTATATACTGTTAACAAATTCTTAGTCGACTAGCCGATTAGAAGTACCGTTCGGTGGTACTTGTGGGTACCGCTGACAATGAACACGAGTGTTGCCATATAAAGCTATTTTACCTTAGATTTCGTGCTGTCACTTGTATTTACCGCCTTTGTTTTACAAGGTTGCCTATTTGTGGCGGTAGCCTTTCTAGTACAAAGTTCATAGTGGTCGAGTTGACTGGAGCTGTGTAATCGAATATGAAACAAATCGTTATCACTCGGTACACTCTTTTAACAATTAACAGAATCAATTATATATACAATTATATATCCAAGTCTTCCCGTGGATGTCGTAGAAGGCGACCTTGGAAACACAAGCTAAACAAAGCTTATAAACATCAATGAGATCTCTCCAACCAGTCTGGCCAGCGTGGAGAGTGTAGGCCAAATCCTCTGACTGCTTTGGCTAATCTATGGCTCTGGTAGTACAGAGAGGGTCGTGCTTCTATAGTAGATACTAAAAATGCCTAATGATGATGATTATATACAGTTGTCAGATTTTGTTATGAAAAAAATTACAAAAAAACACTTTTGACGCAATAATTTACAAAACACTACTTTACACACACTATACAAGTAAAAATTACGTCTTTATCCCTAATGGAGTAGCACATTGACATGACCGATCAGCTTGACCGAGAGTGTGCTCGACGAGCACATTCTACATTTTTTCTTCTCCCAGAAGCATAGAAGAATACGAAATTTAGAAAAAAATCAAAATAATATTTAACAGGCTCTTTACAAACAACTTCTTACTATAGTAAACTTAGGAATGGTTTAAAAAAAAATCCTACAATTAGTTAGGTATATGGTTTTCACTTGCCTTAACACCTGACATGATACACAATTCAGCATGGCCAGCGGCGATTGTTGACAGAATTTTGAGTGACTCGCCACTCCACTACGTGATCTATATTTACCAATGTGGAACTTGTGTTGGTAACGGTTTAGTAAGGCAACACCGAGCTAGAGTTTCAGCGACACGACACCGGTCTGCTGCGCTTCCTGTTGGTAACTGAAGCAGTTCACGGTTAGGGTTCAAATCCCATGACAGGACATTGATACCCGTTATCTGTCTCTCTTTCCATACAAATGTTTATTTGTAAGTAAGTAATTAAATAACCAAAATGATATATTTACGGATATGTTATGGCCGCAAGGTTTTTAGGAAGATCAACCACCTCATAAAAATAAACTTTCAGGATGATATGATTAGTCTTCACTAGGCATTGAGAAAGTATTTTAATAACTATTACTCCGGTGGGTCTGGAAAATTTTCAAAAACTGAATCGACCGGAAACTTTCATATAATTATAGAACCTGGTCACAAAATTTCAGGAGAATCAGTTAAGAAATGCATCATCATCATCAGGTCTTTTTTAGTCTCCACTGCAGGAGCACGACCCTCTCTGTACTACCAGAGCCATATATTAGCCAGAGCAGTCAGAGGATTTGGCCTTCACTCTCTACGCCGACCAGACGGATTATTGATGTGTTATAAGCTTTGATTAGCTTGTGGTTACTCGTAAGTTTTTGAGAAATACGACCTGTAGGAAAACGGACGATGGACATACGAAAACATTTTTAAGCGACATCTAAACAGGAGGGTTTCTCAATTCGAATGTATATGTTTTTTAGGGTTCAGTAGTTAAATGGCAAAAAACGGTACCCTTATGGATTTGTCATGTCTGTCTGTCTGTCCGTCCGTATGTCACAGCCACTTTTTTTCCGAGACTATACTGTTGAAACTTGGTAAGTAGATGTATTCTGTAAACCGCAATAATATTTTCACACAAATATAGAAAAAAAAAACAATAAATTTTTGGGGTTCCCCATACTTAGAACTGAAACTCAAAAAAAACTTTTCATGGAACCCATACGTGTTCTATGCACGCACACAGTGATTTAAATGTTTTCGTCAATGAATCAAGCATTTTCATTCAGAATAAATTTACAGTAGAGAAAATGTTCGATCTAATGAATTGACATACACGGACTGAAAGTGACGATCATAAATGAAGTCAATTTGACGTCAGATTGACACGCAAATCCATACAGAGGCTGTGTCTATCTTGCTTGATCCATCGTCTGTGCTCAAATCACATCTCTTTCCGCTGCTTTAAAAGTGAATCTTTTTCTATTTTAAAAACACTCGCTAACGAGTACGTGCTCGAAGATTTGGACTCTTTCTCAGAAACCACCCACAACAAAACATAAATCATAAACTCAAGCCAGTAAACCTAGTATTTCGTAATCACAAGTGCCCTTCCAAATAACCTATTCCACGTCGTGACTACATAAAACTTTATGGCGATTGTGTGATACCGAAATATCAGTGACAAAATCACAGTTCCAGTGATGAACTCACACACGAGGTCTGAGTATAAAGCGGAACAGTATTAGGTTGTGTTCACACTTGGGTACAATACAATACAATATACGTGATATTTAAAATAAAAAAGTATTGAACAATAAAGTATTGACTATTGAAAAAAAAATATACATATGTACTTAAAATACTCTTCATAATACAAACGAAAATATGAGATCGATGAATAAGCGAGTTATAAACTTTAAGATTTATTTAGCTGATAGAAATGTTAAATCACATTTATATCTCTCATTTGAATTTCAAAATTAGGTACTTATATATGATCTCGTTTATTTGTTAAGATTATAACTAGATGTTTTAGGGGAAATTTAATTTCCAAAATAAAAAAATCAAAGTGAAGTTTCGTGTTTTGAATGTTTTTTTCATGAACAAGCTGTTCAATATGAAATTTTTAAATTATTCATGAACTCTTTGCCATTATATAATACCTGTGATAAATCTAGGTTGAAAATCACTAGATATTTAGATTCTGGAGCGATCTAACTTATTTACTTGGTTCGCGGATTGCCTTTTATGGAGCGCTTCACTGATTTCAAGTGATTTCAATGCAGCTCTTATTCACCACTGCGAAAATTTCACGACGTGATTTTTACACTTTTTACAAGTTTTCACACGCGGACTTCGCGAAAAGCAACAGCGGCAATCCTATAGCGGCTGCGCCAGTTAACATTCGGGAGCGATTTTATAAAATTAAAACTATTTATTTTGCAAACGTGAAATATTTTATTTCGTTCGTTTACAATCAAAAAATATGAAATATAAAAAACACGAGCTACGGTTACGAGGGATTGAGTTATGGCTTGCACTTGTAAAGACAGAAAAAATTAAAAGGTTTGAAGAAGTAAAGTGATGACGGCGTGTCATCTAACTTGAGGCATAAATTACATTATTTATTATTGTATTGGTTTGCTGATATATAACTAGATAGTAATTCCTAATAATATACGCCACCTGTGTGACCACGTCCTTACTGTGTTAGTTAGAGTGAGCGCATTACATTGTGCGGTCTCATTCGGAAACGAGCTGATGTTCAGGTAAAGAGGTCAATACTAGAATGATTCGGTTATGAAATGGTTATTGTTCGGTAATTGATGGTATTATCTTTCCTTAATTACAAATTATGGCCCTGTGAGAGTACGTTTAACCCTTATGCATGTTAAGCATAGCCTTGCGTGGGGCGCACCTAGATATGCTCGTAGTGACCAAAAATGCCATATCTAAGTTCTCTCTCACTTCAAAAGAAACGTTAAACCGTTTGCAAATTATAGCTAAAGTGTCTCCCCCCTTTGTCAGCTAAACTGTTGTATAATTTCCCGGTTCTTGTACCGCTACAAAAAACCGGGAATTCCCGGGATTTTCAGTACAGGGAGTTCCCGGTTCGTTGTATATGGACACGTGTACAACCTCAGAGGTACGAGTCGCCGCGCGCCGACGCGCCTAGTGATCGAAATTGTGCTTCAAAAACGCACAGCCATTCCGTGCCTTAACCGCTTCTAACCTCTCAAACTACCAAGTAAAATCAAGAGCTCACAAACCATTGCAAATCTTAAGAAAATGCATGAAAATAACGAAGAATCGCAAATTACAAGTTACAATCCTGTCGCACTCACGATTCCCTCTAAGCGCTTTACAACGCAATCAATCAACGGCGACACTTACGTAGACACGGTTCCAAGTGTGACGAATAGCTAAGTGCAAGCTTTATTAATGTTTTGTATTGCTTTAGCTGTATGCAATATTGCAATTATGAGTTAGACTTGGAAGTAGGTTATTATGACAGACTTGTACGAGAAGATGACAGCAGTAAAGTTACCCGAGAAATGTAAGTTATTACAGGAAGAACAAAAAAAACTTACAATATGAAATCGTAGACAACATGGTAAATTTTTATATTGAAAATATATAGGGTTTAACAAAATATACTGAACTTAACAACTTTTCCCACCGATTTTTTGCCTTCCATATACAAATTGACAGATCAGCTGATCCAAATTTGTATGGAAAGTCAAAAAGAAATTATTTTTGTTCAGTATCATGGAAGTTTCAGTATATTTTGTGCCACGTTATATACCTATTTACATTTTTACGTATCGCTCTGCAATGAACTAAAAGTGACATAAGTAGGATGCTTCTTCTCCAATGCAGAATAAGTAACCTATCTTTTCAAGTTGGCGTGGGACTGCTGTCACTGTTTCTGATTCCCATTTACCTACCATCTCACGCCCAGTATCTTGCTAGCACGACCATTGATTTTGCGACCCTTAATTCTGTCTTTTTTTTATTGTAAGCTCGTCTTATATAGTTTGTCCTGTTTTTTGTTGTTTATTTGATTGGGTCAAATCTTTTAAGTTAAATTTGAGCCACTTTCCGATTTCTTATTGAGATGAAATTTTGTATGCTAATGTAAATCAGATGACAATGCAATATAATTATGACAAGAAGCTGATCTTATGATGGATCCGGAAGGTGGCTATAGGTACCCTGTATAACGAGGCAACCCCATCGAGTTTGATCTTATAACATTTGTCTTGATAGGTACTTAGGCCTTACAATAAAAGCTTGTACATTTTATTTTGTTTTTGAAAACCTTCTTTTTAAGGCCGTACCTGAATTTGCCGAGTTCCAGTGCTGCCCCCATTTAAAATAAATCATTTCAAAGAAAACGGAGACATCATTTAAAATTTTGCTACTACCAAGCCCTAGATAACCTTTCAAAGTATTTTATGAACTACTATTTACAGTTTAAAGTGAGAACGTTGAGCTTTACTACGCACATTTGCGAAAAACGGCCACTTTTGGCAAACGTGCGTAGTAAAGCTTAACGTTCTCATTATAAACTGTAATGAGTAGTTTACAAAATAGTTTGAAGGGTTATCTAGGACTTGGTAGTAGCAAAATTTTAAATGATGTCTCCGTTTTCTTTAAAATCATTTATTTTAAATGGGGGCAGCACTGGACCCCGGAAAATTCAGGTACTGTCTTAACCGTTTTGTGTTACAAAAGTTGCTTTCCAATTTTTTTTCACCTTAGAATAAATGTTTCATACCCATGGACTAAATGAATCAACGGAGTGAATAGCTTAACACTTATTAGCGTCTGTATGACATAACATAAGTACTTATTTACAAACACAACATTACGCAAATTACTCGAACGGATAGACAGCTGAATAAGTGTAAAAACTCCGAAAGTTTGCTCAACTCTCCTTGGTAATCGCAAAACAGTGGAACGCCTGCTCCATTGTCTTAAAACTCATTGTCTGATGGTAGACGGTAGCAAAGTTACAATAGTAATGTAGCCGTGTTACAACTTCCAACAAGCCTACTTTTAAATACTTGCTGTATTCATTAAAAATATGATTTTAATTTAGCTTCACAAGATATTTTTTTTATATTTTCTGTGCACAACATTTAAAAACTGGTAAAGTGCGAGTCGGACTTGTACATGAAGGGTTCCGTATCTCCGTACAATGTTTTAAAACGCTGAAAAAAAACAAGTTTCTTGTATGACGTTACGATATTACGATAATTATCTTATTTTGGCTTTTGCCCAACTATGGGACATAAATGGCTACTAAAAAAAATATCTTATTTTGAGTAGGTATTTGTTGTTATAGCAGCCATACTCGTAGTAATACATTTCAAGTGTCTAGCTATTACGGCTGAAGAGATAGAGCCCTGTGACAGACGGATGGACAGTAAAGTCTTAGTAATAGGGTCCCGTTTTTACCCTTTGGGTACGGAAACCTAAAAAATGTAATTTACAGAGTAGATAATATCTAATAGTCTCTATAGAATACACGTCTTTGCACTATAGTAGTACTAGGTACATCAAAATCCGTTCAGTTATTATGTTACAGACAGACAAGACGCAAAAGCAACTTTATTATATTAAATTATAACGATATTTCTCTAATTATTTACCAATTATTCTATTATAATATTTTATCTTCCAAAGCAGCTCATCCTATCACATTTCCAATTAAAATCGCCAATCACCAACCCTATACGTAGGGTCATCACACGTGCGCAACAAAGCCCAACTGACAATGAAGCAACCCTGCAAAGCATCCCTCTTGACTGGTACTTGAGTTAATACACCCACAGAGTATACACCCCTGTGAAGGGCTCTCCAATAAATCGATTCTTTTTCAAAATCGTGGGACAGCTGTTGGATACGGTAGAAAAAAATTGCCCTTATAATTTATTAACAAAATCTGGGAACAAAATAGAATACGTGACTTTTATAAACTAGGTACTTCTCTCTTTTTTCTGGTTTGGAAGAAAATAAAAAATATTTTACTTGCTTCTTTTTCCGAGAAGATCGTAAAAGCTATATATATAGATTATATATAATCGAAGGAACGGACGAGATTTTGAGATCTCATGTCAAAAGGCGATGCGGCTATTTAATTACCTTTTTCACCCACACTCCCAACATCTCGCTGAACGTGGCTTTTAGTTATTATGGTCCCAAGACCACGGGGTAGACAGAGCTTAGTCTGATTTCAAAATCACGTTTTTATCCCGTGTGTCTGTGAACCGTTTGTATGAATTTGTTGATATATAAAGACAAAGACACATTTAAATTTAATGAAGGACACCGGACATATTAGTTTAGCAACTTTACAACACCATACGTCTACGTAGGAGTGCTGTAAAAGCCCGTAGGAGTATTTTAAAATGCCGAATCCCAAAACGGCGCCATTAGCCTTATCAGTTAATTTATAATTCAGCCGATGTCGCCGGCCCCCATATGAGTAGAGGAGATGGATACAGAGACTACGTTTAAAATACGCGATAAATATCATCGTCACAAAATTCAAACGACATAAGTACTCAAAATTGATAAAATTAAAGGAACAACTGCATTCCCTGCGTAGCTGAGTAGCTGCCGTTTTTAAAACTTTTCACACAACATAAATGCAGTCCCAATGAGGTTAACGTCATGCAGGCGTCCGGTCGTAAAACTTTAGCCAAATCATTACTGTTATTTATGTTGCCTTGGGTGACATTGATATGCATGCATAATATTTTTGGATAAGAAAAAGCGGGAAAGCGCTAAAATGAAGATTATCGTACTACTTCTGATTTACTAAATTTTGACATTTGATTAAGCGCTCAATGTACCAAAAAATTGACATTTTGAACGTTCAGTATATATAGCCTTTCGATTATTCGTCAGCGATCATTTGAAAATCAAATATTTGGTATTCGCAGGAGCATAGGGAAGGATATCGAGAGGGATTCTCTACATTTTTTTTATAACTATACACTATTCCAGCCCTGCAGTGTGACACGTGATAGCTGGATTAAAATGACTGAAATACACTATACAGGTCCTATTTATTTGAACAATCCTTTCTTATCCTTTTACAACGATTTCTATCTACATCTTTTTTCTTTAATTCAACTACAATGATATATACTCGTACCTGCATTTAGTAGTGTTGTCATTTTACTACTGTCAGGTAATTGAAAATCGATAGAATTGATGAAAATGATGGTAAATAACTTAGTCTCTGGCGTTACTCTGTGATACGGGTCGAGAGATAACACGAAGATAAATATTCAATAATGATTCGTTAAAATAGAGCAGCGTTGGCAGGAACTGTGATATGATAATACTACATCAACAACTTACAAAGCGATACTTGTAAATTATAAATTCACTTTATTTTCAAGAATCATCTTAATTGAGAAATTTAGGAGTACTTTTACTTTCTCAGTAAGAATCTACTCATATAGTCTAAATCTAGTGCATAAAAATACAAACTGAGTATACACTTACAAAATAAGTACAATAACTTTTATTTAAGAGTTTTCCTTCCATGCTTGTTTAGGAGAAAAATAACTAAGAATGTACCAGCTGCTTCTCTGCCTGCACAAATTAAGAGAATGGGAGATGCTAGCAACCTCGTCACTTTTTTATCCCTTTTTCCACCTTCTCGCCCACAATTACGCTAAAAATGGCCTTTGAGTATGCGGCCCTGGGCTCTGTCTGTTCAGAGCCGCTAGACAAGACCCATTTGCTCTGTCTGCCCATTAGGGATAAAGACATGATAGTATGTATGTATGAATTAAGAGTTTTTTATATAAGAAATTTTAATAGGTAGGTATCTGATAGAATAAAATAAAATTACTGTAGCGTTATTAACGAGCAAAAAAAATCTAATATTTAAAAAAAATTAATATAGAATCGACACGACTTACTCATTCAAAAAACAAATGGCTTTAATTCAACCACAATACCTGTCAATACTTAGAATTATTACTATAAAACACAGCACAACAAGTTATCGATAAAAATCTCGCAATTTATCGCAATTAGGTAGACTGCGACTATCGACTCGATGCGATAAAACATCGACGAAAGCACTTCCCTACAGCCGACATATTTATTGGCTATTAATCTCAGCCTACTTGATATAAACCATAGCGGGTAAGGTAAATACGGAATCGCTTATTTTAAAATGTCTGAATTGAGTTGCACGAACTGCTTTAAGTCAGAATTTGGACTGTGTTTGGTATAAATATTGCTGCAGATTTTTCTTGAGTGCTCGTTAAAACATTTACCAAGTCTGTAAGGCGACTGGAGCCTGTATTAGGCAAGGCCTTTATTACAGTGATCCAGTGCTCTTAATGGTTGTATTGAGGTGATATCAAAAATAAAAATAAAAACTTAAATTACTAAAACACAAAAACTTTTAGGTAACATCCAGGCAGAACAATAACTTAACACATTGCTGGACACACTATGTCAATATACGTTGATCTCTATTGTGTCTGGCTGAGTGTCCATCAATGTGTTAATACGAGGTAGGAGTTTTATGAAAGACAATAAGTGTAACTAAAAACTAAGAATATTTAAAACACGGAAGAAGAGTCATTTATGTCATACAGGAATGTTTAGTAAACTTTCGGTTTCGCTTCTAGCTTGCCTCCTGCAAGCGAAAGTGATAAAATTCGAAGAATTTATTGGAATTTTTTATAAAGATAGGGACCGGTAAAACAATAAATGGTTGGAAAATTGGGTACTAAGTGGGGAAGAAGAGTTCACATCATTGATACAGTTCTTGTGTAGAGAATTGAAATGCCTTTAAATTGCAGTGTTGGAAGATGTAATTATTAAACAAACATGCGTGATACAACAGCAGAAGCCTACCAAGGGTGCAACAGGAAACACCAAAACTGTTTAATAGGTGAATTTAGTCTATGATAGGAAACAAATTTCTCCAAGGAACATAATAGGTAGCGTTATACGAAAATTAAATTTGAAATTCCAGGCAAGTTAACCGATCATTAATCCGATAAAAATACATATTTCGGTATACAAATTTTAAGTGCGTATGCGTAATAAATTGGATCACGAGATATACTAGATCACTATAGTATAAGAGGTCACTATAGAGAAGAAACGCCCAAATAAAGGGCTTTGTCAGTTAACAAAGATGTTATACAATGTTATCACAATATAACAAGCTTGCGAATGAGTGCCAAATCCAACTTACTGAAATTAGTAATACTGAGTAGTCTTCAAAAACGCGGCACCCGTTCACGAGTTGACGCGTGGATCACCCTTGCTGAACTCAACTATAATAGACAAATATTTAATATCGGAAATAGTTATGTTGCCAGTTGCAATAGCGTTGCACCAATTCCTTATTACACAACCCGCCAACATTCAACATGCACCATCAACAGATGGGCTCTATGATTGTTAAATAGACCGAAAACTAGGAGAGGTACTTACTGTAATACGATGACAAGGAGGTTATTTACGAGTATGTTATGAGTATTTAGTACTTTATGAAACTAATAGATACTCATGCTCATACTTGAAAAGATACGACTATAAATAATCAGGCGTTTACTACCTACTACTACTAACTTTGTTGAAAGGGGGAACAAAAATATATTTACTTGATATAGTTAAATATATTGTCGGTCCTGCAAAGAGTAGGAGAGAAAAGGTGCATTCTAGATATAACAGAGAATAGATGAGGAAAGAATTTAGGTCATCAGCTACGACTCGACGATTTCATAAAGACTATTATTGAAGGAAAGATAGAAGAGAAAAAAGGATTAGGAAGCGGTCTTCCTGGTTCTCTTTACCCTTTAGGCATCTGCCTTGGTAGGCATAACTATGTGAAACAGATAAAGGAAAAGGTGAACGTCGTGTCGAACAAATGGAAGAGAATTCATACTCCACCGACAAGAGCATAGATCTTAAGGTGACGTGGGTTCACAATTTGCAAAACAGTGCGTGTTTTTGAAAAATCACTGTTTTAAACTACTACAGTTAATTCCTCAAAAATTTACATAAAAATCTTAAGGATTTTCTTCAGATACCCACAATAGCCAAAACACGATTGAGCATTTTTGGCTTGATAGAAAAAAATCACAAACATACCTCTAAATTTGCCTTTATAATACGTATTACTATTTTATACAATCACCTATTTGTACGAAAATTATACCAAAAAATGTATTATCTAAATATCTATCCGTTTTAGCTACAGAAAAAAATATAAATATAATACAAAAAAAATTATAAATAAAACACAGTGAAATATTCGTCGAGTTGTATTATATTTATATTTTTTTCTGTAGCTAAAATAGATATTTAGATAATACATTTTTTGGTATAATTTTCGTATAAAAAGTTGATTATATAAAATAGTAAGACGTATTATAAAGGCAAATTTAGGCAAATTTAGAGGTATGTTTGTGATTTTTTTCTATCAAGCCAAAAATGCTTAATCGTGTTTTGGCTATTGTGTTTGTCTGTAGAAAATCCTTAAGATATTTATGAAATTTTTTTGGGGAATAAACTGTAGTAGTTTAATAACAGTGATTTTTTTAAAACACGCACAATATTGCAAATTGTGAACCCATGTCGCCTTAAATAAAGATAGATTGTTGCAGTATGGGAAAAGCATTTTTTCGTGATTTTTATCCAAATTTTAACTTATAGATAATTGAATTAACATCCTGCGTGTCCTGCATAAATTCAAACGTTTATTCAGACTCCACTTTGCAAGCTAAAGTAAAAAGGTACAAACCATTTTGAAACGACTATAGCCGAGAAAAACCCATGTTAAAAACTATTTTCTATGGAACACAAATCCTCATCAAAAACTACTTGCCTTGTTTCTAATTAAGAAGTGACCATGTATAATCGACCTGACATCTAACTCCACCATATTTCAACACGGATATGTGCGTAACTGTACAGCAAGTTTTTAATTGCATTGCCTAGTACAGCGGGCCGATAAGCAAACAACCCAATTAAAGTGCAGTGTACAGTCTAAAAAGTAAAAGTTCAAACAAAATTAACACAAAAACTAGTTGCAACTTAGTAGGGTTGTCTCTCAGAAATATTATGTTGTAAAAATAATATAGCAGAAAATGCAGAAATGCTGCATGCATTTCTGCATTTTCTGCTATTAATTTTCTGCTATACCCCTGAAAGATGACATTACTATAAATTGGATTCCAGATGGCCGAAAAAACCAGGACGACCAAGAAAATGATAGGCGGATGATTTGACTCATTTTGAGAAAGAGTGGAGGGTGATATCAAGGGTCTGAGGTGTATGGAAAGAAAGAGGGGAAGCTTTTGCCCAACAATATAGGACCTATTTGGATATCAAAAAATAGCAGAAAAGCATTTAAGGCCAATGTCCAGCAGTGAATTCCTGCGGTGTTGACGACTGGATTTCACTTACCGATGTCATTGTTATTACGGCCCCAAAATACCCTATAGCTAAGCGTAGAGATAAGTTTGTACTAATATGTGTTCGGTGGATAAGTGGAATATTTAGGAAACTCTTGGGGGATAATAATTTCCTCAATATCCCTAGATGTGACTAGATGTGACTCTACCTGGGTAGGTAGTCACATCTAGTGGGATATTTGAGGAAATGGCTGAGTAGCCATGTCCAGTGACATTTGCTCAGGTAAAACCCGATATTTTCAGATACCTTTTTCTGTAGATTTTTGGGACACCTTGTTGATCAAATGTATCACCATCGGCAGATTTTACCTGAAACAAAGTTAAAAAATATTAGCCCATGGTTATGTTTCACTAAAACTTACTTATTCTATTGCCCATAATAAGTCTGAGTTGTGTAATTTTCTGATTTGTGTAATTGTCTAATTTTTATTGAGTATCTGCACAGAACGTTTGCTTTTCGGGTATTGGGAATTGTCGGCTAAACTGTTACCTATTTAATTTTGGTTTTATTACGTAAAGTATGTGTACATAGATTGACCATCCTGCACTACCTAATTTCTTATCACTTTTTCTATTTAAAACGAGGTTGTCTGAAAAAAATTGCTTAGCGATTGATCCGCCTTTTGCGTATTTCCTTGTTGTTAAGATACATTATGTCCCTTGGACTCAGGAACAAATTATTTTGTGCAATAATTTGTTCCTGAGCCCAAGGGTCACGTCTGAAAAAACAATGCATTTTAAAAAAGGCAAGCAAAAATTCCAAATAATTAACCAACAATCCAATTGATTTTGGCGGGGGCGTTGCCTCCCGAACCCTTTCTTTCTCACCCGATACTACTTAATAGTATTAATATACCTTGCAACCCCGGGAGTAGTCCGTACTTGGATGGGTGACCACAAGTGGTACAAAAATTTCTCGAGCTCCTCCGTGCTTCGGAAGGCACGTAAAAGCCGTTGGTCCCAGCGGTCATTGTATGGCAGTCGTCAAGCTATGTCAAAGGCCTTTAGGCAGCTTGAAAAATCTGACACCAGTGTTGGCCACTTACATACACGAAAAACAAACAAAAAAACATATCTTGCACTATTCTTTATAGCGGGGGGCTTATTCCTAAGAATACTTTTGCTATAGCTGCTATAGGTAGATTTTTTTTGGCGGAAGGCTTCCCTCGAAACTCGTTTCTTTTATGCCCATTGCTACTGTCCTTTTAGGAATAACTTGCATTAATATTGAGACAAGAGTCAATAGCGTGGCTTGAGATCAATCACAGTTAGCCGCAGCTTAGGTTATCTTATCACTTCATATGTATCAGGGCTACTTAGCTACGTATCAATATTACAGTATCAACACAATCATTGTATAGACTAATTTGGTTTCGCGTTGTAATGCGGCGATACTATCGGGCGACAACCTTGTGAATTTTCAGAAAAATGCCCCAGGGCGCAACGCTAGCTCCTCGTAGGCGTGAGACCGAGTACAGTTACCGCAGGTTAGGTACTCGCAATATTTACTATCACAACAGACAGCGCCCACGCGTTCTCAATGGGAATGTCGCAATCATGTGCTAGCGTCGTTGACGTTCTTGATACTTGAGTTATGTCATAACCAGACCATACACAAAATCATAACTGAGAACCAATTTTATTCTTGCGTTGCTCGTTAATTACTGAGAGCCGTGATCTCATTTATGAATTAGTATGTAGAAGGCAGTAACAGAAATTATGAGATCTTAAAAAAATTCTAAGGGACGAAAAGATAAAACAGTGGATTTAAAAATAAATGACATTATGTTTGTGTAAATAAATGATAACCTGGCAACCTGGTCTTTGCTGTCGCAACATCCGGAATCCCAATCCCTATATTAAAGTTGGCAACAGTTCTTAAGCCTAAATTACATATAGCTGCCATAACTACACCCACGCATAATTTCAATGAAGTGCTTTGCATGTTGCAACCACGGAGTTGCAACGATGATCTTGCAGTTGATATGTTTTGGTAAATTACTTATTTACTTACTAAGTTTTCGATCTATACATTTGGCTTAAGAGGAAGGGAACAGTCCGATGGCGTCCACATTTGATATGCCATCGTAAAGAGAATTGTAATTAAAATTCTGCTAAGCAAAAGTATTTAAATAGCTCTTCGTTAAATTATTTTATAAACAACCGTTGAAAGTATTATTTTTTTGCCTTCTAGCTTTATTTTGAGATATCAAACTGAAGATAAATATGTATTTGTATAAAAAAATATCGTATTTCGAAATTTCTTCTCTGGAAAGGATATTCAATTTGAATGACTAAGCAATGCCTTTAAAGATTATTTCGCTTTTTTAACATTCTGTATACATGAAAAAGTATCAAAACTAGCAGATCACGCTATTGCTTGAAGCCCTCTCGCCGCCGCATAGTCTCGGGAAGTGATTGCTATAATGTGTTATCTAATTTGTATTTTCCTGTAATTCGCTATATTTTGTTTGTCTATCTTAGCTGGTTATCTTGTATCAACGACAAAGAGATGGAACTCAAGTCAAGACGTATATTTTTATTAAAATATTATTTACAGTTTATGAAGTTCAGTGAATAAAAATATTTAGGATTTTTTTTAGGGTTAAAAAAGCACGTGTGCTTTTATAGGCTACGATAAGCACTAACACATCATTTTTTTTAGAACTACTTGTATGTTCTTGTCGAAGGAGTATTTTCCATGTGGAGACATCTTATCTTCAGCCAAATTAATTTTATGTAGCCTAAAAATTCCTTTAAATTATTAAAGTCAGTAAAAGCTAAATTCCAATAATTAAGGCTAATAATATAATAAGCCATTAATCTTAAATTTAGCAAATTATAATGTATAGTGGCTTTATTATTAGAAAATACAGGTTTCAAACGTTTCGTAAACATTACTTAGTAAACTGACCATTACTTTAATGACAGTTATTTCAGTAACTGCATAGTTATTGTAATGGCATAGTAATGAACTTGGTTGCAAATTATAAGGGCACATAGTAGAATCGAAGTATATCTATCATTTATTTATTTATTTAAGTTTTCAAATAAGTCAATTTTTTTTTATAAAAAAAAATTTTTCGTACAAGCTATTATAGTGAGGCTTAGGCACTAATCAAGACAAATGTAATAATCCCAAACTTGATGTAGTTGCGCCATTTTGTTTCAAGGTTCCTATAGCCAACTTCCCGCTCCTTCATCAGATCAGTTTCTTATATTTGTATATTTATATTTGTTCTGAATTCAATTATTATTCACAACAAATATGTATTGACCAACAGTTAGAATTTTAAAAATGTTTCTTGTTATAATGATATTGCATTGTTATCTGATTTAATTAGTGTACAGAATTTCATCTCAATTGGAAACAGGGAAATGGCTCAAATTTAACTTGCAAGATTTGACCAAAAAACAAATACTTGAACATTAAACAGGGCAAGCTAAATAAAAGCTTGTAAAAAATCTTTTAAAAAAATGAGTCTGTCTTTAATCTTGCAGCTGAATGATCTACTAAACGATTAAAACTATTGTAAATAAACCGGCAAAGTGCGAGTTAAACCCGCGTGGAGAGGGTTCCGTACAATTGATTGAATTCTTATAGGTTTTCCTGGCATCTACAAGCAATGAACTATATTTTGTATTTTTTTTTCAAAATTTTAGGCTCAGTAGTTTCGGAGATCAGGGGGCCCCAATGGTCAATTTTCGTCTTCTTTCATGAATAAAATCAAAACTATTCATTTGACAATAATACCAAAAATATATTTCAGATCCTCATCACGAGCCTTTCATTTGATATATGACACAGTAAGGTTTGCATAACTTTTTTTTTTAATTTCCTAATTTGTCCCCCGAAAATTACCCATATTTAAAAAAAATATTTATTTACTTTACACATATGTGTTTGGGTCATAGGATTACAACATTCTACCAAATTTCACTTGATTCGGTCCAGTAAATTCGGAGCAAATTGGCTGTGACAGACGGACGGACAGACAGACGCACGAGTGATCCTATAAGGGTTCTGCTTTTCATTTTTTGTACGGAACACTAAAAAGTTTTTTTAAAAAGGAGTCAGTCTTTAAATTTTGCAGCTGAATGATCTACTAAACGATTAAAACTATTGTAACAAAAGCTTTTTAAAAAAAGAGTCGGTCTTTAACTCTTGTCTATTGTTAAAAAAATGTTTTTTTGTCACTAGAAACAGATTGAAATGAAAAAATGGTACGAATGAAGAAGACAGTGATTCAGAATAAACTGACGAGAGGAGAATTGAAAGAGACTCCAGAATTAAAGGTAAAGAAAGTTGTAAAGCGTTTGCAGTCTTGTACTACATATCTATTCAAATTATTGTTATAGCGGCATGATTTTCTCTGTAAACGAAATAAAAGTAATGTCAACCTTATGCCAGACAAATTTAGAAAACCCTGACTGTCAAGCGTTCACCCCCAATAACTTTTAAAAGGCTGAACCAATTTTCATCAAACATAGCAAGAACGACTCGACAGATAAGGCTTTCGATGAAAAAAACCGCATCGTAATAGGTCTATTCGTTTACGAGCTACGATACCACAAACAGACACAGAGCCGCACAAATACACAAACCCATACGCACATAGACTGACACCCGTCAAACTTTTAACACCTCTCTTTTTCGTCGGGAGTAAAAAAAATCCAAAGAATATTTAAACTCATACGCTAACTATGTATGTATTTTTTTTATGTTATTGGGCGGCAAACGAACAAGCGGGTCACCTGATGGTAAGTGATCACCACTGTCCATGCATGTATGTATTTTTTTTATACTTATATATATTATGAACCTGTTATTATTTGTTATTGTATTTTAGTCATGTACACCCCATCTGCTAAGGTATCTTTATATTTTATCGATAAGACCGCCCATTGTACATTTTAATGTATTTTTTATTCTTATTGTATATTTTTTTTATTCTTGGTGTACAATAAAGTATTACTTACTTACTTACTCTGTATCAGAGATAGAATCTCTGAGAAATTCTAAGTAGAATAAAATCCCCTACGAATATACAAAGAACACCAGCATAAGCTAATTTTACGATGTAATAATCATTTTATCACAAAGAAAATACATTGTATTAAAACTCGTATTACAATAAACAATTCGCTGTAAAGATGGCCATCATTTTGCAATATTTTATGTAAATTAGGTGTGAAATTTCAATTTGGCTGGGAGCCATGGCATGTAAATTACGTATTATGAAACTATGAATACCATTTTAACTATTCATAGCTTTATAAAGCGGCGAATGGATTTTACTTACATATACGGATATGTACACTACCAAGAAGACCTGGCAACGCACAGTTGCGGCGGAGTTGAAGACAATCGGGCTAACCTCAGCATATAATACGGACATAAATAAAACGTTAAATGACATAATAAATTGGCTTGACAAAAATAATTTACAAATAAACACTAAAAAGACCAAATACGTACAATTTCATAATCAAAGGAATAATAAAAATGCAGATTTAACAATAACACATAATGGACAGACTATTGATGAATGTAATGATGTACAATTTCTGGGAGTTACTTTGGACAAAAACTTAACATGGAAATCTCATATCGATCAAGTATGTAGTAAATTAAATAAATTTTCTTTTGTTTTGTGGAGACTGGTCAATATAACAGAGCTTAAAACAGCCTTGTTGGCGTATCATGGGTACGTAGCGTCTGTATTACGATATGGAATTGTAGTATGGGGAAATTCGACAGAATTGGACAGAGCGTTTATGGCACAGAAAAACTGTGTAAGGTCTTTATGTAAGTTGCCTCAGAGAACTAGCTGTAGACCGCATTTTATAAAACTTAAATTGTTGACACTACCATCCATCTACATTTATGAAATGTGTCACTTTG
Organism: Acrobasis repandana; assembly: GCA_963576875.1. NCBI lineage: Eukaryota > Metazoa > Arthropoda > Insecta > Lepidoptera > Pyralidae > Acrobasis > Acrobasis repandana. The sequence continues at coordinate 21,167,190 of OY756219.1, forward strand.
TAAAGGTACACTCATATTTATTTCAAAGAAATTGTGAGGTAATTTCTAATTATCGTGGCAGATACCCCAACAGGCTTGTGTTATCTAATGTATCAACAGCTTTATGTGACCAAAATAGCTGTCGGATGGCTGTTCGTATCTACAACAGGCTGCCGGAAGATATCAAAGTATTGCCGTTGCCAGTCTTTAAGAACAGGCTGCGTAGTTTCCTGCTGGAGAAGGGTTTCTACTCGATACAGGAATATCTTTGGTCATAGAATTGTTACTTATAAAATACTTATTACTAATTAAATTTTTTAAACGTTAGTAATAACAAATTAGACCAAATACTAATATAATTATAGAATAGAAAGATATGAATACAATAAATAATTAAATTAATGATAACTTAATTGACATTTGCATGCCTAGACAGGTTAGAAGTGTGATCTAAAAATTGTAATTAACAACTATTGTAACCACTTTTACAGCAAATAAATATATTATTATTATTATTATTTATTATCATCCGAGCGTATTTTCTACGCATCAGAGCCCGGGGTCCGCTACCTTACTTAGGTGATTTGACTAGGTTACTGGGTTTTACACAGAGCGACTGCCGTCTGACCTCCGTAACCCAAAGGGTAGACCAGAACCACTGTTTGGGACCGACACCTTTTACGTGCCTTCCGAAGCACAGATTCATCTTTTTTTCGGATAGTCAGGTGATTCAAGCCTGAAATATCCTAACCAGACTGGAAACAACTTTCCACAAAGCATGCTTACCAGTGGGATTTGAACCCACATTCTCCGGATGACAAGGCAAACGCCTTAGGACCTTATGTCATGGGGTATGTCATGGGGTAGACTAAGCATTTTGGGTCCTGCGGCGCTTGGGCTACAAGACCAATTTTACGTTTATGTTGGATCAATTTTAGTTAACTCTTCTTCTTGCCGATGTTCAATTTCTGGGCCAGAATTGAGCGACCTGTACTGTGTCAGGGCTTGCACTGCACAGGTCCTCCAGCATACAGCTATCGGGGCACGCTGGGCAGCTCAGTAGGTGTGCCATAGTCTATTCTATGGAGATGCACCGCAGCCACAGACAATAGTTTTCAATCCTTTAAAATACAACACATAACGCGTGTAGTCAACTTTTTCCTTTTCTCTTTTTCTTTTCGCAGCTGTTGCAATTTTTTGTATTTATTGCACATTTTAAATGATTTTATTTTACTTGCTCTCTCATGGTTTTATATAGTGTCGAGCTGTATGCACTTGTTAAAGAGTTGTTGCCTAGCTATGGTATACTATTTTATATATATTGTATAATTATGGTGACAATTTTTTAAGTGTGTCATAATAAATAAAATAAAAAAAATAAAAAAAAATCCATATATATGGCTTTTGGGCTCTAGGACTCTGTTTACACTCAAAGACGTCACGTTGATATATGTAGTTCTTTTGTAGAACAAAACAATTAACTTCAATAAAGGTAATTGGAAAATAGGTGAACATGCCCAAAAGCCTATAAAAACGAATGAATAATTTATGAGTAGCCTATATTACAGCGGTCATAGGTCGCGATCTATTAACACACTAACTAAATTAGGTAATTTATTAAATATACTTGATCCATAAATGCTCTTCTTGGTCTTCCCTTTCCTCTTTTTGCTTCTATTTTTCCTTCTATTATGTTTTTAATAAATTGATCGTGTCATATAAGATGATCAAACATCTTTTCTCCTTATATCGATTACTTTCAATAAGTTCCTTTTCTCATTAACTAAATTAAGTTCTTCTTCATTTGTCTTTTTCTCTATCCAACTTATACCTTCCATACGTCTCCAGCACCACATTTCGAATGCCTCTTAATATTCTCTACAAAGGAGAAAGTTGACGCCGTGTCGTATAGGGAGGTCAAAAGGATGGCTCAAGAGAGGGAGACATGGAAACTACTCCACCGACAAGAACGTAGTTCTTAAATTATAGATAGATAGATCCATATACGTAAAAGAAAACCGTTTCGTTTAACACTGGTATACATTTTTCGATATGTTTTTAAACCGGATGCATTCATTCGCGATAGATAAAACTACAACAACAAACAACAGTGTGATCATGTCTTGGAAATTCGCAAACAATAGCAAATTCATCGAAAGTTTATTTAAGATGGTGCGACGAGCTTCTGTTGTAACAGTGTTGGTCAAAAGCGATGGACAGTACAATACAATACCCTTTATTGCACAAAAGAAAAATACAGGACATAATTATCTTAAAAACTAGGAAATGCGCAACAGGCGGCCTTATCGCTAAGCAATTTCTTCCAGGCAACCTCGCTCAAATAGAAAAATGTGATGGGAAATGAGGTAGTGCGGGGTGGGGGGTGATTAATATAATAAACATACATACACCTAATACTTAAATACATACAAATTACACAAAGAAAACATAACAGGACAAAATGAAGAAACTAAGTGGAAACAAGAGAAGGAGATAACCTTTTATAAGGATAGAAAATAAGATTTTACTTGAGATTTGAAGCTGGCTAGCGTTTGGGCGCGTCGGAAAGTAAGTCGGACAGACAGGAATGGGAGCGAGAGAGGCCTTTGCCATGTATTGGAACAAAAACGGCTCGTTATCGTAGTTGTCAGGTTGGTCCAAGGTTGGAAGTGTTAAAGGTCATCACACCGCCAGTAACTTCGGAGAAAGCACAGCACACCTATCGACACCCTTGAATCAGCCACACCCGTGTTTCACCTTTGCTGACAACAATTGTTGGCTCGTTTGTAGGGCCCATCCAGTGGGCGGCAAGCCACCATCTGCCACAATAATAGTCAGTAATCATGGCAGGTCCCAATTGCAATAGCCCAATATAAATCCCACCTAACCCCACTCTATAACCGATTAAAATCTTTAATTGCATTATGTAGATCCTTAATTCTCCTGCCGAAAAAAGGTAGATCCTTCTCCCGCAGAAAACTGCTCAAGGTTGCTATATCTTTCATTATTAAGTATATCCAAGAATGGGTTTTGGCGGGAAGCGCCACATTACATCAACTTCTCCAAAGGGCCTCTATGTGTTGGATCTGTATCCCACCACGCAAGCCTCCCTATACCTAAGTTTATTTTGTTTGTCATGAAGTTGTTTAAAGGCATTAATTAAATAAACGGGAAAGTGCGAGTCGGACTCGTACATGAAGGGTTCCGTACAACCGTACAATGTTTTAAAACGCTGAAGAAACACGTTTCTTGTATGAATTATTAACTTTATCTTATTTTAAGTATTTGTTGTTATAGTGGTCATAGTAATACATAATCGGTGAAAATTTTAGGTGTCTACCTATTACGGTTCAAGAGATAGAGCCCTGTGACAGATCGAGTTAAAAACGCTGAAAAAAAAACACGTTTTTTGTATGACGACCCCTTTAATTTTTAACTCTTTTTATTTTTAGTATTTGTTGTTATAGCGGCCACAGTAATACATAATCGGTGAACATTTCAGGTGTCTAGCTATTACGGTTCAAGAGATAGAGCCCTGTGACAGACGGACAGACGGACAGACAGACAGCGGAGTCTCTGTAATAGGGTCCCGTTTGCACCCTTCGGGTACGGAACCCTAAAAAGATATAAAATAAATTAAGGACTTCTTTTAATAACGTAAATACTTATGTAATACTAAATGTCTACTAGTCTGTTCTCTATAAATAAATTAATAGATATGTATCGCTTTTTTCATGTTATCATTTAGTAAATAAATAATGATTGTTTTTAACCTTGCGTATTATCGTCAAGGTCAAGCTGCTCATATCTGACAAATTTATTAATTTACCAGTTGACCCGCGGTTAAGTGCACGGCTTTATGAATAAATTAACTGATTACCTTGTTGATTGTTATAATGCCGAGACACTTCTTTGCGCATCAACATAATAAGGGATCGGACAACTTTTCACAAAGTGTTTGAAAGTAATTAGAATGGTTATTTATTACCATAAAAAATAATATTTTATTAAAATAAGGCTGTAAATATACATAAATTACATTTTAAATTTGAATGCATAAAAATGCCGCGTAAACGCTCCCATCTGTCAACTTGGCCGCGTGACGTCATCTGTGTGTGAGTAAACATCAAACAATCAAGTGGTGAAAAGGATGGCAGTAATGGAGGCCACAAATTTAGATACTAATGTTGACATCTATGGTTGTCATTTTTTTTTTATTAAATAATGTTACGGTACTGGATACAAGTCCTTTAGAGCCTATCTTTAATTTTGTTCTTTATTCCTAATCCTAACCTAACCTAATCCTAACAAGTTACAATCAAAGGGTGGTGTAAGCCTTTGACTGCTTCAAGGGAGCTTCTGGCGACAAATCTGTACGAGTCCACTGGTTTTCATAGACGACTGAGTGGCGGACGACGCCCGAAGACGCCCACACAGTCCGCAAAACAAATATCACTACAGCCGTACTATGACTGTCCACTTCAACTATTTTACACATTGTTCATGAGCATGAGCATTTATAACACCAAACAACACCCTTTTTATATTATAAAGTCCACTAAAATCAATTTGCAAAATAATTTAAAGCAAACCCCAACCGAACCCCTTGACTTCCCGCCAAAAACTCTGGTTGTCATTTTGCGGTTACCCCAGCCGTCAAAAATGACAATTACAAACGAATGACGTAACGCGCTGTGATCGGAGTTTCGTTCAAGGTGGCGAACAGATTAAAAATATTGCAATTAACGCATTTTATTTCTTGATTTAAAAATATGAATCATTATTATTTCTCAAAAATACTCATTGAATGGTCAGTTTATTTAATTAACAGTATTTCTAATTACAGTAAAGACTTTTTAGTGAGACCTGTCCGATCCCCTATTGTTGATGTCAGGCCATCTGATACAACACGAAGATGTCACAAAGACTTTCACTGAAGGAAAGGTAGAAGGGAAAAGAGAACTAGGAAGACAAAGGCATAGCTACATGAAAGAGATAAAGGAGAAGGTGAACGTCGTATCGTACAGCGATATAAAACAGTTGGCGGACGAGAGAGACAAATGGAAGGGAATTCACCGACAATAGCATAGAGTTTAAATATAGATAATAAAAGTATATTTTATAACACTGAAAAAAAAATAGATAAAATAAATCGCCAACTACAAAATCCACTCTAGCGACATCAGAGGCCAAAATAAAAACATTTGTCACCAAATTAACATAATTCATTAAAGCCATAAAGTTTCACAGATTAAAAACTCAAAACATCACAGAATCACAGCAACCGTTTCATAATGTCAATATATTATGTGTAAATCTCTCGATTTATGATGTTTATATGAAAAGGAATCAAAACCATTTTATTCTGGAGCGTAAGCGTTTAATATATCATATTGCGTAAGATACATCTAACAAGATTGGTTAAATCGGAACGTTTTCGAGTTCTATTTTTAGGGTTCCGTAGTAAACAAGGAACCCTCATAGTTTCGACATGTCTGTCTGTCTGTCCGCGATTTTACTCAGGGACTATTAGTACTAGAAATCTGTAATTTGGTATGTATATTAATCACACCAACAAAGTGGTAATATAAAGCCTTGAAAAAAAGGTTTTTTAGAGTAGGAAATCTGTAGGTGTGGGGTTTCATTGTATTTAACGAAACCCCACAACATAGGTTAGTCGAGTCTTTAAAAAATATTGTGAGTTAACCACCATTTTTAGGGTTCCGTAGCCAAAGGCAAAAAATGGAACCCTTATGGATTCGTCATGTTTGTCTGTCTGTCCGTCCGTATGTCACTATACTGTTGAAACTTGGTAAGTAGATGTATTCTGTGAACCGCATTAAGATTTTTACACAAAAATAGAAAAAAAAACAATAAATTTGGGGGTTCCCCATACTTAGAACTGAAACTCAATTTTTTTTTTTCATCAAACCCATACGTATGGTGTATCTATGGATAGATCTTTAAAAATGATATTGAGGTTTATAATATAATTTTTTTCTAAACTGAATAGTTTGCGCGAGAGACACTTCCAGTGGTAAAATGTGTCGTCCCTGTAACTTCTAAAATAAGAAAATGATAAAAACAAAAAAAATATGTGATGTACATTACCATGCAAAATTCTACCAAAATTTGGTTTGAACGAGATCTAGTAAGTAGTTTTTTCTTAATACGTCATAAATCGTAAACCGCAATTTACCTTTATCACTTTTATATTATGTTGCTTGCTGCTACGGAACCCTCCATGGGCGAGTCCGACTCGCACTTGGCCGCTTTTTTCGATTTAGATATGTGAAATATTTGGATCTCAAGTTTTGATTGCAAATGTTTGTTAGTCAATTGTCCCCTCCTCTGTCAGTTAGGCCTCGTGTCGACGTATCCGGCGCAAACCGGACGCAAACCGGAAACGTCTTGCGGCCCTGAGATCTGTCTGCTTAGACCTGACACCAAAAGGCCACTTTTAGCGTGATGGTGGTCGTGAAGGTGGTAAAAGTGATGGGTCAAAAGTTATGGGTTGCTTGCCGCATGCCTATTAAAATGATTCGCATTTTCGCCTATTCCTTCGACCGGCTATTACGATCTGCGCGGTTGGAGAAGCAGATGGTACATTCTAAGTTTTTTCTTTTTCTCCAGACCAGCATAGAAGAAAAATTTATTCGTATTAAAAAATATGTTTACTTTGTAAGCTGTTTAATAATTAATAACATACCCTTAAATATTTCGCCTTTCTGAAACATCCTGTATAGAAACCGGGATGTTGCCATTGCAAATCTAAAAAGTTCGTTCAGTTTCTCAACTTTATAGGCAATTTGTAACTCAGAAACGCTTCATTTAACTAGGTCACCGCGCTGCGTTTCGTTTTACAACTTCTTAATTCATGTCGACTCAGGTTCTGATATTTATTATTTGCTCGGAAACCACTTAACAACATTATGTCACTCACTCCCTAATGCGCTGTGAAATATTAAATTTAAAATATTATGCAACTTTATGAGATAATGTGATATTTTATTTTTAAGCACTACAGAAGTTATACTGCTAAGTAAATATTTATTTTTTAGACGAAATTAGTTTCATCTTCATTTTCTCTGCTTTGGGATCATTCAAGTAGTAAGTAAGCAACAAAGGGGGTCTTATTTCGAAAACATCGTGAGTAAACCTGCACACTTAGTGCCTATTAAATTAACCAGAGTGGAATAGAGGAGGCAATGGTAAACCAACCACTCTATTTTACCTGCCAAAAATAGTTATTGTGTGATCTTTCCTTAAGGCCTAATGTATATAATCTAAATTTTGCTCCCGCGTTCACGCACACAAATTTACTCTAGCCGAAACGAGACAGCGAACCATGCGGGGTGAAAAGATCACGGGAGATCACTGAGGCTGGTTAACGCGTTTCTGGTTTTTGAGGTTTTTTTCGTTTTGCTAAGAATATTTAAGAGTTATTTAAGAAATAAGACATATGATCCCTGCCTTACGTTAATTACAATTATAATCCAAAGTTTGCGTTTTAGTATAATTCTGAGGTAATTTAGAGGCAACTTCGCAATTTTTTTCTATCGAGAAAATTTGAGGCAATCGTGTTTTCGCAACATATTATGTATAGAGTTAGTCCTGAACTTTGCTGTGTTTTTATTTCAAAGTGAGTACCTATTTCGTTGATATTGATAATATTTAAGATCGCTCTAAGTACTATCAGGGTCATACGGGCTCTTAAATGATACCGACAAGAACCTGGCTAAATATAGATAGGTATTCTTAATTTAAGTACTACAGCGAAATACCTTTACTGTTGATTGTGTTCCAAATAACATAATTAGTAGTTTCGTTGCCTATTTTAACATATAATTAATTTAAAATGACTCACGATTATACGATTATAAACGCCCTATACAAGCAAATCTATATCGAGGTTACTGTAACGATCGATTTATCCGAATATTCAAGAGTATTATTGATATCCATGATATCACCCGCTCATTGCTCCACTTCTTTTGGAAAAAGTTCCTACCTACCGCAGCGTTCAAGTTTGATGCCAAAGCAAAAGATATGTGAACATTCTTCTTTTATTTTAAGTATTACCTTTCTTCTTAAGTGCAATGCGAATCTCTCCTTATGTGGTCTCGTTCTTGAGAGTTTTATAATGAAATAGTAAAAAACTAGTGGCTCTCTGAGCTATAAATCTCGCGACTCACCCCTAACCCGTTGAAGTTAATCGGATAAAAAAAGTTGTTCAGACAAAAAAGTTGCGTCTTAATAAGAAAAACAAAAAAGTTTTATGACATATTTGAGTCTGTAAAATTATTTAATTAAAGTTTCAAACCCCCATATCTCCACCATTTTGAATAATTTCCAAAAAAATATATATTATCATCGAACCTGCTTATAAAACTTCACGAGAATCGGCGAGAACAAACCTTTTTTGGCCATTCTCGAAACCGAGACGCTTCGCTAATTCGGTCAATTATCTATTAGTCTTTTGGTAAAGTCTTTCAGTATCATGGACTAAACTTGACCTTCATCACCAGGTCTTTTTTAGTCTCCACTATTGGAGCATGACGCTCTCTGTACTACCAGAGCCATACATTAGCCAGAGCATTCAGAGGATTTGGCCTACACTCTCCACGCTTGTCAGACGGGTTGGAGAGGTCTCTTCTCATTGATATTTTAAGGCTTTGTTTTGGCGCCGAAAACGCTATAACAAAATTAAAGCGCGCGGCATCACAGCGGCGAAAACCGCTGCTGTAGCGGCGGCGGCATAATGTGAAAACGCTCTAATAAAGTTAAAGCGCGAGGCACCACAGCGGCGAAAACCGCTGCCGTAGCGGCGGCGTAATGTGAAACACTCTAACAAAAGTAAAGCGCGTAGCACCGCAGCGGCGAAAACTGCTGCCGTAGCGGCGTAATGTATTGCTCTAAAATAGATTGTAGACAAAAGAATGAAATGTAATCTCATTGATCTTGCCTTGGCATTGTACTGAACTTGAACTGCACTGAACTTGAACTCTGCGCGCTTGCCAAAACCGTAACCGAGCCATACTGTTACGTGTTTCGAGATCGGAAGCCAAACGATTTTTCTCTCATTTAACCCACAACACAAGTAAAAGAGAATAAGGACAGATTGTAAGCAATATAATGAAATGTAATTTCATTCCTCTCGCATTTGATTCGATTATTTGATTAGTACTGAACTTGAGCTACATGCTAACCATTGAGGTATTTGTTATACTATACGCTATATGTTATACTATATGCTAACCAAAACTACAGTCATGAAATAAATTCTCAATTTTAACTAAGTACAAATGAAAGAAAAATTAAAAGCTTATAACACAAGTAACTAAGCTCATTGAAACAGAGTATGAGCAAAGAATGAAACTATGATTACAAATTGCAATCATTGATAACTTCAACTTTCTCTTTTCATTCCTAGAATACAAAGAGAATGCATAAAGTTTCAATTTAACTAACAACAATTGAAAGAAAAAAGAATAGCTTATTTATAACACACATTGCTTAGGTCACTGAAACAGATTATGACAAACAAAAAATGAAACTATGATAGCAAATTGCAATCATTGATAGCTTCAACTTTCTCTTTTTATTTCTATATAATACAAAGAGAAGGTAAAGTCTTGATTTTAACTAAATGCAATTGAAATAAAAAGACAACAACAAAGCCGACAATACAACACATATTGCTTAGATCAATAAAACAGATTATGGGCAAAGAATGAAACTATGATTACAAACTGCATTCATTCATCTCGCCTTGGCATTGTATCGAACTTGAACTTTGCACGCTTGCCAAAACTGCAGTCGAACCACACTGTTACGTGGTCAGATCGTGAGCCAAGTGCCTATTTCGTTTTTATTTGGAATGCTTCTGTGTTTGGTCTATGATGCGTCAAAAATCGGCCATTGTGACATGATTCTTTCTCTTTTTTCGAATTTGTGTGGGTGCTCGATTATGAGTTTGTATTGTAGCTTCTACACCTAGTGGCTTGGTTAGTAGACCTCACGAGACTGTCTTATTGGATCGCTCAAAATTATATAAATATTCAACGCACATCATAAAACCCACAGGGCGCAACCAATATGAAAAAATTAAAAAAAAATTACCTACAAAAAAATCCATATAATTGCTCACAAATTTTCACGAGAATACTTTGAGAAATGCCACCTATAAAGCGATCTGTTTTAGCACAGAATAGAGACTAATATTCACGTACAGAAGTCTCACTCAACAAAGAAATTCAAAGAACTATCTACTCAATGTGGTTAGCGATATGGTTTAATTTAGATTACGTCAGAACTCAGCACCTTTTCGTTTACATACCTAGACATCCATTGCAGGTCAATTTCATTATTATAATTCTGGACATACGATTCGTATAACTGGATTTACCACCCCGAGGGGCCGGCAGCGCGCATTGTAATAATGTAGGTACATTTTCGATACCTAAACGGGGAGTGACACAGACCTGGTTTTAGCTTGGACCGAAATGCGTTCGTAGGTCTATTCTGTATAAGGAGAAAAGCCAGACAGCTACCTGATCTCTTCTACATAACAGACCTAAGAAAGCATTTTTCTCAAAGCTGAAACAGAGACGCTTCGCGCTCCTTCGGTCAATTATGAGTATAGCATTATAGTATCTGTGAGTATAGGTAACTTAGAAAAAAATGGTTGCCTGTAAAGTCGGTTTTACGGGCGAAGATTTTACGTGACAACGGCGGCAGACCGATCATAGTTGAGTGGGAGAGAGACGCAAGGCATTCGGCGGGCCTCTCTCTCGTTCGGTGACTCATCGTAACGTTACCGAGCGTTACACTTTTTCATAAGTGACTCCCAGCCGCAACCTAATTTAAGACGTTGTCACGTCAAAAAAATACTTTCAATGCTAACTAATCAACGGTTTTAGCACTTGAAGTCAGGGCTTGTTAACGATACCAAATTCACACTAAAAGTTACGTTAAACAACGTTATTTTGGTGGTAACGTTATAAAGGGTATCGATAATACGGTTTATCACGTTATTAGTTAACGATATGAGTACTGATACTTTTTTTCAATACTTGTAAAATATTATATAAATAGCTCTAGTAGCCTACTAGACAAACTCTCATCAATTTATTCTGTTAAATATCGAAAAGAAATACGTGTTAACAATACCCTTTACCATTAATATCATTGGTAACGTTATCTGATTATCGGTAAATAGTGGGAAAAATACCGTTACCCAGCATAACGTTACCTTTGCTGATAACGTTAACGCCATTTGACAGAATTAACTTTACCAGATTTTTAACGGTATTTCAAGCCCTGCTTGAAGCAGACGCACTTATCCGTGATGTGGCGGCACTCAGCGCTGCTTTACAAATAACGTAATAATAACAAAAAAAAATTACACAGATTCTATGAACGGAATTTCATTCAACAACGTACTACAATGAACGATATCCAAAAAGTACCGATGTAAATGCATTTGCAATGGCTTGTCTCTGGCCTTAGCATTGAAGTCGAGCTTCGCAGTATATTGCAGATAGTATAGATATAGTTTGTGCCATTGCCAAAACAAGTAGGGTATCTTATCACCTATATATTTGCTAAGATACGCCTGTATTGATGTTCTTATTTAGTCACGATACTTAATTATAAGTATGCTGTGACTTTATATATATATTTTGAGCCCATTAACCAATTTTGGCCACACGCCTCTTTTTTTACAAGCTTTTATTTACAATTTTTAAGCTATTGCATAGCTTTTATCACGGGCTTTGAGCGCGGCGACCGAATCAAATTCAATTCAAATTCAAATTCAAAATATCTTTATTATCATAGGATATTTATAATATCTCTTAATAATAGTCACTTTGTTTTGTTTTGCACAAATGTTGACGTCAAATCGTTACTTAAAGCTAAGTTTACGCCGCTTCCTAGGCGCAAGTGCAGAAGAAGCGGCAACAAACTGCACTGCACGTTTTCTCCAAAGACGTCAACTAACAAACTAAAAACTTAAAATTAGTTATATAGATGGACAGAGATTACATTGTTTATTATGTCATAATTAAATTGAATTATAAGAATTACGAAATTTAAAATAATGTCAATTTGTAAATTTAGTATGTACCAATGTACCTAAATTATGACATGTCTAAGTATACAAACCTTTAAGAGGGACCCGCGCCAAGCTCAAGCCAGACCTTTTTGTCTTTAAGATAGTCATCGGTCCTATAATAAGCCTTCTCACAAAGTACTTTCTTTACATAAGCTTTGAATTTTCTGTCTGGCATATCAAGGACCGATTCTGACAATTTATTATAAAAAAGTATACACTTCCCCATAAAAGACTTACTGACTGTATTCAGCCTGTAATACGGGCTAACTAAGTCATTCTTATTACGTAAATTTCTATCTGTAAAATCACTTACTTTATTGAACATGGAAATATTTTTCCTTACATACATTATATTTTCAAATATGAATTGTGATGCAAAAGTAAGTATACCTATTTCCTTGAATAATTCCCTCAGTGAGTCTCTCGATCCTAAACCGTAAATAGCACGAATTGCTCTTTTTTGTAAAAGAAAAATAGTCTGAATGTCGGCTGCACTCCCCCATAGAAGTATCCCGTAAGACATTAGACTGTGAAAGTAACTAAAGTAGACTTGTCTAGCAGTTGCTACATCTGTCAATTGTCTTATTCTCCTAACAGCGTAAGCCGCATCAATATGCATAATCAAGAAATTCCGTAACGAAAATAAAACCTAACACCCCCCACTCCGCCTACCGACCGGCACAGCGGCGCGGCGTTGAAAGCCGTGCATCGTCTAACGTCGTATGCAATAGCTTTACCGCGGCAGTCAGTGCCACACGTTTTTTTACAAGTTTTTACAGGCGTTCTTTACAAGCTTTTATTTAGCTTGCCCCGTTTGTTGTTGTGTATTTGCTTCGGACAAATCTTGCAAGTTAAATTTAAACCACCGTTTCCGATTGACTAAAATTTTGTATGCTAATGTAAATCAGATGACAGTGCAATATTATTATAACAAGAAGCTGATCTGATGATGGAGCCGGAAGTTAAATAAATAAATAAATATATACGGACAAATCACACTGATTAAGCTAGCCCCAAAGTAAGTTTTAAACTTGTGTTATGGGATACTAACTCGACGACAGTATATTTTATGATAAATACATATATAGATAAACACCCAGGGAACCCTGTAATAAAACGACGCAACCCCATCGAGTATGAGCTTATAACATTGTCTCGATCAGTGCTTAGGCCTCACAATAACAAGCTTTTATTGTGCTTTTCGAAGCTTTTCGAAAGAATGATTTTTTAAAAGATTTTTTGCTTTCATAATTCTTATTTGTGAATATTGTAAGCTAATTTCTTAATGACATGCTTTACCGTATCAATAAAGTTACGAAAGTCAATTTAAACAGAATACAAAATTTCGAAGCATGTAATTTATTAAACTTATTGGTTCATGTAACATAGCTAGGCGTGGTCTAATCTGATTTGGCTATTATGCAGAATGGTCAATTGGACATTATGCACACATATCCTTGACCGAGATAAAACTAGTATTGTGACATCTCTATATTATTATGATAATGCAAGTTCGTTGTCAAGTGAGTCGGTTCGATTAACAACTATGAAGAGATGGACTATTAATAAATAAATATTAGGTCCTTACATATGAAATTGCCGATTTTCAATACTGGCAACTTTAAAATCAAATATCTTGCGTTTCATTAGGAATTCCAAATTCAAAATTATTTCGAAATAAAGCCAGAAAAATATTGTTTTAAAATTCGTATTTCATTTGTTTTAACATCATTTATTTGAGTTTTAACATTGCTATAACAACAACTATGGACAAATTAAAAATTCGCGGTATTTACGAATACGAGTTCCATCGTGGCACCAGTGCTGCAGAAACGACTCGAAGAATTAACGACGTGTATGGACCAGGCACCACTAACGAACGAACGGTGCGTTTTTGGTTTCAACGTTTCCGTTCTGGAAATTTCGATTTACACAATGAGCCTCGTGGACGACCTGATACTCAAGTGAATAACGAAGAATTGAAGGCGATAGTGGAAGCGGATCCATCTCAAACCACTTCTGAATTAGCAGCAGCCTTCGGCGTAAGTGACAAAACGATACTTATCCACTTGCGCCAAATCGGAAAAATTAAAAAACTCGAAAAGTGGGTACCGCACGAATTGACTGAAGCAAACCAACAAACACGCGTTGCTTGCTGCGTTTCTTTGCTTAATCGCCACAATAATGAGGGGATTTTGAACCGTATCGTGACTTGTGATGAGAAATGGATCCTGTACGACAATCGGAAGCGATCATCACAATGGCTTGACCCTGGAGAACCGGCAAAACCTTGCCCTAAGCGAAAACTGACCAAAAAGAAGATTCTGGTTAGTGTTTGGTGGACCAGTGCTGGTGTTATCCACTACAGCTTCTTGAGATCAGGCCAGACGATTACTGCAGACTTGTATTGCCAACAATTGCAAACAATGATGGAAAAGCTCGCCATTAAACAACCGAGACTGATAAATTGCTCTAGCCCACTGCTCCTTCAGGATAACGCTAGACCACACACTGCACATCAAATGATCGCCAAGTTAGAGGAGCTGCGACTGGAACCTCTGCGTCACCCACCATACTCTCCAGATCTTGCCCCAAACGATTACCACTTTTTTCAAAATTTGGATAACTATTTACAAGGAAAAAATTTCAAATCTGATGAGGCAGTCAAAACCGCCTTCAAACAGTTCATAGACTCTCGCTCCCAGGATTTTTTTCCAAAGGTATCAATGATCTGCCTATAAAATGGCGGAAGGGTATCGATAACAACGGCGCATACTTCGATTAATCTATACTAATATTATAAAGCTGAAGAGTTTGTTTGTTTGTTTGTTTGTTTGTTTGTTTGTTTGTTTGTTTGTTTGTTTGTTTGTTTGTTTGTTTGTTTGTTTGTTTGTTTGAACGCGCTAATCTCCGAAACTACTGGTTCGAATTGAATAATTCTTGTTGTTATGTGTTGTACCTTGTAATTCTTTTGTGTTGGATAGTCCAGTTATCAAGGAAGGCTATAGGCTATATAACATCACGCTACGACCAATAGGAGCAAAGATATAGTGGTAAATGTGTCATCTTTGAAGCCTTCCGTTGCGTGCGCCGTGAAAACGGTTCAAGATACACAAAAAATATTTATTAAAGAATAATAGCTCTTTTAATGATCTAAAAAACAGTCCGCGATAGTATATGTCTATCTTTTAAGATTAACTCACAAAAACCGTTTTTATGGTACCTAATTTGGTCGAAATAATTTCTTTAAGTTGTATCAACATAATAATATTAATCTTTATTCAAATAAATATGTTGTTGGTTAAGAGTACTTCATCTATACTAATATTATAAAGCGGAAGAGTTTGTTCATTTGTTTGTTTGTTTGTTTGTTTGTTTAAACGCGCTAATCTCAGGAACTAATGGTCCGATTTGAAAAATTATTTTTTTGTTGGGTAGTCCATTTATAGAGGAAGGCTTTAGGCTATATAACATTACGTTCCGACAACCACGCGAACGAAGTCGCGGGCACAGCTAGTTAAATAATAATTTCATTAAAAAAAACTTGTTTCACTTTTTTGATACTGAACGACAATTTCATATGTAAGGACCTAATATAAATCGTTAACTATTTTCTTTCAGGCAGCATAAAATAAATAAAATGTGGTGGGTAAAAACACTGCTGCTACAGTCTTCAGAAGCGTTTCTAGGCACTGCTTGTAGCCTGGAAGAGCCTGGTCACTCCTTGGATAAATGTGTCACTTCCTACAGTACAGTATTCTGTATATAGGTGTTTATAAATATACGTTCAGGTCACAATTAAATGTGTTGTTTTTGGAAAAGGGAAGTATTTAGCTTTGGATGTAGGCATTAGCATTTATTCTACTGGCTACTGTAAGCCATGATTTTTAACAAATACTTAACTATTAATGTTAATTTTATCATGTGCAATCTGTTTTACTAAATATTTGTATTTGTAAAATAGGTAGTATAGTATCTATACTAATATTATAAAGCGGAAGAGTTTGTTTGTTTGTTTGTTTGTTTAAACGCGCTAATCTCAGAAACTAATGGTCCGATTTGAAAAATTCTTTTTTTGTTGGGTAGTCCATTTATAGAGTAAGGCTTTAGGCTATATAACATTAGGTTCCGACAACCACGCGAACGAAGTCGCGGGCACAGCTAGTTTATGTATATAGTACCATACCACGTACCAGATTGTTTGGAAAAAAAAAGCTTTATTTTACTAAATAATAATTTAAACTGGAAATGCGACTTGCTCATCAAATATCGCAAAAAATGTTTCGTTATAAATTATAAAAAATAAATAAAATTGTAGTTTATATATGTATTATAAATAAAAATATGTAGTTTTATCACAGATATGCCGTGGCCACCTTCGGACTTCATCATAGATCAGGTCATATTGACGATGTAGTCAATGTCTACACCATATAAAAACATGTTTAAATATCCACGATATAATTATGTAGAATGATAATGTAACATTTTTCTAAAAATGAGACTCTTTTTTTTATAAATGTTTAATTGTGCGAGCGAGGAGACAAGCAACCAAGGGACTTTCTAAATTAGCTAATGATTTTACAGTTAAATACTAACCAACTTAACTATTTCTTATATCGCTTTCATCTATTTAATTTTTAATAAATTATATATATATTGAATGATTAGTTTATTTGGTCTATTAAAAAATGTATTTTGCTCGGGAAATTCAATCACACGCAGTGGCAATACTCCCAACTGACGACTAATATTTATCTCTCCTACTGCACGTCTATTTATTTGTTTTTATCTGTCCCAACTGTGACAGTAAATACCACTTATCAACACTACCTATCATTAGAGCAAGGTAACTGACCTATCATAACTGGCATTGTGCGTGCAGCGGGCCATACTTTGTCATTTCATGGCCCGTTCGGCTTATAGCACAGCTGATGGCTGCACAAGCTGCTCATTTTATTGTAGTCACGCCATGTGGATTGTTGGCAGGTAAAACATAGTGCAGAGGTTAAGTTTGCGTTTAAAAATAACTTTTTTCAATATATCTAAGTTAAAAATATGTGATGAAAAATTTCGCAACGATAGATATTTGAACTCACGCCCCTTACTCCTGTACCGTGAGTGCACTTCCAATACGCATGATGACTGAAAAAATACTTTTGGCCCATCGGTTAGATTATTAAAAAATATTGTACACGTATTTTTTCTTTTCTCTGAGAAACAATAAATAATGAAGATACAGCGCATTTAAATTTCGCATGACGTCACGCTTTCGTACGATTTTTACACATTGGTGACGTCACAAGCCCCCACTCTCGAACTTTGATACTCTGAATCTTTGTGAATTTTTACTTTTTTGATAAACTAAAAAATATGGCTACATTATTTTTGGATAATCTAACTAACTGATTAATTAGAATAACACTTTTCTGACCCAGCTTTCCCTATTGTGTTACCGTGACCAGGCCTGTGTCACTCCCCGTTTAGGTGTCGAAAATGTACCTACATTATTACTTTGCGCGCAGGGGGCCGCTCCGGGTGGTAAATTCAGTTATACGAATCGTTTGTCCAGAGTAATAAGAATGAAATTGGCTTGCAATGGATGTATAGGTATCTATACGAAAAGGTGCTGAGTTCTGACGAGAGCCAAATTGAACCATATCGCTAGCCATATGGAGTAGATATTTCTTTGAATTTCTTTGCTGAGTGAGACTTCTGTACGTTAGTATTATTTTTTCTGTGCCGTGACTTCGAATCACCCTGATGTAATATGTGGTGAGAAAATTCTTCAGGGCGATTCAAAGTCACGGTAGCACAATTGTTGAGTGCACTCATAGTAAAAATGTAAGTAAGTTCGAATCTCACTCACTCGAAGTTTTTCATCACATATTAAGTTTTTAGTTTTTCATCACATATTAAGTTTTTAGTTTTTCATCACATATTAAGTTTTTTAGTTTTTCATCACATATAAAGTTTTTAATTTAGATAAATTTTGACATCATCGATAGTAAGTTTTACTTACTACTTACTCCTATTACTCATTATGTCTGGTGAACTGCTATATATTTAAAATCAAAATTATTAAATTTTAGGAATTCTCCAAAGACTTTATCGCACATTAAACCCACTTTTATGAAAAAAAAAATCGAGTTATTCGTAATAGTCACTATACTGAACGAATGAGCTTTACTCCTGATTTCCATTTATTTTATGTTTAGCAGGTGAATTTACCTAGTAATTAACTTCAGTTTATGTGAAATGTAAGCCTGGCCACTTACTTCCTCGTTTGGAACCTTTAATTATTGTATTTTTTCCATGTTCAGCTCAGGACCGAGTTCATGTTAGCAATGTTAAATCGCGACACGCGATGTTTCCTGAGGTTTTAGCAGCAGGGAAGCGAGGCGCCATTTTTATGGCAGACAATATTTTATTCTCTCCCGCTGCATCAATAGAGAAATACTTATATCCTAATCCTATCATAACTAATATTATAAATGCGGAAGTGAGTTTGTATATTTGTTTGTTTGTTACCTCTTCACGCTTTATCTACTGAACCAATCTTCTTGAAAATTCGCATACACATAGTTAGGAGTACTGAGAAGGACATAGGATACCTTTCATCCTGGAAAAATGTAATGTTCCCGTGGGATACGCGAGCGAAGCCGCGGGCAAAAGCTAGTTGATTTATAATGCATGATTCAGTTCTTAGTGTATGTAGTTTATCTTAGTATAATACTTAACACTTCGCCTGCTGAAAACGCACAGTATGTGTTTTTATTTTCACAAAACACACACGGTGCATTTTTGAGCAGGCGAAGTGTTAATAGAGTGTATTATTTGTACTTATGTAGTTTATTGTTTAATTTATTACTTGTTTATATTTCTATTTAGGTTTTTTTACTACTCATCACCCGGTAGGTTGAGTGGTAGATAAGGCCTTAGCTTTAAGTCCGCCATTATATTGTATTTGTGTATAAAGGTAAATAAATAAATGCTACAACAGATACGGTTTGCATCTTTATTATCCTGGTTTAACTTGTGAATTCAGTCCATGATACTGAAAAACGTTCTTCAAGGACAATATCGAAATATGAAAAATATTAAAATATTAATTTCGGCTGATCGCTAAACTTGTATGGGAGGTCATAAATTATTAGCGCAATTTACGATCTATAGCAATTCACAAGGCAATGGCAAACCAGTCCATTATTTCTTTAAAAAAATCATCATCGTGAACGTCTCTTTCCATACAATGACACCGACAAGAGCCTGGCTCTTAAATGCAGTAACTATAAAAATTCAGAACTCATTTTTTTGTAACAAACATTACTTACACATGAATGCAACAGAAATTACGCAACTCATTTTCTGCGACTCAAAATATTACGCTCGCGTGCTTGTGCCTTACACATACTCGTACAAGCCGAACACAACAGGTGCAGTGACCGCTCGCCAAGGAGGTCGACGTCTCCGTTGTACTCGTTCATTGTATTTGATTCAATTAACTCTTTGATAAATATTGTAATTAATGACTACACAAACATACATTTGTATTGTGTGAGAAATTCTGTTATATTTTTAGATCTACATGACAAATATTGATACTTACTGGTTTTTAAATTATTGCGCTTTCAACAAATTATTTATGATTTGGCCAATGAGAAAGAAGGACAGAGAAAGAATAGAAGCATTCGAGATATATTGCTTTAGGAGAATGAAGAAGAAATAAGCTGTATGGAAAGAGTAAGCAATGAGGAGGTACTAGAAAGAGTAGGCGAGAAAAGAAATATTATAGACTATTAAAAATAGAAGAGGGAAGATGAATGGACATCTAATAAGATATACTTAACAATCTCTAGAATAATAAAGAAGAAAGCATAAAAGGGAGACGAGTAAAAGGAAGATCGAAGATGAAGTTTTTCCAACAAATTCAAGAAAAATTAGGAGTAAGGTTCTACCAGGACATTAAAAAGATGGCAGAGAGAAGAGAGGAATGGAGGCATCTCCACTTAACCCCACCGAAAAGAGCAAGCTCTTAAATTCAGAAAAGAACACATGATTTATATTTTATAGATATAAACGGGACTAAGCACGAACCTTTATAGATATAAACGGGACTAAGCACGAACCTTAGATTTTTCTGATTATCCCGAAACTGTGAAATTATGAAACGAGAGATTTTTCTGTTTATCCCGAAGGTTGACTTGTAGAGAATGCTATTAGCATTAAGTTCGCCTTTTGTACCATTTTCTTTGGTATATATAGTTTAAATAAATAAAATAAACCTTTCCTGTTGTGTCTATAACGACCACGAAAGATGTAACTCTTATTTGAAAAGTTAAATCCAACAAAAAAGTTCGTCAAATACATAAATAATCGTACCAAGTAGGATTCTGCCCGTTATCTTACAGAGGAACAGTTAAACTAAAAGGTTAAGTTTAACAAGATTGTAGGCTCCGGTGGAAACCAAAATCAAGATAAGTTAAAGGTCAGTAGCCCAACGCATTGCTTATTTAGGAATAAACTATTATTATACTAGCTTTTGCCCGCGGCTTCGCTCGCGTATCCTAATTCCCACGGGAACATTACTTTTTTCCGGGATGAAAGGTACCCTATGTCCTTATCAGTACTCCTAAATATGTGTATGCGAATTTTCAAGAAGATTGGTTCAGTAGATAAAGCGTGAAGAGGTTACAAACAAATAAACAAACAAACAAATATACAAACTCACTTTCGTATTTATAATATTAGTTAGGATTACTTGCACGGTGGTTGAAGATTCGGGAATTTGAAAAAGAAGATATATTTATCTGCCACTGTGGCTGCCTGCATCCACCCGCAATAAATCTTAACTATACTGTTCTGTGTAAATAAATATATACCTATATATGGACAAATATCACAGATCGAGCTAGTCCCAATATAAGTTCGAGACTTGTGTTATAGGATACTAACTCAACGTTACTAGCCAATAATGGATACAGAAAGAGGTAGACCGAGGACTAGATGGGCAGACGATTTGCCTGCATTTGATAAAGAATAGAAAGTGAAGACCAAGGATAGGGAATTGTGGAAGAAAAGAGGAGAGGCCTTTGCCCAGCAGTAGGCCTTATATGGCTAATAAAAAACTATATTTTATAACAAATCCATACATATATAGATAAAAAGAAATATATGTAAATATAATCTATGTAAATGTATTGGCAACTCAATATATGTAATTAACAGTTAATATCCTGAGTCTTTCCATCAATATAAATACTAAAAACGGTTAATTTGATTTTCCTATCGTCGTAGATTCTTTGGAACCCAGGGTTCGTTTTCTGATTTTTAAATCCGGACCCAATCACAGCGATGAAGCTTACATTTTAAGCAAAATTTAAGATTAACAAAAGATACTATGTACACATTTGCCCCTGTGTGAGGAAAACGTAGATATCGTAGATCAACTCATTTCAACCATATTTTTAACCAACTGTCTTATTTTGTCCGTCATGATTGTATAGCAATTCTTTATCAAGCTAAGTCAAATTCATAGCAACAAACCCTATTTCAAATCTAAACATATCATACAGATTTGTGGGGTACACTCTAGAACGTTATCTCGCGGGAGGGGGTGAGCTTCCGTTCTGTACGTTAGTACGTACTTATATTTATTTTGTAACCCAATCAAAATTAAATGTCAGGCAACACCTTCTTCTCATCGCTAATCTAAAACAAACAGTGTGAATAGTAACATTCAGGTTTACATTCAGGAGATTAATATAATCGCCGTTTGGATAGCATGTGGCATTTGCAAGTCTAATGTAGCTCTGATTAGAAGGGAACTGATTTGTCGCTTCGAGGTTAGGATATCTTAGGGAAAGATATATTAACGCAAAGTCCAGTGACTTCTCGTGGAAACATTGAAGATCAAATGTAAGGTTGATCGGCTTCTTTTGGTAAAAATATACTTATATTACGTATACTTCATTCAAAAATGTAGTAGAGGCGACATTTGACCGAATGGTAAATTAAAAAACCGAATTAAAATCTTAGAAACTCGGACACTATGAGTTTTATAAGAATGTAATTCGGTCTTGCAGTCTTAGAGACTCGGGCAATATGAGTTTCTAAGAATGCAGTTCGGTCATTTAACTTACCATTTGGCCAAATGTCACCTCCACTACATTTTTCATAAAGAATAGGTATTTTATACTAGCATACATATTATATATATGTATGTAGGTATATGTATTTTTTTATATCTGTAGGTATTATATATGTAGTATATTTGTATTTAATGTATTTAATTTTTTTTCAGTAGGATCTATTTTGTATCTACTATCCGTAAATCCGACATACTGCATCGCCTCTCTCGAAATTCACATCTCTCTCTACCCAAAGGTCGACTGGAAGAAATTGCTAACTATGCGATAATTCTGCCTTTGTATCATTTTTGTTTTTTTCCTCTGTAAGTATTGTTGCATTTCCTTTCTTTATGGTGCAATAAAGAGTATTTGTATTATATTGTATTGTATTTTGAGTAAAATCATATTAAAGTGCCTGGGCACTTTCAAAGATTTTAAAGAAACTTTAAGCCTGTTCATTATATTTTATCACTGACATTAAGGATTTCATGTGATACAATACAACACAAACGAAAAATACAGGACATAATGATTAAAAACTAGGATATGCACAAAAGGCGGCCTTATCGCTAAGCACCATAGCAATAAGTGATAATAAAATTTCTAAGGCCAAGGCATTGTCGTGTTAAATATGGGAGACTGGATCCTGGATAGTTACAATGTAATCAAGGCTAAAACTTCATTTTACGATTACCTACGTAAATATCCGAGGTGCCGAGTACTAAACCAACGAAAATGTTTACCCGGTAGTAAACACTCGCAATGCTGTCACACTTTATAGCATACAAATACCTTGATCGTAAAGTCACTCTTGCAACACAGTTGCAGGCGCAATCCTTGTAGTGCATATTAAATCGAGTGATACGATTCGATACCCTTAATCGATAAATACGGCGCGAGAGCAACACTAAATACATGGCAACACTAAACGGTAAACTAGCGAGGGACACGTGCTTTTCAAATTTAGAACAATTGCATAACCAGCATAATTTGAACTTCTTCGCTTCCCAAAATACCCGTAAAATTGGGTCATCCCGGTGGCATAGGTAAAACTCAAAGAGCTTCAAATAAATTGGACGTTGAGCATTGAAATTGTAGCATCTAGTTGGCTCGGTGCCAAGATGGCTGCTGTTACGCCATTTTATTGCAATCTTTATTATTATGGTATGTTTTACGAGAAAATATCAATATCAACTTCTTCAACTAGCAAATTATTTGTCTTTATGACGTTTTGTTTGTTTACAAAACTGCATTGTAATCTAATTTATTGTAAGTACGTGTACAAATCACTTATCTCTCTTACGAAGTCAATGATTACAGTAATTATGATAATATTACGTGGGACATTTTGCGTTACGAGTATAAGCAAATATAGATATGCAAAACTATTTTATTAAAAGGTATATAAAATTATATAACCAACTAACCATCTCAACCATGAACCAACAACGTCCAAGTAAGCATGTTTTTAAAAAAAAATAGGGGCGCGGTACAACCAAACAACGTTCAAGAATAACATAATTTCTTTGCATACAGCAGATCATATGCAGAAAGGTTTGTAGGTATTTTTATGTTAAAATTAATTAATTGGCCAGGGTAGCCAACAGAAAAAAATAAACAGTGAAAAATACGCGACAGCTGAAGTAACTTTGCATCTGGAAACGTACAGCGAAAGCGAAAACGTTTCAATAATTAAAAACTTTCGCGGCAGCTAATAAATAAATCGAAAACGGGTCAAATACTTGGACGATTTTCCACTTGCCTGACTGCTCTACTTTGGCATCGCTAAACTAACTACCGCAGCGCAAAATGAGTAAATAACTGTTACAATAACTGTTATATTCAACGCGTAATTAACTTTAATCTTTTCGCATCAGTATTGACCATTTTACTGACCTATCAGCACATAATTTAAGCTTTTGATTGCAGTTCATGTTAGACTGGTTGTTGTATGAGTCATGGCTCAGTCAAATCGATTTCTTTGAATACAGCCTGTTGTTTTTTTATCGCGATACTGTATCGAGATAAAGTAACACTGTTCTATTCATGGTCTTTGACACCTGGCCTACTTTTTGGCCTAGAAGAGATTGCTGATCGTAAAGTTGTGCAAAAAATTGTGCTTTCGCTAATGTATTTAAAGTACTACTTTATGTCTTTTTTAACTTTCATAATATTATGTTATTAGACGCTGACTTATCATGATTGTAGACTGGCTAAGATATACTTTTTTAATTTTTTTTATAATTTAATATTCTAGTATATTTTTGAAGGTGTAGTTTTTAATTTTAAATTTAAAAATAAATTAAAGATTGTTTTAAGACTCTTTAAAGGAGGCGCGATGTTAACTTTTCAACCACCTTCTTGAGTCATCAGGTCATCACGCTAAAAGTGGCTTTTGGTTTTGCGGCCCTAGGCTCTGTCTGCCACCTTAGGGATGAAGACGTGACAGTGTATCAGTAATAATTTCTTTTTTCTATTTTTGACGTCACTATATACCTTGTGTAAAAAATGCAGGAATAAACTTGTTTTCTTAATTTTTACTACGTGGTAGCCTTATAAAAAATTATAGACTTTAAACTGCTTGTATTCCTTTAATTGAACGAGCGAGCAAAGCGAGCGAGGGCTATTATTCAAATTGGGGCGAAAACACATTGTTTGTACTCGTATGTATGTATGTATGTTTGTTCCGCGATAACTGCCGAACCGATGGTCCGATTTTGATGAAATTTGGTAGGCATGTAGGAAATATCAATAGAATTTTCAAGTTCGTTGGGCATCAAATTAGGTTCAGTAGTTTTTTAAATATTAATAAAAAAAACCGAGGTCTAAGTTCGCGGCACACTACTAGTTAATTTAATTTATATAATTGCATTTGATATTATGTGCTTGTATTCCTTTAATTCATTTCCTTGCATTTGATATTATGTCAAGACCACACAGCCTTCGTGGGCGTTACTATAATAATGACCGGCGGCTTCACTCGCTTTTTGTAGAGCAGCTGGTGGCATTGGAACCCCTATCTGATAGACTGATAAAAAGTTTTTAATTTACAACATGTAAAATAGGGCTATTAGTGTAGTTTAACGGTAATAAAATGGATCTTAAGCTCTAGACAGACCGCATTCCGCTTGCCAAATTGCAGTTGAGATGCAGTTTCATTGCAGTTGACACGACTGCAATCAATCTGCACACTGACTACGCGGTCCACTTGCAGACGATGTGCAGTTCTACCAACCGTAGTTTAGCAGTAATAAAATAGGTCTTAGGCTCTAGACAAAAAGACCGCATTCCGAAAGCAAATTGCAATTGATATGCAGTTTGATTGCAGTTTACACGACTGCAATCAAACTGTACATTGACTGCGCGGTCCACTTGCAGCCGACGTGCAGTTCTGCCGATCGCACTCCGCTTGCAGCATGCAGTTGACACGACTGCAAACTAACTGCACACCGACTATAATTTAGCAGTCGGAATGCAGTCAAAATGCGGTCCGTTTGTCTAGACCTTTAGCGTGAATATACTATTTTATTTTTAAGAGGAAGCCTCAAGGGCTAGAGAAATTAAAAATAGGTATTTTTCAAATCTATTGCTGTCGCGCTGTGCCTGAACTACAACCGAACAAGTGCGATAGAGACATACTGCAGCTTGGACTGAAAATACCTATTATAAGAACAGAAAATCAACGATTCGTAGCCCCTGATTTTTTCTCCAAACTTAACCAATATAAGTACTTTTTATAATATTTGATTTTAAAGTTGCCAGTATTGAAAATCGGCAATTTCATATGTAAGGACCTAATACAATGTTAATTCGTAACAAAGACTTGATCGGTGTTCCTATATTTTAATTTTTTTATATAATCTACTCATATTTGTTTTCTGGATGTTTGAACACAGCGGAAAATCTGGCCATTTTTTTAGGTTTTTGAACGTTCATATCTCTTTTAATAAATAATTTATGAAAAAAAAGAAAACATAGGGAGATGCTAATAGTGGCTATATAGATATTCAGGAAATAAAAATATAACTCTACCGGCATTATCCAGGGAGGAAACAGGGGACTACGTTTGTATGAAAAAAAGGCCCCTATGCAATATCTGCTTTGTTGGTCTGACTGCAAAATATAGAGAACCTTGGAAGAAGCTGGAAAAGGCTTTTTATCTCAAGACACGCCGACTACAATTGGCAAAAAAAGGATTATAAATAAATAAATAAAAAGCAATATCTACGTCGTAGGTCACGTCGTGAGAACTAAGCCAATCGGTTACTATAGGTCAATGATATCAAAATAAGGTACGTGTTACTCCACTTGTATTTATTATTCGTTTCACGTGCTGCAATTACATTACCCCACCGTTAATTATAATAAGTAATTAATCAGTCAACACGCAACGCGGACGCTTGTCGAAATTGTTGGTGCCAAAACAAACATTAGAATTATAATGATCCATTTTGCACGTCAAATCTATTTTAAAAATAAAATACTTTTTACTTTTCTTGTAACAAATACAAAACATTATCATAGGATCGCTTTTGTCTGACTGACCGTCAGTTTGTTTGTTCGCTAATTCCTTCTAAACGATCTCTCCGCTGCTAGAGAGCAATATAGCTTATAACAACCTCAGTGGCGCCTACCTTACATTTAGATGACCTCCGTGGTGTAATGGTCAACACGCTAGTCCGCCAATCCGGAGGTTCTGGGTTCGAACCCCAGCCAGGGCAAGTTAGAAAATGGCCTTTTTCAAATTGTCCTAAGTCTTGGCTGTTTATCTATATATGTATCACTACATAGTATAAAACAAAGTCGCTTCCCACTGTCTGTCCCTATGTATGCTTAGATCTTTAAAACTACGCAACGGATTTTGATGCGGTTTTTTTTAATAGATAAAGTGATTCATGAGAAAGGTTTTTATGTATAATACATACCCGTGCGAAGCCGGGGCGGGCCGCTAGTTTATTATAAAATATAGTATCGTTGAGTTAGTATCAATTATATAAACTTAATTGATTCGTCTTGAGGAGCCCTTTTAGCACCAAAAACATTTTTATGTAAAAATGTTGCCAATACGAGTCTACATAGCTTACCATACTGTATTACATAGCCTACCTACCTGTGAAAAAGTTATCAGATCTCGTATAAAGCCAAGCTCTTAAGACTACACGCTCTAAACCTACAAGCTCTACACTACACCTTAAGCAAAATCTATGAAAAATTGGTCAGATCTCATGTAGAGCCAAGATTCTTGATCTATGCGCCCTTACTTTACCAAGCCTAACTCTACATTTTATTCAAAACGTGATACTTGGCCGTTTTGCTACCGTTACGAAGATTTCATAGGCATTCTTTCATCGTGTGTGAAATTAAACGGCCAAGCATCACACAAGATGAACAAAATGTACTCTACGTTTTGAATAAAATGTAGAGTATGTGAAGTTAGGCTTGGTAAAGTAAGGGCGTATAGATCAAGAATCTTGGCTCTACATGAGATCTGACCACTTTTTCATAGATTTTGATTAAGGTGTAGTGTAGAGCTTGTAGGTTTAGAGCGTGTAGTCTTTAGAGCTTGGCTTTATACGAGATCTGATAACTTTTTCACAGGGTAAGCTATGTAGACTCGTCTTGGCAACATTTTTACATCAAAATGTTTTTGGTGGGATCAAATATTTTAAAAATACGTACCTACTTGTTTTTAAACTTAGGCTTTATTTAAGGACTACTTAGACACTATAAGTTAACTGAACACTAAACTATAACTCTTTGTTGCATACAGTTTGCACATTTATGAGGTTCGCACTATGCAATTTGCACATAGTCTAAACGTGCTCATTTTCAACCAATCAACACTTGAATTTAAGGCAAGGAAGAAGTAAATAATGAGCTTCATCTTAAAAAACTTTTTCTTACGAAGTATTTATTGAATATACAGGTAGATATCGCTCATTTTTATTTTTTCGCTTAATGAGCGATTTCTTATTTTCTCTTAGATTGTAAGAACACCTCTTTTATTATTTCATGTACTCACATGTTTTGGATTGCAACCAGTTTTAATGTTTTTGTATGTTTCTTTTTGTGTAGTTTTGTAATAGTTGTATTCTGTTTTGTGTGATAATAAAATAAAATAAAATAAATAAAAATTTCATTCAAATAAGTTTAGTGGTTAGAATAATGAATTTTAGTGGGATTCTTTATTAGGAAAGTTGCCTATTAATCTACTACTGATTCAATAAAAGCAAAATAAGAATTTATCTAAGCAGTTCTCTCCAAACTGTAAAAAAGTACATGACAGTAATTTCAATTATTAGATACTAGCTGTGCCCGCGACTTCGTTCGCGTGGTTGTCGGAACGTAATGTTATATAGCCTAAAGCCTTCCTCTATAAATGGACTACCCAACAAAAAAAGAATTTTTCAAATCGGAGCATTAGTTCCCGAGATTAGCGCGTAAAAACAAACAAACAAACAAACAAACTCTTCCGCTTTATAATATTAGTATAGATTATTTAACAGCCATAATTTAAAAAAAAAACAACGGTCCTGTAACACGAAATACAGATATATAGAGGTATTAGAAGTATGTTAAGTATACTAGTACTTAAATATACTTATAAGAAGCGAAATCTTTTACATATACTTATTTACATTTATTTAAAAAAAACAGCACTTTAATCGACATCATTTTACTTTATAATAATTAACTGATATTTTATGCATACGGCGATTTAAAAAGTACTTTAGCAATACTAAAATAAAACACGAACAAAGAATAAGTGCGTTTTCTTCGAAGCAGTAAAATATTGCATAGATAGTGTAAGATATAACAATTTTATTTTCTTTTTATTGCTATGACTATGACACTTTTACGACGCATTTTAATGAGCTCTTAGAGAAATCGTAGTAGTGGTCATAAAACAAACGAATTTCATTCAGATCTTTCTTTTAGGTTGACTTTTCACCAATAATTGTTAAAAATACGATCCTGTTCTTTATTTGTTAAATCTTTTTAGACCACAATGGTTTCAAAAGTGAGCTTAACGATAATTTATGATTAAACAAACTTACTTGTACGTGAAGTTCTTTCATAATTATGCGAAGTGTTTTGTCCGAATAGATTAATAACACCCGCCTACCCTAATTTAAATAATATCTAAATTATCTGAATGAATTGAAGCGTGTTCGATTTGGGAGTAGCGAGGTAAGATCACAGGGTAAGAATAAAAAACAATCTGTGTTGCCACTTGCAAAATTTTGCAACCTTATCTAAAGTGCTAAGTTAGCAGTACAATGTGAAGCCGATCATAAGCATACCAGTATTCCGCTGAAGGAGCCGACCGTGTCAAGAAGACATGCAAATCAATAGTGCTGAGCTGATGCTTCCTTTTTGTTTGTAACAACTTAAACATCTATTAAAAGAGGCAGTTCCATTTTACATTTAATTTTTTTTTCTTCTGCCTCCGTGGTCCAGTCGTCAAGCCGTTTGCCTTGTGATCCGGAGGTCGTGGGTTCAAATCCTACTGGGAAGCATACTTGGTTCATGTTTGACACTACTTTTTTTCTCATCTACTTGTCAAATGTAATCTCAAGATTTTATCACCGTTTATATAATTACCTACATCCAAACAACGAACTGTCCACTCATTAGGTTAATAAAAACCTCAGTGGAAACAAAACCTTATGCTCCGCTGACGACAGCGAACGTGTCAAGTGGACATGTACCTAAATCAATAGTGCTGATACAGTGGATTAAAAGAACAATGTTGTTAAATTTTCTTTTCAGAATTTTATGATGACATGAATTTAATATAACATTTAGCTAAATAAGCCTTTTTCGTGAGTATCGTTAAATGTATTTTAATTTGATAGTTTTTTTCAAATAATTTTAAAATTCCTTTTAATCTTTGGTTTAATTGAAGTAAGTACACAGATAATTAATATAGTACAGATAAAGAAAGTATTATATATGGTAATAGTAACGGTACAGGCAAGTCAGTAAAGCGTCTCAAAATAAGTAGAAAACTATTTTTTTCATTTATTTCAGTGTTTTTCCACTATTGGGAAAAAGTCTAGTCAATCTTCTTTCACTCACTTACATTCTAAAATTAATGTGTGCTTGAAATAAAGTCCTTTTCATGAACCTTAAAATAAGACTCATCAAAAATAAATTTAAAAATTCTGTCCCTTGGTCGAAAAAACTTTATGGTCCAGCTGCTGTCCAGGTACTAAGAAATTATGTTTTTGCAAGCTAACTCAAAACAAATGTCGTAATTTGATAGCACTAAGTGGACAGCCGGTGTGTTGTAGTGACCGTGGTATGGTATGGATTAAGTGAAGTGACGGGGACGATGAGAATAAAAAGCAAATACATATTTCACTACACTACACATTATCCACAGGAAATAAATATAAATATTGAAAATATAGTAGGTACCTTATTGTATTAGCCATGTAAGTCTTTCTGGGAAAATCCTCTACATGTTATTGAAAACCGCATCAAAATCGGCTCAATGGTTTTCAAAGTCGCGTACGACATACAGATTTAACTGTGATATATACCTACGCGGTACTACGCGTCGGGGTAGGTGCTTTAATTTATAATTAGTGTGGATGTGCAGGTGGAAATTTGCAGTAGATCCCAATTTGCTGCTGCAAAGATATACAGTCTATGTCCCACCTTACTGATTTCCCCAATCTTGTCCAGTGAGGGTAGGGCACGAAAAAAAAAGCGGCCAAGTGCGAGTCGGACTCACCCATGAAGGGGCCCGTAGCAGCAAGTAACATAATATAAAAGTTCAAAAGGTAGATTGTGGTTTACGATTTATGACGTATTAAAAAATAACTATCTATGATACCGAGACCGCTATAGTTTTAATTGAATGTACATACTTTGAGGTATATACCACATATTTTTCAGAATTATTTTAGTAATATTTCAAAAGTTACGGTGGGGGGACACCTCAAATTTTAACTTTGTATTAGATTATCTCAAGACTGGGGGGTTTGATCTACATAGTTTCAAAGCAGTTTTTGTTTCATTTTAAAAGACCTTTTCAACGATACCCCACACGTTGGGGTTAGTCCAATTAATTTTTTTTATTTACTTTTCGTTGTATGGAAGGCTGAAAAAAAATCATTTTTTCATAATTTTAAAAACCAACTTTTGGAACATCAATATCTATCTCTCCACCAATTTCCGTGACAATCGGTGCAGTAGTGGCGGAGTACGAGCAGGACGGACGGACGGACATGACGAAACTATAAAGGTTCCTTGTGGACTACGGAACCCTAAAAATGAAGTCAATAGCGACGTTAATAAATGGATTGACTCTAACCTTGATGCATATTATAGAAAACCATTCGCAAATAACAATAATAGTTTTGATGAATGAATAACTTACAATTGTATAGAGCCTGAACACAGGTAGATACCAATTAGTAACTATAGGGTGGGAGATAGATAAACAACATGAAAGAGAGAGGTGTATTTACAAGTCTATTACACCGACGTAGATTGTTAGCGAGGGCTCCTACGTCACGTCCGACTTTTGATGAAATTCTCAGATTAACGACCTACCCACGTTCAGTTTATGCGGAACAACATCCACTTTTGTAGTGAACAACATCATTCTTCATTTCATCATAATCATATTGTTTATGTTTGACAATATAAACAAAATAGTAAACTTTATTAATAATGCATTTTTTGCACGAATTCTTACATTTTCTCTAAGGCTAGAGCAGAGCCAGATATCGAGCGAAATGGAATAAATTCGTTAAGACTCAAGAGTCTCAAGACGATGTAGCGTCGTAGAAAGTGAGTATCAAGTAGGTAATTACAACTACAATTAGTATCTTCAAAATAAGTTTTAACAATGAAAAAACAAATTTATTCTAAGATAAGTTAACAGGAAAAAGTTAGATGCAGGATGCAGGCCACTTCCGATCGATCGTTTTGAAAATCCTTAGGGGAGGTCTATGTCCAGCGTTGGAGTTGCTGTAGCTGATATGATGATGTGATGATAATAACCGGACTGAAAACCTGAACAGGTAAAGGTAATTTACAAACTACGTGAAGCTAGTGAAATTCAAAACAAACCTTTTTGGCTTCCATCTCCTAATGAAAACTCCAAACATGTTGATAGAATGAAACTTCATTCATCACTAGCACACATTCACTACCACTACCTGTTCACAACACTAACTGTTATCCTCTTTATCGCAAATTAACTAAACAATCCGTAATCGAGCACAACACTAAAATACGCATTTGAATTTTAAAACGGAATATAACATTTTTGAAAATAGAACACCATAGACTGTTTTATTTTTTACTTTTTAGCGAGCAAAGAACGACGCGGGCGTTGCTTTTTTTAGAAAGGTAACACACGTGCGTCCGTATGGGGCCAGCTATGCAAGGCGACTGGCTGGCTCGGTTGCAATATGCAGCTGGTGAGTATCCCGGTTGCTTAGTATTAATAAATTTTAGATGTCAACTGCTTTGCGTGGTGACCGGTTGATCTTGCCAGTTATTTGAATGGGTTTCGTCATTGTAGGGGAGTGATCGTTAAGCAGAAAATTGGATTAGATATGTAGGTAACTCAGTTTGTGCTTTGATTTGAGCTTTGTCGGTTTCAAATACAAATGGGGATCAGACATAATAACGAAAATGTTTAACCCTGATTATTTATGTAAGTATAAAAAATAATAATGAAAGTTAGCACGAACCCTGTACTTAAACTTAAGACACTTTACTTAAACACACAAAATATTTTAATGGGATTAACTTATTTTTCATAAAAAAAAACTTAATTGCAATATTTTATTCATAAACTGTCATAAATATAAACGAAACTTTATTCATAAATATAAACTATCACAAAATAAAAACATTTAATGTGTACATGTCACGTCACGCGTGCCTTTATTTATCTCTTGTAGAGATATTACTGTACTGTAGCTAAATAAACTTAACTGAACTTTTATTTTCCTTCCCTAAATAATAATGAGACTTAGCTCGAACCCTTTTAATTACATATCTGCTAAACCATTAGAGAGGCTACATACATCCTTCATTTTCCATTTCTTTTATTAATCAACTAAGCATTTACTATATTCATATTAATAAGATAAATAAGAATCACGTCTTTATCCCTGACGGGGTAGACAGAGCCTAGAGCAGTTAGGCCCCAAAGGCCAGTGCTATGCTTACTGTGATGGAGGGCGTGAATGTGGATAAAGGGAATCAGAACAGTAATTGGTTTGCTATCCGCATCATCAGGTCTTGTTTAGTCTCCACTACAGGAGCACGACCCTCTCTGTACTACCAGAGCCATATTTGGCCAGAATAGCCAAAGGATTTGACCTACACACTCCACGCTGGACAGAAGGGTAAGAGACGTCTCATTGATGTTTATAAGCGTTGTTTAGCTTCTACGGGAAGACTTGAAGTGGTCCTATTCTACACTGCCGGGAACCACACGGCAGGTATATTCTATGGTTTTTATTATCTCACACTAGACTAGCATTAAAGAAATTATCTTTGTGTCTCTTTTACGATCAATAAAATGTTTTATAGTCTTTCATGAATCATTTTCCTTATAGGTACCTGCATTCTTTGTTCCCTAAGTTATTTATCATAGAACACATTCCAAATATAGTGGTTTTACTTTCACTGGACGAGACGCCCATAAAAAGCGAACAAATTGAAACACGACACCGCTTACTGTTACGAAACCTGTCATCGTCTTCCCACGCAATCGAAGCTACTAATCACTTGACGACTATATTATATTGAGTATGGGGTTACTCGTTAGGAAATTTGAATAAGCCTAACATTATCTATTAACCAGTTAACGAATTGACGTTATCCGATCTGTTATCCTGTTGGTGGTTGAATTTCGCAACACTATCAACTGTTATTATCAAAGTAGGATTAATACCTATGGTTATAGGATAGAGGATTGCAACATACTATGTCAACATATCAATAAATAAATACTATTAAATCACACAGATTGCGCTAGCCCCAAAGTAAGTTCGAAATTTGTGTTATGGGACACCAACTCGACGATAGGTACTATATTTTATTCCAAATACATATAGATAAACGTCCAAGATCCAGGTTAATATAAAAAGATCATTTTCCATCTTGACCTGACCTATAAATGATTTGCTGTTCTGAATGGACTTACTGATACCTGACGTGTAATAAGCAGAATTGGGTATTATGGTGGGTCAAAAATAAATTATTTGGTACTGTTAATACTTAGTGTTAATAGAATAAAACGTCACAAAATAATGCCACTTGTCATTGATCACATCCACTTTAAACGTGATTATAGATTTATTAATGCAGAAAAACGAATATTAAGAGCGTTATTTGACTCCAAGGAACAATGACGTCATAAATCAATATTTCGTACAAATATCATAGAAAATGTTTGTTTCTGACATTTAGTAAAAAGTATCTGATTTGACTTGTTGCAAAAAAGCGTATTTAAGTTGTCTATTGTACAACTACCTCCTACCTATTATTTGCTGTAAGAGAATCATTATAAAACTTTTATGTGGCAGTGAAAGTCTACGGCCTTTGCTTCAGCAGCACAAGCATGAACTGTATGTCAAAGAGATGCAAATGTAGCACTTGATGTGTGAAGTCTCGCCGAGAGACTGCATTAGGGTCTGTGTCCACGAGCATGGTGGCACAGCGCCAGCACAGCGCTCCATACTGATCTGTAGAAACTGTGTTCGTGGACACAGGCCTTTAGGAACACACGCATTCGCGGCAGCTATCGCGTCCGTGACATAGGAGACAAACTGCAAGAGAATCGCCCACGCTGGTACGGGTGGGCATGTCTTGCGGAAACCGGCAAGCTACGTGGGAAACAAATCTTTAGTCATGCCGTTTCCGTCGGGGCCCGGCAAACGTGGTAAAACCAAGAACTACTAGCTTGACGTGGTCAGGGATAATATGCGAGCCAATCGTCTTACAACCAAGGATGCTCAAAACCTTGCGAACTGGAGAAGAAAAGCCGGAAAGCGGACCCCAGGCTTGACAGCAATACAGCGGAGGATGCAACTGGGAATAAGATGAGAGAGAGAATCTTTATAAATTGGAAGTAGAATTACAATAAATAAATTATTTTCTATATCAAGTGATTATTTACCTTAAGAGGAAACCTCAAGCGCTAGAGAAATGTAAAATAGGTATTTGGAAAATCTTTTGCTGTCGCGCTGTGCCCGAACTACAACCGAGCAAGTGCGATAGAGGCATACTGCAGCTTGGACTGAAAATACCTATTAAAAAAACAGAAAACTATAAAAAAAATATAACTACTTTTAAGACTTGAGCGGTGTTCCTGTTTTATTTTTTTTATATAAACTAGTCATTGTTTTCTGGATGTTTGAACACAGTGGAATATCTGGCCATTTTTTTAAGGTTTTCAAACGTTCATATCTCTTTTAATAATTAATTTAGGGAAAAAAAGAATCCATAGGGACATGCTAATAGTGGCAATAGATATTCAGAAAAATAAAAAAAAATCTGTACCGGCATTATCCAGGGAGGAAACCGGGAACTACGTTTGTATGGAAAAACGGCCCTTTTGTTTCGTCTTAACTTTTTTCTTCAACAGATGAAAAAGACTGGAAGCTCACACAAACACATAGATAGGTACTTAATTGTGTTACTCCTTTGGTTCAATATTATCATACTCTTTATTTCAACATTTTATTTCAGGTTACTCAACCCAATTTCAAAAGGTCAACTAAATAATCAATGGCAACTAGAACCATACAATTCATGCAAATCAAATAACACTAAATAAAGGCAAGTTTCTTCCAAAAAGTAAATCAGATAACACGAAAGGCAAGTTTCTTTCAAAAGTGATTTATCAAGCCAGCCCTACAGATGAGCGTAACTTACCCCTTACACTTTTATATACATGAAAACGGGTAACAAATTGACGCAAATATAAAAACACGAAACACAAGTTTCTTCCAGAAAGTGATTTATCAAGCCAGCCCTACAGATGAGCTCTGCGACCCACTTCCAGGGCTGTCCAAATTATCAGCTGTCCCTCGGGCGATCCGGTCGGCCTGACCCACTTTTCTCGCTTGAATTGGTTCCGAAGATAAGAATTTACGTGCAAACGCAGTTTTTACGTCGTTCTTTTGTTTCTTGTAAACCTTTTGAGGAATGGATAAGAATAATGATCAGGAAAAAAAGGTATTTTTCATCAGTATATCGTCGCAACAGGACGTTTAGTGTTTTCTGTTATCGTCGAGTATACAAGTACATCATCAGGTCTTTTTAAGTCTCCACTGCAGGAGCACGTTTCTCTCTGTAATACCAGAGCCATACTTGGCCAGAGCAGTTAAAGGATTTGGCCTACGAGTGTAGGCCAAATGAAAGGCCGTGGCATCGCTTTTTGAAAAATTTACAAAATAATATTAAATATTTTATTAACGAGCCGGCTCATAAAGGTTCATGAGAATCAATTGAGAAATGCGACCTGTAGAGGAGAAAAACCAGACAAACAGACATACGAAATAATTTTTCCCAAGCTAAAACGAAGACGTAAAAAAAATATGGAAAATGTAGTGATAAAAAGTAAACATCCTCTCAATCTATCACAGGTTGATAAGCCTTTGTATATTTGCTCTTTCGTATTATGTTGTCCTTTTACACTTAAATGTTTTTGGTACAATTTTGATTACAAACAGACAAACAAACAAGACGCTTTGCGTGCGCTCAGTCAATAAAAACTCATGCAGTATTTACTCCAAAATATACTTACCAACAACAGTATATCTGAATCTTTCAGTATTTGAATACCCAATACGGAAGGATTGAGTGAATTGCGAAGTCTTGAGTGAAAAATCGGGGTTCCGCTTACCCTGCAATAGGCGGCTCCATCGACGTCGATTTATTCAAACGAGCTGAATGCTGATTTACCTGAAACGTAAAAGCCGATGGTTAAGTAATGAAGGTAAATGTTTTAAATCGATCAGCGTTTAAATGTCAGTCTGTGGCAGCCTTCGCGGTGCAGGCATCCTTAGGCTACGAACTATTAGGTAGGGTAGGACGTATGTATACTAACTAATATAATTATTTAAACCATGGATGAACAAATTGAAGTGGCAGTGGGCGGGACATATAGTGCGAAGAACCGATGGGCGATAGGTCAAAAAGGTTCTCGATTGTCGGCCACGTACCGGCAAGCGCAGCGTAGGACTCCCACCTGAGTGATCGGATGACCTGAGCAAGGTTGCAGGAAAATGCTGGATGCAGGCCGCTTCCGATCGATCGTTTTAGATATCCTTGGGGGAGGCCTATGTCCAGCAGTGACTTCCTGTGGCTGATATGATGATGATGGATGAACAAATACAAGAGAACTGACAACCCGAAACAAAAAATCGTACTCTGCTAGAAAGCCAAAACCTTGTATTATTTCTAGATGTCACTACTATCTGGCCCACTGGCCATAAAAAGGATTCTAGGTACTTAGGCTGACGGTATCCACGAAAATCAGAGATGGCGTTTGTTTCTTAGTAGAAAATGCATACTTATATTGACATATTTCCAAAATTAAGTAACACTACCACGAAAGACAGTAAGAGTATACAGAACGGAATCTCCTAAGGTACGCGCAATATGCGTCCCCGTTCCCCGTCCCCGCACCTGTCCCCCGTTGTCGCCTTGTCGAGTGACGAGAGCGGGAGAACACACAATGCGCGGCGCACGTGGCCGCACAAGAACGGGCGAGAGGGGCGGAGACTGGAAACGGGTACGCATATTGAGCGTACCTTAGGAGATTCCGTTCTGCATACTCTTACTGTCTTCTGTGACACTACTACGATACTACCTTCTATCGAACTAGGAATACCTACTTTTTGTTGTTTGTCTACTGATTTTCTTTTATTTTTATGATTATACCTAGGCTGTTTGAAAAGTACCCGTTTATGGAAAAAAAAAAACATTTTTTTTTGTATATATGTCACAACTCTGGACGAATGAGCCGGGGCGTTGTCGTGATGAAACAGTACTTTTTTTAAATGGGGTCGTTTGTCCTTCAACACGGCGTCAAATTCATCCAATAAATTGGCATAGTACTGCCCTGTTATTGTTTTTCCCTTTTCTAAATAGTAAATATGTATAATACCCTGCGAATCCCAAAAAACGGTCGCCATGACCTTTCCAGCCGATGGGACGGTTTTTGCTTTCTTTGGAGCAGGTTCACCCGGTAAAATCCACTGCTTCGACTGCTCTTTCATTTCCGGGGTGTAGTGGTGGACCCACGTTTCGTCCACGGTCACGAAACGACGCAGAAACTCCTTCGGGTTACGTTTGAACACGGCCAAACACTGCTCCGAAGTAGTCAGTCGGTTCCGTCAATTTTTCTTCTAATATGTGTTGTACCCTCTCGATTGAAACATTTACAGCATCAACGATTTCTCGAAGTTTAATTCGGCGGTCGGCTAAAACGATATTTTCAATTTTCTTAACCATATCGTCTGTAGTCACCTCAACTGGCCGGCCTGGGCGACCCTCATCAAAGACGGTTGTTCTCCCCCGCTTAAACTCGTTATACCAATATCTGACGGTTGTCATAGAAGGAGCACATTCATGGTAAACCGCTTGCATTCTTTCTTTTATTTCATCACATGTTTTTCCTTCCAAAAATAAGAATCTAATTACAGACCGATACTGTTCTTTCTCCATTTTAACAATTTTAAGTTCACGCCTTCACTGAATCGTTGTCAAATGAGAAAAAAAACAAAAGAATGCCATTTTATTTTTAATTTTCCCGCCTCTGAAAAATGGCTGAAAAAGGTGGTATACTTATTTGCGACCAGTGATATTAATATATTTAGAAAACGGGTACTTATCAAACAGCCTCGTAGCTTTTTTACAGAGTCAAGAATGTTTTCAGCTAAGGTTTTCAGTCTATGATAATAGCGGGTGGAGGCATAAGAAGAGTTCTCAACATAATGACGTACCAACGAGGGCGCTTTCAAGCTTCCGTCTGCCTCAGAATCATAAGCCTTTGAGCATAGAGATATCTACCTAAGAGCTTTAGATACAAAGGTAGGAAGATTATGTCATGCAGGCATAATTTATGAGAAATTGACTAGTATTTATTTATTTATTGACACTTTATTGTACACACAGACAAATGTAATAAGTACAACAGGTGGATTTAAGGTGAAGATATAGGCAAATGGCCTTGAAGTGTGAAATAAATTGTTAACTCGTAAATATGGTGATAATTTCCATATTGCTCTTCGTCATGCACTAGATAGCCTTGCCGTGGCCACTTTTGGCGGAGGCAAGTTTTAAAGCTAGACGGACTAATGTAAATAATTTCAACGGTGGTTCATTAAATAATTTAAAGGGCTATCTAGTGCATGACGAAGAGCAATATGGAAATTATCTCCATATTTACGAGTTAACAATTTATTACAAATGAGGGCGCAACTTCAAGGCCATTTGCCTATACCTTCACCGTAATGCTAAAAGCATTCTCTAACAGTCAAGTAGCCGTCGAAGAAAAAGTTTGAATTCGGAATATGCGATAGGTAGCCTACGGAATATGCCTGCCGCCGCGGCAGGTGTTTTCGTTGCTGCGGCGCCGCGTGCTTGTTTTGTTGGTATTTGTTAAGGCCGTACCATAATTTTCCGGGGTCCAACGCTGCCTCCCTTTGAAATAAATAATTTTAAAGAAAACGGAGACATCATTTAAAATTTTGCTATTATCAAATCCTAGGTAACCCTTCAAAGTATTTTATGAACTACTGTTTACAGAATGAGAACGTTTAGCAAAATTTTAAATGATGTCTCCGTTTTCTTTAAAATGATTTATTTTAAATGGGGGCAGCACTGGACCTTGGAAAATTTAGGTACGGCCTTAAGGCCATACATGAATTTTCCGGGGTCCAGCGCTGCCCCCATTTGAAATAAATAATTTCAAAGGAAACGGAGATATTAAAATTTTGTCTTTGTGAAGCCCTAGATAACCCTTCAAACTATTTAATGAACTACTGTCAGTTTAAAGTGAGAACGGTAAAAGCTTTTCTACGCATTTTTGCCAAATATGTATTATATTAACAAAATATAAACATGCGGCGCCGCAGCGACGAAAATCGCTGCCGCGGCGGGTAGTGTGTACATGCTTTTACGTGCATGTCCGCCGCCGGCTGTGATTACAGAAATGTCAGGTGTTCTGAACTCTTCCTGGAACGTCTGTTTGCAAGCTTTTGAGCATAAAACATAAAGTGAGGTTAATCAGATAATTTATAAATTCCTGTTCCTTTGCTGGCTTGTGAAAAAAGAGAGAACGTAGAATGTCCCAGCTGCTTCATTTCCCGTGCTGATCGTAGACGCCGATCAAGGGAATGGGCGAGAACCTGAATCATGTTAATAAGCGATACAGCTAGCAACACATCACTACCACAGAATACAGTAAGAGTATTACATACAGAACGGAATCTCCCAAGGTCCCGCGTAATATGCGTCCCCGTTCCCCGTCCCCGCACCTCTCCCCCGTTTAGTGCCGCGTTCGCCCGTTCTCGCCCCTCGATAAGGCGACATATGAAAGGTACGTGCAAAAGGTACAAGACATATAGCACGCACCTTTGGAGATTCCGTTCTGTATGTATACTCTTACTGTTTACTGTGTCACAACTTTGATTCCCTATCTCTATATTCACGGCCACCATGTGACTTTTAGGTCTAATGACCCTGTGCTCTGCCTACCCCGTTAAGGATAAAGACGTCATAATGTATCTGTATTTATAAATTCATGAGTTAGCGCGAAATATTCCGAATGACCTCAATTTGCCAGACGTTATGGTATTATAACGGGGGTCATTATCTCTGAATTAAAGTTGATTAGGGCAGGGCTTGTTAACGATGCCAAATTCACACTAAAAGTAACGTTAAATAACGTTATTTTAGTGGTAACGTTATAACAGGTATCGATAATACAGTTTATAACGTTATCAATTAACGATATAAGTAACGATACTTTTTTCAATATTTGTAAAATATTATATAAATAAGGCGCCAAATTATCCTCAAATTTGGCGCCCCCTAAATATCTGCCGTCCTAGGCTCTAACTTACTCAGTCTGTTGGTAAATACGCCACTAATAGAGACTTGCCCTCGAGACTTTATGTTCAGCGCTTATTTCTCACATATCATCAAAGTCTACCTGAATAATTCCCTAACAACCAGTGGTGTACAAAATTGTCGGTTTACGCTGCAGCTCGCAATCCTGTAGTTTGAACTTGGCCTCTTATTACCGTGCACCTCGCCGCCGGCGCTTGATTACTGAAAGGTTCCCATCGCTTCCTGGAAGGATTGCCTTGTTTTGGTTCTTCATGTGTGAAAATGGCCAACACTGGTGTAAAGTTTTAGAAGTTGCCTAGAGCAGAATTGACAATTATCAAGTGATGAATCCAAAGATTACTATTTAATTACACTATTCCTGCAACGGAATGACATGCTGTTTCATTTTCATCTCTTTAACAAAAGGCACTTCTGTTTATTAGTTTGAATATTTCTGTATTTTTAGCAACCGAGCAGAGACATTCCACAACAATCACCATTGTCCCGGCATTCCAAATCCTAGCGAGCGGTTGCTTTGTACCAGCAATTTTCAGATTCTTTCCGTTTCAAATGCTTGCTGGATGTCGTTGTGCATTCTGGGATAAGTAAAAGTGGCTTTAGGATTCTGTCTATTTTATAATGGTTATTAAGGTAAGGTAAAATGGAAAATTATAATATAATGGCTAGTTCTTTTAAACATATTTCGTTAGGTGTAAATACAATTCTCTGAGTATTAAATTCTTTATTTCGTAAAAACAATACAATACAATTAAAATAGTGACTCTGAGTGATTTTTACAATACAATATACCCTTTATTGCACAAAAGAATAAGACATAATTAGCTTAAAAACTAGGAAATGCGCAAAAGGCGGGCAATTTCTTCCAGGCAACCTCGTTTAAATAGAAATAAACGGGCAAGTGCGAGTCGGACTCGTACATGAAGGGTTCCGTACCTCCGTACAATGTTTTAAAGCGCTGAAGAAACGTTTCTTGTATAACGATCCCCTTTAATTTTAAACTTTATCTTATTTTTAGTACTTATTTGTTGTTATAGTGGTCATAGTAATACATAATCGGTGAAAATTTCAAGTATCTAGTTAATGCCATTATAAAGATCGAGTTGAAAACGCTAAAAAAACACGTTTCTTGTATGACGACCCCCTTTAATTTTTAACTTAATCTTATTTTTAGTATTTGTTGTTATTGCGGCTATAGTAATACATAATCGGTGAAAATTTCAAGTATCTAGGTAATGCCATTATAAACATCTAGTTAATAACGCTGAAAAACGCGTTTTTTGTATGACGACCCCCTTTAATTTTCTTTTACTTTTTTTATTTTTAGTATTGTTGTTATAGCGGCTATAGTAATACATAATCGGTGAAAATTTTAAGTATCTAGTTAATGCCATTATAAAGATCTAGTTAAAAACGCTGAAAGACACGTTTTTTGTATGACGACCCCCTTTAATTTTTAACTTGTTTTATTTTTAATATTTGTTGTCATAGCGGCCACAGTAACACATAATCGGTGATTTCAAGCGTCTAGCTATTACGGTTCAAGAGATAGAGCCCTGTGACAGACGGACAGACAGACAGACGGACAGAGAGCCGAGTCTCAATAATAAGGTCCCGTTTGCAACCTTTGGGTACGGAACTCTAAAAATAATAAGGGTAATTAGGTAGTGTGAACATAATAAATATACTTATCTACAATAATTATAATAAACATACATACACCTAATGCTTAAATACATATAACTTACACAAAGAAAACATAACAGGACAAAATGAAGAAACTAAGTGGAAACAGGGGAAGGAGATTATTAGGGATTTAAAGCTGTTTTTAGTTAGATTAACGTCTCTAACGTTAAAGATCTACTTATACATTTTTATGAAATTAAAATGTAAAATTCCTTGGCATAATAGGCACTTATCACATGACCACTCTTTTAAAAATATATTTTTTTGAAACGAGCCTTTAGTTATGCTATATTCCAAATCTATCCATACAACTGTAGATAGATGAATGAAACGAAGGTGAATAAACTGGAATAAATGGCATCCTTGTAACAGGTTGGTTACCCGGAAACCAGTAATATATGAAGAATTAGCAAATACTTGCTAAGTTATGCAAATGTTTAGTTTATGTAGCCGTTTCAAAGTAGCTAGTTTAGTTTTAAAAATAAATTATGTAAATTCGCGTTCTCTAACAACATGCTGATTGCATTTTATTTAAAGCCGTACAAACAGTAAATGTTTTAAAGAATACTGTTTTCGTTACTATTATTTTGAAAGTGTGTTGTTCTTCCATTTCGTCAGAAAGTGCAACGAACTAGTGTTTAACAAAATTCAAAATAAGTAAAGTATTAATATTTCACACTTTCACAATCACAACCATCTCTTTAAACTGAGACTTGTTGAGAGCCCAAAATGTCAGGTATGTGAGGAATCAGAGGACACAGTCATTTTGTGAAGCTGCGACTCAATAGCTGGTAAGCGCATTGACCTCTTCAGATCAGCATTTTTATTGTATTTATTTATTTTAAACAACTGTCTTTACAGGCCTCAAGACCCAATGCGACATGCTTGCCTTACAACTACCTAATTACATAATACAAATTATCCTCAAAGATATCCTTGTGAACTCACTCAGACTGCAACAAAATAGGTCGATCTCGTTCGCTACTTGGTTCAGCGTGTGCAACGCCCGCGTCAGCGGAGCCTTCTGCTGCAGATTAGTTCGCGCGGCCGGCACCGCCAGCAGCATATTCTGAGTTAGAGGACTACAGGCACGCACCAGGTGATCTGAAGCTTACCTTCCTTCTTCAGAAATCCCGATTCGGATGAGTAAGGCAAGGGAGTAAGAACAAAATAACACAAAGGTTCTACGTGCTTCCAAATGTGGACCCCAATTGCAAGATAAGATAAAAGTATAAGATATTTATAGCCATAGAGATTTTATTGATGAGATGAGATGGTTTTGTAAAGTGTCCGGGGCGCAGGCCCAGGCTTCAGGCCACATAGGGCTTGAGTCCACGAGCACGGTTTCTGCACGGCACGGTGGTGGCGGCGGCATCGCGCCGGCTTCATGTGCAGATCTGTAGAAGCTCCATGTACAGGGTTACCAGACTTACAGGTATCTAACGCATAACCTTTTTGGTGCAAGTTCAGTCCATGATAC
This sequence comes from Acrobasis repandana, assembly GCA_963576875.1. Lineage (NCBI taxonomy): Eukaryota > Metazoa > Arthropoda > Insecta > Lepidoptera > Pyralidae > Acrobasis > Acrobasis repandana. Next base: position 21,211,705 of record OY756219.1, read on the forward strand.
TGAATTACTTTTCATAAAAACCAATATCGAAAAACGAAACCCATACAAAATCCATTTGGCTGAGTGCTGATACGAGTATGAATTGGAAGCCGAATTTTTTTTTCGTTTTTCGTTATTGGTTTTTATGGAAAGTAGTTCAGTATTATTGGCGACCTCCGTGGCACAGAATACATAAGAGTCAAACAGAATGGAATCTCACAGCGTCTCCCGCAAATTGGCGTCCCCGCACCTCTCCCCCGCACTTTGTGAGCCTTTGACAACTCCAAACCAGGGTTTAGTTACTAGCCGCACGCAATTTGCGACGTCTCTTGTCTTGAGAACTGTCAATCAATAGTAACCATCATGGTGAGAAGATGCGCATATAATAATTGTTTATCCACCGATCACAACAAGGAACACATATTTCATAGATTTCCAAATGATGAAAACAGGTAGCAAAGCAACAATATAATTTCACGTTATTACCCAGCAACCATCTTGATATATATACCCTTCTCGCTCTCTCACATTGGCGGGAGATACACAAGAGCGAGAGGGATTATCAATCGACAGTAGTTTATCCGGTAAAAATACATAGGCCCCTCGCTCACAGTTAATTACATACACGCTGATGCCAAGTAGATTTCCGCGGGTTATAGTGTAGTGCTATAATGCCATTGTTGACAATGACAACTTTACAAACCGGGCGTAGAAGTGTGATAAGGTAAACATTTGTTTATTTTTATTGAATTTATTCAAATAATTACCGTATAGTTTTGCGCCGAATATGCAAATTACTATATTACAATAGTGAATTAGTGTATTTAGTGTGTTACATTATAAATGACTCAATAATAATCAGTAAAGTGAACTAATGGTGAAATGGACAATGGACATAATAAAAAATATTTGTGAAGTGATATTATGTAGCTGTTTCCGACTTTTCTGTAACATTTAATACATATAAAACAGAATATTTTTTACATCATAGTGTTCGCAAATCTCACGGTATAGAAAGATATAATCGTAAATATGTCGAACTTGTTAGTAGGTAAGTATTAAATTAATTCTGCGGTGCGACCCTAAGTATAAAACTCACACATCGACGTGTGTACAGAATAATTGTTTCGTTTGTAGTAGTAGTAGGTATATATGTTACTCTGAATCAATGAAGAGTCATACCAGTGTCCGTGGCGTAATGGTTAACACGCTAGACCGCTAATCCGGAGGTTCTGGGTTCGATCCCCAGCCAGGGCAAGTTGGAAAATGGCCTTTTTCAAATTGTCCTGGGTCTTGGTTGTTTATTTATATATGTATTTGTCATAAAATATAGTATCGTTGAGTTAGTATCCCATAACACAAGTTTAAAACTTACTTTGGGGCTAGCTTAATCAGTGTAATTTGTCCGTATATATTTATTTATTATGGACTGAACTTGCACCACCGGCGGCGCCGTGTCGGTACCGTGCCGGTTAGAAACCGTGCTCGTGGAGGCAGGCCCTTTCGCAACAGAGGCCGAATCAAGTGCCTTTATGCGGATCACGCCGGGCCCGCCCTCAATGGTTCTCATCATTGTGTTTGTTATCAAAATACGAGTATCGATGGATTTATACACGTTGGTTTTGCACCCCCTAGCACTACTAAAATCTAGGAATCTGAATCACTTCTTCTTAGCGAGTCGGAATGGCTAATATTATTATATGAGTGTGGACCAATGTGTGGCCACAATTACTATATAATCTGAATCACTATATAACATTTAACAAAATATACTGAAACTATTTTAAGGGTAAATACCACAGATCTGTATATACTACTAGATAAAGAAAGTCCTTCAATTTGTATGAAAACCTGGCGTGACAATTTTCATACAAATATTTTATAACAAACTAGCTTTCGCCCGCGTATCCCACGGGAACATTACATTTTTCCGGGATGAAAGGTACCCTATGTCCTTTTCTGTACTCCTAACTATGTGTATGCGAATTTTCAAGAAGATTGGTTCAGTAGATAAAGCGTGAAGAGGTAACAAACAAACAAATATACAAACTCACTTTCGCATTCATACTCGTAATATAAGTTAGGATTAGGATTTACTTATAAACGGAAATAAATTTTTGTATTACTTCCTCCAACGTTTTTCGACGAGTTTCTGCGGCTCAAAACGGTAGATTTAGGTACATAACTATTTTACAGTAGAAAATCAATGTCCGATTTAATGAATTGACATAACACGGACTAAAAGTTACGATCCTAAATAAAGTCAATTTGACTTCATATTGACACGCAAATTTATACAGAGGCTGTGTCTTTCTTGATCCATGGTCTGTGGTAAATACAGTCAATGATAGATACTGAACAACTTTTTCCAATGAACATATATATGTTTCTATATAGAAATATGAAAAAATATTGTTTGGCTTACAAAATTAGATCAGCTGATCGTTCAACTTATATGGGAGACCAAAAAAATTTCTTTAACAGTTATTTTTCACTTTGTCAGCATACGTAATTTATATACTCATGCAAAATTGCAGCTTTCTAGTACTGACAGTCTCTGAGCTAAGCTGCGAACACTATAAGAGTTCCGTCTAGGGGAGGTATGCCACTTAGGGCACCCGTCCGAATAGTACCTGGGCAAATAGCACCTGGCATATTCCACGAAGAGCACCTTATATTGGCAGGTGCTCTTCGTGGACTTAAATTTATTTTTACATTTTTGTCCAGAAGCTAGTGCTGGGATTTATATTTTTTACTTTTTTTTTTTCCCTTTCTTAACGTACCTACTATAAACAAGTACGCTAATAATATTACAATCTAGCCTAAACTAAGACTAATAAGTAATGTAACATTGACCTAGTATTTATACGTTATAGACTAAGAATGTGTCCATTGGCACTTTTCTTACTGTCTTTATTAAGGGGAAGGCACTTTGTTCGTGTGTCTCTGCTGGCACATCACTGCACTATAATATCAATGTATATATATATATATATATATATATATATATATATATATATATATATATATATATATTTATAACTACACTAGTTCAAAATGTTTGGTTCTTTTGAGACGTCGCACTATGTCCGTGTTGTCGAGGAGCTGAATCGCCTCAACATTCACATGGTGAATGGTGGTGGTTACTTTTTATTATGAATAAAAGATATCGATACAAAATCACTAGAACGTTTATTAATTACGCCACATGCGTAATTGTGATATTGTATCATAAAATCTAGTGTTATTATTGGGTCAGATAAATATAATTGTACTAATGATTTTGTTATTATTTTATTTTTTTATGTCGCATCGTCTAGCTAGACAGATTTTGTATGTACAAAATACGCATATGGCGTAATTAATAAACGTTCTAGGTGATTTTGTGTTGATATCTTTTATTCGTTACTGCTAAATCATACGTGCTATTCGTGGACAAAAAAGTAAAAATAAATTTTAGTCCACAAAGAGCACCTGCGAATATAAGGTGCTCTTCGTGGAATAAGTGAAAATTTAAAAGTGCTTTTCAAGACAAATTTTGCCTAAACTCGGTAGGGTTATGTTGTTTTATTACAGAGAAGCTGTGACCACCTTCCGGCTTCATCATGAGATCAGGTCATTGGCTCAACTTATATAAGTATCCAGAGTTTCAGCTAATTTAGCTTGCAAGATTTGATTACGGACACACAGGCAACGGAACAAGTGAAACTAAATAAAAGGTAATAAATATGCAAGTGCAAGAAACTACTGCGCCTTACATAGGTCATCAAGATTGCATATCGATTCGAATCAAAAATGCATATAAGCAAACAACTCTATATTTAACTCGGATGTCGCTACCCGTTTGTTAATTAAAACGTTAAATAAAATACAACTTTATCGTAGGCAAAAGTCTCGTCTAATTAAAAGGGTAGCTAAAAATAAGAGGAACGCTGCAGGCAACAGCTAGTAAAGTAGTTACATTATGAGTGGAGTGAGGTAGGGTTGCGACTGGCATTTGTTTTAGATCATGAGTGCTATTTTTCATTTAGGGACTCAGCAAAACACAAAAAGTGTAGTTTTCCAACTCACTACTTGCGTTCCGACGCATTGCATCGTTTTTATGAAACCATCGTGTGAGCGAAAAGTAATATTGTGTTACGCAGAAAATATCATAAGGTCAATGGTTTTCTAAACATATCAACAAAAATAAAAAAGCAGCGTGAAACGAAACTGATACTCCATGGAACGTTTCTTTGACATTTTTACGCTACAAATGTCAAAATTACGAGTGATTCAGACCACTCGTTTCAAATCCTTCGCATACGATCAATTCAAAAATGCGCCCGTTTGGAAACACTCGTGCAAATCATTCGTAATGTGAGTCCCTGAATGAAAAAATAGCACTCCATATCTAAGTCCCCGACCGAGAGGTGGACGATGGTAACGATATTTTTGAAATACTTGCCACTAATAGGAGATATTACTGCAAAGTTCTGCCGCCAGACCGTAAAAAAATGTTTGACAAGTATATCAAGGTCGCAATAAATTTGCAAAATCATATAATAATTTGAACTTTAATATTTAATTGAATGTATAAATTAAGGAAATCATTCATTTTAAAGAAAAATAAATACATAATTTAAGGGAAGCGGCAACGCGTTGTGGTTGCGAAAAACTATGTAGCAAAAAAAAAACCACAAAATGTGTCCAGGCCATTTTAAATCAGAAGATTTCACTGAGACTGAAAAGTTTAAAATCGCATATAAGTACTTTTCAATTAATTAATTATTTGTTGCGAAAAAATATGTTATGATAAATAACAGCCGTTTGTTTACTGTATATGCTGAAGCCGCTTTCTGCGACAGTCTGCGAAGTCTTGCGCAATACACCCAATTGAATTTCAATTTAAAAAAAAATTCTCATTCCCTACGGTCATTTTAGACTTCTTTCTTAGACACATATCTATAACCTTTCTTTTTACTTGGACTTTTCGACAAGATAATGAACGTGTTATTTTTTAGGGTTCCGTACCTAAAGAGTGCAAACGGGACCCTATTGCTGAGATTCCGCTGTCTGTCCGTCTGTCCGTCTGTCACAGGGCTCTATCTCTTGAACCGTAATAGCTAGACACTTGAAATTTTCACTGATTATGTATTACTGTGGCCGCTATAACAAAAAATACTGAAAATAAAAAAAATAAAAATTAAAGGGGTCGTCATACAAAAAACTTGTTTTTCGGCGTTTTTAACTAGATCTTTAATTACATTAACTAGATACTTTAAATTTTCACAGATTATGTATTACTATGACCACCATAACAACAAATACTAAAAATAAGATAAAGTAAAAATTAAAGGGGGTCGTTATACTAGAAACGTGTTTCTTCAGCGTTTAAAACATTGTACGGAGGTACGGAACCCTTCAAGTACGAGTCCGACTCGCACTTGCCCGTTTATTTACCATTGTTGAACAATTTTATTATATCTAGAGATTTATCTTTATTTATCTCCTATTTTACTGGTATTTCTATATACTCGTATGCTTCAAAGCATGATCGCAACCAAACCAGTCAAAATAGTGACGCTTATATAATCTATACTAATATTATAAAGCGGAAGAGTTTGTTTCTTTGTTTGTTTGTTTGTTTGTTTAAACGCGCTTATCTCAGGAACTAATGATCCGATTTGAAAAATTCTTTTTTTGTTGGGTAGTCCATTTATAGAGGAAGGCTTTAGGCAATATAACATTACGTTCCGACAACCACGCGAACGAAGTCGCGGGCACAGCTAGTATTCAATAAGTAGGTACTTCAACGCCAAATCAGAATACGAGTACTGTCAAAATCAGAATACTCTACTTATAATTGGATACTTCAATTATTTCTTTGTTTATTTCACAAGACTTGTTGACTGTAAATCTAATTACGCATTGTTACGCATATATGAAAGGAATAAAAAAATTAAAAAACTCTGGACTTCTATTTATTTGATACATTTATCAAATAAATAGAAGATTATGTTGCAGAATAAAACGTTGTTTTGGCGAAAATTAAAAATTAAAAAGTCACTGATTTATCAGACTGCCCTCGTACACACACAGCTATGTTGAGGCGCAAGTGGAGAAGAGACAACAATAAACTGCACTGCAGCATTTTGCCCAAAGACGTTAAATAAGGCAATAGAATTCATTACCATTTCTATATCTTTACAAGCATTTCCAAGTGTACTTCCGTGCTCGCTCGTCCTCACTGCAAGCCACTTGAGAAAATTGACCAATTCTCGCAGTCGCCAACCCTATTTAATTCCCAGCTGACATTTCCCGGGCTTCAGTGCGACCCAGTTTCGGAAACGGAGGAAAATATTGCAGTTCCGTTTCACCTGTCGACTTTTATAAAAACTGAAAACTCTTTGATTAAGAAATGGTATTGCAACACGGGTAAAAGGCTTGGCCTATACATTATTCACAATATTTTATTTACCTTCTTCTTCGTCTAAGCGCGTTCCCGGTTGCATCCTCAGCTGTGCTGCTTCGGAGCCCGGGGTGCGCTTTCCCACTTTTTCTTCTTCAAATATAACATGCATGTCAATGGTCACCCAAGGATGCCAAAGACCTTGCAAAATGGAGAAGAAATAGCCGGAACAGTTAAATTGATTTGGCTATAGTTTTACGACCGGCCGCCTGCACGACGTCAACCCTCTTTGGAAATATATTTGTGCGAAAAGTTTTACAACCGGCCGCCGCCCGACGTTAACCCTTGGGAATGCAATTGTAGCACGAGATGTTTGTGCTTAGTCCTTTAGTCGCCTCCTACGACATCCACAGGAAGAGATGGAGTGGTCCTATTTCAACCCGGAACCACACGGGTAGGTTTAATATTTTTAATCAACACAATATACAATATTTTATTTACCAACTTTAAAAAAAGTAGGAGGTTTGCGATTCGTCGAAATCTATTTTATGTAGGTATGTTTCTCGATTACTCAAAGGCACCTAGAACGACATAGAAAATAATTTATTTGTATGAAAGAGGGAACCGCATCTCGGGCTCCTGAGCAGCATAGAAAGATGTAATCAGGAACGCGCTAAGCTAACATTAACATTTTTTTTTCATATCTGGCTGCGGGTTGGTACTCTATGTAATACGAGCACTAAGCCCACAGATATTGTACATCTTAATATCACAATAGGAATGATGACTGGGACAAAAAAGTATTATTCTAATTAGTCCGTTAGTTAGATTATCCAAATATAATGTACCCATATTTTTCAGTTTATAAAAAAAGTAAAATATTCACAAAGATACAGAGTATCAATGTTCTAGAGTGGGGGCTTGTGACGTCACCGATGTGTAAAAATCGTACGAAAGCGTGACGTCATGCGAAATTTAAATGCGCTGTGTCTTCGTTATTTCTTGTTTCTCGGAGAAAAAAAAAATACGTGTACAATATTTTTTAATAATCTAACCGATGGGCCAAAAATGTGTTTTCAGTCATCATGCGTATTGTACACACTCGTAACATAACCACTTAAAATACGCAACATGTTAACCAACTTTTATAATCCGGAAATAGAAAAAAAAAAAGTATGTATATTTTTTTGCGTTTATTGACTTTTAACGTATTTTTATAATTAGTTTTAGACTCATTATAAGTGAATTAGTGCGTGTTCTTTATCGATCAATTACTGTTATAAGTCAATAAAAAACCTAAACCTTTAAACCTAAGTAGGTATAAGACTTTTATCGTGATCATTAGTGACTGCCTGCGTTACTTGCACATATTTTCTTTGTCTACAATCTACATTACTAACCTCTTTTTCCATATAGTTGGTTAGCGTGACTGGCGACTACCGTAAACGCCGGTCACGACAACTCATTACTGGTCGATAGCAAACAATCGAGAAACATTCACTGATTGTTAGTAAATAGCAGTACCTATGAAATTATATATATACTTTCATCCAAATCTTATTTTGATACGCATTTTTCAATCGCAAAATTTTGCTAAAGATTTAAAATATATATATATATAACATTCGTATAAGTTTTTATTTTGAGGTCTCAGTATCAATCAAGACTAATGTAATAAGCCCAAACTCGATGGGGTTGCGTCGTTTTATTACAGGATTCCTATAGCCACCTTCCGGATCTATCATCAATCAGATCAGCTTCTTGTTATAATAATATTGCATTGTCATTTGATTTACATTACCTCTCAAACCCGTCTACCTCTCCAACCCGTCTGGCCAGCGTGGAGAGTGTAGGCCAAATCCTCTGGCTATTTTGGCCAAGTATGGCTCTAGTAGGTAGTACAGAGAGGGTCGTGCTCCTGCAGTGGACTACAAAAGACTTGATGATGATGATTTGATTTACATTAGCATACAAGATTTCATGTCAATATGAAACCGGGAAGGAGCTCAAATTTTACTTGCAATATTTGCATCAACCAAGAGGTCAATAAATGCTTTCAAAAACCTGGTTTCTCTATAGTCGAAGTGTCTTTGAAAAAATGTTGTATGGTAGGTATATCATTTTAGTTTTAATGGTCTTTTAAGTCTAAACTCACTGTGCCGAAGTTTCGCGATCAAAGTTCCACGGCTAATTTATTATTCTTCTTCTTCTTATTTAAGAGCTTAGTGGCTCTTGTCGGTGGAGTATGCGCCAAACTTCTCGGTTCTCTGCCTTACTTTTTAGTGCTTGACACGACATGACCCCTGCTTTTTCTTTCAGTTGGTCTACATAGCTCTTTCTTGGTCGTCCTGGACCTCTTCTACCTTTTATCTTTCCTTCTAGTATGTTTTTAAATAAGGAGTCATGTCGTATTAAGTGACCAATCATTTTCCCTCTCCTAATTTCTTTTTCGCCCAGCAGTCTTCTTTTCTCTCCTACTATTTCTAATACTTCCTCATTGGTTTTCCATTCCATCCAACTGATCTTTTCCATTCTCCTCCAGCACCACATCTTATTAATACTAATTTATTACTTCGCCAAAACGCGACGTAAGCAGATATGGGTACAGCTAGTAATTCAATATGCATTGAAGGTGTAATCATGCCGAAATTCTTTCGAGCAACTTCAGCATAGTGTATATATAGGGTTTAAGGGCTGAATGAATTTATCCTAGACACAGCGAAATATGAATTAATTTTTATTTCTCATATAAGTTGAAGTTTCAGCATCACGGGCTGAATCAGCCCTTCAAATAGTTTCAGTGTGTTTATTTAAATAGGTCGTGGCGGATTTACCAGGGCGGCAGATTTTAGGTGGCGGCACAGAATACATGGCGGCAAAGAAGCGACTCGCAGTAGTCGCAGTTACTCAACTGAACATAGGGTAGGGGCAGCAAAACAGGCTCGCCGCTGTTTAAACACCCGCGTGCAATACCACAATTTTTTTTGCTCCAAATACGAGTATGAATAGCCTACTGGCGGCAAATGTCTAAATCCGCCACTATAATAGTACCATTTTATTGGAACATTGAATCGCGATTCAGAACGTGTCGACGCTGCAGCGAATGCAATGTTGCAGTTGATTGAATATATAAATTGAATTCGTTTTTATGTTCTCGAACATAAAGTTGACATTACGTGTTGCAATTCCGTCGATAGCGAGGTCGATGACTTTATTTCTTTTGTATTGAATGGAGTAGATAATAATGTGTTACGTAAAACAGCTCTTCGTACGAAAGATAGTACTGCGACACGTAGTACTCAATTTCATACCTTTCTGTATAAGCATCGGTGGTTCAGTGGTAGAATGCTCGCCTGCCACGCGGGCGGCCCGGGTTCGATTCCCGGCCGATGCAAATTTTTTGATTCCTTGCCCGATAGAAGCTATTTTCACTGTTTTTAATGTCACCAATTTCCAAACTACTAGAATTTTTTTTTAAATTGTTACATCCATAGACCGAATTTGATGTGATAAAAATTATGCATTGTCATTGCAGTCGCATTAAAGTTTACGAATTAACCTACCTATTGTGTTTACTACCCATGTAATCTGTACCAAAGAGAGGCCATGTTTAGTTGTTCCTACTTTTCAACTTTCAATGCATTCGATAATTTTGCTACGTTTTTATGCTAATAATGTAAAAAATACAAGTATTCTACTTTTAATAACAGTATATTCTAATAAACGCCTAAATTATGTAGTCTAAACAACAAACCTAACGGTTACAAAAAACACCTAATTTAATTTGATCATCCTACCGTGTTTAATTCCATATAAACCGGCCAAGTGCGAGTTAAACTCGCGTGGAGAGGGTTCCGTACAATTGATTGAATTCTTATAGGTTTTCCTGTAATCTACAAGCAATGAACTATATTTTGTATTTTTTTTCAAAATTTTAGGCTCTGTAGTTTCGGGGATCAGGGGGGGGGGGGGAATGGTCAATTTTCGTCTTCTTTCATGAATAAAATCAAAACTATTCATTTTACAATAATAAAAAAATATATTTGAAATTCTCATAACGAGCCTTTTCATTTGATATATGACACAGTACGATTTGCAAACTTTTTTTTTTAATTTCCTAATTTGTTCCCCGAAAATGACCCTTATTTTAAAAAAAATTATTTACTTTGCACTTATGTGTTTGGGTCATAGGATTACAACATGCTACCAAATTTCCCCTGATTCGGTCCAGTAGATTCGGCGCAAATTGGCTGTGACAGACGGACGGACAGACAGACGCACGAGTGATCCTATAAGGGTTCCGTTTTTTCATTTTTTGTACGTAACCCTAAAAAGTGATCATAATTTACAGCTGGACATCAATATATTATAGGATGATTACAGAAAATGAGGTCGAATTAGCGAAACAAGATTATATTGCCCCTACCATTGACCTTCCAAGACTAATAGAAGCGCGATGGTAATTACTTGTCTATGGGTCAATCTTTTAACCTTTAACACTATACTTTATCGTCGTAAGACGTGGCCTAAATCTCGCTCTAGTACGACCGACTACGTCAAGATTAAACGCCTTTCTTGACATAAGTAATGAATGTGAATGGATTGGTCAGTTCCCTCACAAGTGAACAATGCCTATGCCTAACAAATGAAATATAAATTAGGCTCAATTTACATTGCCTCGGAATCAAGACGAATTTTGAGAAATTCACAGAGGTTAATCATCAAAATTAAGAAGAGCGCCCCTTTTGTCGGTGGAGTTTCTTCTATTCTTTTCTATTTTCCGTCAGCCTTTTGAGATCTTGATACGACACTGCTATGACATTTCCTTTGACTTGATTTATATAGCTGAACTTGGGCTTTCCTCTTCCCCCCATTCCTTCTATTTTACCTTCTATTATTATAATTGTCATGTGTTTTCCATCACAATTATATTTGAGTGTCTTTCAACACATTTATTTTGACTCTGAGATTTTAACTAAACACTAAAACAAGACCATCACATAAGTATGTCAGCCTTGACGGCGATCCCTACACATATCCTTATGCTAATCGCAACCTGTGACGACATCATTCTAGCGAATTCATGTTCTTATAGAATAAGACTGTTAAAGTTTTCCTAAGTCTTTAACAAGGGAAAAACTGAAATAAAAAACAAACAGAATAGAAAAATTTGAATTGCATTCTGAAATTCAATATTTGGGACTCTAATAATTCGAGTTTGATTCTAAGATCAATAGTAGTACTCGCACAAATACTTACTATGATTTATCACATCATCGCCCGGAATCGCAATTATTTCGAACCCGTGTAGTGTTGGTACTCGACCGTTTTTCTGTACCGTTTAGAATCAATATTTATGATAGAAAGAACTGCTGTTAATAAATCTTTCTTTGTGAAGAACGAGGTTAAGTTTGTTTGTGAACCGTAATACATAGCATACGTAGATATATGTGGTATACAATTTATAACGAAATATGTATGAATTGGTACCTACCTATTCTACCTAATTGAAATATAAATTCACCCTTTAGCATAATAAATCTACTTTACTAGGGAATAGGTGTTAAAAGATTAGCTCTCTTCTTCTTCTTCGTCTAAGCGCGTTCCCGGTTGCATCCTCAGCTGTGCTGTTTCGGAGCCCGGGGTGCGCTTACCCGCTTTTTCTTCTCCAAATATAACATGCATGTCAATGGTCACCCAAGGATGCCAAAGAACTTGCAAAATGGAGAAGAAATAGCCGGATAAGTTATGATTTGGCTATAGTTTTACGACCGGCCGCCTGCCTGACGTCAACCCTCTTTCGGAATGTATTTGTGCGAAAAGTTTTACAATCGGCCGCCGCCCGACGTGAACCCTTCTTGGAAATGCAATTGTAGCACGAGATGTTTGTGCTTAGTCCTTTAGTCGCCTCTTACGACATCCACAGGAAGAGATGGAGTGGTCCTATTCTAACCCGGAACCAAACGGGCCACCCGAAACCAGACGGTGTTAAAAGATTAGCTCTCATTTAAATTAAATAATCACCTAATCGAGTTTCTACCGAAGAAAGTATAATATCTTAATTTATTTTCCTTTATTTATTTTATAAAGACGCCTGTTGCCTTTCTTGTAAACGTCTCCTCTCACAGGCCTACTGGAAGAGATGAGTATATCTTTTGAGATAAGTATAGTGCCTTTGTACAATTTTTATTTTATGTATTCTCTGTATACATTTTACCGTGTACATAAATGGCTAAATAAATAAATACTTTTTTCTGTAGATTTTAATACGCCTATCAATAAGCTTTTGCTAAAGCAAAAAATACCTATATGTTTTTTTTTTGTTTTTTGTTAGATCGAATACTTATATGTATAAACCAAAGACATCAACGAGCTCATTCGAATACGTCATTATATTTAAAATTTACATAAAATCATATTTAATTTATTACCTACACTTTACAGCAGGTAGGATTTGAGCCTGACTGTAGGGAAAAACGGCCACTTTTGGCAAATGTGCGTAGTAAAGCTTAACGTTCTCATTATAAACTGTAAACAGTAGTTCACAAAATAGTTTGAAGGGTTATCTAGGACTGGTAGTAGCAAAATTTTGAATGATATCTCTGTGTTCTTCAAAATGATTTATTTTAAATGGGATTTATTGGACACCGGAAAATTTAGGAACGGCCTTAATGCAACTCTGATTAGTCACAAAATGGCGCCCATTACGGGCTGTGGCCAATGCCTCACTGCGTGTTCCCAACGTGATGCCACGCCACGGTGCATTGAATCCATTCGCAGCCTGACCTTATTGCCTCCAATTCACTGAATTGATACACTCTGTATGAGAACAAGTCTGCGGTTTTCCAATTTGATTCATACCTGTAGGTATATACATTATCACGCTTTTATCCCTAACGGCGTATACAGAGCCCAGAGGTAGACCTAAAGGCCACATTAAGCGTGATGCAATGGTGAGATGTAAGATAAGAAGATAGACTTTATAATGATATTTTGCAGGAAAAAGCTGGATGCAGGCCGCTTCTTATCGTATCTTTGGGGGAGGCCTACGTCCAGCAGTGGACTTCCTGTGGCTGATATGATGCTTATTTCATAACGTTCAATGTTGCTTGACACTGAAACGTGGATACGTAGCTACGTACGTCCATGCCACTTTTGGCGTAAGGGTCCTGCAAGGAACTTACTAAAATTCGTCACTTAATGAACGTCATGCATGAATCATGATTAAATAATAAGGATTTTTTTTAACAAGAGTGATTATATTAGACTTCGTCGCGAAATACCTGATATATTTATCGTCACACGTAGCGTTTCCAGGCGTCCGGATAAAGCCGGACATAGATAGGCTTTTTGATTGCATGTCCGGCCAAAATAAACGGTGTCCGGCTTGTCCGGCTTTTGTTAGGCTTTTTTACATTTCGCAAAGGAGCTAGCGCCGAGCGTGGCCGAGCGCAGGCGAGTCGACTCTTTGATTTTCGACTGATTTGGTATTCGATTTTGTTATATTTCATCATAATTTGACAAGATTTATGGTAATAATTAAAGAAGCTTGTTTTTACAAAATTTTTTTTTGTCGTGCCTATTTATACTGAGACACAAAATCCTCAACAATGTAGAGTGTCCGGCCTTTTTACCCAAATGTCCGGCCAAACTGGCTGGTCTGTCCGGCTATTAGGTTTGGCGACCTGGCAACCCTAGTCACACGTAAATATCAAGTTCCAAATACCTTGCGTGACGAATGACTCTGCGGAACTGTCAAAAATATCGCGTGACAGAGCCGTGCAAGCGGTGGGCCTACTGAATTATATCGTATTTAGGTCAGTAGTTACCACATCTGTAACGCATCAAAATAATTGCGGTGACACATGGGTTCAATGTCTTCTAACCGCAAGTATGTTTACATATGAAGGTAGGTATATAATGCTAGTCAGAAACCGAAATGGGTCAATGTAAAGAACAACTTTTGCTTTACGTAGTAACAGCCCCGGACCCCCTCTACCTTCTGTCTGACGCGTTATGTAAGAACTTAGTTAGGGTTGTTACACACATTAGCGGACCGGAATTTTAGGTTCGGCAGTATTCGTAGAACAACAAAGCCGACCCGAAGCAATGACATCGGCTTTTTCCCCAAACATTCACCTACATATCTTTATTCGAGTTTACCCGCGATTATGTGTATAGAAACCGTAACATTTTTGAAGTGAAAACTTCTTTAGCGGCGTTGTGCACTTTTTTTGTAATGGGTAAAAAATGTTAAACACGTGTTTCGTTTAGCTGAGAGATAAACTTTTTAATGTAATATAAATTGTCATGTTTGCGTACGATAGCGCAATAAATAAATATTGTATTCTACCACATAAATGATAGTACTTTTATACTGATAATTTAAGCAATTCGTACAAAATTATTCCCTAACCATTCCAAAATATCAAAAATGCGCAACATTAATATTCAAGTTTTCACTTCTGCCGGCACTCCCGGAGTGCAACCCGTCGTTTTTTTTATACTACGAATAAGTAACTATTAAACTTTTTTCAATGTAAGGTTAAGCAGAAGAAGCTGTTTCTTATCCTTTGCAAATTGTAGAAGTATACAATACAAGGTCATATTATCTTTCTGTTTCGCATGTCTCTAATAAATATTATTAGTTCTGATAATGTATTTCTCGCCAACTTCAGCAATAATTTCAGTTACATGGTCAGCATCCGATATGGTCTAGTGGCTAGGATACCTGGCTCTCACCCAGGAGGCTCGGGTTCGATTCCCGGTATCGGAAGATGTTTTTGTAGTATTATAATTAATTTTAAGTTTTTGTAGGTCATACAAATTATATTTTTTGTTGAATTCTTAAATAAACATTTATAAAAATAGACTCAAATTTTTATATTTATTAAAGGTAATAGGAAAATATTTCTCAAACGGAGGGTCGGCTGCATACTTCAATGGGAAAATATGCGAACAAGTTTTTCTTAAAAGGAAAGTCGGAAGCGTACAAAACCGTTCATTTCAATGCTAGTCTTCAGGGCTGTCACATACGTATTATTTAGTTATGAAAGTAGGTGCATTATCTAGATCGATACCTTACTATATGAAACCCTAACAATTGGGTAGATGACTGGGTCAAAAATAAATTATTTGGTACTGTTAAGAGAATAAAACATCACAAATAGTGTCACTTGTCACTGATCATATCTATTTTCAACATGATTTAAGATTTATTAATGCAGAAAAATTGACTCGAAAAAGCTATGACGTCACGGTTTTGTCTTTTATACAAATCTCATAGAAAATGTTTGTTTTGACGTTAAGAAAAAAGTGTCTGATTTGACTTGTTGTCATCTAGCGGATTTTATCACAAAAACTACAAAGTTAAAAATCTCCCTTTGTCTTGTTATGCTTCCAATGATCTTATCCAATGATCGTAGTGCATACAAAATTAAATGACTGAAGTTAGTGAAGTAATTAACCTTCATATTTTTCCTTTTATTACACGAATATGTGGCCAACACTGGTGTAAAATATTTCGAGCCGCCTTAATACACTCCATTATGAATAAACGAATAGGCAAAGAAACTTATTTGTGCCCGATTTTGTAAAAAAAAGTAATTACGAAGAAAAAACAACATCCCTAGTGTAACCGCAGTCACAAATCAGCGTACCGCTCGGTTGCCCATCAGTGGGCACTGCCCACGGCACCGTGCTACCCCACTATCTCAATAACGGGGTTGTGTATTAACCCTCCCACTGTTACAAGTTTTATTCCTTGTTTGAATACTGATTTATAGTAAGTCCTTTAAGTAAATAAACATCATAAAGTCTCCGGTGTCTCTCCATTCAAAAATCACGTTGATCCGTTGCTTCGTTTTGACGTAAATAATGGACCATACAATAAACACATGAACACCCAAAACACTTAGGCGGTGATCCCACTGCACCACACACCGTCGCGGAGCGCGGGGCGGCAGATTTAACATTGTATGCAAGTATCTCAGTTTGTATAGAAAAAACGCCTAGTCCAAGTCCAACACACTGTAAACGCGTCAACGCGCGAGAGCGTCGTCGTGCGTGAGTCGTGTGTTGAACCGCGCTCCGCGCCGGTGTACGGTGCAGTGGATTCACCGCCTTATGTATTGATGCAGAGCAGAGTGGAACACATGATGGCTCGAAATGAATTGTATTGATTTGTGTTTTGCTTTGGACGTACAAAAATAATCCTATTTTGCATAATTTCTACACGTTATGCAAAAGGTTTACTCGATTGTTTGAAATTCATTTTGTTTTTAACACAAAGAAAAGCCTTTGGACTCTATGCGCGCGGTGATCCAACCATCCAATACGTTTATTCACATTTACGTGTAGAAAAAACCGGTCAAGCGCGAGTCGGACTCGTACATTAAGGGTTCCATACCTCCGTACAATGTTTTAAAACGCTGAAAAATACGTTTAATTTTTAACTTAATCTTATTTTTAGTATTTGTTGTTATAGAGGCTACAGAATTACGAGTATATTTCGATGGGCTACAGTAATACATAATCGATGTATTACTTAGAGCTCAGTGATAGACAGCGGAGTCTTAGTAATAGGGTTCCGTTGGCACCCTTTGGGTACGGAACCTTAAAAATCATTAAGATCTTAAACGTTCTAGCATGTATTCTGTGCCTAAACACACTTGGCTTTCATTATTAAACATAAACAAAATAAACAAACAAAGCCTTGGCATCAAGTAGCGACTTCTCACGTTAGTTTGAAATCCTTGAACCAAGTTGAACAAAACTGAATATACCTCAATAAAAATCATTCTTATTGCCACGAAATAAAGTAGAAATTTCCATGTTTTATGCTATGTTTCCTTTGTACACAAACTGAAGTGACATGATGATGTCTAGGTGTTTGATATGTTTAAAGTTTGTTGTCATGGCTTATGTAATTTCTTTAAAAGGTAAGGTCTAAAAAATATGGCATTTTGAAATGCTTTGCCCTTATATAAAATTTTGTATGTGTTTAATTTATCTGTGTTTTAAATTATGCAAAATAATAAAAAGAAAGCTTAGCGAAATATTTATTTATTCAATTAAGTAAAAAAAGTAGGAGCAAAATTAACATTTTAATAATTACTTAAATATTTAGCTGAATCATGTTTTTTTTATTTTTTTTCAATTATTCTGTTATGATCTTTTTATTATTCTGTTCATCTGTTTTTTTTTACTAACCTAAGGTGTTTCATTGATGTCTAGTCTACTATAAATCTGAGTTCACAATAGTAAAAACCTGACTATTTTATAATTTAAGAAAAACAAGTGTAAATTGTGTAAAGAATACTTGTAAAAGTTACATAACTGATCAAGTAGTTCACTGGCGAGGAATGGTTTAAATTTCGTTATGGCGAAGCGGTAGCGGTTGAGGAGTTAAATAATATAATAATAAGTTAAGCGATAAGTCCGCCTTTGTATCATTTTTTTTTTCTCTGTATTGTTGTATGTCCTTTCTTCATAGTGCAATAAAGAGTAATTGTATTGTATAATTAAATTTTCAACAAAAAAACAACCACTTCAATTTTTTTTAAGGAGTTTCTTCCATATCTGCAAAGTTCTTCATCATATCTTCACCAAATTAAAAAGGAACCAACTTGGTAGTAAAAGCTTTTAATAAAAAAAAAAACATAAAAATCGGTTCACAATTGGCGAAGATATCGCGTAACAAACATACATTAAAAAAAAAAAAAACATACAGTTGAATTGATAACCTCCTCCTTTTTTGAAGTCGGTTAAAGACATGCGGACGTACCGCATTATGAGGATGCGGAAGCGGTATCCTCATCAACCCTAGCTTTCTAGTGCATGTAAGTATGTCTGTTTTTTCTAAATATTACTACTTGCTGCAACCAGTATAAATCAATTTGCTAACCTTGTGGTGGGAGCTGACATGAGTTGACAATGATGTGATCTGTTTGTTTTTGTGTCATAACCACAAGGTATTGCAAATTATAATATTCAACATCGTCACACAAGTGAGCATTAAAAAAGATTCTTGACTATACTTACTTATATACAAAAAAATCTCCTAAAAAATTTAAAATATATGTATAATAAACGGGTACGTGCGAGTCGGACTCGTACATGAAGGGTTTCGTACCTCCGTACAATGGTTTAAAGCGCTGAAGAAACACGTTACTTGTATGACGACCCCCTCTAAGTTTTAACTTTTTTTATTTTTAGTTTTATTGTTATAGCGGCCACAGTAATACATAATCGGTGAAAATTTCAAGGGTCTTGCTATTACGGTTCAAGAGATGGAGCCCTGTGACAGACGGACAGACAGACAGCGGAGTCTCAGTAATAGGGTTCCGTTTGTACCCTTTGGGTACGGAACCCTAAAAACGAAGCGGAGCCGACCAGTCCCTACTGGCGGCACCCGTTCACGAGTTGATGCGTGGATCAGTCATAACTGAACTCAACCATATAAGAGGGAATCCATTATCAACACCATGCTTCAGGTAAACTGGTTTAAAAATAAATTACGGAAATCGGAATTACTGCATTTATCAAATGCGTTTTTATGCCTTATCGGTCGATTCTGAGTCGATGTGTACTAGTGCATGATATCGGTTATATTTACATATATATAGTGGTGTAAACAAAATCATTACACTTACGAAATATTACGATGATGGATCACTCTGGTTGGGTATTTTCAAGTTTGGTACAGGTGGCCTAGGCTGTACAATTGGGTATTATGGTGCGTCAAAAAAAATTATTTGGTGCTGTTAATAGAATAAAACGTCACAAAATAATGCCACTTGTCATTGATCACATCCACTTTGAACGTGATTTTAGATTTATTCATGCAGAAAAACGAATATTAAGAGCGCTATTTGACTCCAAGGAACTATGACGTCATAAATCAATATTTCACACGAATCCCATGGAAAAATTATTGTTTTTGACGTTTAGAAAATAGTATCTGATTTGACTTGTTGCAAAATAGCGTATTGAAAACCAAAAAAAAAAACAATAAATCAATTTAAATTTTCTTTTACAGATACAGATTCATTATCACGTCTTAATCCTTAACGGGGTATACAGAGCCCTAGATCCAAAGGCCACGTTAAGCGTGATTGTGTGCGTTTAGATATAAAAAGGGAATTTTCTAAATAGTTACGGGTTGGTAGCCGCATCGCCTGTTATTACGATCCAGATTCTCGCATATTCCCTCGATTGACTTTTACGATCTGCGCGGGAGGAGAAGCAGCTGGGACATTCCAAGTTTTTCATTCTTTCTTAGCCAATAAGCACTGTTCTATAAAGAGAAAAAGCCTCCACTACTATACTACATATATATACTATACTACTATATACTTTACTATATTCAAACTCTAGTAATTAAGAGCTTTCAGCCTCAAGTTTTTATAGGTCTAGATCATCCAGCAATGTTTATGGATAAGAATGAGTGACTTTTTCAAAATTGATTTAATTGCATCAAAACCAAACTACTTACTGCGTTTAATTTGGATAACAAAAACAAAACTTTAAAATAGCCTACTAAGAGCAACCCAAAATAAAGAAAAGCGGCCAAGTGCGAGTCAGACTCGCCCATGAAGGGTTCCGTAGCAGCAAGTAACATAATATAAAAGTTCTAAAGGTAAATTGCGGTTTACGATTTATGACGTATTAAAAACTAACTATCTATGATACCGAGACCGCTATAGTTTTAATTAAAAGTACATACTTTGAGGTATACGAGTATACCACATTTTTTTCGAAGCCATTACGAAGATCGAGTTAGAAACGCTGAAAAAAAAAAGTTTCTTGTATGACGACCCCCTTTTATTGTTAAGTTTATCTTAGTTTTAGTATTTGTTGTTATAGCGGCTACAATAATACATAATCGGTGAAAATTTTAAGTGTCTCAATATTACGGTTCAAGACATAGCCCTGTGATGTGACAGACGAACGGGAAGATGGACAGACAGCGGAGTCTCAGTAATAGGGTCCCGTTGGCACTTGGGTACGGATCCCCTAAAGTGTAACGAAATACATGAGAACTCTTTACCATAGCGACGGCCACCTCTGTAGGGTATTTTTTTCTAGTAAAATTGAGTCATCGGTCACGGACCAATGGTTATACAATGAGATAACTAATCAATTTGGCTTGGATTAAAATGAAATGTGACGTAATGTTGTGAGAAGCTGACAACTGCCTTGAACCTTGAAAGTTTCCGCGGTGATATTTACGCCATCGATAGTATTAGATGTTAGGGCGACAACATATCGGCGAAACGCCAGGCTAACACCGCCGGGTGCCGCCAACATAGCTGAAAAACCTCAAGTAGGTATATGTTCAGCGATGGCTGATCAATGCGTCAACTCGTGAACGGGTGCCGCCAGTAGGGACTAGTCAGCTCAGCTCCATTTTTTTTAGACTACTTACTGGTACTTATTTCTTACGGTATATGTTCAGCGATGGCTGATCAATGCATCAACTCGAGAACGGGCCGCCAGTAGGGACTAGTTAGCTCAGCTCCATTTTTTTAGACTACTCACTGTTACTTATTTCTCCCGAAATATGTTAAGCGATGGCTGATCAATGCGTCAAGTCGTGAACGGGTGCGGCTAGTAGGGACAAGTTAGCTCAGCTCTGTTTCTTTAAAACTACTCAGTGTTACTTATTTCTGTAAATTGGAATTGGCACTCGTTCGTAGGCTTTAAATCTGACATAGCTTGACGACTGCAATCTCGTAATACCTACCGTGCCTTCCGAAGTACGGAGGAGCTTAAGAAATCTTATGCCACTTGTGGTCACTCATACAAGTACGGACCACGCCCGGGGTTGCTTAATTTGCGAAAACGCTTGCAACCCGTACTCCCACTGGGCCGCCGAGCTCTTTTTTGTAAGTACACTTTAGTAAGTATATTGTCTATCCCTTAGACTAAAGCGCTTGGCCAATGCACTTGACTAATTTCCCAACTATTGGACCTTTGTGAAGTTGCGTAAAAGCCTTGAAAAGACATCTTTAGATATAATCTAGTGAGCGAATGAGACAACTGCGTAATCGAACTGTGGTCATAGCTATGAAAGTTCTTGTTTCTTTGAATATAGTATACGAGCTGTTGAGTAAATTTCGAGACGTTCTCATACAAAAATACCTACAGCTGACCGGACAAATGTGTATTGAAATATTTTTTTTTTTCGAGACAGCGTCTTTCTTTTGGAAAAGTTTTTCAAATGCGTTCGATACAATTCTTCTAGTACATGTCGACCATGTGTTGTATAAGTACCTAAAAAAAAACATAAAACAAACCTTCCTTTCAATTTATACCACTTACAACTACCAAATAGAATTACTTACGAGTATTGACCCTCCCTCTACTCATGCACGGGCCCTTTATTTATAGGAAGGGTTATAAATTGTAGCATTTATTAAATTGTTCATAAGTTGGAGATTGCAATTTGTGAGCAGAACAGCCTACCCTACAGAATAAAATAAAATCTTTGCAGAAGGATCATAATACAATAACATGACTTACACTTTATTCATATTTACTTTTAAACATAACTTCTTCGTCTCGTGTTCATTAGAAAATTACACTTAAATTTGAGCTTAGATTCTTTCAAGGTCGCTAAACGCATCTGATATAGCCTTTTTACTGCTATCTATTTAAATAAACGTAATCTTCCTAAAAAAACGTATTATTGATATTGGAATAATTTTTCAAAGACCTGCTGATTTGTGTCAGATTTTAATTTAAGTATTTATTTGAAATTCAGGATTCCGCAAAATACGATGGAAGGTTTTCTCCCAGTCAATCATTGAAAGAAACAAATAGATATTTATAAAATACCTAAGCGTATAGGTGTTGATCCGTAGTCTCAATATTTTGAGTCTACAGGCAGCATGCAAGCAATTTGCTTTGTTCACTCAAAAAGATAATAATCATACTTTACAGTCTTTATATGTTATTAATATTAGTTCTGACTACAGATAAAAAATTATAATCAGCGCTATTTACTTTATAAACACAGATTATGGTAATTTAAATAATTAAGTTTATAGACGGACATATCGAACGATCAAATTCAACATTATCTTGAAAACAAAAGACACGTACCGAGTTGTTATTTAAAGAAAATAGGCAAACCCGTTCGGGAAGGGTGACCACCCAGCGTGAAGCCCCACAACGAGGCTGTGGGCATTACAAATAGAGAGGGCCAATTTCCAATTAATATCTCAGCAGGTGGCCGCTAGAGGGCAGCACTAGTAGAAATAAATCTGGTCGGCATGGGACGACAAGGCCTCAGGCGGCAAGTGATGGGTTAACATTCAAATGGGACAAAATAGCCTCGGTTTCTTTTTCTTAGGCTTGATTGAGTCAACAAATTATCCGGTCATTTGTGCTTCTTTTAGCTTATGAATATGACATAATGAACCAATAAATATTAAAGTAAAAACACGTTATGAATTATGTTTCGTCTTGTGGTTTTATTTTATTTGTTTTGCCCAAAGAATAAGAATGAATGAAGGTCAGAAAATAATGGCCATTCTTCTAAATTACAATAGTAATGAGATTCATTCACTTTCGTAACTGCAGGTTATTCGTCATTCAATTGGGATTTCAAATGCCATCAAAGGTCTTTGTACTCGTAAATCATGCCGAATCACTACTGCAATAAACTCGACCATTCATTTTACTTATTTCTACTTTACTGTTCATTTTTCTTATAATTTTGTGAATCTTCATAAATATCTATGCCAAACTGAGGAGGGCCAATATTATAAGATGTTATTAAATACACTATCACGTCTTTATCCCTAATGGGGCAGACAGAGCCTTTTAGGTCTTGCGACTCTAAGCAGTGAGAGCCCAGGGTCGCAAGACCCAAAGGCCCCTCAGCGTGATGGTGGGCGAGAGGATGGAAAAGGGAGTCAAAATAGTGATGATTTGCATTTTTGCCCATTCCCTCGATCGGCTTTTACGATCTGCGCGAGAAAAGATGCACCTGGTACATTCTAAAGTTTTTATTTTCTCCCACACCATTTATAAAAATGTTACCCGAGGTAAAACTTAAAAGAATATACCAAAATAATCATCATTTAAGCAGCATGCTGATCAAACACTGTTCACAGCTGATCATAAGGCATATGCCTACAAGTTTTAAAAAAATACCGATCGATACAAAAAAAATTGTTGCAGCCAAAAAATTTTTTAAATCTCTTTGTTTCAGTTTTTAGGGTTCCATACCTCAAAAGGTAAAAACGGAACCCATATAGGATCACTCATTTGTCTATCCGTCCGTCTGTCACAGCCAATTTGGTACACATATCTAAATTATTGACCCAAAGACGGACGTGAAATATTTAAAAAAAGTTTTGTTAACATTTCAAATTGCTATATTTTTGAAGTTATTTAGGAAAATAATAATTGACCATTCCCCCTTATCTCTAATACTACTGGACCTATACTTTTGAAAAAAAAATACAGATTATAGTTTTTTACCTACCTACAGATTTCAGGAAAACCTATGAGAAGTACAGAACACTCTTACGCGAGTTTAACTCGCATTTAACCGGTTTATTTGAAAAATAACATTCACGTGGCCGGACGGAACCCAAATCGTGCGATTCGCCACACACTCCATCAATTATAATTTTTATAATTCAAAGAGGAAATGAGCGGCGATACGCCTCTTGTCGGATTGCTGATAACACTTTAATGATATCCTATTTCCAACTTCAACATTCCAGCTGTGACTGAGACTAAAATTAATAGCGTACAGCCAAATCAGATTATGCTTTTAATAGTTATACAAGTAATTTGCCTAGCAAATATGCCAGGCAAATTGAAAAAGCCCCCGACTGTCAAGAACGCCATCTAGTAATGATTAGCGGAACTACCGATAGTTCGACTACTCGTCACGTGCGGTGATTTTCAAGCTTTTATCCCAATGACCTTCTTATTCTCAATAACTTTAAAACGGCTGAGCTGATTTTATCAAAAATCACTGAGAACCACCGTAAGGGAACTTGCTTACACGTAAAAATCCGTTTGAGCGCCACGATGCCACAGACAGACAGACAGACAGACCGACATTAACGTCAAACTTATAACACCCCTCTTTTTTGCCGGTGGTTATAAATGCGGTATTATGGAAACGTAAACGTATACGAAATCTAATTTTTAATAAACCTATTAAAAATGTGATTTCGTATAATCGATCTTTAAAAAATGTGGGATAACCTTCCCATTTTTAGGGTTCCGTAGTCCACAAGGAACCCTTATAGTTTCGTCATGTCCGTCCTTCCGGGCTCGTACTCCGCCGCTACTGCACCGATTGTCACGAAAATTGGTGGAGAGATAGATATTGAAGTTCCAAAAGTTGCTTTTTAAAACTATGAAAAAATGTTTTTTTTCAGCCGCGAGTCTGACGCGCACTTGGCCGCTTTTGTTTTTAAAGAAAATATTTTATTTTCCTTTTAAATATTGATTAATTGTGTAACAGTAACATAAACCTGGTTTTACTTATTCAGACCCATAGGTGATAAGTTGATAAGCATTATAATAATGCAATGACGGTTTAATAATTTTAATAGTTTTTACCACACTGCCCTCTCATTTTGGGCATTTTTAATCGGCGCGGGCATAATTATATAATGTCTTATAAATCACTTGCTCCACAACATATACCTACAGGGTCTAACAAAATATACTGAAACTATTTTAAGGCCGAATTCAGTCCACGATACTAAACAACTTTACCCAAGGAACATCGAAATATAAAAAATATTTTTTGGTCGCCGTCGCTGATTCGCTGACTGATCAGCAGATCCGAGTTACTATGGAAAGCAAAAAGTAAAATTTAATTTTTTAAAATATTATTATGCTCCTTGGGGAATATATTTTTTTGTAATTATCTATCACTGACTGAATTTTTTCGATATATACCTTTGCGACTGCGGTGCCATTCAGTCGATGGACCACCTTTTGTCATTTCCGAGCTGCCCTACGTCATGTACCATAGAGGACCTTAATAAAGCTAACGACAGAGGGATCGCCGTGGCCACATACTGGTCACAGGTGATTTGAAATTGAAGCTACAGTGTAACCATTTCGACTTGATAAGAAGAAGAAGACTGACTGAATCTACCCTAAACATAGTTTCAGTATATTTTTTTTGACGTTATAGATATATACAAGAACTGTTTGTTTAAAGTAAGGAGATAAGAGACCCGCATTTCCATTTGTTTTACAAACAATCGATAACATACCTAATAGTCATAAAAGAGGCATTGTGCGTGGAGTACGTAGGACCAGGTAGTGTTAGATACGACCGATAACAGTGATAAGCCGGCGCTAGCGTTATCAGTGACGCGACTGACTGCTTTTAAAAATATTGAATATTCAAAATATTTTTTCAAAACTAAAACACAATCAAATGATAAGACTCCTATGGAACCACTTGACAATTATACCCCTTAAAAAAAAATTCAAATCGTTTCAGGTGACTTCGAGTAATCGAGAACATACATAAAAAAACATAAAAGATTCCAAATAATTAAGAACCTACTCTTTTTTTAAAGTCGGTTAATGAAAGGTAAACTTGCTTTGAATCGCGAGTTTTCGGTTTTAGACGACTTTTAAAAGGCGTTCTTAAAGCTCAAAGAACATATCTATAAAAAAATCTACACTCCTTAAACCCTCGTATGCAGAAATACCAGACACAATAGAGTTAAACAATGCATTTTCGCGTGTTAAGGTGAATACCAAGCAGAAGTGGCGCCCTCATTTGAAATAAATTTTCCAAAAGTGGCCACTTTTGGCGGAGGCGAGTTTTAAAGCTAGACGGCTCAACCAATAATAGTTTCAACGGCAGTTCATACAATAATTTAAAGGGCTATCTAGTGCCTGAAATTAAGAAATATGAAAATTTTCACCATATTTACGAGTTAACAATTTATTTCAAATGAGGGCGCCATTTCTGCTTGGTATTCACCTAAAACAATGCATTTTCTACGTAGGTATCGGCATACGAGGAGGGTCTTACAAAATATTTAATTTTAATAATTTCCCAGATATGGAAAGACAATTTTGTTCGCCATGCTGACTAAAGAAAAGTTTTCATAAAAATATTAGTCGACCAGTCGGCCATCAGTAAGTCAGCCCATCTCTACTCCAATGGGAATGTATCATAGTATTGCGGTGAAGAAAGTTTATTACTGAGAATGCCTACGAGTATATCTTGGTTACAAACCGCACCATTCGTATTTACAATCGTACTATACTTGCTTATTTATCAGTATGTACCTTCATGGTTATACCATTTCGTTATTAACTTTTACTGTGCGTGCGGTATAGGCACTCACTAAATAAATACACTCATTTCTAATATCAAGATAAACAATTGTTCAGAAATAAAACAATTTTAGAAATAGGATAGATAGGATAGGATATAGGATATAGGTACGTAGTTAGTCAGTGAAAAAATATTTGACATTACTTGTATACGAGGAAGATTTCCACATGCAACGAAACACATTTTAATGGTTGCACTTATGTGTGCTTATTTTTATGTATAAAGGTAATTATACCAACATTGTTTGTTGTCAAATAAATCCAGGCAACAAAGAGTGTTGCAGGTGTTTTGTGGTCTTTAACTAAGGTAATTGAATGGAAAATTCGGCTAACAAAAAAGAGAACTAAGAACATTTTTTGTCTTGTCATAACAATGCAAATTAAACATTAAATTAAGTTTGTCTTTTTAGCGCTTCTCAGAAACTAGTATACATATATTATGCCCTTAGGAAGTCCTGAAATTCTTGAGCCATTTGAAGGAGAATTGCTGGGTCCATGGAGCAACACAAGTTATCATAAAATCTTTTTATTTATAAAAAAATTTGGTACAAAATACCTATTAGTACATTTAATTATTATTAATTTATATATGATTACACTTTTCCTTACTTTTGTTTGAAGTTAGTTTTCTCAATCTTTTAACCTTGAAGAACACGCTGCTGTGTTCATGGATGCTCTTTTCAACTTAATTATGATTATATAATGTGTATACATCAGAAAGAACTTAGTTTTCTTCATCGTCAGGGATTCCAGACACAATAGTAAAACAATCGTGATGTATAAAAATTATATTTACACCACTTACACTTGGCGGTGTAAGTATTATCTTGGTTAAACTCAGACTACAACGTTAACGTTTTGACAGACAAATCCACAAAACAAGCGTAGTATTTCTCAGTACGTTAACGCATGCAACACGACTCCTAATTTGTATACATGACTTGCATTAGCGTTTTTTTTAGCTGGATACGCTGCACATTAGCTGACTCAGAGCGGCAGCAAAAAGTGGCATTGCAGACACTAAATAAAAAGCGTACAAAAAGATAGCTAACGCTCTTTGGGTGATACGTTCGTGTCTGTAGCTGCGGTCTCCTATTGATCGATACAATACAAAAAACTTTATTCCACCAAATGACATTTATAATCACAAAATTTTAAGTAAGGACAACATGTAAGGTACAAGAGGCCTTATCGCCGAAGCAATCTCTTACAGGCAACCCTAAAGAGAAGGAGTGCGAAATAAGTAATATATGTCTGTGTTGATTATATATCTATTGTTACAAACTCTTTACCAACTCTTTTTAAACACTTGTTTGTTTTTATATGACTTTTTGTCGTATAGTGAAATCGTTAAAAAAATTGTTTCCGTGCCTACTGTTTGACTGTTTATTGTTTTATTTCCAGAATGTTTCACATAAATCATCTATATAATATAGTCCACATATTAGCCATCATTTCATCACAAGGTAAACAAGTATACTTCATAAAATAATTTATTTTGACATTTCTTGGTAATAATGGTTGTTCTATGCTGGTCTTGGAAAAAAGAAAAACTACGAATGTACCATGTACGAGTAGAAGCTGATTGACAGAAGGGGTGAAAATGCAAATTATATTAATGGGTGATGTGGCTAGCAACCCATCACTATTTCGATTCCTTTTTCCACCTTCTCTTCGTCTTGCGGCTCGTATCTCTGTTTGCTTAAAGTCATAAGGCCCAAAATGCTCTGTCTGCCCCATTATGGATACAGACGTGATAGTACATATATATGTATGTATGTTAAGGTCGTTTGAATAAATTGTCATCAATTGTTTCTATGAAATATTTCATTACAAATGTCTTTATTACAACTATTTATTACGTAAATAAAAAAAGTCTTATAAGAATCTATGACTTAAAGCAAGTGGTTCAATTCTGTTCATTCCATATTTTCTATTGCATTCGATTACTTACTAGCTTTTACATGCTAGTATGCTTGAGTTAATTCCCATATAAGAGAAAAAGAAATAAAAAGTAGAAATCATGAGACTTCCTCTATAGGTACGTACTTGTGATTTCTAGTCGTAATAAAAAGGACTCTATTTCTTATGTAGAGTAAGGTGTTATAAATAGCTTCTAAATCTACATGATATCAAGCGCTAGTGTTAGTATTAAACACAGGAAAAGATTCTAAATCAGGCAAATCATAGTGATACATATAAACACAACAATTATCAACCATTTTTTTAAAATTTTGACAAAAAGTTTGCTAATAAACGGGCAGGTGCGAGTCAGACTCGTAAATGAAGGGTTCCGTACAATGTTTTAAAACGCTGAAGAAACACGTTTTTTGTATGACGACCCCCCTTTATTTTTTTAACTTTATCTTATTTTTAGTTTTTGTTGTTATAGTGGCCATAGTAATACATTATTGGTAAAAATTTCCAGTATCTAGTTAATGCCCTTATAAAGACCGAGTTAAAAACGCTGAAAAAAAACACGTTTCTTGTATGACGACCCTCTTAAATTTTTAACTTTTTATTATTTTTTGTTATAGTGGCCATAGTAATACATAATTGGTAAAAATTTCATGTGTCTAGTTATTGCAAATATAAAGATCTAGTTAAAAACGCTGAAAAAACACGTTTTTTGTATGACGACCGCCTTCAATTTTTAACTCTTTTTTATTTTTAGTATTTGTTGTTATAGCGGCTACAGTAATACGTAATCGTTGAAAATTTGAAGTGTCTAGCTAATACGGTCCAAGAGATAGAGCACTGTGACAGACGGACAGACAGACAGACAGCGGAGTCTCAGTAATAGGGCCATCAATTTGCTAACCCTTTTTAGGGTTCCGTACCCGAAGGGTGCAAACGGGACCCTATTTCTGAGACTCCGCTGTCTGTCCGTCTGTCCGTCTGTCCCAGTGGCGGATTTACCAATAGGCTAAGTAGGCTGGAGCCTAGGGCGGCAGATTTAGAGGGGCGGCAAATTTAGCCCAATATTTTTTTTTTATCTTACAGAAATAAAAAAATACTTATAATTATATGTATACACATTACGTCCGTAATCCGTATATAAAAGATTACTAAACACACTGTAAAATATAGGTACAAATGCGATCATGAATTTTAAAAATATTCCAATAACGAATAGCGAGAGAATTTTAAGTATTTCGAAGAAAAAGCGATGGAATTAAGCGTATCGAAGCAATATACAACAGAGATTGGAAAAAGACAACCGACAAAAAAAAAGATTTGATGAAACATCTGAAGAAGTTATTACAATGACTGCAAGTGAAACTTTCAGGGTTACACGTTTCTCTTCCTCATAGATAAACTCGTATCCGAGTTAGAGAAACGGCAAAAAGCCTACCACGAATTTAACGAGAAGTTTTCATTTCTAACCAAAATGAGTGAGTTGTTACCATCGACCCTGACGGAAAAAGCCATTTCGTTGGAAAAAATGTATCCTAATGATTTAGAAACTGATTTAGTTCAGGAATGCGTACACTTTCAATGCCACCTTTCTTCTCAAAGAATTTTGATAAAACCAGATTCTGGATCATTAAGAAGTCTATCTTTGTTCCTGCGAAAACAGAATTTGGAGCACATTTATCCAAACTTTGATATAGCATTTCGCATGGCTCCAACACCAGTGACAAATTGTTCAGGTGAGAGAAGCTTTTCTTGCTTGAAACGGGTAAAAAACTATCTACGATCTACTTTAAGCCAAGAAAAGCTTAACGCTTTATCTCTTTTGTTTGTGCATAGAGTCAGAACTAATGAACAAGATTTCATACGACGATATAATTAATGATTTTGTGAATTTAAAATCTCGCAAAAAGATAATGTAAAACTTATTTGATCTCATTGTCACCATTAACCGGATTTTTAACATGTTATTTCATAGAAATTGTTCGTATTGTTTTTAAACTGTCAATGCAATAAAAAATATTTAACAAAAACAACGTTTACCGACTACACATTATTTTGTGTAAGCTGTGTTCATATGGTGTAGGTATTTTTAAGGCATGCCTTTCCCCACCTTATAATTAGTACATGCTGCTGTTTTTAGGTCAACAATATACTCGTCACTACATAGTGAGTTGCAAAAATAATCTAGTGACTGACAGAACTATCACCTAATTCACAATCATACTAATAACGGGAAAAAGCCGATGTAATGAGGACGATAGAACACAAATCATAAAGTTGCAATTTCAGAATAAATGTTATTAATATGATTGTGAACTAAACTAACGTATTGAATTTCAAAGGTCAGTAGGGGCGGCAAAAATTGAATAGCCTACTAGCGGCAAATTTGTAAATCCGCCACTGGTCTGTCCGTCTGTCACAGGGCTCTATCTCTTGAACCGTAATAGCTAGACACCTGAAATTTTCACCGATTATTTTTTACTGTGGCCGCTATAACAACAAATACTAAGAATAAAAAAAATTGAAAAATCAAGGGGGTCGTCATATAAAAAACGTGCTTTTTTAAGCATTTTTAACTAGACCTTTATAATGGCATTAACTAGATACTTTAAATTTTCATAGATTATGTATTACTATGGCCACTATAATAACAAATACTAAAAATAAAAAATACAAGAAACGTGTTTCTTCAGCGTTTTAAAACATTGTACGGTCTTACGGAACCCTTCATGTACGAGTCCGACTCGCACTTGCCCGTTTATTTAATAAAGAAAGAAAGTTGTGAATGACATTATGCGAAATATAAAAAAAGAATATTTTGCGAAAGTGCCTTTTTGTGAATATGACGTTATGCGAATGTGATGTTATGCGAGCGTGACGATTTGCGAAATTGTCACTAAGCGAAAATTACGTTTTTCTAAAATTACTTAATCTGCATTTGACCTATGCCGTGACACTTTGCAAAAGTTACGTAATGTGGTAGGTACAACTTCTAAAACGTGTACCTAGTTATTCAGTGTTCTTCTATCCAATTACATTAAGGTATCGATTGTATTGTAAATAGATATCCTAAGTAGTTGTTAGCAGTCTCGTTCTATTTCATGCCAGTTATTTGATATCTTTATAATATGACAACTTGTATTACATCACGCTTAGCTAATAAAACATCTGAGAGCAGCATTAAAAATGCTGACGTTTATATGAATGAGTGGAAATGCGATGCAGTGCGTACGATGCGAAATAATTTTTGACCGACTTCAAAAACAGGAGGACTAGACTGTATGTTACGCAATATTTTCAACAATGTTAACTGATTTCGATAAGTCTTTTTAAAGCCTTTTCTATGTAGTTGGTCCCATATTAATTTGGTTTGAAGATATGATAAAGAACTTAAAGTCCTATTGCATTCTGATTAAAATCGTTTTTTTTTTGTAATAAACAATATTTTTATCTACATAACCATAACAGAAAAAAGGGCGGTCGAAATGCAGCGCGGTGCGTAGGCACGGCGTGGACACGTCAACATTTCTTTTTTCTAACCTCTTTAAAGGTTTGGCAGTAAAGAAGGTAGACCTTGCCAAGTTGTCATTTTGCGAAAAATTTCGGTACTTTTACTTTCACCAAAAAAATTAAGAAGGTAATTCGATAGGACGATAATGTAGAACAACTTTGTAAATATGTAATTAAGTACCTATGTATATTATCTACTAGATAAAACCACAGAATAGAGACTAATACTCACGTACAGAAGTCTCACTCAACAAAGAAATTCAAAATAATATCTACTCAATGTGGTTAGCGATATGGTTTAATTTAGATCACGTCAGAACTCAGCACCTTTCCGTTTACATACCTAGACATCCATTGCAGGCCAATTTCATTCTTATTACTCTAGACATACGATTCCTTTAACTGAATTTACCACCCCGAGGGGCCGGCAGCGCGCATATTAATAATGTAAGTACATTTTCGATACCTAAACGGGGAGTGACACAGGCCTGATAAAACCTGAAAATTAGTTGCTATGTCAGATGTAATCAAATGAATTAATTGATTAAAAACTCTGATTTTTATTGTAATTTTTAGACTTGATAGCGAAAGTAGTAAATATAAATGTAAATAAAATTACTAATTGAGATAGGCAGGTCACTCACGTAAAAAGTCAGCTACTGGTCGACAGGTTTCGACCTCATCCTCATAAATAAAATTAATAATTTTGACAAATATTCAGGCATTATTGTCCCACTCATTTAATCATACTTGTAAGAAACTAGTTACCAGTAAATAATTATCTCGGAGTATTAAAGGTATGTACGACGAACGTACACTACCCGTGTGGTTCCAGGTTAAAATAGGACCACTCCATCTCTTCCTGTGGATGTCATAAGAGGCGACTAAAGGACTAAGCACAAAAATCTCGTGCTACAAATACATTCCCAAAGAGGGTTGACGTCGGGCAGGCGGCCACTTGTAAAACTATCCAAATCATTGAAAGTGTTCCGGCTATTTCTTCTCCATTTTACAAGGTCTTTGGCATCCTTAGGCGACCATTGACATGCATTATATATTTGGAGAAGAAAAAGCAGGAAAGCGCACCCCGGGCTCCGAAGCAGCACAGCTGAGGATGCAACCGGGAATGCGCTTAGACGAAGAAGATTCAAGGCACGAGTATGTACACGTTTTTTTCTATTCTCTGACTAAGAAAAAATTGATGACTGAAAATTACTAGGGCCCTTCAGATGGATAATAAAAAAAATAATGTAATTACACATATTTTTTATTTTCCCTGACTTACAAAAATACGAAGATGTCATGTTTGCGCTACGTAACGCCTTGGTACAATTTTCATTCACTGAGAGCTGACGTCACAAGCCCCCACTTCGTAAGTTAGATACTCTGTATCTGTGTGATTTTTTACTAATTATCGTAAATTAAGTGTCCATTATTTTTGGATAATTTACTAATTATCGTAAATTAAGTGTCCATTATTTTTGGATAATTTACTAATTATCGTAAATTAAGTGTCCATTATTTTTGGATAATTTACTGACGGACTAATGAGAATAAAATTTTTCTGACCGAGTCATCATTCGTATTGAGGCACAACGCAGAAGAACTGTCGAAGAAAATATAAGATCATACCTGTTAGGGTGGTGGGACGGGTGGGTAGAAATTGTATGAAAAGCCATGTAGGTAGACGCGTATGCGACGCAAGTTGCATCGTGCATCTAACGCTGCGTTTAGTTCGACCTTAAAAGGTTTGATCACATATTTTCTTCGTTAATTTAGTTAATAGAATATTATTTATACCTACTTTGTTTTTTTATTGATCGTGGCATTTCCGTAGCAAGTTTACAAGACCTTGCTATGAGCTCCCCGTTGTTGTAGCGGTGTAGCCTACGTCGCTCGTAGCAGTTTCGTAGCGTGTTTTGATTGGACCTATTATCGTGCTACGAGCGAGTTATAGTTCCCATAATTAGTGGCGAATTTATTTGAGAAATAGGACCCCGGAACTGCTAAGGATGCAGCCGAGATCGATCAAAGATGAGAATAATATCGATGCGTTGGAGTTACAAAGTTTTATCTTAAGTTGAAAGAATGTTAAAAAGTGACAAAAAAGAAGAAAAGAAGAAGCGATTACCTCTGCTACTTTCTTCACATAAAAAAAACCTGTGTATGCAAGACAAAAGGAATATGGTTCATATTTTCACTTCCATAAAAATAGTGATGACTAAGTAACTATCGATTGTTTCACTATCGATTGTTTACCTCAGCAAAATCAGTTACAATATATGTATTATATAGTCAAACGAGTAAAATAAATCTGTGATTTGAGGTATCAGCGGAATCAGAACATAGAATTAATCAAAAGGTGCAAATATATAATGAGGCTAAAGTCACTGCTCAATGTAAATAGGAGCTACATTCTTTATAAATATAGGTACCTACCTACTTACCTTTTATATAAAAACTTTAATGTAAATGGTGAAATAGGTATTAAAATCCAGGCATAAAGATCATGAAGAGCATAGATAGCCTATATAAGTTATAAAACTTATCGTTTTATGTTAATCCAAAATACCTTGTTACTCTTTATAATCTCGGCACAGAGGTCACTCAACAAGATTACAACAAAATAGTTAACTTCTCTAATACATTACAATGTTCAGTAATAATCAAATTCCACTCGCAGCTAATTTCTTTATCACATAGATATTTAAAATTTTACATAGGTACCTATTACCATATTTAGAATGTTTTGAAATAAAGTAGATTTTTACTATTCAAAACAAACTGACTTACCTTTTTGGTTTCCAACGCTTCATTAAAACTCCGAACATTTTCTCAATGTTTTCCAAATACTGCGACTAAATAGGTAGCACTTATTTCACTCTATTAGCTACCTTCTAAAATTGACACTTATCACTTCCAATACACTACTGAAAACAATAAGTACACTATGTAGGTAGGTATGACGTAAACACTAGTAGGTAAATAACTAATATATATTGCTCTTACTAATTAACACTAAAATTTAGTTCACTTAACTCGATTGACAAGGAAATCACAATCGATATAATTGCACCGTTGACAAGAAGAGCTACAAGTTTAGCCCATTCCCAATCTTGACCTAGACACAGTGACTTCAAATCGTCCTATACATCGAGTTCCTCGAATCGATATTCCAGGACGCTGTTACGTAACTGTCATTCACATCCCTAGATTCGAAATTTGAATGTTTCATTCGAATGCGCGTAGTTTGTATCGGTCATCCGTAATCATCGTTCGATTTATAAATAAACAATTTGTTTTGGTACACACGCGCGTCGATGCGGCAACGCGCGGCACGACGACTCCGCGACTGAGTCACTTTATCGAGTCGCTTGACGAGTCGAGCGATTCCGCGACCGGCCGGTCGCAGGTTATGCCGTCAGGTGCGGTCGATCAGCTGCTGGCTTGACGCCATCGTGTACCGTATCTTAACGCCATCTATGGGCAATAAAATGTACAACTTCCTATAGTAGTTTAAGTATTTTAGCCAGAGATTACTAAAATAAAAGATTTTTAAAAATCTTCTCTTAAAAAAATGTACCTACCATGTTGACTTTAGTTAGAACCTCCATTTTCAGAAAATGTTTAATTTAACACACTGCCTCTTGTGTAAGAGGGAGGTCTACCCTAGTTTCTGTATTCCGTGGGTCTACCTAACTACATAAGATAAGTATTGTGATACCTGAAACTCTTTTGACACAGCAGACAGCATGTTCCGTTGACCGTTTCTTTATCATATCTATATGTAGATACCTACATACCAACTGTTCAAATAGTTTTCAAAAATACACTTGTCGGTCTGATACTGATGACGAAATTGTAAGAAGTAAACCAAACATCTACTGTTACTGTTATGTTATCACATAGTTACTTACCCTATTTTTTACTGAAGCGCTTCACTATAATTTTACTGTACTACCTACCTACAATGTTATAAAGAAAATATACTAAGTTCAATCAAACGTTTATTTCTCCTTCGGCAGTCGGGTAAAAATTATGATATGCTCTGTCTTCTGTCAGTTCTGTAAAAATATTAAAATGTTGATTGATATCATACTTAAAAGTCATTAAATATTTATAAACTGAAATTTCACTTATATGTTATAAGCATCGGTGGTTCAGTGGTAGAATGCTCGCCTGCCACGCGGGCGGCCCGGGTTCGATTCCCGGCCGATGCAATAATCTTTTTATATTATTAATATGTTAATTTTCTTTTTTAATTATTTATTATTGTATGATTTTCGTTGTAGATTTTATTTGTGAATCAAAATAAATTGTTTTAAAAATCTGACTCATCAACATACTTATCTTTCTAAATTAAATATCTCAAAAAGGTAATTTCATCGATTTCAACTTTTTTCTGACACAAAAATAAAATGATAAAAAATCCTGGAAAGAATTCCTATTCGTAGTTACCCCGAAGGGTAGATACGACCTTGACCTTCGGACAACCCTTGTCGACTATCTGAGAATTAATAGCAGTTGGTCCGCCTGGGGGTTGTTTTTATGACGATTTTGAAAGTGTTGCTACTATAGGTATTTGTGTGACTTTTCTTTTTTACTCTGCAAAGGTTAATCTTTTCTGCCAACTTGATTTGGATAAATACGTAAGTAAGATGCGTGTGTGTTCGCCCGCTCTCGCCCCTCGACAAGGCGAGAACGGGGGGAGGTGCGGATCAGGTCTCTGTCTGTTTAGAGCCGCAAAACCCAAAATGCTCTATCTGTCATATTAAAGATAAAGACGTGATAGTGTATATATGTATAGGCAGTCTTTGAACCCTTATCTACCAGTCAATACTGGTCAAGTTTAGTTTTTTTCACAGAAAGAGATGACTTGGTTCTATTCTAGGCTGGAACCCACATGGCACTAACAATGGCCTAGATAAACGTTAGGCACCTTCTCGTCAGAATATATACCTTCGCCTTTCGCCTTAAATGACACGGAACAAGTGTAACAATCGGTAACAAGCTCCGTTAATTAAAACAAGTGTAGGTGGAGAACGCACCTTAGAAATAAAGAGATGTGGTTGCCTGTCGTATTAAAAATTTTAATAGAGTATTCTTCGTTATTTCTTTAAATTTTATAAAGTGTTTATAATAATAATAATAAGTCATTTATTTCAGGCACAAAACCCATACATTACACGTCAGTTACACAAAAAATAGCAAAATATACTATTTTTCTACAAAAAAATATATATATAGTTGAATTGAAATGTAAAAAATGTAAGTAGCTACTTAGCAACAATATTATTTACTGCAACTAGGAACAATATTATTTATAAATCGTATGTATTCGATATGCTCGTTGATGTCTTCTGCTTATAAATATGAAACCGTACTAAGAGTTAAAAAAACATGCGATTAAATCTCGACAACTTAACATTTTTCTATTCAAATGAGATCGAATCTAGTCAAGGGTACTACCATGTGCATACGTGCCCATGATTCTTCAACAAAAATATTGGCATGATAATTGTAGAGAATGCAGCCTAAGTACGTTCAGAATTTTGTAATTTAATAAAAACTTATCATCATTATAATTCCTAGAACCTTCTTATAAATAATAATGTAACGAAAAACTCGGGGGCTCGGTGCACATTACTAGCGCTTTCGAAATTTACACGACAACGGGCGTGGTCCGCACTTGGATGGGTACAAAAATGTCTCGAGATCCTCTGTGCTTCGAAATGCACGCTAAATCATTGGTCCCGGCTGTCTGTCATCAATGTATAGTTGTCAAGCTACGTCAGATGCCTGCAGGCAGCTTGAAACATCTTACACCAGTGTTAGCCAATAGCTGTGTAAGTACGCACAAAGATAGATCATCATTTTAGCTGTATAACGTCCTGGACATAGGCCTCTCCCAAGGATTTCCAAAACGACCGATCTAGAGCGACAATGTTTTCGAGCGACATTGGTCAAGTCGTCTTACCACCTTGTGGTTCAAAACAAATCAAAATGTGGTTGGGAGTCCTACGCTTCGCTTGCTAGTACGTCACCATTCGCGAACCTTTTTGCCCCATCGACCACCGGTACGTCGCACTATGTGTCCCGCCTACTGCCACTTCAACCACTTATATCAATGGCTTTTGTTCTCCTACGAATTTCTTTATTTCTGATTCGATTCGACAAAGATACTCGTAGATAGTACTTATATATTACATCTCTCCGTTTCCCTGATCTAAAAGACGGGCCCACTTAGACATCCGACTCTATTATCATAATGACTGGAACATTCGGCTCTATTTTACGAGTATGCTTGTCTCCATTTCGACAAACGAACAAACATATTGTTGAATATGTAAATGCCGCGGTAAATGTGTCGCATACAGAAACGGTGACACGTGACACCGCCTCACAAAAATGTATAGTTAGGAATTTTGAGGTTAAACTAACATTTGACATCGGGAGGATTGGGTTTCTTTCAAGTTTAATAAGTTACGTTAAAATATGACGTTGGCAGTTGGTAGTAATTTCGATATCTCAGTTCGATATATTCATGGATGAGTATATCGCCTTTTCAGGGTTCCGTAGTAAACAAGGAACCCTTATAGTTTCGCCATGTCTGTCTGTCCGGGGTTCTTAGAGACTATTAGTACACATCATTATCAAAATTTAAGAGCGGCGCTCTGGTCGGTGGAGTTTCTTCCATTATTTTCTATTTTCCGCGAACCTCTTGACATCTTGATACGACACTGCTATCACCTTTGAGTTTTTGGCGGGAAGTCAAGGGGTTTGGTTGGGGTTTACTTTAAATTATTTTACAAATTGATTTTAGTGGACTTTATAATATGAAATTGGTGTTGTTTGGTGTTATAAATGCTCATGACATGAACAATGTGTGAAATAGTTAAAGTGGACAGTCATAGTACGGCTGTAGTGATATTTATTTTGCGGACTGTGTGGGCGTCGTCCGCCACTCAATCGTCTATGTAAAAACCAGTGGACTCGTATAGATTTGTCGCCAGAAGCTCCCTTGCAGAAGTCAAAGGCCTACACCAACCTTTGATTGTCTTGTTAGGATTAGGTTACGTTAGGATTAGGAATAAAGAACAAAATTAAGGCGAAGATATAGGCAAATGGCCTTGAAGTGTGAAATAAATTGTTAACTCGTAAATATGGAGATAATTTCCATATTGCTCTACGTCATGCACTAGATAGCCCTTTAAATTATTTTATGAACTGCCGTTAAAACTATTATTGGTGATCCGTCTAGCTTTTAAACTTGCCGTGGCCACTTTTGGCGGAGGCAAGTTTTAAAGCTAGACGGACTAATGTAAATACTTTCAACGGTGGTTTATAAAATAATTTAAAGGGCTATCTAGTGCATGACGAAGAGTAATATGGAAATTATCTCCATATTTACGAGTTAACAATTTATTTCAAATGAGGGCGCCACTTCAAGGTCATTTGCCTATATCTTCACCTTAAAGATAGGCTCTAAAGGACTTGTATCCAGAGCCGTACAATTATTTAATAAAAAAAAATGCTGTGTCTGGGCTTTCCTCTTCCCCTCCTCTCTCCATTATCCCTTTTTTTTATAATTCGCATAAAATTGTCATGCCGTATCAATACGAGTATGTGCCCAACAATGCCTCGCCTATTTCCAATTACCTCGAGTATGTGTCTCTTTTCACCTACTCGCTTCTATAGTACTAAAAGGTTTAATTTGGCATGTATAATAATCACGACGAAACATTGGTAAATTATCTTGAAAAAATCTGATTCTGTTCTGATATGGCTAGGGGGTAAAAATCAACCTGTATAGTCTAGGCTCTGTCTACGGCGATATGAAGGTGTTATTATATTATATAGTTTTATTGCAGTTTGGTTCAAAATTATATCTTCATTAGAGATTTTAAGCATAGAGCTACCATTAGTAATTTTAGTCATGTATTCTGTCTGCTACGTTAGCCGTGTGGTTCCCGGCAGAGAAGAATAGGACCACTCCAAGACTTCCTGTGGATGGTCATAGAAGGCGATTTAGGAAACACAAGCTAAACGAAGCTTATAAACATTAATCAAACCTCTCTAACCCGTCTGGTAAGCGTGGAGAGGTGTTTTTGGCGGGAATTCAAGGTGTTTGGTTGGGGTTTTCTTTAAATTATTTTGCAAATTGATTTTAGTGGACCTTATAATATAAAATTGGTGTTGTTTGGTGTTATAAATGCTCATGCTCATGAACAATATGTAAAATAGTTAAAGTGGACAGTCATAGTACGGCTGTAGTGATATTTGTTTCGCGGACTGTGTCTTCGGGCGTCGTCCGCCACTCAATCGGCTATGAAAACCAGTGGACTCGTATAGATTTGTCGCCAGAAGCTCCCTTAAAGCAATCAAAGGCCTACACCAACCTTTGATTGTAACTTGTTAGGAAAAAAGAATTTCCCACGTTTTATTAACTTGTTCCTGGCTTAAGACGCAGTAGTGTCAAGCCATAAATAAAAAAAATAAAAAATATAAAAAAAAGCGTGGAGAGCGTAGGCCAAACCCTCTGATTGCTCTGGCTAGTGTAATATGGCTCTAGTAGTACAGAGAGGGTCGTGCTCCCGCAGTGGAGACTAAAAGATTTGATGATAATGATTATTCTGATACATAGTTCAACTAAAAGAAATCAAAAGTCCCGCATTATGAATTTTTGGGTTATAAACACCTGCCCACAACAATGTTTCAATGATCATTTTTCTCTCTTAAAATCGCTTAGGGCGTGATATTAATAATTGTAATTGGTCTTCAAAGAAACGCAATAAAGATTGCCGCCATCGTCAATTATTGCTGAGATAAATATCTCCATTAAAATAAAGTACCTGAATTGGCTATTGCTTAAGGCGTAGGGCATTCAATTGTTTAAGGCCGTACCTGAATTTTCCGGGGTCCAGTGCTGCCCCCATTTAAAATAAATAATTTCAAAGAAAAAGGAGACATTTAAAATTTTGCTACTATCACGTCCTAGATAACCCTTAAAAGTATTTTATGAACTACTGTTTACAGTTTATATTGAGAACGTTAAGCTTTACTACGCACATTTGCGAAATACAGCCACTTTAAGTAAAACTTAACGTTCTCAATATAAACTGTAAACAGTAGTTCATAAAATACTTTGAAGGGTTATCTAGGACTTGGTAGTAGCAAAATTTTAAATGATGTCTCCGTTTTCTTTGAAATGATTTATCTAAAATGGGGGCAGCACTGGACCCCGGATAATTTAGGTACGGCCTTAAACTTAAATGGGATGATGATTTGCTAACCATTGGGACTTATTTAACAAGGGTATATATATAGCTTCATATACGTTAAATCATTATATTAATTCATACGGGAATCAACACGAATCATACAAAATGATACTATACGAAATAAAACGCATTTAAGGCCTACAGTACCGGGTGATTTTGAACCTCGTAGCTTTTCGTATATTCAAGGAAAGTACTCTAAAAATTATAAATTTTGTCATATGTATCTTGTTTCATAATAAAAACCAAAGATATCAACCGACAAATGCATACCAAAAATCAACAACAACGGCCGCGGTGACAGTAAAGTTAGTAGGTTAGCCATTTATTAGAAATTTAGGAGACAAAAGATTTGCAAAAAAAATTGTATTTTTACTAAAGGTTTTATATTTTATTAACTGGACTCCATGTATCATCCATCATCTTAATAATAATTTGTATACAGGCTAACTTTTTAAACACTGTCCAAATTTTTGGAGCAAGACAGACGGAATTCCTGTCCGTCTGTCTGAGCGCTGATTTGTATAGAAGGAGAAAAATTTGTATCGATTTTTAATAACTTTTTTTATAGAAAGTAGTTC
Source organism: Acrobasis repandana (assembly GCA_963576875.1). Taxonomy (NCBI): domain Eukaryota; kingdom Metazoa; phylum Arthropoda; class Insecta; order Lepidoptera; family Pyralidae; genus Acrobasis; species Acrobasis repandana. The sequence continues at coordinate 21,253,707 of OY756219.1, forward strand.
AGTATCGAGGCTGAACTTGCTCCAAAAATTTGGACATTTAAAAGTCACTCTGTACAAATGCAGAGCAAAATCAACTGTCCTGTACTGTTTATTAGAATTGTAATTTCCACCTTAGTGACGAATTAAGTACTTCGTCTTAAATAAGGTAGGCTCTTCAAGTACATTAAAATTGTAATGATTAATGTTCGGACGACTAACGGACGTTATCCGGGCTAATGAGAAACATAGTATTAAAAGTTCCATGCTGGTCTGGGAGAAAATAAAAAACTTAGATAGTCTTATTATAAAACAAGGCGTAGTGTCGACAAAGGAAGGGGTTTTGGCAGAGATCGAGAGGTTTTATGGACAGTTATACATACACCTCAGTTGCACAACTCAGCGGAAAATTGGCTAAAGACCCAAGAGCCAAGCTGACCCGACACTATACTGAAGATATCCTGGTCATCAGCCTGTACGAGATAAGGATGGCCCTCAAACAGTTAAAAAACAACAAGGCGCCGGGCGAGGATGGAATCGCAGCAGAGCTTCTGAAAGCGGGCGGAACGCCGGTACTGAAAGTCCTTCAGAGGCTCTTTAATTCCGTTCTGCTCGAGGGCGTAACGCCAGAAGCGTGGCACAGGGACGTGGTGGTCCTGTTCTTCAAAAAGGGAGATAACGCCCTACTGAAGAACTATAGGCCTATCACGCTTCTGAGTCATATATATAAGTTGTTTAAGTAACGCCACTATGTCAGTCCGAGTACAGGAGCAGTGCACGAGGGCTATTCCACTGCAAAGGGGTGTGAAACAGGGAGACGTTATATCTCCGAAACTGTTCACCGCTGCACTGGAAGATGCCCTCAAGCTTCTGGAATGGCAAGGACTTGGCATTAACATCAATGGCGAGTATATCACTCACCTTCGATTTGCCGACGATATCGTTGTCATGGCAGAATCCATGGAAGACTTAAGCACCATGCTCGGAGACCTTAATCGAGTTTTCCAATAGGTGGGCCTCAAAATGAACATGGACAAAACGAAAGTAATGTTGAATGTCCATGTTGCGCCCCTACCTGTTTGTGTTGGGAGCTCCACCCTCGAAGTTGTAGACCAATATATCTACCTGGGTCAATTGATCCAGGCAGGAAGTTCCAGCTTCAAGGAAGAGGTCTTTCGACGAATCCGACTCGGTTGGGCAGCGTTTGGGAAGCTACGCAGCGTCTTCTCGTCCAAAATACCTCAGTGCCTCAAGACTAAAGTGTATAATCAATGTGTGTTACCAGTGATGACTTACGGCTCTGAAACGTGATCCCTTACTATGGGTCTCATAAGAAGGCTCAAGGTCGCTCAACGCGCTATGGAGAGGGCTATGCTCGGTGTTTGTCTACGTGATCAAATCAGAAATGAGGAAATTCGTAGGAGAACAAAAGCCACTGATATAGCCCAGCGGATAAGCTCGTTGAAGTGGCAGTGGGCGGAACACATAGCGCGACGAACCGATGGCCGATGGGGCAGAAAGGTTCTCAAATGGCGACCACGTACTGGCAAGCGAAGCATTGGACACCCACCCACAAGGTGGTCAGACGATCTGACTAAGGTCGCTGGAAAGCGCTGGACGCAGGCCGCTCTAGATCGGTCATTTTGGAAATCCTTGGGAGAGGTCTATGTCCAGCAGTAGAACTTATGCGGCTGAAATGATGATGATGATGATGATTTTATAGATTAATTCCTTTAAAAATAAAATTTTTCCGAAGAAATTACATTATTATGAAAAACGGAACGTTTTTTCAACTTAGGCTTGGACTATCGTGGAACTATCTTGATCCGTCTTTGTTGGAGGTTTTATAATGAAACACAGTTTATCGTAGGTTTACCGTTTATTACCGTACTAAACCCAGACTTAGTTAATACGGTACTAAACCAAGATTAAGGCCATTTTTATAACAACACTGAGAATGTACCAGTTGCGTCCCTTTCCACGCAGATCGTAAAAGCCGATCGAGGGAATGATCATATTTTGACACGACACTATATGACGCTATTTATTACGGTTTTGTAATCGTTGTTGTAGGCGTAATATTTTATTCTACGTATTTGTATACTTATAGGATTTTTTTTTCCAATGCATAAATTTTATAAGCAAGTTCAATCCATGATACTATAATAATAAAGAGGATATTATTAATTGCACATCAAATACATAATCAACCAATCAATTTAATCTCATAATTTATATACTTTTTTACATCAAATAAATCAACAGTCTCATCATAAATACTGACTGCACATCAAATTTACTGACTGCACAATTAATTTACTAGGAGCAAACCTGTAGGTTAGGTTATGTTAGAACTGCGACCAACACACGGTAGGACAGTTCTATCCATTTTACACTACGCCACAAATATAATTTGCAGTTTGTTTAGTAATATTGTCAGTTGAGTATTTTGCTGAGCAATCAGTAATTTTGATTTGCGTATTTTGATAACAGTTATTCGTTCAGTAAAACAGTTCTGCAAGTACCATTAAACCGTATACTAAATTTGATTTATTTAGTGTACATAATTAGTGTGCAATTCA